>OY735201.1:18616176-19046176 GCA_963457665.1 Thysanoteuthis rhombus
ATTCAGGTAACCACGAGTAATATATTGAAAACTTTTATCGTACGATTTTCTTCTGTGTGGGTCAGTAGGACAATCACGTTGGATGCTTCAGGAGCCTTCTGTTCTCACTTATCTATCCCATCTATTTTGATATCTTCTCTGCATCATTTTTATGTCCGGATGGAACCCTGCCCCTGTTCCTCTCTAAAATCACCACGTTGCACCAATTCTTCGTTACCGTCTGCATTGTGGTTACCCAAGAAGTTTTTGTTAATTGGAACATTACCGCACTAGAAAGAAACTTCAACATCACTAATAATTTTTGTGAAATTCGAATATTTTGAGAGTTTACGAATCCGATGATAATCAAAGACTCGTGCTTTTAGTTTTCCAATTCTCAATCCATGAAACGATCTACAAATTCATTTGAAGCAATGGCCGTCTTCGTTCCAGGCCTCAACAAATGGCGTCAAAAATTCAAGTTTTGCACGGAGTTGTGGAAGAATGATTTTAGTCTCTCTCAACTCACTAATGATGTTTTCCACTGGAGTTTGTGTCACCTTTTCAAATGATTTTTCTTTGCCTTTTTGACAAGCTAAAGCCAAACCCATCTTCTCACTGTGTATTGCCAAAAGGAAAGGGAAAATACCCCCAATCATTTTTTTCACACACTCAGATTCTTTGTGCGTCTCTATTTGGACCTGTAGCTAAAGTCTCCACTTTGTTGAACCAATTCTAAGTGACACACTTCAAAGGCTTTCATCATTTTAAAGTGATAATAATGATCAATCGGAGATCGGCGCAGAAATATATATATTCCAACCAAAAGGTTTTCGCTGTGTTTAGCCTTATCAAGGAACCACCTAATCCTGAAATCAAGGTTGCTAAAACTGATAGTGAATAGTTCTGCCATGGGCATCTTACAACCATGTTTCTACGCCAGTATCTCACTCACTAGATTCAACATGCCTTTACCGACATTTCTGCAGACTAACCTTCAATAAAACTCTTGCCAAATTACCACGCCTATAAACCCACGGAAAAACCTGAACTGGTCCATACCTTAGTGACCGCACTGGCCCTCCCGTGAAATATCACAAGACCATTCAGAAGATATGCCCAGAAAGTATCTATCCATTCAATATCGACGAAAAACAGCCTTCCAAAGGCAATGGCCCCTAAGTCTCTTTCATACCTTTACACATCACACATTTATCTCAGTACCCCCTCCATTTTTGAAAATAGTCCTCTTTCAAGATCGCCACGATCTAAAAATCTCTTTCGGAAATGCTGGAAGTCGTAGAGTGCCATTTGTGGGGAGTTGGAATACTCGGGGGCAATTTTTGGCAAAAAAATCTGTACAAGACGTGGAAAATGACCAATCCACTCCTTATGAATACGATACAGCACACAAGCCCAGTTATTTGTGCCTTTCTGCCATCTGAGTACCACACACAGGAGTGTGTCTGTTCATGCATGTGCAGTAAGGTCTCTTCTGATCGGTTGCAAAATTACATCAAGTCTGCAAAACTAGTTCACAAGATTTTCAAAAATAGCTGGATAACTTTAGGATAGACCTCGTATATAATGATAATAAACATCTCAAAATATCTTAGAATGGTTTTCATCTTTGTCTTATTTGGTAAGAGCTCTTACTCCAAAATACGCATCCGCTACAAATTAATAATGTGAATATAGTGTCGACAATAGTCTTAGCTCCTGCTTTCTCTGGCAGACATTCACCCGACCCGTATCGCGCAACAAACAGCAATGCAAGCATTCATGAAAAAATTCAAATAATACTAAGTTATAAGAAGCCACTTACTTCTTTGACTGGTTCACAAAGGGGTACACTACATAATCTTCTTTCTATTTTAGGGGGACAGATTTTGCCCCCTCTTCTTGCCTTTGTAATTCGTTTACGCCTGCGCACTTGCATCACCTTCATACCGCACGTCGCCTGACATGGACTCCATTCCATCCAATCGGACATCTTGCAGTCGATTGCTGCAGAGAAATGAATAAAGGTAAACAAGACCGACCCGCTGACTGAGATGGCAGCCATCCCCTACCCTCTTTATGGATTAATTCAACAATCTTCGTATCCTTATCTCCCTCGTTATTGCACTCCTATGGACACCATGCCATAGACACCATGACATGGATACCATGCCATGGACACCATGACATGGACACAGAGGTGTCGGTTGCCCAACTAGAACATACATCGACTATGCACCGACACAGAATGTAACTGTCGTTCAATGTAGGAAAAAGGTATGTTAGAATCTATGTGATCCTAGCAACATCAGCTAGATGTTAATGAAAGTTTACTTGGTAGGTTGTATAATTGAAGTTGAGTGACCCGCGTTCGAGTCTAGGCAAAATCCAGAAATCCCAAAATTTTGAAATAGAGTGTTTCCCGCTTTTTCGAAGCTTAGTAAATATCAAGAGAGAGGATTGAAGTGGTCCGTCTTGTGGCTGAGAGGCAGACGGCCAATCCATCAATTTTTGATAGGTTTATTCGTCACCAACCCCAAGATATGTTGAAAATTATGAAATAAAAAAACTTGAGCTAATATATTACATTACTAAATTAGATAGGATAGTTTGAATCAGCTTGCCTGCAACGTCTAATATTTCTATTGAGCTGTGCAGGCGGAGGAATTTGCAATAATGCACAGAAAGTTTAATTCCCAAGTTCATTAGCTATAATTAGGCGAGGGGCATTACAATATGAAATTGATTGTGCTTTGATATTTAAGGCGGCGAATCTTGCGTTCACTTCTGCTGTTGTTGAAGCATGGTTGCATAACACAATCTTCTTAAGCTATTCCTAACTTTCGTTCGTGAAGGAAAAGCCGTGCAAGAATGATTTTCACATCAGCAATACATTGCAGATCAATTAGAATTTGCTATTACCTTTTTATGAAACGTTGTCTTTGTAGGTAGCTTTTTTGATCGGTAGGTTTCTCGAATTAATATTACGTTTGGAGAGTAAATTTCAAGTACGCAACCTTTGTAAAATCATTTCTCCAATGAATTTTATTCAAACCAACAAATGTAAACAAATAAGAGTTGAGACAAGGTACAAAATGTCTTATCGATTAATTCACCCCACGAAAATTGATCGGCGACGGACTTTCCTATCATCGGGAAAGTTGAATATTTCCCATCAATGCTAATGGTCGGATTTCGTGTCCAGGTAAAATCCGAAATTTCTAATTCTGTTTTCCAAGGCAGGCAAATTCTCTTGGATTTCGAAAGTTGCTGCAGCACAATGTCCTACCCTGTTTCCATACATTGGCCAACAATAACTACTTGGTGGCCAGCTTGGTAGGTGAGATAATCGCGTATTTCTGATTGGTGCAAGCCAGGGTGAATCAGGATTTAGAATGCTGATTTTCTTTGTAGGCAAGTTTTCTTCTCTTGCAAGACCAGCACAATACAATTTCCTTGGTTAAATGTTAGTCCCCAACTCTTCCACTTGGTCTTGTGTCACTCTAAGCTATGCTAAGTAAATATCAAAATTAGGGCTATCATAGAGTCCCAGGTTCAATTCCTCCCTGTTTGATCACAGGTTGGTTAATTTCTCCACATTTTACATCGTTATCATGTGATTTCTCCACTATTATACTTTCCATCAAACATTCTTTGCATCATTGAAATCTCACCCAATCCCTCACTTGGCTGATTTCCCCCTTCTCAAGAAATCCCTTCTCTGTGGGGACCACATGCCTTTCGTTTGAGAATCACGGATGTTGATCCATCAATTTTGGTTTTGTTATTTACCAATGATGTCTTCGTCTGATACAAATCCAATCACTTTTAATTTACAAGCGAAAAAGCTTTCAACTTTTACTTACGGCATTTAGCAATGCGGCAACTCTTCTTTTTCACCAACTTTTTGGGACATTTTCTTCCTCCATTTTTCGGTTCAGCCTTGATCATTCGGTTCTTCATCTTGAAGCCATCACCACAAGTGACCGAACAGGCGGTCCAATCTGACCATGGTGTTATCATGCAATTAACTCGAGGACTGACATGTCGATGCCGACGAGCTTTCTTCATCTTTCGTCGCATTTCTTTCTTCAATTTTCGCATCTCTTTGTATTTCTTCGTCAGTGCCTCACTCTCCTGTAGTAACTGTAATTTCCCTGAAAACATAATTTTGAAAATTCAAATAAAAATCAGTGAAAATAAAACGTAATAGCCAAACTATAGATATTTACAAGGCTTACACCACAAAGTTAAGGTCTTTTTCATTAGTTCACGCCATTAGTGTTCGCTCCAAGAGCAGCGAGAAAATTCCATAAAATGGCTGATTGATAAAACCTCTGTCCCATAATATTCGTTATATACATACGTACATTCATATATATATATATATATATATATATATATATATATATATATATATACCAATGGGATAGAGGTAGTAATATTTTCTGTTCTCTAAAAAACTGTTAGCATTTAAACATCAAAATAGAAATGAAAGTATTTTGATAATATTGTTTTCACACGACACATATTTTCTTCCATATAATCTCATTTTTTGTTAGAGCTCTTAATTCAGTGATGGCGAATATCAATCACATACGTAGAATATTATGCTGTGAAGTTTTCACATCAGATTCATCTATAAACACTATGTCAGGCGATGGGCTTATCTATCTATACCCGTGTATTCATTTCTAATTCCTAGGATAAGAATTTGCTTTGATCTTCACTTCAAGCTAAACAGCTGCTTTTTATTACATTCGATGCCGTGGTCAGGTAGAAAAACTGGCGATTAGGTTAAGAGAAAGCAGATCGCCATTATATACTTACGCATTCGATCAGCGCAGGAGTTGAGACATTCTGCTTCAGTCTGAAATCTGTTCCCGTTTCCGCGACAACCACCATAATTAAAAGGCAGGCACTTGTTCATGCGGGTGTCATAGTAGAATTGCTGTAACGTGGTTCGACAGGGACCATCATCAGGTGGTGACGTACAAATCTCTGGTTGGAAATAAAACAAAATTTCTTTTGATTAAAAGATAGTAAGCAAATGTGCCGTAGTTTTATGAAGAATCAAACTTTTGCAGGGAGAAGTTTCTGGAAAATCAATGTATAAAAGAGGAAGTAAAGACGAATAAGCCATTTGAAAAATACTTTTTTTCACATTCACCTCTCCTGCAGCTAAGTTATATATGAACTGATTATCATCAGTTCGCAGTAACAATGGTGTATCCACTTTTTAGTTCTTACTGAAATTGTTTTACGAATAATTGCTATTTTTTTCTCAAAACAAAAATCTACCACAAATCTGATTCCTATCTTAAAATTTGCTCATATGTAACTCACCTGTCCAATTCTTCATCATTTCAGCTTTCCGGCAGTCGGGAATACGACCGTAACAAAGATCCTTTTCACTACGACGAAGATTACACATTTCAGGGTTGCCTTCCTTCGAAGTGAAGATCCGCCATCTTTCTCTCATACCACGGCCGCAGGTGTGGCTACATGGTGACCACGGTGACCAGGGAGTAACGGCGCATTTATCGTTCACATCATATTTCTCTTGGTGCTTAAAAATAAAGTCTGTGGGTAGTGACTTGCCGGGTCTCAGGCGCATTAATTTTTTCTTGTTTTCCAGCACAGGGTCGAACTTCTTGTCCATGCCGGTCTCACACGTGTCGGCCAGTTCGAAGCATTTCTTCGTTTCTACTAACGGGGATTTGCACATAGATGGCGTCACATGGGCGTGGTTGAGCATCCGTCGACGCTGCTGAGAACCCATTCCACAGCTTACTGAACATTCTGTCCATTCACTCCAAGTGCTCATCTCACATTTCTCCATTTCTATGAAAACAAAACAAAAGAATCTGTATATATCCCCTTTTCTTATATACATGTGTAGACATCAAACAACCATTCATTTTTGTTAAAAATATGCAAGGACTCATTTCATTCTGATGAATAGATACATTTATAGAATTAACGTTCCCTATGATTTGAAATCACGTCCGAGATATTGGTAGACGACTCTCCTATGGATTGGCTCAAACTGACAAGTCTTACACACATCAGAACATTAATTTCATAGAATACTTATTCATATATATATATATATATATATATATATATATATATATATATATATATATATTGCACATGACAATGAATGGCCTCTCTGAGCATAACAAATCTAGCATAGAACAGAGTCATTAGCCTAGAAAGTTTTATCTCTATACTCATCAGATTTAGCACATTCTGGACAATCATTTGGTTCAATAAGTTGAACATTTTTTGTGCCTGGTCGTTCAAAAATAAGGAAAACGCTGATCAAGATTTGCTGTCTTTGTTTTCAATGTATCTGCTACGCACACTTTGGGAAACACCTCTCCAAGGACATTAAAAATCTTTACTAGAACTTTCTCTCAGCATATTTCTTTCAAAGAGTTGCCGCATTGCTAAATCCCGTAAGTAAAATTTAATATTTCAAAATCATAACTTACGAAGTTTTTTCTTCATCTGTACTTTCTTTTTCATCATGTTCACCAGTTCTTCGGTGCTGGGTGATTCATCCTCAGTTTCATCAAAGCTTGAACTTCCTTTGCATTTTTCCTTCTCCTTTGTAATTGTTAGTCGAGCCATTGGTTTTATTGCATTTGGGCCGTAAAATGGCGACAAAGGAACATTAGGATAATGGTTGGTGATTTTATGGATTTTCTCTTGGGGTTTCGTTACCATGTTCGGACTCTGCAAGCGTAAAAAAAATAAAAATAGATAAAAACGTGCAAGGTGACTTCTTCCCCTTTCAAATTTCTCTTCAATTTTGATTTGTCATCTAGTATTTTACACCGTTATACTTTCCATTGTACTTTCCTCCCAGGCTGAAATCCCCATCCAACTCCCTGACCTAAAGGAAATCCCTCCTCGTTGAGACAAGAGCCCCCATCCCGTCGGAGAATCACTCCTTGAGATGAACTTCCGAAACCTAGACTGGGAAAACAAAGGAATTAGAATAGACGGCGAATATTTTAGTAACCTCAGATCTGCTGATGATATTGCCCCTTTTGCTGAGAACTTTCATGATTTCTAAATAATACTAAACGAACTAAATGGACAGAGACAAGAAAGTTAGTCTCCACATGAATTTCAGTAAAACAAATGTTGTGTACATGTTGAGGACAAGGACACAACGATCACATTCGAAAACGCAAATCTAAAGAAAGTAGGCCATCACATCTTTCTAGAACAATCAATCTCCATGAAATTTCCCGAAGAAATCAAGCGAAAATTGGCGAGCAAGCTCAACTTTCAAGAACAAGAAAACCCCACTAGACCTAAAAGGAGGGTCTACAGCTTATGCATCTTCATGGTAGTCACCTATGGAACTAAAACATAGAATTTGACCAAAAGATTGGCCCCTGAACTATACAACGTGCGCATGAGAGAACCATGCCCAACCTCGGAGAGATCATAAGACAGCACAGTGTATCAGAGAATTGCAACAATGTCAGACAACCGCTTGATATCACGACTCACAACGTGGATCTTCAGAGATCATACGCGGAATTGTGGCCCTGAGAAATAAAATGGCATGATGAGCTAAACAAATTCTGAAGTACTGCTTCCGTGACGCTGATGAGTAGTGTGGCGAATTTTAAGAAAGTTACACAAAACATGGTGACAGGACAACAGACAAAATGCTATCACTTAGTGCTGCATTCAGAGAATGGATTTTTTTTTTCATTTCTCTGTGAATAAATAATACTGATGCATTCAACTCCATGCTTCAGGCCTTCTCATCTCATCGAGAAGTCAATAAACGATAACGTGCAAATGCAATTGTTTTCTGTAACCCTAAATTAATGTTCTCATATAAGAAGACTATCATTATTTACTGATAACAGAGTTGCCACTAAGAAGTATTCCGCATATTTTTTTGGTCTCCCATGATCTATATCATTTTGCTCCCCGTCTCAGGAAAAGTGGTTGCGAACGTGCATGCTGGATGTTCGTGAGGGTATGAAAGTTGTCAATTTTGATTACACCTGAATATTGAGCACATTTCAAACAATCAGTCTGACTCCCCTATAACAGTGATAAATAAGGCTACCACAAACACGTGACCAATATGTTTCAAGTGACTGGAAAAAAACAATTAGTGCTTTATCCTGCACCCTGTTTGAGTAAGAGGCTCTCAAAGTGGGCATCGTTTTTTTTACGTTCGAATTTTCAGCTATTTTCAGACCCGCATAGGATGAAAGGTACATAGGATATACTTGATCTGATTTCATCTTTGAATTTTACAGAGAAAATTAGCCCTCATTACTAGGTTTCAAAGCTGTACATGCCATATCAAAGGAGCTGTAAATGTCGGAGTTTGGACGGAAAGGCTTGTTTGGCAAAAAAAACATAAAATTGAGTAAAAATTACAAGATTTTTCCTTTCAAAATTATTACAGATACAGACCTAATATTTTGGATTTCTCCATGAGTTTGGTATGGGAGCACCTGTGAAAATTTTCAGCAAAATGAGAGATGTAACATGAGGAGCACGGGGGGATTTGATATTTGAAAGTGACGTCCAATTTCGAAAATTTAAACATTTCAAAGAAAAGCATTTCTCACCACTTTTTAAGAAAAGCATCTCCCATCACTACAAATGTGATAAACAAATCCATACAACATCAACGTCATAAAACGTTCACATTGTTTAAACTGCCAATGAAATATTCCAAATATCATCGTGCAACAATAGGCCTGAACCAAACCTTGTATTGTTAAAAAAAAAACTACAAAAAAACAAAAAACAAAAAACAAAAAAAAGCAATATTTACCATATAAGATGGACCGCTGTCTGTCCCTGCATCCCAAGGATACAGATCGATCTCCATCTTGTCTGCCCATGTACAGTTTTCCTGGCACAGATTCACAGCACTTACACCTGGGAGCAAAAAGAGTTTGGAGAATCAATGAGAAGGTGGGTGCAATCATGCCATGCATTATTCAGACTAACATCATCATCTATTGTCACGATTAGAATGATTAGGTGGACAAAAGTACTAATTTTCCTCCCAGTCTCACTCTCTCTTGCTCTCTCTCTCTCCCTCTCTCTCTCACACACACACACATTCTATCCCCCTCCCTCTCTTTCTCCATCCGCCTCCTACCTCTCTCTCTTGTAAATAACACAAAGTAAGTGAATGGAATAAAGGAAGAGAAAAAATAGAAAGAAAAAAAGATGGGAAATGGGAATGTAAGAAAGGAGTAAGAAAAAGAAAAATAGTGAGAGAGTGTGTCGGGGTATAGTGGGCAGAATCGGGAGAAGAAAAAAAAGGGTCAGGGAGGAATAGGAAGAAAAGAAGAAAAAGGAAAAGAGAAAGTTAAAAGGACATGAAAAGTCTCAGACGGGGAATGAAAATGAAGGAGAGCGAAAGAAGCAAAGAGAGTGAAAAAGAAAGAGTTTAAAATAGAAAGATTGTGAATGTTTCGGACTATGATAGATATATAGAGATTAAAGCAGAGATAGGTCGAGAGAGATGGATAGATAAGAAAAAGGGGGATATATAGATATGAACAGATTGATATGAATTGATGGATACAGACAGACAGGTATATAGATAAAAACATACAGATAGATACGGACAGACTGATATATATATATATATATATATATATATATATATATATATATATATATATGAGAGAGAGAGAGAGAGAGAGAGAGAGAGAGAGAGAGAGAGAGAGACGTTGGATAGATTGATGCAGACTGAGATAGAAGATACATTCCAACAGATTGGGATAGATATGAATGGGCAAGAATTGTAGGTAACTTGTTGGGTAGATAGAAAGAAAGAGTAGAAGGGAGAAAGAAATAAAGACATTTCAGGAGTTACTTTCATTTGGTAGATATTGTATAAAACCCAAACAACAAAACAAAATAAAAAAGACTATAAAAACGCACCAACAAAAACAAACTACAAAATACTTTTCAATTTCCTGCAGAGAATTAAAAAAATAGTTCTGCATTAAACTTACCTAAGCACCAATCGGGACTTGGTCCAAGCATTGTTATGAGGGACAGATAATTAAAGTCTTTTGTGACGGTGAACAACGCTTGGCGAGTGTTTAATACGTTTCCCCACATCTGTGGAGTCTTCACAACTGTACGGATCTTACCACTCTGCAAAAATACATCAAAAATAATAAATGAACATTTTTATTAATAGAAACAAGATAAGCTTTACAAACATTTTAGTTTGTATGAATTTCATTTAAACGGTCCTAAATTTCAATTCGATTATCAATTTGGCAAGTTTTATCTACTAAATAAAACCCGTGACCCGAAAGTGTTTCCACCATCCGAGAATCCCTTGAAGTGTATGTTTTTTTTAATTTTTAGATTTATTAAACGCATTTTTTCAATCTATAGAGACATGTATGAGTGAGTGTTTTGTATTGGCAACCAGTCACACCTAATAACCTGGAGAGCAGATACATTTAACAACTTGTAAAAATGGTGGAAAATCGTAACTGAATCTTTGAAATTTGAAAACAGGATATTTCATGTATTTGAATAATGCAAAAGAAATACTGAATGCAATCGTGCGTAATTCAATTTCTTTAGACCAATTATAAAAGCAAAATAGTTGGTCGTCGAACTCTACATAAGTAGTAGTTCCGTTAGGTATAATAATTTTATTTATGTTTATATCAATGTCCATGCATATTAGGGTGGGCCAAGAGCTACTCTTAGCTTCAGGCATGAAAAGTGCACATTAGATACAGGAAAAGAAAAAAAAAACAAAACATTTGCATTAAACTAATTTCCAACCAGCTGAACCCAGAGAAATTCCACGGGTGTTGAAAACTAAGATTATCATCTCATTTGTCTGCTCTCTCCTCACACTATGTCTCAATCTTCTCATAATCTCCCTTATCCCTTCGAATCTTTATTGCCGTTCATGTTTTCATCTAAATGTCATACAAACATAGATTGATTACATATGCAGAAATCTTCCTACCCCCCCCCGGTATTCTTTCCCAGCCCCCCTTCTTATGTTTTTATCAAATTGTCTAACTTTTTTTTTCGGTCTTTTTCCCTTTCCTGCTCTTTACTTAAACTGCTCAACTTTCCTTTCCACATTTTTTCTTCCAACCATTTTACTGATGTCATCCAAGATAGCGTTACACTCAAACGCAGGGAGGGGGCAGAAGCAAGTAAGATATTGTGGATATCAATTGACCTGAATAAATACGTAGATGAATTTGAATAGGTAATACTTTTTGCCGAACTTTCTCTCGATTTAATTTTAATACCGCTATAATTGGAAAAAATTGCCTTTGTCGCTCGATTATTGACACAGAGCAATCATCATTTTCATGACCCGAGGCATCAACAAACTAATCGGCTACTGAAGCAATAATTTAGTTCTCATTTCTTGAACGACTCATCGTGACCAAATCATTGTTTGTGATAATTGTGGGTGCAATCCCAAGATGATCTGCCTTACAGGGCATAAAGACTTCAGCTGACATGCTTTTTACTCATGAATGGTGTAAAGTGAACGCAAACAACTCCAGCCAGAGTTTGAACTCAGTTCGCAAATTCCATTTTCGGGATGTTAACACTCAAGTTATCCCCACCTCCTGATCCATAAAATCACCTGATATCGAAATATGTACGATATATATTGCTTACACATTCAAACAATGGCACATCTACTAAGTATTATACTTTTACGCATTAAACGTGCACTTGGAAAATACATCATCATTTATTTTCAAGAGGTTCACTACAGACAAAAACATCTTTCATTTTCCATCTTTTTTTTCGTTGTTGTTCAACCCGTATCACCCGAAGTAGCGTACACGCTAAATGGTGGTCGGAGCAAGTGTATTCCAAATGTTTCAAAAGGTCCTTGTCTACGTTCATTACATTTACACATTCAAACAATGGCTGACACGCATACTCACATTTGTAGACACGCACATAAAAACTGTACACATTTACATAAACACATCATCATTTCTACAAACGCACACGCTCATATATCAGGATACATACACATACGCATTCACACGCATGCACGTGCACTTGAACTGGGTCACATCTTATATTATGATACGAACTCAAACATATACAGTCAAATAGCATATTAGTATTCATGCATGCTAATAGAGTCATAGAAACACACATACATACGCAAAAGGACGCCGAATATCGTTATAAAAGTCCATTGTATACTAGGATGCACACATACACACTCACACACATGCGCTTATAATCGTACACAGTCACGCACTGTGGCACATGTGACATTGTATATTATAGAACACACGCACATGTACACGCACACGCTCAAACAACCGCACATGTTTACATCGTATATTTGGATACACACCCTAACACACACATGCAAACACGTAAATACCTTGGGGTTTTTTTTGTAAACTGACGTGTTCTGTATCGTGTAAATAAAAATGACGACTTATAAAGGTTCCCTCAGACAATATGGCCACTGTGAAGATCTTACAAGAACATGTCTGCTGGTAAGCCTCTTTCAAATCACAACGCTCAGCATTCGTGGATCTGAGAGATACAGGACATAATTTTTTTTTAACAAGCCGAGGGTTGAATGTTGGGTGAAGAAGAAAATGCTATAACTGAGATACTCAATATCTGTTAGTCTTGTATGATTTGGAGGGAGAGGAAAAACAAACAGCGTAGTACTCTGTCGCTGTATCTGTGTGTGTTTGATGATATTTGCAAAGCAAAAAGAGAGAAGAGCCAACAGATCATCGTTATAGGAGCAAAATTAAGATATCACCACATATTTTACCTCTACTAACGCAGTTGAGGGAAGCATATTCGTCTGTCTGTTCGTTTGTCTGTTTATCCACACGATATCTCCAAAAGTTCTCGATGAATTCCAATGAAATTTTGCTGGAGAATGGGAAACGGGTGACAGAGGGGAGGGGATCCAGCATTTTTGCAGTTACCCCAGCTACCAGTTCAGTCAATATTTCTAAAACTTATCAAAGAATTTCAGTTACTGGGAGGTCGGGCCATGAGAAAGGACGAATTGGTTAAATTTAGGGGCAGATGCAGGAATCCTTCCCTATTGAGCTATATATTTTTCTTTTCTTTCATATTTCTATATTCATTCATATTTATCCATAAATATCTCCAAAAGGGGTGAGGAAAAAAATGGTTAAATTTTAGGGAGGATCCAGGAGTTTTTATAGTTACCTCCCCGACATAGTAACTGTATATAGACTGATTTTCATTCAGTTGTTAATGACAAAGGGATTTGCAGAGAAATGCGCTGCTTGATTGCTTTCTCTCTATATATGTTTATTTGTTGGTTCCCTGTCCCTTTCATTTTCTTTCTTCTTATCTCTCATTCGTTGTAGTTCATTCTTCTTATTTCTCTCTTGTATAAATGTCAGTCTTTCTCTCATTTGAAATTATTCTTTCTTTTCTTCTTTCTTTGAATTAGCCTCCTTTTTACTTTCTATTTTATCCCCTCTCTTTCTTCTGTCTTTCTTTCTTTCTTTTTTGTATGTTTAATTTCCTTTCATTTTTTTGCTTTTTCGTTGTAAGGTTCACAGACTCATTTCTTCCTGAAACTGTCTCTCCTTTTCTTCTATTCTTCTTTGCTAAATTCCGACGAATTCTTAGTTTTGTTTTTTCTCTCCCCCTTTCTCACTTTTGATCAGCTCGAAACGCTTTCTTTTCTTTCTAAATGTCCTTTCTTAAATCCCAATATGATATGCTCACTGAATTTCTTTTTTCTTCCTTTCTTCCTCCCTTCAATCATCTGATACATGGTTCAAGTCTTCTTCTCGCACACATATGCATTCACAAGATAGTAAAAATAAACTGGTATCTTAAAAATTCGCCACCAACATCTAACAACGAGTTAAATTCGCGATATTTGAGTGGCAGAACTGTCAGCTTTGAGCAGAAAATCTGACCCTCACAACTATAAAAGGTTGACCACGATTTCTATTGCATGTCTCATTTAAATGAAATATCAGAAAAAAGATACTTTTCAGCATATTTTTTGCTTCTTTCATGTGAAAAATGCTTACGATACAGTCGCTGTCAACCACTTTCATGTTTTTTTTCTTTTTTTTTTTAAAACTCGCATTTGGGTTTTACATAAAATTTGAGATTCATATTTTATCTGATCAAACTTGTTCGTTCGTCTCCAGTGTCAGGATAAGAGAAATAATATTTCACACAAATCTCCATTGTGACATATCTATGCTTTTTTTTTTTTGGCTTTTTTCACACTTTCATTACATTGTGTATCATGTCATTATGTCATAATTTATTTGAGACCTGCCCAGAAATTCTCATCAGTAGCTTGAGCCATGACTTATCTTGAGGGACTTTCATTTTTTTTAAAAAACTTTTTTCTATCGTTTTTTTCAAATCCCCTTTCTTCCCTTTTCCATCTAAAAAAAATTATTTTGCTTTTTCTTTATTTCATAACCTCCTTTTTCTTTCTCATCATTTTTTCTTATATTTCTTTATTTCTTTCTCATCATTTTTTCTTTCTTTCATTCTTTCTTTCTTTCTTCCTTATAGTTCTTTCTTTCTCTCTCATCGTTCTTCCTTCCCATTTCTCTCTTGGATTTGTATCAATTTTCCCCCGTATCTGATATAATCTTACTTTCTATTTTTCTATCTTTGCAACATGTTTTATTTGAAATGATATTTTTACATTTGAAACTGAAAGTCAAAGGGAATAGAACAAAGACGGTGACATAGCCATTATCATTATTCGTACTGAAGCCACTAATAAGACAACTTGGTGTGAAGACCCATTCAGACGCATGTGTTGTCTGACTCGGCATAACTTTAACGCATATTGATTTCTTGAAGTCAATGTCAAGTTTGATTGCTAAAAAACGATTTATGTACTTGAAATAGTTTTTTTTGGCAGCCCTCAATTGTGTCATTAAACCAACATCAGTTTAGTTGGGTGGAATAAGAGTAATAAGAAAATTGGTAGTCAAATTTGGTATGACCGATATTAGAATAGAGGTTATTTAAGAAAAATTGATATCCTCGGACGTGACCGTCTTTTCACTCAGACTGTTCGTTTGCAGCTCTTGCCGAGAAGATTTTTTCTAACACCGGAGTGTGTGGCGGGGTGGATGCTTAAATTTGTAATTTATGGCTTTCTCCTCTAGTTTTATTTAGGATAGATGAAGTCAGCATTTTCTTATCAGGGCTCTCAGCAATGGAAGTTAGTATCCACTTCATGTATGTTGTTCCGGATTCTATTGACTTCCAATTGGTCAGCAGATTTTTTTTTTCATCCCAGGGTCTCCAGATTATGTTATAGATCGAAATTGACGACATTTACTTTTGTGCAGCCCAAGTTCAAGCGATAGAAGTGCGGAGTGGCCAAAGGGTTAGCAGTACGGAGAATGGAATCGAGTTCAAAACCCCGACAGAGACTGTGACCATTTTATACTAATGCTCCCAGGAAAGGTATGAATCCATCTCTTCTCCCCCAAGCCATGAATAAAAAGTAGAGCAGACAGGCAGTTGGCAGCCAGACCAGAGGTCTGACAACTCTGATTCCAAACCAGCCTGATAAAAGCTTGGCTCTGTCAGGCTATCTCGCCCTTGAAGCACCCATGACAAAAAATCATCAGTGGTTCTCAAACCAACCTACACTGAGTTACGGTACAAACGGAGTTCAAACAATTTATGCGTGAATTGACGTTTTTTTCTTCCTTTCTGTCTTACGCATAATTCGGCCAAGAATATTGTATCATGAAGATCGAACATTATGCCTTAGTAATAATGTAACCTTTTTCTCCGTTTTTATCTTGTTTCTGTCCTATCTGGATATACGAAGGTACATCAGTAAGTCGAATACACACACACACACACACACACACACACACACATATATATATATATATATATATATATATATATATATATTTATATATATAAGGAATGTGCAAAATTTCCCAGCGTTTTTCTTTGAAAACTCTCGACTCAGTACCTAAATGCCAGGAGCCAAACAATTTATTGATATTTACTAAGACTCATAGCCTTAATGAGGAAAAATGGTTATTGGTAGGTTTGTGTTCAGCCAATATTTTTCCTATTTGAAAGTCTTGAAATGTGCATTCAAAATCATGGCTTTTATTTGGGCTTGAACCCTGACCTTTAATACCAACAAGCAGTACTCCACTATCTCAGCCACAAGTAGGCGCCAACCATAGCTGCTATTAAAAAAATAAAGCGTATTCACATTTTTGACACCCTGTATACAGAAGAAAGTTTAGCATTGAAAATAATTCAAAAGGCTCCCTACTAACTTGGAAATATATTTGAAGGGAAGTTTATTATCTCAATGCTATTTTTTTGAGTTTGACATAGAAAGTATACTCCTGCGTCATTGTGTGTGAAGAACGGTATGTCCATTGTCGTTTCTATTGCTCGTCTTATTCTCTCAATTCGGAAACATCCAATGATCATCTTACATTTGATATCTTTTCCTTTTCACGTTCAAGTAATCCACGAGATTGTAACAGATAGTCGACAATTTCTGCTTCGGTGTGGATGCAGTGGTGTCAAGATCTTCGGATCTGATAAGGATGGAAATTTGAAATTGACTCCCTGTGTTACCCCGACCTTTGCTATTGTTGTTCGTTCACACGAGGCAGTAGAATGAAGCACAAAGATATATTAAGGCTCGTTATTTCGGAGACGAGGTATAATTATTATCAACGTGAATGTCGAGAAAAGTGATTGATCACAAGGAAATCTAGCACGACGGACAGTATAGTATATTACCTTAATGTTTACTTCCTTGGCCCTAGTTTACTATAAACTGGTTGGATATCTATGCACTTGCTCGATGGTTAAAACGTTGGTGAGTATATGTATCACTGAAACCTGCAGTCGGTTTTTGATTATAAGATTTGAATGCTGGGTTTTAGGGTAGACTTGTTCTTTTTTACACTTTGGAAAATTGGTGAAACATCATCTTTCGAAAATAAGGATGTTAGATTACGAACAGACGAAAAAGAATAAAAACAGAGTTTTTGAACGACTGCCTGAACTTGGACGCACAAACACATACACACATGCAAACTCACATGCTTACATACAATTGGGGTTTTATCAAGATGTGAGTACGTAGAGAAATCCAGAAATAAAGAGTAATCTTTCAGATGCATACATATGTACATACGCAGATACTCTAACTCTCATATATGGACTGTTTTCAGCGCATAAACACAGAGAGGATTTACATTGTGCTTGACTGTGTTCCAATGAATTGTGATTTGTTTTGCACCATTTCGTTTCCGCTGCCCCGGACAAGCTGTATAAGAGCGAGGATATATTAATGTCTGCAGCCTGGCATGTAGTTAGCTGAATTAGGATTAAATCTTCATTGTATAATGATTGGTCAATGGGATTAATATTCAACACTGAATTAAGTGCATCGACAAGGGAAGCGATTATGTTGAAAAGTAAATATTTGTTACACAAAAAAAATCTGTTTTTCATCATTAAGCTAGGGACTTATCAACGTACATACACAAACACATACGCATATACTCACACACATACACACAAACACACATGCCATTATATGTATGCAAATTTTAGCTCAAGGCTACATTGGAGGGTTTTGATTGAATAGTGCCAAGCGAGGAGGAACAGATTAACTTGAAAATTATTCGTCGAAATCTTTCACCTCTGCTTGAATATCAACCATTGGCGCCTCTATACAACTATCTAAGCACATAGGACCTAACTGTGCATGTATACACACGACTGTCCTCAGAAAGGAGCGATTATATCATTATCATTATAGTCTCTTTTACTTTTCTCTCTTTTTATTTGTTAGTATAGATAGAGACCATATGGATAACCTGTTGAATGTCCTTTCTTTTTTTTTCTTCTTCTTCTTCTGGAGAGAAAGAGATAGAAATAGAAATTACTACGGTTACTACTTACATGGCTCTTCATTTCTGTCTCAAGTATATTGGATGATCCAAACTCGCACACGTACTTGACTGCCCGGGATGCATACTGACCATACTCCCAAATTCTGTAAGTATCGCTGTGAGACGCTCCCACAATGTTTGACCAATGTAGCAAATGGGTCTCTGCAAAAATAATGACAGAAGTAAAAGAGAGCTGCCCAAATCTACCACTCATAGGAAGCACATGAAGAGAAATAGACACCTACAAAGCTTATCATTGCACAAAATCGGATAGAATTAGAGAGATTGTGGTGCTTAACTTCACAAAGTAAAGATGGTTTGTTTGTATTGAAAATCAGCAATCGAAATCTTGGCTTTTTATCTGGGTTCTAATGCCGACCAAATGGCACTGCAGGTAGAACAGAAAACACAACCTTCTTAGTCATGTTATTTTCTTTTACACGTGGAAATTAAAAAAAACTTACCGAACTTAGTCTGCCCGAATTCCCTCGAATTTACAATTTTTATAATATTAGAATTAACAATTTCTTGATCAATTTTTCTGTGCCCTGTAATATGCTCGAAGGGCGCATTGTGGCTATGTGTATTTAATTATGGTATTGCTAAAATGTGCCAATTTGAAGAATGTGAAAAAATTTGAATGATTTACAGCTTAATACTAAAAGTGTGGGATCTGCTTTAGTGCTTCCCCCCAAATGAATTCCGTAGGGAAATAAGTACCAAATGCTATTCATAGAGTAGTCTCCTGTGTTTATACATTTGCAAATATACAAAGATCCAGACGGCCTTTCAATTCAATGTCCATTCTGGTCGCATCAGATAGTGCTGCTTTTCTCTTATTGTGGCCCAAAAGTCACTGGGTTGCCTGGTACCTAACAAAATAAGATCAACATGAAATCTACTCTTGAGTTTAAAGGATTTTTTTTTTACTTCTTTTTGATCAAATGTAGTGTACCATTTGTTGTTGAAAATACTTCCGTTTGTATCCAATGGTGATTTTGTGACAAACAGTCATTTGAGTTAGTTATAATGGAATAACATTTTGTTGACTTACGCGTGGGGAAATCTTTGGGGTGAGTGAATCTTGACCAGAGCCCCTGGAAGACCATTTTGTATGTGGCATATCCACAGGCACAGCATGTTTTCTCTTGTTTATCGTTTACCATTTCATCCTTTTGGCTTTTCTCAATCGCTGAAAACAAGACAAGAAGAAAAACTGTCATCTTTTTGTGATTCAATGAAAATTGTAGGTATATTTTTTTGTGCACACATACTCCCTTGTAAATGTTGTGCTATAAAGATTGGCAGAATAGTCACCAATTTTTTTGTATGAAACATTAGAGAGAGCTCGAGAATGATTACTTGAACTCCAATGAAAGACACTGGTTACAACTGCTGCGGAAACTCAGCGAATACAGAAGATAATAATATCAACATTTTGCTGCCAACTCTCATGATTTATGACATTAGTTTGTCCAAATCAGACTTCCGAAAGTAGTAGAAGGAAGGGTCTGTTTTCATAGCCATTTAGCATCTGTCACTTCAAATCATATCGTTATTTATGCGTAGACATGATTTTAGCTATACTGAATAAAGTTCTTTTTTCTAAGCAGGGAATAGTATTCATTTCTTCATATTTTCCTTCATTGAAAAAATCTATTCTCATTTGATTTTTTGAGTTCTTCGTAGATTCTTGTTTTCAATCATTTTTTGTTATTATTATTATTATTATTATTATTATTATTATTATTATTATTAATAATAATAATAATAATAATAATAATAATAATAATAATAATAATAATAATAATCCTCCAAAAAATTCAAGATAGCCTTTATTTGATATCGTCCTCAGGAAGTAATAGAGTTTCAAGTTGAATTTTTCGAAAGACATTCATGAAATAAGGGGCATGTATGAGATGCAAATTTGGATGTAATGAGGCTACATTTGGATAACAAAATCTATCAAATTTATTCAATTTGGACAATTTAATAAGTCTGGAAATTTACGTTTCCGCTGAATTGAACAGACCCACCCACACGGAAAGTAAGTCCCTATTCGATATTAACAAAAAATGGCATACTTAGGGCAACGGCACTCGAGCCCGCTTTAAAGTTTTCCCTTTGGAGTCTTAGGAACCTCTCCAAACAGGCCCCAATCTTTTCACAACTCTGCAAAATCTTCTTTTGAGGTCACCATCAGGCATTCTCTTAAGTCTCATTCACTGGCTGAAATCCCCTTCGTTTCAGCGGCGAAAAGCCAGAAGTTGAAGTCAAATCTGATCTGTAGGTGTGCGCTTGTACAGAGACAGACATAAGTAATGCGATGTTATTTAGGAACCCATGCATGAGACGTGAAAAATGGTCTCGCTCTGTCATTGTAAATATGACGATAGCTTAGTTGACGCTACCAACATCGTAACACAGTGCAAGAGTTTCTGTTCATGCATGCGAAGTGAGGTCCCCTCTGATCTGCAGCAAGTTTATATTACAGTCGCCCAAACTGTTCTCGAGATACTTCCTGGACAGATCTTGTACATTGCTTGATATACCTCTTAAAGTGCTCTTCTGGTATAATAAATTGACACAGACAATTTTAAAAGTCAATGGAAACCAGACAAGCAGCTGGATTATCTAATGATAGCTGAAACTGGAAGAAAGGCATTTTGCCACGAAACACAGGTGTATGAGAGAAATAAATACAAAAATCCATTTGTTATCGTCGAAGCAGCGTCGATGTCTGACGATAAGATGAGAATTTACGCGCCTACTTGATTTAAGAAGTGCTTATGTATGAGATTTGATGGCATGAAAAAAATGAAAACACATTTATATTGAAGTTGATTTTTTTTTTAACAAAACAGAAAAGATCTACCTATCTATCTGTATAGGATACGACTAGTAGGAGTGAGCATGTTCATATTCATTTACCCATTCAGATATGCATTCATTGTGTATATAATTTATGTATCTTCATGAATTTTTACGTATATTATTACATTCATGGTAATATAATTATTCATACATGTCCTGGTGTTTATGCATATATATATATATATATATATATATATATATATATATATATATATATATATATATATATATACGTACGAATACATATACACAAATATATATATATAGATATACAAATACACATATGTATATGTATGTACATATACATGTGTGTGTGTGTGTATCCAATTAACAGAACTGGGCTGATTTAATACCACTTCAATGATTTCAGGAACAACCAGTTGTTCTAATCATGACGTGTTCAGGATCAATCTCTGATGAATTATGGAAGTATCCAATAATCCATGAAACAAAGAAATAGCTAGGTTTAAACCCCAACCAATTTTGCGTACAATGATTACTAGTTTGTATACTAATTGCTGTAATGCGATGCTATTTTAGGGTGCGGATAAGCTAACGATTAACCGCACTGAGAATGGGATCGGCGAACCAAATTCAAACTCTGACTGGAATCGTATACACCCACTTCACAGCGATGCCACTGAGAAGGCATGAATCCATCTTTTCTCCCAACCAGAAATCGGTGAATAGCCGGATGGACTGGGCTTTTCAGCCAGGTTCGAAAACCAGTCCAGGAGACTGACAACTTTCAACTTGTCCTCCTTCATGAGACGCTAGCAACGGACTGAAGATACACGGACACAGACTGGGCCCTGTCAAGGCTTATAAGGCGAGCAACAACATTTCACAGTTATCATTGCCTGGGCAATAGTTATGGGAGGAGGGTTGGCCCAGGTTCTCACCCACTCACTTTTGTCATGATATCAGAGCGCAGGGATGTGGATTCATACCTTTTTCAAGGATATTACTGTAAAGGAAACATAAACACACACACACACAAACGCATGCAGACACAAACACACACACACACACACACACACACACACACAGATATATATAGGTGTGTGTGTGTATGCTTTCTTCGCGCCAGTGTGTGTATTCGTATACGTACATAGCTTCTCAGACACCTACCGATAAATATGAACTAGGTCATCCACCCAGTTTATGACCCAAATTGCTAAATCATTTGTTGGGGAGCCTCACTGTAGGCCTATTTTTGTCACTTTTCATTTATTCTATCAATGTTTCGATAAACAAATTAGGAAAAACGTCGGTAGAAACCATAAAAGAAAAATCAATACATGCGTTGTGACCGAAATATCGTAAATATGTTAGAATCGAATGAACACTCTTTGCCAGCCGATCGACACTCGATGCTTGCATTCCTCTTTAGAGAATATATTAAAAAGAATTCCTACGTAATGAATGATTTGCAACGAACTGATTTTCAAAGTACATCAATGATTACGGCTCTATTTGGCACAGAACCAAAACAATGGGGTATCTATCATGTGCTTGTAATGACCTGAGCCCTCTCTAACCCAAAAGACTTTTAACATACAAATACATCTAAAATGGAATTTGGTTTCCTTGGGAAAAATACTGGTAAGCTTAGTTAAGCTTTCATAACAGTAATGTTTTTCATAAACTTTATGTATTGATATGAAAATATAAAATCCTGGAATAGACATAGAGGTTTTCCCCATTATCCGAAAATAACGTGTTTCCATGAAGCCTTTTGTAAGTCAAAATGGCGTAAAGCAAATAGGAAATTACTAGTACTTTAAATTGGAAAGCTTTTGAGCGTTCACAGACCAAAAAACAAAACAAAAAAACTTATTGTTTTATGTCTGTTACTTGTACGCTAAGCCTAACATCCTTTCAAACTCTCTTAGACTTTTCTGATACAGGAGGATGCACAAAATAGATTACAATAAAGCTCAGACGCTCGTTGGCACAATTCGAAGCTATTGCAATTTAGAGTCTTTCGTAAAAGTGTTACAAACTTCCATAAAGCAGGAGATACCTGTGGCTTTTAGGGAGACTGTAAATTGTTAGCCATGTCATGTAGCAACGCCTTTCTTATCTTTGTACGAGTATCAAATCTGCTGACAGCCAGACGAAGTTCTTATTCCCAAACTTTTCCCCACTGCCTTTGTTCCAATTTAATCTATGGCACTTTGTTAACTGTTTAAAAGTAGTAGTAGCTGCACTTTATGCTGTCTGAGATTTCAGCAGAAAAAGAGGAAAATACCAGAAAGAAATGTGCGGAAAATGGATGATACTTAATCTCAAAAGCTCGGACAATTTACTGCAGTGTGATAAGAAAAAAACAAAAAACGAAAAGATGAAAATATTAGTCCAACATTTGTACAAACTATAAAATGAACATGACTTCCTCTGTTTGTTTCTTTGTTTCTCTATACGTAATACACAATAAAAGATAAAATTAACATTTTGTTGATAAAAATATCCCCTGTTCATCATTTGAAACGATGGACTCTTGACGAAAACGAGTTCCATCACTTTTTCATGAATGCTCACTTGAAATTAATAAGATGCGGACAGTTTTGTACGTTGTTAGCACCTTTGGAGTAGCGAAGTCGTAAGTAGTGAAGTAGTAATGTCTCAGAGTGAATAAAAGAATGAAAAAACCGCTCGCACCACACAGAAAAACACGGGTATGTATTTTTACAGAATGGCCAAGGGTATGTGTATGTGTTTGTGTTTGCATGTGTGTGTGTGTGTATGTATGTGTGTGTGTGTGTGTGTGTGTGTGTGTGTGTGTGTGTGTATGTGTAGTTTCTTTTCTTAAAATATTGTCAAATAAAAATCAAAATATATCTGTGAATTCTTCCATAGGCAATAACTGGTAATGTAATATTTCATCTGAAGATTTACTATGCAGCGATATTTCCTATGTGGCTATTATTTAGGTTTTTATTGTGCCGTAAAATTTTTTTTTGTAACCTTAATAAAAAAATAAAAAAAAAACAAAGTTAAAAAATGAAGTCTTTGTGAAAGTTTCAAAAATCTCATCATATGGATATTTGAAAAAGACGCCTTTGGAGACAATGTAGTTAATATCTTGACGAAATGTTTTTAATTTTTTTTCTTAATATGCTTAGAATATATTTCAAAATTTAATTTGAAGGACGTCTTTTTGAACGTTTCATATTTCTCACAAAATGCTTACTTGCTCTATTTTTTGGGTAATTTAAAAGCCACGAAACCTCGACTTACAATAGACAGGAAACAAAAAGTAAGGAAAGAAACATATTTTTTACTCTAAGATGGCGATAGGCGGAGCGTGGGAAATTAAAAATTGTGTCTATTCCGTAACAGTCTGGAGACAAATATAAAATAAATAGACAAAGTTGCTATCTAAGCAGTAATATTGTTGAAATGTTTCTCATTCTTAAATTGCTTGTTAAAAAATAGTATATATATACATACGCATACATGAACATGCACATACATGGACACACACACACACACACACACATATATATATATATATATATACATATATATATATATATATATATATATATATATATATATATATATTCGTATATGGCATATTTGTACATAGACATCTACATATATACGATGAGCTAACCAGAAATTCGTGTAATTCAAGGCGCTACCTCAAAGAAAAGATTACAGAAAAAAGTCTCTTTTTCTCCTGTTGGAGTGACTTCAAGCGATGTGTGGATAGCCGGCAACACACAAGAAACCTTGGGTAAATTGAGATATGAGTATGTTGATCAATCTGTGTGAATTCCCGGAACGTTCGGTTAGCACCTCATACACACACACACACACACATATATATATATATGCGTATATATATATAAATATATATATATATATATATATGAATATATATATATATATATATATATATATATATATATATATATATATATATATATATATATATATAAGAATAGCAGAGGATAGAGGAGTGCCAACATGTGATCCCTACGAAGTACAATTTGTCACTAGGTTCAATCTGTGCAATGCATTTGAGTTAATGTACTCTTTCGTATATGTACATACATACACACATTCATTTATATACATATTTGATGCAACTTGGAAGTTTGGGAATTCTCATTACGCGATCGAATCAATGTACACCGCTCTCTCTCCTGCTGCCTGTTGTTGAAGGATTGGCGCAAAACAATCTTATATTTCGAACTTCCTTTTTACCGTACTAAGGCAAGCTTAGTAGATATTAAAAACGAAAGGAAAACAGACAAAAAAATGCAAGGAAGAGAAATTGAATGAGAGAAAAAGATGGGAACAGACGAAGTAAACAGAAATAATTAGAATGACTGGGAAAAAAAGAGAGGTGGAGAGAGAAAGGGAGAATGAAGGAGAGAGGATACTAAAAGTAAATAATGAAGTGAGTCGGGGGAGATAATCTAAATGGAAAATCTAGCGAAGAAGAAGAAGAAGAAGAAGAAGAAGAAGAAGAAGAAGAAGAAGAAGAAGAAGAAGAAGAAGAAGAAGAAGAAGAAGAAGAAAGAAGGAAGAAGGAATACAGTGAAACCCATACAAATACACATTAGTGAAGCGACATAAGAGAAGAAAGTAATTTCATGTAATGGCGCTTGAGTGATAAGATATTATTTGTGAGATCTTCGAGATCCCAATTGTGATAAAGAGTCTGTCACCAAGAGGAACCAAAACGAGAGATGAGGACTAGATTTTCCGAGAAACATGTCTCTTGCTACTAACGAGAGTATATATTATGAAAAGAAGGCATGTGTTCCCTCTTGCATAAAAAAAATACGAGGATTGTTCTCATATTTTTGTAGCTTTTGTGATAAAGAGAGCCCATGTCAGTAGATGTTTTATCTACCAACAACCTGAATACTGTAGATGTTTTTGAAACGCTGATGCTATCATTACACAAAACAACCTCTTGGAATTACAAAAATCGATTGGTCGACAGGCATAGGAAATATGACGACAGGACATTTGGGTCTCTGGCAGGTATCCAGCTATTTTGCATATCAGTTTCGTGGCCTCAATGCAACCCGGCGACCAATCAGGGATAACCTTCCTGTGCGTGTGAAAACAAACTTTTTCTTCAAGAGGTGATCCAGCCGGCAATGAGATGCCATTGCGTAAGCTTGTGTACTATGTGTTTGTCACAACTACAGCTATTCTTTACGTCTCGTGCAGACCTTTTTTTTTTAAGGTAAAACATATCTGTTGGCCCCTCCTAAAGCCCAACTTAAGTTCCCTGTGACTTCTGTATTTTTCTTCCTAAAGGGAATTCAGACAGTGGATAAGATGAAGGAGAGTGCAACGTGGCGGATGATGGCAATTCCGAAAGAGGAATTACAGATTATCTTAAAAAGCGAAATAGGTGATGGGGTAAATGTGTGAGGTACCTAGGGAGTACTTTGTAAGGGATTAAGGAGCCATTGCTCAAGGTAGAATATTTGACGCTAATATTAAATGGTTGATACTTTCTAGACAGACCTCATAATTTAAAATAAGGTATGCTTTAGGTTTTATCTCTTCATTAAAACTAAACATTTGAACATTTGAAGTATGTTGATTAAGTCAGATGAACAAGTGAAAATTCAAGTATTTGAATATAAGTCAACGAGAGTTAGTTCCCATAAAAAGGTATACAAACATGAGACGTGCGATTCACACAACACAACAAATGCAGCTAGTTCATACACAATATCATTGACGGCAGTTATCCCCCTTGAATTGAAAATGTGGCATCTGTTCGAACTGAATCTAAACTTTTAATTTCTCAACTAGCCAAATTATTGTCCGCAAATATAAGTTGACAAGATTCAATCAGTTGTAGAAAAAAAAAAAAGAAATCAAAGATGGAGAAGCCAGAGAAGAGAAAGAAGTCAAAACAATCTCTGGAAAAAAAGAGAATCAAACTTACTTGGTTCTTCGCAAATGACCTTGGTTAGATCACCGTGGTCTTTGTACCAGAGATCTGCCTCCTCTATAACTGTGGCCCTGTTAATCATAAGTAGAAGAAAAATAAGATTATTGATTTTTGAAGTCATCTTCTTTTACATTTATGCAAACATTTTATGCATCCAAGTCTTGTTCACATTTGCCTATATGATTCCGTTTATAAAAAGATTAATAAAATAATAATTTTCATCAAATCTTGTTTTCTAGTCGCAAATACAAAAATAATGTTCAAAATCTGCCATTCCGTTTACAGGTCATTCAAGCAAAATAGACAGAAAAATGATGGATCCAAATCCAGTTTAAATCAAGATTTATGTCTTGAATCAATGGAAGATAAATGAAAATCTAAATATTTAAAACAAATTGCAGAGGTTGTAACAAGAGTAAGAATAGTTACAATACTAATACACGTCCCCCAACTATTTACAAGTAAAGTGTCCCAACAAAACCCCTTTGTAAGTCGAAATGGCATAAAGCGAAGAAACAATTATCAATTTTTTAGCGTTCCCTGACCCCAGAATAGTGATGATGGTATGTTAGGATAGAGCGTCAGAGGTTTGGATGGGGTTAGATTCAGGGGACTCAGATGTTGGGACAGAGAGGGAGAGAGAGAGGGAGAGAGACAGACAGATAGACAGAGACAAAGACAGACAGACAGACAGACAGACAAACTGACAGATAGGGAATGCTTGTCACCTCTATAGCGCCTCATTGCAAAACAAACGCTGAATTCTTTTTTTGCCTTCGATCTTTTTCGCAAAAACAAAAAAGTGGCCAGTTGTAAACTTTCGTAAAATGGCGGCTTTCATGTAATATACAAAAGGATGAGAACAGGAAGGGGGCACAAAACAAACGAAATTTATCATTCTATAAGATGCACCCCTGTTTTGCAACGGCATCCATTTCATAAGTGTGACTGTTTTGTATTTTTTCCTCCCTGCCACATTTATACTTCAAACTAAACTCCTGTGCTACTCTAGATAAGTCTGCTAATATATGATAAAATAAGTAAAACAAAAAAAATGAAAAATAAAAATGGACAGAGGGGTAGAGAGAGAATGTAAAATACAAAAAAAAAAACAACAAAAAAGATCGTGAGAAAGAAGGAAGTCAGAAAGGAAGATCTACAACAAAAGAAAAAAAACAGAAAAGATGGTGGATAAGAAGGCGAAGAGAAAGAAGCGAATGTTTGAAAAAAAATTGAAAAGAATTGAAAACTAAAAACAGTGTTTAAAATCCATGCATAGAATCATTCCCATAACATATAATATTTGATGACGCCGGGACAATGTTTGAAACTGTGCAAATAACGAAACTAAATCAAAGGACTCCCCCCAAACAAGTTCTGATTCACACAAACAGATCAAACATGCTTGAAACGGTATAAAATCACTCGAACGTCACGAAAAGATGTTGTCTCATGCGATCTCCGGTTGAAAAAGGGTAGAAGTGAACTGAAACTAACCTTATCTCGTCTTATTGATAAAAAGGACGCTATATAAATTATTTTCAAAGCTTTACATTGTGAAAATAAACACATATACTCCCCCTAGGTACACAGAACATTCATTCATTCGTAATACATGTATATCTCACTTTTCGAATGTTTGTTTCATGCTACTCTTCCGCTTTTATGAAAAAAGTCAAAGAGCAAAAATTGCATTCATCGTTGGTTTTCCAGCGAACCATCATATCGTCCAACGCGAATTTCATTTCTGGGTAATGGGTGTTATTTTCTAATCGCTTATGAGGGGAAAAAGTATGGAAAATGGCTATTATTTCCTTCAAACTTCGCTTCTCGTTACCAGGACAGTGATGTGTCGAAATTTATCTATTTCCAATCGTACAACCTGAAACAACTAACGAAGAAGAAGAAGAAGAAGAAGAAGAAGAAGAAGAAGAAGAAGAAGAAGAAGAAGAAGAAGATTGATGCAATGCCGAGAAGAAAGGAGAGGAAAAGAGAAAGAAAATTCGATAAATAAAAACAAATAGTCGAAGGTAGGATAATGACGATAAGTGGAAGAAACGAAGAACAAGAAAAAACAAGATGAAAAAATGGCACCCAAGAATCGTGTTCGATTATTGCCGTGCCATGATATTCTAGGAAATTAAATAAAATAAGAATTAGATTAAGATCTATCCCACTCAAATGAATCTGGTCACGAAATCTAGCTGCACGTATAAAAGGAGATATGTTTGTTTATTTCGGATATTCAAGCTGGACGTATTATCTTTATACGAAACGTTCTTGTTGATCTGTCTTTACTACAACAGAGGTTTCTATGTCAAGCAATTCAATACGGCTGACATTTCCTTTTTTTTCCTTCCTAGGATTTCTTACTTTTTTCTCTACTCAAGGTCGCCTTGAGATATTTTCATTAACGTAGAATAGGAAACAAACAAATAATACAAGGTAGGAATCGTTCTTCTAGACAGAACCTATGGGGGTGCAGGAGGTATATCGGAACCCCTCAGCCAAAGAAGGCCCGGGAGTTTCTTTGGATCTCAGAAAATGTTTGCATATATTGAAGACCAGCATTCACTTTTTGGTGAACCTACATAGTTTTATAAATCTATAATTCATATAAATTATGATCTATAATATTATATTGTACTGGGAAATGTAGAGGTATACTCTGAGACAGGCCCGATACCCGCGCCGCTTCTGTTTGATTTTGCAAGAACTATAGATCATATGCGTTAAGGAACGGTATTATTGTCTTCTTAGTGGCAAATCTAATTTGATAAGCTAAGGTATTTCAAGAGAACAATGTTAACTATGGGCGGAACCCAACAAAAAATAAGGTACGATCCACCATCAAATTCCTAAAAAGGTATCTATGAAACGTTATGACGTAGCACCACAAGATACAAGCGCACCAAACATGGACAGAGTCACTATGCAACAAAAGATATGTTGGGTCTTTCATCAATAGGACAGTATTTAGATATGATACTTGAGGGATTTATTTGAATTATCTGGTGCTTTGAATGTAACATAAGCCAATGTTGATCATTTCGAACTAGACTAAAATGCATAATCTTTTTTTCTCTTTAAATCACAATGGTAAAGTTGTCAAAAATCTCTGTCAAGAATCAATTATAATGACAATGTTCCATCTAGGAAATTCGAAATCACTCACGAAGGCTGGGAAAAATGGACTTGTAAGTGGTGACATGTATTGTACCAATTCACAAATAATTATGATATGAATAATATAGGAACAAAAGATTAAAAATATGTATACAACGTTTTTTCCAGAAATAAATGAGCATTGCACGGACTATTAAAGATATCAAAAAAAGAAAAGCAATGTATGTTAAAATGATGATGGCAAGGTAGATACAATACATGTTAGCTTGAGCTAATCAATTATTCCTCACATTATTCGGATTATTATCTTGTTAGCTTGTTATTTTCAATCAATGTGCTTTTCAGCATCGTATTCAATACATTGTTTAACAATCACTAAACAAATCATTCCATCTTCCTCTTCTGTTTGAGATTTTGGCAATATGCCTATATGATTAGGATCTATAAAAGAGAGAACTGCAGGCGAAACGTTTGCTGATTTTCATGTTTATTTTATCTCCCTATTCGCGAATCAATGACCATGCAGGGGGATATGTACATGGCTAATGGAAGACAGGTCCGTAAAAACACGTCTCTTTTATAGTTTAACCCTTGGAGAATCTTCTATGGTCGAGGTATGATAGTTTAAATTGTTTCAATCACAAATTTTGCTTCATGCATTGTATCCAATGAGGATCGAACTCATAACAGAAGAGAATTCCATATTGCTCTTTGGCGGGTGCACCCATGTTACCTTTTGTTCCTACATTGTCATGCACCCAGTAATAGCTATGAATCTTTTTTTCATTCTGTAGAATAGATGTTTACGAAGTTTAGCTTAGACTGGATCTAGACCATAAGTGTGATTATTAATCGCTTTGTGACAGCCACTAGATTCAGGTACAAGTTACGAATCTTTCCTCTTAAGTATTGGCACAAGTCTCAACCATAACATAAAACCTGGAAAACATACATCTTCCAAAGTTGTGCCTTCTTTTGCCTGATGCAGCAATGAGTCCTTCTTCTATAGTACAGACGATGAACATGACATCAATTAATACTTTAATTAAGACTCCTAATACATACTTATCACAATTTATGACTGCTATATATATCACGTAAATCTTTTAGAAGTCTACTTTGATATTCTAATTTACATATTAAGCTCCTTAATAAGTTTGTTTTAGAGAGAATAAAATTGGAAAAGAATAAAAAAAGAATATAAATTACTCCCTGAGTATTTTGTGCCCTTCTCATCTAATATTAAATTTTTACTTTAGTCAATGGTCATGAAATAAAAATCCAAAATTTATGCATTTTCTTCCACTATGCGAAACTCTAGGTGGCATCGAGACCTCAAAGTATCTGACATATGTTGGTATTTTCGTTTATCCGACCTTACAACTTCTATGTTACCTCTGTTGTTGTTGCAACGGCCTTTTTAGTTATGTCTATTGTTCCAAATGTTAGATACAGAAGCCCGTGTTTGTACAGTTTGTGGAATTACCTACCGCTGCTTTACGATGTCGAATAGTAGTTGTGGCCAAGGGCGGATCCTTTGCCTTTGAAGTGTTGCCTGCTTCTTTATTGTTTATACTATATAGACTTTCTCTGTAGGTGCTTTCAGTTTTCTGGGACACTTTTTAGGAGGGTAACTTTCATTCTCAACCTTTGGTTTTTTCTAATTATTTTTTTACACAAAATGGCAGATGGGTATTATTTTGCAAGGTCTATTCATACAGAGTCGGAATTGGGTTCTACTTGCAAAAACAAAAAAAAAGGAGACCTGTTTCTATGCGGCCGTTATAAACAAGGTGTTTCTCACTAAAATTTATCAACTCAAGCATAGTTTAAAATCTCGTTCACTCACCCTTTCTTACCTTCCCCCACTCTCTTTATCTCTCGCTTTCTCTCATATATATATATATGTATGTGTGTATGAATATGCATGCGTGTATGAGAGAGAGAGAGAGACAGAGAGAGAGAGAGAGACAGACAGACAGACAGAGACAGATAGACAGATAAATTAAACGACCAATATTACTTAGAATCATTGAGATGTTGATTTAATTAAAAAAACACATAGTTATGCAATAGAATGCTCAAAGTAAGGGCCATAAAATCCTATTTAATGATTTTCCAACTTTTTATATATATATATATATATATATATATATATATATATATATATATATATATATATACATATATATATATATATATATACATATATATATATATATATATATATATATGTATATATATATATATGTGTGTGTGTGTGTGTATATAGTGTGTGTGTGTGTGTGTGTGTGTGTGTGTGTGTGTGTATGTATGTAGGATACTCTGGTTAGTCGGCATATTTAATCTCCACGAATTCTAAAACTTGAAAGTTTTTAAAAAGACGAATTTTGAAAATGATATAGGGTGAATAATGCATGCAATGTTTGCAGAAAGTGGAAGTGGTGCCTCTTGACATTTGCGTGTAAGTGATAAAATATTTATGATATTCAAGCAGAGAAGATGTCTGCAATTTAAGCAGGAAAGAAGACATTTGCTGCACACACGCAGGATAATAGGGAGAGAGAAACAGACTGACATTTTCAATGAATTATGACTTTTTGGCATGTCATCCAACACCATTAAAAAGTACAATACACATGTGAGTGCATATACGTGTACACACAGAAACAAATTAATTTCGATAAATACGATAGGGTTTTGATAGCTTTATGGTGTACATTTTGTTGTTGACTTTAATCCCCCCTCCCCCGGGATACTAATCCTGCCTTTCTGTAACTTGTTGACAAAGACTCTGGCTTTTACCGTTGATGTTCAAAAATGGTTACAGTATGTCCAAGGATCAATAAAATTGGAATTTGAACACATGCATAGGTGACACACGATGCACGTAGATAATATTTGTAAACATTGACATGGACTCTATTGTTGTGGTGGTGCCTAAGGTACGAGGCACTTATTTTGGTTTATTCCAGTAGACTCCTGGTGGAGCAAAGGGTTGCTTTGCGGTTTCAGTTGTAAGTTTCCCAGGGGTGGAGTTGCTAACCCCACGCCAAAGATGGACTGTATCAAAGGGCTTCAACCTTACTGCTATTAATCCAAAACGTATTCATGCTTTTCCGAAGGGCATTAATGCTAGGTATAAACGTAAGCAGCATTGGTCAAAATTCGATTTGTCGATTCTGTTTTTCATGCCTGTAACCGTTACACCCCTCCACATTGCCTCGATAACATTGATCAGCTTAAAGTAGGGAAATTCTGATTTCACATCACAGGATCAGTTTCTTCTGGAGTATAGTTTATTATTTATAAAAAAATGCAATATTCCCTGGGTGTAGACACACACGCACACGCGCGTGCGCACACGCACACACACACACTTTTTATCTTATAGTGTTTAATCTAGCGCGATGAAGCAATCGAGTGAAAAGTTGGAAACAGTACCCATGCCAAAAACATCACCTCAGCTTCTGTTTGTGTTGAATCCATTAAGAATATTTCTCTGGAGATTTCGTTAAACGCTGAAAACATCTCACACTTTTGCTCTTCGAAATATTGTCAGTGAGAAGGTGTAAAAACAAATGGCAAAATATACCCGGATAGCTTATTTTGTATACAGTGATAGAGTTTATAGTGAGTTTCATATTAGGCTTTCGGTGAATATCATTAATAATATTGCATACATAATTTACTGCGATTGCTCAACGATATTTTTTCTGCTGGTGTGAGTCTCTTTGATTATGCTCGTGAAATTCTAAAGCGGCAAACCCATCTCTCCGTTCTCTTTTAGAAGCTGTTGGCTAAGTTTAAAGATTACAACAGTGGACCTTTTGGCTAGAGGTTGGAGTTTTATCCTAATTGCTTGGCTGAAGGAAATCCTTATTACACCGGGGAAAATTATAAATGAAGCCATCTCTTCTTATGTAGAATCCACTTCTCGCCAGATTATTGAGATTTTATAGAAACAAAATTAAAATCTCAATTACGCATTTGGCCTCACAGTTTCGTTGGATTGACCTAGACTGCGAGGTGCCGGCTTGGTTAGCAACAATTTTTCAATGAAAAATGTTATGTCTATTTGCTTGCACACACACACACACACACACACACACACACAAAGAAGAGCATACATACACATATATAGGTATGTAGATGTATCAAACCTCCCCCAATACACATATATACACACACAAATATAAATATATAGATGTATCGTGCCTCCCAAATATACATATATACACACACATATGTACATACCATATGTGTACATTTATGTACATAAACACCCCACCAAATAAAGACATATTCACAAACAGGGGCATACGAAAATATATATGGACGCACTGACACCATGCACAGGTATATATATACACACATAAATCACGTACACAGATATATCGCACTCTCACGTACACCATACAAGCATACACATTTACACAGCACACTGCGATTAAACACATGCATATGCGTCACCAACCATATACATTGGCTTGGTACACATTGGAACGCATATACACTGCACACACATATATACACTCCGACCCTGTAGTCACCGACACCACACACATATACATATTAACTACACACATACAAACACACTGACTATATACACCGATTCCACAAACATGCACACAATGAAACTGCATCCACATTAACCCTTTAACAACTCGAACACATACTCCAAACTCACATGCAGAACCCAGACACATGCACACTGACAGCACGCGCACATACTCACACTAACACCTCGTCTACGTACACACACTGTAATATATACTGATATCAAGCACACATACAACATACACATATACACACACACTGATATCAGACACACATGTCTCTACTTGCTAGATTATAGTCTAAATTATAATATCGGAACCCTAATATACTTTGGCTTTTTTCAATTTGTGAATATCGTTTAAACTCGACCTTTAATGGGCACGCAAAAATAATGACCCAGAGTCATACTAGAATGTGCTCAGTAAAACAAATCTATTTAGGTGGAATAGAAGAGTTTACTCTATGAAACCTATCCTTAGTTTTATTTATACCAGTAGACACTCTGCACAGAACAGAGCTGCATTTCATTTTCAATCAAAAGTAGATTACAGGCTGGAGTTGCTTGCTCAAATGCCCAAGATGGCGTTCCTTTCAAGACTAAAGGGCTCCAACTGCCCTGCTTTTTACCCATAGCTGATGCTAATGGAGATTCATGCATTTCCCAGTGAACGTAAACAATTTTGACCAAAACTCGAACTTTTTACTGATTCCGTGTCCCGTGCCGGTCACTGCTATGCTGCTCAGAACTGCCGAAGACCTTTTCAAACTTACATCAAAACAGACGTGGCTCTTCAGACTCAGATTGATTTGACCTTGTCAGGTAAAGCTTTTGACATTAAATTTACAAACACTACGTGAAATGGCATTCAATAAACAAACCGAAAATATCTCAAAATAGTTTTTCTCTATAAACAGTAGGGATTTTACAGTTTTCTTAACTTTCATCGTTTTTTTTTTTGTTGCTTTCAACTTGAAAATTATTTCGTTATCATTAGGTCGATGCAAAAAATTCTTTTGCACAATGTTAAGAAAGTGTATTTGAAGTTTACTTATCTATTTTGACGCGTGTGCAATCAGTCAGTAACCGACTCATTTGTTTAATAAATTCTACTAATGATAGCGCAATCGATGTATGCCATTTATGAAGTTTATGGGTTTAATACATTGAGAAGGAAGGAGATTATGTTGAAAATGTATACTTGTGGTGAAAAATGGTTGGCCCTTTCGATCATTAAGCCACAGACTCAAATGTCAGTATATTATTAATCTCTATTCCAAATGCTGAACATGTACTTACGGTGTTCCTCCTCTGAATAACCCCCAAATCTATCCTGGTTTTTGTAAGTTTTTTCTTGTGATTTCTATTTATTTTTGTCATTAGTTGTATTTCATACTGTAATTGTACTTTACATTGCGCTATATGGTGAGGAATTTTAAGATTAAAGAATAAAGGGAAAAAGATCAGGATTACGATTAAAAACAAACAAACACATAAACAAACGATGTAACTGATCCTGATAAAGATCTGTGGTTGTTCCAAAGGTCTTGTCCAAAAAAAAAAAAATCTTGAGTTTACTGCTCCCTTTAAATTCATACAGCAGCAAAGTTCGAACAAGAAAATAAAAGTGTTCAATAAACTAATTTGAGAAAAATTCGATCATATTTTTCAAAGCAATATCCGTAATTATAAATGCAGCATTGTGACACACGACAATCTGAAGCACTGATCAGAATGTATCGATCATGAAATTCGATTACAACAACATTGATCACTTGAATAAATCATTTTTCTTATCACAGTTTGAAGATGAATTTTCTTTCTCAGAGAAAATTATAAAGCACGACTCACAAATTTTCTCATGTAAAAGAACTATTAAGATCTCTCTAGGCCACTCTCTCTCCCTTCCCTCTCTCTTACTATCTCTCTCTCGCTCTTTCTAAATATATATATATATATATATATATATATATATATATATATATATGTGTGTGTGTGTGTGTGTGTGTGTTTGTGTGTGTTCCTTGGAAAAGGTATTATCACATCCTGCGCTCCGATATCATGACATGCGTCGTTGGTTGACGTAGAAGAAAGTAGGTGAGTGAGAACTTGGGTCATCCCCTCTCCCATAACTATTTCCCAGGCATTAATAAGTGTGAAATGTTGTTAGTCGCCTTATAAACCCTGACAGGGCCCAGTCTGTGTACATACTGTCAGTTGCCAGCGTCTCATGACGGATGACAAAAGGGATGGACTTTCCCACTGTAGCGTAATGGTTAGCAATTTACTTTTACTGGTCATTACCACGGAATACTGAGTTTGATGCTCACTGGGTCAGCCATACTTATGGCCGCGAGCAAAGTCTAAGTTACGTAAATAAATAACCATCAAAGTGGAAAATATGTCAACTGATCTAAATGGGGAAAGTGAAAAAAAGTAGACTTGAAGATCAACGAAGACAAAGGCAAAAGTCATGTCCACGTCACCCCCAAACTTAAGAATAGAAAGGGATGTTATAGAGAGGGTTAACGGATACATCTACCTGAGAGGTAGTATAGCCAGAGAAAGACAATGAAAGCGAAATAAAACGATGCATAACAATCGACTGGAAATCATTTAGTATGACTTGAGACATATTGAAGCGCACTTTGCCAATGTACTAAATGCATAAAATATACAATCAATACATAATACCAGCTATGGATGTGAAACCTAGAAATTAACAAAAACTGGAAATTTAGAAACACACAGAGAGTTATCAAAATAGCAATAGTAGGGATAATTCTAAGAGATAAAAAGATCAACATGGATTAGAGTTAGGATTAGAGTGTTGGATATCGTACAAATAATTAAGCAACAAAAGATGGACCAGACACCTAGTAAGAAAAGATGACAACAGATGGAGCAAAATACCAAGTGGATGTGCCTATAGGACAGTAAACGCAGTAGGAAGACACTAGACACAAAATAGAGGGATGAGATAGAAAGGTTTACTGGTAAAACATGATAAATGCTCGCACAATCGTAATTGTCACAGAAGGACCAACAGTGATGGCTGCTGCTGATTTATATATATATATATATATATATATATATATATATATACTAAGAGAGAGAGAGAGAGAGAGAGAGAGGGAGAGAGAAGGATTGTGAGTTGCATAATAATATTAATAATATTAATAATATCGTCTATAGTATCCCCAAAATAAATTTCGGTCAAGTCCGTTCATATTCACTCAAAATTATTGCCCTTAGGAAAGGTATGGATCTATATTTCTGCATCCTCTCCCATCACCAGATATATCGACAAAAATATTTTGGTTAACGGAAAAAAAGTAAGTTATTGAGCATTTGGACAAATCATTCTCCCAGGACGACCGCTTAGGCAGTAATAAATATAAAAAAAATTGCTCACTTATTATCAACCTTGACAGGGGCCAGCATATCACACACACTAGCACGTGCGCGCGTGCACACACACACATATATATAGAGAGAAAGAGAGAGACTAGGGTACTGGTGGAAATTATGTCAGGAGTCACGTGATCTTGTCACAACCTTACCTTACCAACTACTTGGCCAACATTTTAAACCTTATGACCAAAATAAGTACTTCGGAAAAGTAAATTTTATCTGCTTATGCTCTTTCAGCAAGTGCCACATTCAATTTCTTGTACTTTTCTACTAAGAACTTCCCATTTCCAATAAAACAAGTACGAAAAAATGGTGGAGCATGTTCTCTGATCCCTCTGGAGCTAAAAAGATTGTGGTCTCTTAATTGGGGATAATTGAACTTACGTACAAACCTTTTACCAGTTTGGAATCTCTCAGTGAATGTCCCAGTGTATCCATACACTACTGAACTACTATTCCATCTTATGAATGTCACTTTTTTATGACAACATTCACTGGTCATGATTTCATGAAAGACCGAATAAACCTACCGTATGTACAATTTATTTGTATTCATCTTCTCTGTTGGTATGTTTTGCTTAATTGTTCATGCGTGCGTGCGTGAGTGCTTAGGTCAACCCTCAGATTCTTCACATGATGCATTATAAGAATTTGCCTCAATTCGAAAACCAGAATTAGAAACATTATTTCAGCAGTTACCCATTCAGAATAAGGATTTAAAAGTATTCCACTGTGTACTTCAAAAGAAATTGTTTTGAGAGAGAACCCTTTTCATATGGTCAATGGAAAATCAATTCTCAATTTCAAACGTATGTATATGTATATATAGTACACTAAATTCAATTTCTTTTCCAGTCTTTAAAGACCGAAGGCCTCAAATCCATTGTTTTTGTTTGACGCTTTATGTTGGGTACTGCATTGCCCATTGTTGCGAACAAATCACACCTACTCAGTTCTGGCTTTTGGCTATTTAGAAACAATAGACACTGAAAACAACTTGAAGCCTGTGTACTGGTCTAAGCAGATCTTAGTATTGTATTCATTTATGCAAATGGGACTACCTATTCTAATCGCATAATAAGAACGAAAATTAACAAAAAATTAATTTGAGGCAGTTACGAGCAAATTCAAAAATCTGACAACAACTGATCTGGAACCCAGCTAATAAGATATACAAGTCTGGCCATTTGGGAGGAAGACTGAGATGTTTTCAAGCTCAAATTGCTGTTTTAATTTGACTCCAAACTAACTCTATGAATATAGTCATCGAGGAAAAGAAAATACAAGTTAATCTTATTTCTCTATAAGCTGCTTTACTTCAAAATTAAGAATAGTAGCTTTCGGTGGAACTAAGGAAAACGGTTTAATTTGGGCGTTAGCTGTACCGGTATCTTCTCAAAGTAATTGTTTATGATAATGAAAATGAAAGAAAATAAGATAGACACCGTCATTTGACCAACGTCTTTTGGCAACATTCTGCGTTTGGAGTGTTAAATTGAAAGAGAGAGAGTAATTTTTTCTTGTCTTTTCTTTGGTAGAAATCACAAAAAATCCGAATTCGGAAAACAAAACAAGCGTGAATGCTGCCAGACACAAACTTAGGGGCCAATATAGCATAAATGTTCTTTGAAAATTGAACCCTATTAACCCAGTGGTTTTTGGAACTTTGAAAACTTGAAGATCCCTTCTATAAAGGATGTATTCAGACAGTCCCCTATTTTCAGCATTTAGTTCCAGAGTAACTAATGAACTACAATAAAAAGCAATTTTTGACATTTAAAACTATATTTATCTAAAATCAATGACATTTATCTGGATTCTAATATACAGTAGAGTTTTGCGTAAAATTATGATTGGGATAGCTGTGTAATGAATGCTGTTGTTTCTCGGCCACAAAATTTGTAATATCGGGTTTTTGACAGCACAGCGTATCCCCGGGAATAATTCGGTACTCAGAGGTTCACTGACACCGGTTTCAAAACCGTTAATTTTTTTTCAAGTTTTTTTTCCATGCATAATACGAAGTAAATGCTAGAACCACTTGGGGACTGAAGAAATCTATGTTGGCAGTTTTTAATAACTTACTTGACAAGCATAGAGGAAAGAAAGGAATGAAAATATCTTCGTCGAGACAAGTCTTCCCATTCAATAATAATAAAGAAAATCTGTATGCGACATCGCGTTATGTTAAACGATTTTTAAAAGTGTCTGTTAAAGATTTTTAATAGTGTATGGCGGGGCTTTTTGATATGGTTGAGAAAATGGCGAATCCACACATGGCAATCTATTAAAAAGAAAACAGAAAAAAGGGCGATTTAAAAAGCTTTTTCGCCTCGACCCCAAGCCACAGCAACCCACCCTAAGCTATAAAATGGACGAATGGTATCTACACGCTTCCTTTTGATATTCTTGTTATTCTTCACCGCAGGCGGACGATTTAAGTGGGGCTATTTTAAAATTGTTTCTATGAGACATTCTTTGAAAAAGATCTGCGAAAGAAATTAAAAAATACTTTTAAGAAAACTTTCATACTCACACGCACACACACCCACATGTGTGTGGTTGAGCACACACTTTTACATTTACGATGAATATATATGTTACTGTTATTTGTAAGTTTACTTTTTCTTTATTTTTTTGTGCTCTCCTGTATTTCAAGAAAATATCTAGAAATATCTAGATTCTTTAGAATCTAAATTTTATTAATAAAGCCGTCAAGATAAGACCGCCAAAAGGTGAAAAAACCTTCATTAAAAAAAAACATTTTTCTTGAAGGGGCCTCATGAAGGACTGATGCCAAATATCAAGTCTGTAGACAAAACAGTATAGCCAGGAACGCTGTAGCACACAACTCACAGACACTTATAAAAGGGGGTAGAACCCTTCACCATCTTTTATGGTGACGGTTGTTTAATCACAAGTCCAACGCTTTGAAAAAACAAATTATACCATTAATCTTACAATTCAAAAACGTTGAATCCTTTCATTTTACTTTTTAAGTACTTTCGAATTGAATAATTTGGTGCAGAAGACGGAAGTTTCCTTTGAATAAATGACTCCATTATTGATATATATCTCTGTGCGTGTCTGCACGCTTATGTGTGCGTGCATGTGTGTGTGTATAGTTATGGATTAGTGGTTTGCCAAAGTGTTCACCGACCAATTCTATTCTCTGACAACCATCTAGGCGTTTTTTCAAGATACTTAGCGATGGGACAGAGCTCAGGGTGAACTTGATTCATGCCTTTTTGAATATTGGTTCAGGCTTGGTTTCGAGACTGAAACTTCATCAACACGAAGCTACTCATTCCAGCGTTAGATTACGATGCGACGAGACTTAGTTGGAATTCCACATCTACGCGATAAGGCCTTTGGTCGATGAGTCCCTTTACATATTTCAATTTGGGTTGCACATTCTCACTCACACGCAGGCACACACGTAACTAAAGTAATCAGCATAAAGTACACACTCATCAGCTAAGATCAGTTACTCACCCATGCACACACACATACATAAATGGATTATGAATTGTGTTATTACATATAGAAACTTATTTAAAATCATCTCTTGTCGTGAAACGGTTAATATATTACTTAATTTAGGCAACGTAAATAAAATAAACAATTGAAGAAAATGAGTTTGCTGCAGGAATCCTTTCAAATAAGTTTCAATATAATATAACACAATTTAGGATTCATTCTGTCGGACCAAATATGTCTATTCCTTTATATATATATATATATATATATATATATATATATATATATATATGTATATAGTTTAGAACGCTTTACAACTGTAAACACTGAAGATGTAAAAGAACCTTTTGAAATATATTTGATTTTTGAGAATTATTTCTAAATGCAGTTAGTGTAAGAGTTTCAAAGGGTTCCATGTTTTACAAAGAATTTGATATTATAGTATTATATGTGAATTCTTCTTTTTGGCATCATCAGTTGTGATATATATACATATATATATATATATATATATATATATATATATATATATATATATATATGCAATCTTTCTTGTGTGACACTGAATAAGTGTCACAATATATTGAATAGTGATTTTATTGTGCATTATATAATTCCTTTGGTATATAATTCCTTTGACATCATCTACCATATCAGCATAAAAACGTCCAGGAGTTACCTCCCTTTGATCTCTTGAGCAAATACATACGGAATCTGTTGGAATTCAAGTTAACGTTTTGTATTATTGATTATTTTACTTTTTTCCAGGAAAGAAGAAAATAAAAGCCGACTCGTTGGACATGGGAATGAAAACACAAAATAGAAAAGAACAATATTCTAAAACACCTAAGACACACTCGTTCGCATTTTCCCCAAGCCCTTTTCCGAAATAGTTTACTATCATTTTCTGCCTTTGTGAGTGTTCAAATAACTGAAGTGGCAGCCATCGCCCACGCCGCTATTCAAGATCCTTGACATTGAAAACAAAACGTAGAAAATAAGACGTCTCTGATCATGACACATTTCCCAGTACTTTCAAGATTAAGTATGTTTAAGGTCAGTAAAAATTTTCTATCAGGAGATATCTGTTGAATCACTTCCTTACAGTCAGATCAGTTGCATATGTACGAAAATTAGACATAAAAATTTTGAAAAAAAAAGAAAAGAAATTAAAAAATCAGTAACGCTTAAGCGCTTTCTCTGTGCATTCAAATCTTTAAAGGAAAGGTTTTGATTTAAACCTTGTCAAGTGTGTTGGATATTGACAAAGAGATAAATAGTTTAGTCCCATGAGATAAGAGCATGGATAAATAAAAAAATATTACACAAGACCTAGTTTTCTTTGAAAACTAGTTTTGGGGTCATAAAATTTGTCAAAAGACGAGGAAGAAATCCTTAGATAAAAATGTTCAGCGAAAAAAGCGAAACTGTAATAGATAAAATACATAATGTTCTTAGTTTTGGGGAGAATATTTTTCTCGAAATGGCGTTCGGAACCTATACAATGGATTTCCGCATTCTTCGGCCGTTTTATACCTTCAAGGCAAATTTTTTTCCGTCCTGTGTAGGTCACAAAAAGAACAATGGGAATTCCCCACAGACATAGCAATAGCATCGCTGGGAAGGAAGTGTTGATCATAGTGGTGTGTGGAGGAGAAAATGAAGACAAGGTGGGATTTCAACAAAGGGGATGTTACATAATTGCCATCGTTTGACGCTCGAAAGGTAAAGTAGGGTATTTGAAAGAAGATGAAGTGTTCAATACCATAAAAGAAGAACTTTACAGAAGGGAATTAGTGGTAGGAATGTGGTAGTTTCCAATATAGTTATCATGTAATATTAAGAATGAAAGAAGTTGGTGGAACAGAAGACAGAATCAACGTGAAAATTATAAATGGGTTAATTGTTGATATCTAACAAACGGTCGTACCATCAGTTTATAAGATTTAGCAAGAGTTATGCAATAAGATGGTGCTTTTTTGATATAATCTATTGTCCAATTAAGTTTTTAAAAAAGTCATAAAATAAAATAGATGTTTATTCGTAAAAAATCAATGGCTGTTACTGAGATCGACTACAATATATAACAGTATTGTATTTTTTTTTTTACAGCTGTCAAAAATATTGTATTTTTCTGACAAAGTCTTTAAAAATTGAACGTAGGATAAACTTGTCAAAATATGTATCGGTTTTCTTGAATTCAGGTTCGGCTTTTAAGCGAAAAAATACAGCTGAATCGAATTTGTGGATTTATTTCTTTTTTCAAGTAGTTATTTTTAACAAACTGTATTAAATTCTTTTCGGGGGAATTCAGGACCTCCATTTAACAAAGACCAAGCTATCATATTCAAGTGTCTACTCATGAATTTCGAGTGATTTGTCACGTTTCATCTGGAAAGGGTCACGGTAGTAGGCCGTGCGAGAACAATGCATGTCCAGATAGCAGTAACGAATAGCCGAGAGTGTAATTAAAACCTTACTGCAGACATGTGAGGAGTGAAACAAGAGGAAAGTTGATTGGAATGATGGCAGATGAATTTAACACAGGCAGGGAAAAAATAGACTCCGTTTTCTTTTCAATTCGGGATGGGTTCTTGAAAAAATCATTTTGTCTTTTTGATTGTACGCTTAAAAAGAATGTGATGAAGAGGATTGTAATTTTGAGGTTTTGAATTTATAATTTATCTCTATCAACGTTAGAAAAGAGATATGTATTCACTCGTTCTTTTTTTGTTTATTTACACAATATCTTCAAAAGTTCTCAATGAATTTCAACGACATTTTGTGTAGGAGGGATATGGTTTGAGAAAGAAGTGATTAAATTCGGTGTCAGATACAGAATTATCTTCAATTTTGAGATATGTCTTCGTATATCAAAACAATAGTCTGAAAAATGGAAAAAAAACAACAAAAAAACGAAACAGACGAAAACCAAGTTACCTTCCCGTACCTATATATGAATTGACTTTCGTTAAGATTTTACTTCGTTTATATCGTTGGAAGTGCTCTACGCTCTCCGAGTGTTTTCTATGTTCTATTTATTTTTTCTTGTTCCATTATCATAAGTAGGGAAAGGTTGAGGGTGGTAATCATTTTTTAAGTGTACTTAACGATGGTTTATTCGAGATACATGGTAAACAACTAAAATATCTCGGGGAAACTATTGTTTGTTGAACAGGGGTTATTCCCTACATTTAGCATAGAGTGGCACAAAGGTAAGTGTAGAGTGAGAAATAAAGGATACAAAGAGTGTTGCAACATTCTCTCAAGTGTGTGTGTAGGTGGGGTATTCTTGCTTTAATTAATATTCGTGATCCCGGGCCTATTTATTCAAAAGATCTTTTCTTGTAAATACACATACGAGAATATACTGACGTAGATATGTATTGTGAAAATAGACCAACACAGGCATTTATCAATGATGCAAATATCGTTCTACAAATACTTGACAAACTTAGCAACGATGAAACGCTGAACAAACTCTCGACTGAGAATGATATTTATGACCCAGAAAAAATGTATATCAAGGAGAATGTTATGGATGCTACGATCGTCAATGCACTTAGTTTTAATTCATGTAGCGCACGCTTACATCCACGTACACACGTGTGCACGCATACACACACATCTATGTAATGTCAAGCCAATTGATATATTCACAGTGTAATAACAGGAGATCATTTCAAATAAAAGTTTCAATAAAATATAATGCAATTCACAATCATTCAGTCGGATCATTTACCCATTTCTTATTTACATGATCGTCGCATTGAAAGAAACAAATGGATCTGCTATAGACCATGATAAACAAGATGACAATCTTGAGTTAAAAGCAGTTAAGCATTTGAGCCTTTGCATTACTGGCAGCTGTTTAGCACAAAGGTAAGAGCTACGCTACGTAAAAGCGGCTACCCTATCGGTCGCAGATTCGATCCCAACAGCAGCCCCATTATCTTTAATCATTTATTCTATTTACGTTGTCTAGGCCAAATGATGCATTCACTGGGTACTAACGGGAGATTATTTCGAATAAGAGTTTTGATATAGCAATTTATAATCATATATATATATATATATATATATATATATATATATATATATATATATATATGTATATATATATATATATATATATATATATATATATATATATATATATATATATATATATAATACTGACCAAGAACAGGGTGATGAGGAAAATGTAGGTGATGTGGCCACCAAAGTATCTGAATAAAAATGATGTTGTTTACACTGACTGAGCAAAATAACTTCATTTACTCATTAAATGCTCTTCAGATCGCCAACAAATCAAAATTTGTGAGAAAACTGATCTTGGGAGAATTTATACATTTCATTAAAGTAAAAATTATCATGTATGTCACGGTAGATAATCAGTTTCAGGGGAAATGGATCTGGAAAGGATTTAGATCGTCTGTAGGGCTATAACTGATCGATCTCTTTTTCTCTTTTAACATTTTCTCCACTTGTTAAGAATAGGTACGTTAGGAATCAGGTTGAGAACCTTGTGGGTCACCAGAAACCCCTCCTTGTCCACTGAAGCAACAGAAGCTGACGTTGTTTCGATGAAGTCTCACGGCATGACGGCCTATGTAAGACCATCATGCAGGGCATTGTCAAGGGAGGGCGCAGGCAAGGACAGAAACGGAGGAGCTGGTCTAATAACGTGAAGGAATGGACAGACATGCTTATGCTCAAACTCTCGATGCAGGCTACAGACAGACTAGCAAGGAGGAGGACATCAGCTTCTGTCCTCAGCACCCTCTTGCCCTCTGACAACTGCGCAGTCAAGGGGTCAAATCAGGAATTGGCAACCGTTTTGCCTCTTCAGACCTGACAATCGCCATTAAAAATAGAAATATGAGAATTATCCATTTAGAACCTATTAATAAGTCTCCTAAAATCAGTGAATAATGAATGCTAGAAAATCATCAGTGCTTAATTCAAGATGACAATTAGTAATCAAAGAACTTGATTTAGTCACAATTCATTTCGATCAAGGTATCTTTTGAATCTAGTAGGAAAACACAGAGAATCTTCAAAACTTAGAAAGCAGAATAATATCCAAATATTTGCTCGTGGACCGGTAAAAATCCCATGGTAGGTCACAGGTTGTTTACTCCTTGACTAAATGAAGAAACATGGAAGCCTAGATTTATGAATCAAAGGTCCTTACCTGAACTGGACACAGCCTGACCCTCGAGCTGGGGCTTTCCACATAACGGAGACTCCTTTCTTAGGCAGCAAGAAACGATGTACGATCACTGTGTGATTGCACTGTCTGGCAACCTGCAGAACGTCCTCGTTGTCATAAAGCTGCAAATAAAGATATAAGAATAAATACAAGATATAACAATGAGTTGTTAAAATAGAGACCAAATAATAAACAAACAATTAACCTCCAAGGCCCAAAAGAAACAGGTTAGGATTTTAACGTTAACACCTTTTGAGACAGCTGTATAGAGAAGAGTTGATTTAAAAGCTCACAGTGCAAGACACATTTTGCCTTCAGAAATGGTAATTTATTTTCGACGTAATTTATTTCCACGTAATTTCCTTTGAGATGTATTTTTCCCAGCGAGTGTTCTGAAGAAGACTTCATCTTGAGGTAGAGGTCGACAAAGTTGTAAATTAAATTTAAAACAAAACAATTCAAGAACTTGATATTTTAAAAAGTCCAATCAAAGTTCCAAGAGAATACGATTGCAGAAACGATACATTTTCAAGCTATTTTCGATGGTAGAAGGTTAGGAAGGAACATTGTTTATTGATTAATTTATGGAAGGCAAAATGACAATCGGAGATTGCAATACAATCCGTCTGAAACGTAGCTACGTTTGAATGTCAAGATCAGGCGTCATTTTAGCAGTTAACATGTCCACTAAGACTTTAGATAGCGTAAAATACAGCGCAACAGAATAAGCATTTCCTCTGCTTATTGCTGCGAGACAGAAATAGAGTCAAGCGCGTTGCCGAGACTATGTATATTTACTTGAATAAAACCGTGGAACTGATAGACACATGCGTCAGAGGCAATACGCAACATGCCACAAGATGCATCCGTGTGTTTCACAATAATGGTTTTGGGTCAGCCTTGGTCAATCTTAGAAAACATCTAGGGTGCTCCCTAAGTAGTGTATCAGACTATTTCCTTGTGTAGTAGGTGCGACCTCCCCTGGGTATCCCATTATCGTGACCTTGTAGCAAACTGTTATGTTTAGTAGGTATTCGAACCGAATTATGTAATTATCCTTAGAGCACCATCATGGTATGTCAGTAATGTGGCGAAAGGGAAGATAAGTGAACTTATGCCCTTTCCATGGGCCTTTGTTCGAGGTTAATTCTAGCAGCTTCAACAGAAATTCGAACCCATTTCACCAATTCTGTCTTCGGTATTGATAATGCCATCTGGCGAAAGTGAACGTAAGGTTGCTAACATTAAATCGAATTGCAGAATTTTAAAAGCCATTTGGTAGCTTTCAAATGACAAATGAGATCAGTAGCTTAGATCACTTAAACATCTTCTCCCGAGACTGTTTTAGAAATGAGCCTTAATATCCCAAACATGCCGTGGTGACTAAATCTTTTTTATGCCCAGAATATCAATTTTTTTTCTTTTCGTCATTTCCTACCTTGGTCCTGAGATTTATCCGACACAACCAGAAATGGCAATCTGTACACCATCCCAGATGCGGATTATGGACGTAGCGATGGTTTTGATAACATGATATTTTACGGAATTCCGATTGTGTAACTCATTAGTTGGATGGAAGATCATAGTAGAGGATATTTCAAATGAGGTTTGAAAATCCTTCTTTTAAGTGATTAATCTTGAACTGGTACAATACTCACATGATATAGATTATTTCATTTGCTTCACAGGAGACTGTTCAGTTCCCCATTTTGGATTCGTGATATACGTCATCACATTCTGAGCAAAGAGGAAGCAGAATTCCTGATTTCAAGCCACAGAGCAAATCATTCCACATTGGCCTTTGCAGGGGCTTAAATAATTGCGTACTTTTCACCAGTTGGTGTTCGTGTCCAGATCAAAGCCAAGATCCAAATGCTGATTTCCAAAGCAGGTAGACTTTCCTATTTGGATGATGGTCGATGAAATAGATTCTTCCCCATATTATGAATTGGCTGTTCTAAGCTAATTCTTATGAATATCAAAAATCAATTTTAAGCTTGTGAAACGTCACAGATAAGAAAGTCTTATCCAGAAGTTTAATAGACACCTTGGGGAAATACGATATTTTACTCCAGAGGAAACAAGCACCCCATCCGAACACATCCATACACACACACACACACACACACACACACACATATATATATATATATATATATATATATATATATATATATATATATATATATGTGTGTGTGTGTGTGTGTGTGTGTGTGTGTATGTATGTATGTATGTATATATATACTATTTAAAAAAAAACGAACAAAAAGGGTCGAGCAGTCGAGGTATGAAGTAGATGTGTCAAATTTATCACACAGAAAAATAAAATGCAATAACTCTGGAACGAATACAAAACCGGACAACACCCTCTTTATGAATACAGAGTGTGTTAAATATATAGTGCAGTGCAATAAGTCAGAAGTCTGCTGTAAACTCTAATGAAATCACAAAAAATGATACCAGCCAACGCCTAATTTATATTAAATGATTGGAACAAGATAACGTCATTGAAAGTAAATTTGAATATGTCACTGTTGTATCTAACGTTTTACTAAATAATTGTTTCATATTGATTTGTTTAGTCTGGCACATAGTCTGTTCACACAAAATAAATCGACTGTATCTTTTTTTCGACTGATTGGTGCATCAGAATCCATTGAATAAACGTATTTTTACAGCTAGTTTATTGTAGAGCTATTCGGTGTAGCCCAGTTTTTAAAATATGACAAACACTAGCAGATGCTGTTACCAGTGATATCATCACTTGGTAGGATCTATGAAACAAATATGCCAAAACTTTCAGTAATTTTAAGGATAGCTATATTCATTCGTTCATGGCTTTGCGAACAAGGAATTGTGGGGGAATTCTACGTTGATTGCCAAACAACCGATGAGACTTGCATGGGATAGGCTTTTTTTTCCAGAATGGGAACAGGAAGTAGTCTAGTAACCGGGGTGAGTTCCGGTTTTACGGCCTTTTCTCATTTCTTCCGCTGTAGCTGTGTATTTGACGTAGAAAGCCGTCAAAAAACACAGAGTTTACCCATGTCAAGACACAAAATCCAAAAGCATACATAACTAATTTTTTTTTTTTTTTACTACAACTTGATATTTAACAAATAATATGGCGAGAATAATCAGATGAAAGATGAGCAACTAAATGACTCAAAGACCCAAGATTTGTTTTTGCCTTTCCTAAATGACCGAATCAGTTAAGGCGACGTCCATGATAAACGTGTCCAAGTATATGGAATGTGAGTCTAAGTGTTGTCGGATTAAACTGCTTTATTTAGGATTCCCCATGTCTACTTAAATGGTCGTAAAGTGTATTGACCGAGAGTGTTGGGATGAAAAGCAGCGATAAGATGAAAGAGCATTGTGATATAGAGCAACAATTATTAAGGACTATTGCATGGATGAGATTGTTGGGAACCTGAAGTAGAGAGATTAACATGTTAACAGATGCAACGAATATAATAGCAATGCAAAAAGTTGTCTGTATTGTACTTGAAAACTCCAGCCAAATATTTGCTTTAGAGGCGTACCTAGAGAATACAAAGATAACTATTTCATCCCCATCTTTCCGTCAGCATCACGATCTCTTGCGTGCTAGATTTCTTTAAAGTATTCATTTTTCATCAGTCGTAAGCATTCATTATAAAAAGTAACAAAAAATGGAACATTGTCGTTGAGTTCAAGCAGCTAATCGCAGTGGAAGCCTCACATCAAAGTGACTAACATAACCAAGTTGGTGCAAATATTTTTCAGCGTTTGAGTTAGATATTTTGTGTATTTTGACTGAACCCGCTTCCTATTAGTGTCAAGTTATGCCTTCATTTGATCGCTATCAACGTCAATCGGTCAACCCAAGCGTAGTGCATCAGTCGGCAACAAATCTCATGAATTTTCTACCAAACACTTTCGATCATCAACGGTATCTTCTCTATTAACTAAAATAGAAAAATTGTTTGAGTCGCATTTTTAACTTTATTAAAAAAAAGTATGATATGCTTAAGATTTTCCTGATTTTCTTCCACCTTCAGTGCTAGAATCAATAAATAAATATATGCCTATTTCGACATGAAAAATACACAACCGTCTGAATATGATGGAAATGAATTTTTTTTTAATGAAGTAAATCAAAACTACCCGTTCCTGATGCCATGTAACGCCAAAACCATAATGAAAGTTTTAGGCTATTCAGAAATAAAAACAAAATATTGGACCTTTTGGTTGTCAGTTTATTGCTTTGTCACTGAGCCTAATGAACAAACAAGGGAGAGAAATTGAAATGATGACAAACAATGAAACATAATAGGTGAAGTCATTACTGTCATGTAATGCTTGAATTAATACAGCAAGTCAACTGTATCTTGAAATATAGGCGAAATGGAAGACCCTCGAAGATGGTGGACATGTCGTTGAGGCAGTTACATATTTTCTGCCGAGTCAAAGAAAACGTCACTTTATCTTTTTATCACTGTCAACTCCCATCATCTGTTGATAATTTCTTCAAATTAATTAAAATCATTTTTTGCTCATTTAATCCAAGCTTTTTATATTGTTTACCGACTGAGTTGGATTTAAAAAAAAAAAATATACACTGTCAAACTTTTAACGTTACTGCAGTTGTTTGGAAAGAAAAAGTCAGTTTGTAGAGACCATAGGGAAAAATGCTGGGTATTCTATACTCTCACGTGAAACAGGGGTAATTTGAATAAGTTGGATACCTCGTATTCTCAGCCACACTTGGCAAATATTGTCACAACTAAGTGTCCATTCCTTTGGTCCCTGTTTGGAAGGGGCAAGACTTTATGCTGTGAGGAGCAATCTGCTATAGTTGTTATGTAAAATAATTTCCGCCAGTTTTACGAATCTACGTCTTCAAATTATCATTATTATTTTGTTACTTGTATCCCATGAGGCTAATTTGGATATTTTATATGTAAATTTGAATAATTCTATACAGGAGAAGTCAAGGGCGATAATTTATAGAAATTTTGAAGGAAGATCTATGATTTTCAAATTCATTTGTTTTCATTAGATTTTTCAAGAGCTGCAAATCCAAATAACGTCAAACTCAACACTGCACTACATTGCATCTTGACTAATATATCTGGCGAATGTTTCGCACAATAGTCAGTTGTCGAGTAATTGCATTATACGCACACACATGTTCTCCAATTGCAGTTAGATTTATAAAACATGTCCACTATAACGTTCCCATTTGTGCGGTTATTGAAACTATTCGAATTATCCTGATGGTTAACGTAGGGTCAATGATGTCACTCATGTGAGAGATTTCGTAGACCAAATAAAGAACAACTTTCCGAGAAAACCAACCTTGAATGTTCCAAGACTTTTATCTTCCATTTTGGTATCATTGGGGACTGCTACAAGCATCACTCCAAGTAAAAGCTGGTTGGGTTCCGACCCATTGATAATTACTGAAACGAAAAAAATGAGAAAAGATCTTTCATTCGTTGCATTTTTAAAAAATCAAATTAAAAAAAAAAAAAAAAAGATTTCGTTTCAATGTTTCTCTGTTTAAATCTTTTGAAGACCAAAGATGAAGAAGATTCATTAAAGAACTGGTACCTGAAGCCAACACTTAATTGAAATATTCTGATATTGTCTTTCATTTATCAAAGCAGTCTTGTGTTCCCTATTGATGGACATCGTCCAAGAATCCATGATGACAGCCAACATATTGGAAACTCATAAGCTAGACATTTTATAGAACACCTAGGCATTCAAATAATATTCCTATATGAGATTTCACACTTGACCAGTAACAATATATATTTTATTACGTCGATAAGTGTTTTTTAAGCAGAAAAGGGTTTGCTGCTTACATAGTCTATCCAGTAAATGTAACATATACACAAAAAAACACACAAAAAAGCTGAAGAACGTTTCGACCAAAGATGTGATAGAATTAACCAAGATGAAGTCTAAATCATTCAAGGAATAAATGAATTTTGGTAAGTGATTGCTTAGCAACGTTCGTTCTAATCGGCATCCTTCTCAGGATAATTTGCTTGTATTTATTTTTTGAATTTTCAAGCAAAAAGCTGTGTTTTATATCTTTTTTAACAACAAAAATATTTCAGCTTCAAACTGCCAAGTCATTTTTAAAGATTAGTGGGCCAGATTTCTTTCGTTCAACAAATAAATAGTAGCTTTCCATTCAGATGAATTTCTTACACTGCGATATTTCCATCTTAAATAATCAAGCTATAATTATGCATCTTCTGTGAGAATGCCATACTTCGAATAATTCTGTAGTCACATCATTATGCATCTGTCAAAAGCAGAAACTTGAATCAATGTTCTCTTTTTATAGATTCTATTTTTTTGATTTCCTTTATTGATTCGGATATGTGTTCCAAATGATTAAAGCACACGCACAAGAATCAGGGCTAGTCTGTAAGAGCTTGGATAAAGGAATCATTGTTTTCACATTAGAATTCTCATCATCTTCTTTTAGAATAATAGTAATTACACTATTAATTTACTTGTTTGTATGTATCACTGTGAAACTTTCGAATTATCCATTCACATCACATTTTTATCTTTTCTCTTCCCCCCTCATAACGGTGAAGTGTAACGAATAAGTATAATAAGAGTGCTCACGCTCGTATGAGAGCATATGCGACTCAACCTTCAATATAACTGTCATTCATTCATTACTAAACCTCAGAAATTTGAATCCAAAAATTCGAGTTGTTGCAGTAGTAGACCTTGTGAACATAAACAGATGACAAAGAAGAAATATTTTGTTAGTCATTTCATCCGAGTATTCACTTTCCATTAAAAATTGATTGCTGACACAACCTTTCCTTTTTCATTTTGATTGATGTAAAACGCAATCACTCATGTATCGTGTATTGTGGCTGAGATAGTTATATCGTTCGGATGTCTGGCGTTCGAGCACAGGAAGGCTCTACCGTCTGCAAGTACGAGTCTGCGATCATAATTGATGATGATGATGATGGTGGAGGTGGTGGTGATTGTAACAGTATCTTAGTAGTTCAGAGGAGCTCCATCATCTGGTTCCACCAATACGAGATTTTTCAGTCCTGATACAATTTGCTATTTCTAGTGAATTAAACTTTCTGACCATTCCTTGCACCCATTGCAATTTTCACTCTAAGAGCTTTTTCCTGCACTACGGAACGAACTTCCCCTTGAGTGCTTTCCAGTTAAATATACTATCTACATCTTTAAATTCAGGGTCAAGAAACATCTTGCAAACCTATCATGATATTGCTTTAACCCTATACCTGAAGTGGTCCCTGGGCTTTGATCCTGAGAATGAGAAAAGCACGCAAAATATTTCACTGAATACAGGCGATTCCAGGTTGTGGTGGAAAAATTGATATTTCTTTCATATTAAAAAAATCTTAATTTCCACAATCCTATTGCTCTTTTTTTTTTAATCTGAAAGTTACTGAAAAATACATTTCATTCGCGGTTAGTTTTCTTTTTGTCAGCAATAAATAGATTTACATTAAAAAATATATTTGTATGATTTATCCATACGTAAATAATCCTGTAATTTTCACTGGTACTATGCCAGTGTATATATAAACAGAGAGGGACATATGACCGCACACGAGGAAGAAAAAATACGAACGTATGTTTACAAAAATTCTCATTTATGAGGAAGCAGGATGATATTTATATTCAAAAACGTTATATCTATAAATGCTGCACTTGTAAGACAACTTCTTTTTGTTTATCTTTCCATCCAACCCATCCTGCTTTAACTAAGCTATATATATATATATATATATATATATATATATATATATATATATATATATATATATATATGAGTGTGTGCGCGTGTGTGTGTGTGCGTGTGCATGCTTATATCCGCATGTATATGTGAATGTACGTATATATATATATATATATATATGTTTAAGTATTTATGTTTTTTATACGAGTAAAAAAGTATATATATATATATATATATATATATATACATATATATATATATATATATATATATATATATATATATATATATATATGCATCAATAATTCAGTGGATTGGCTCGCAGTTATTTGCTGAACCTTTATCTGAAATTTTCACTGCTTAATGTTTGATCTGTATGATTATTGGTCAACGCTGAATGAAGTGCATTGACAAAGAAAGAGATCATGTTGAAAATGAATATTTCTCATACAAAATAAATGCTTTTTTGATCGTTAGACTCCGCACCTATTAGTGTACCTGTTCATACGTGTATATTTGTGTGCGCGTGTGTGTGTATACATATATGTATATATAAAATCATGTATATGTGCATGTATCAATATATGTATGCATACGCGCATATGTGTGTGTGTGTATATATATATATATATATATATATATATATATATGCATCTATATACATATACATTGATATACTGACATATGCATTTTATATGTATGTGTGTGAAGATGTGTGAATGTGGGTGAGTGTGTGTGTCAACCAAGCCTTACATTCGCAATAAAGAACAGAAAATATTTCTTTGGGACTATGAAAAAGCAAAGACTGTTTTGATAAATAATATAGAATTCTTTCTATTTTCTCTGATCAGGTTTGCTCTGTGGCAGCCGATTGTTGATTCTGTGTTCGGTCGGGAGGAAACATTTTTTCTCTGCAATAACAGCAACAAAAAATCTTGCCTCTTTGCGCCAGATTTTGTACCTCTTTACGCTAGGTTTTGTGTCTGGAGGTCATCCATTGGCGTCTCTTTAAATGTTATGTTAAAACATAGAACACACACACATGCATGCGTGTATGACTCTTTGCGGGTGTTTATGATACATACAGTAAGTTGCTGAAATAATATTTATTATATTATTTATGTCGAACCTTACCCAAGCGTTCGCGGAATTCGTACAACGAGCGCGAACCAAATGTATGTAATACAACGAAAGAGTTAGTAATCACGCAGAATATTGATAACGACTACCCACCCCAGAATGAAAAAACGGTCCTCAGTTGATTTGGAATGTTAGTTGTTGAGAGAAAGAGGTCGAACAAGGGATGTGGTTTCCTTATTCTATTAAATTTTTTATTTGGACGTTAAACACACACACACACACACACACACACACACACACACACATATATACATTCATGTTGGTCTATGTGCAGGACTATACAATATATGCACTATCAGCTTCTGAAATTCTATTTATTATGTTACCAGCACAGTATCTGTGAGAATGATGATATTATTTACGAAATGATACATTATACGGATATATTTTTTGTATAAATGTATTCATTGTAATGAAAAAGAAAAAGCTTACTTCGAACGAAATTTTCTACAATGTTCCATATTTTCTCTTTCAATCATTTTAAAAGATTAAAGACAGAATTGGATAAAAACAGATTTCTTCTTCAATATGAGAAAAACATCAGTTCAATTCATGGAAAATCAGAGATTTCTATATTTGTTTTCTCTCAAACTATTGAGATGTCAACATCATAATAATCAGTTTGCTGCTCGCTTCAGCGTACGTGACACAATAGTGTTTTGCTTTACCCTTCCTCTCTTTCTGTTTTTTTAGCGTGACAGAAACAAACAAACCAACAGAAAGAGGAGTGACACAGGATTTTATATAATAAGATCTATTATGAAGAACTACCAAAGGTTTTGGAAATTTGAACTGCAAACGCGAACCGAATGTATGTGAGACTAAGAACATCTATTAGTCACGAGGAATACTGATAACGACTTTCCATCTCAAGATGTTGGGACGGCTCTTCGTTTATTTGGGATGGAATTTGTAGAATGAAAGTGGTTGATCAAGAGATGAGGTTTCCTTATTTGCAATCATAATAGTCGAATAAAGAAATAGATTTCTTTATATCGAATCATCTGACTAACTCTAACAACATTTTGACCATGATAAAATTAGTTACATTCATACCTAGTTTTTATCGCCCCCTTCAAAGTTGTCATCTCGCCACATGTTTGCACACAGGTTCAGATATGGTATAGATTACAAAAGCTAGTAGCTTAAGTCCATACTACGTTCACTTCGCTCGCACTATTTAAATTCCAAATTAAATATATATATATATATATATATATATATATATATATATATATATATATATATATATATATGTGTGTGTGTGTGTGTGTGTGCGTGTATGTGTGTGTGTGTGTGTGTGTATATATATATATATATATATATAAAGTGGACAGAAAGTGAGTGTTAAACAATGAAAGAGAAGGAACGGCAAATTACAAAACTGCGAAGCGGAAATTTTTAGAGAGACTTTCAGATCAAGTCAGCCAATGGAAATGATTCTGGGACATTTACAAATCCATTTTCTCCTCCATCCTCCTCCTACCTCCGGTTTTGCGTAACATTGACAAAAGAATTAAATTCGTTGGGATATAATCCTTTAAAAGGACAAGTGAGAAACTTCCTTGCGATTCAAATAAGACCCAAATAAGAAGAAAGCAAACAAACAAAGAAATATTCCTCACGTCTGCTAAATTGGATTAGTGCAAAAACTGCAGCAGTTTAAATTAAATTATCCACTGATAACGGAATAGAGAATTTTGGAAGGCACGGCAAGGGAGAAATAGAACGAAAGAAAGAAGAAGAAGAAGAAGAAGAAGAAGAAGAAGAAGAAGAAGAAGAAGAAGAAGAAGAAGAAGAAAAGGAACAACAACAATTACAACAACAACGAGGACGACGACGAAAACAACAACAGCAACAATAACAACATCAAGACGAGCAAGAAGAAGAATGAAAGAAAAGGTCCCTGGATTGAATTAAATATGAAAGAAAAATAATGGATTTGAGGAGATTTGATCAATTTCGTTCATTTCATTGTTTCTTTCTTTTTTCCAAGGTAACGGAGTTTTGTTCTTCATCCTTTGAGACCCATTGAAGCAATAACGGTAAAATATTTATCAAAACGAAGACAACATTTACAAAAAGAAATTCAAAGGAATACGTAGCCATTCTGAGTTGAAGAATATGAGAAATAAACATAGGGAAGACGTTTCTGTTTTAACTTGAACTAATCCACAAAAGGATCCGGTTTGTTTTATCAGATCAGAATGTGATTGGATGGATAGAGAGAAAGAAAAAGATGGAAAGGAATAAAAAAAGTGTAAGATAGACAGAGGTTGAAATGAGAGAGAGAGAGAGAGAGGGGGGGGATATAAATTGATGGAGAATTTTGCTCTTGAATCCCAGATTCCTTCAACAACGAATGAAAGAATTAGTTTCAAAGCAGGCTTTTGTCATGGCTAACAATAATGTATTTGTTCTTAACTAATAAATTTAATTATTCTTTAATTTGAAAGTTTTTTTTATTCTATCTGTAAAAATGCGACATTACTTTCTGAACAGCGAAATAAAATCTGTGATATTTACCGGACGTAAAAGTCCTCAGGACAACCATAATCTTCCATTGATGAAACTTGAGTCAGTCCCACAATCTTTTCATTTTATGAATGAATGAAACTTAATCCTATTTCTACGCCCTTAGTGCTTTTCAGACATAATTTCAAAAAAATAACAATTACAATAATCATAAGCGGTGTTTTTTTCAAATTTCCTTGAAAAAAGTGAACTATTTCTTATGCTCGGAGAGTTATACAAGTTGTCATGCTTTGTCAGATGTAATTTCATGCACCAATTCAGTGTAAATAGTCTCAAACGTTTGTACCATTGAACAAAAAGAAAGATAGTTTCCATAAGAAGTGATAGTAACAAAAGAAACAAATACTTGTTCTCCAACTCTGTTACCCGAGAACAAACCGTACTAACATAAACATTTTACAAGCTAAAAGGCGCAAAGCAAGGAAGCAATTACTAATAATTTATGCGGGGAAAATATTTGAGCGTTCTTAGATGCCAAAATGGCAGAGACGGAGTTGTTTGAGAGAGATAGCGGAAAAGGTTACCTGCTGCCCCTATGAGATAAAGGATAAGGTTACCCGCCGCCTCCATAAGAGATACAGGGAGAGGCTACCTGCCGCCTCTATAAGAAATAGAGGAACTGGTTACCTGCCGCCTCTATTAGAGATAGAAGAAAAGGTTTCCTACCGCCGCTGTGAAAGATTAAGGCCAATTTTACCTGCTGCCTGTATAAGAGAAGGGGGAAAAGGTTACCAGCCGTCTCTATAAGAGACAGAGGAAAAGGTTACCTGCCGTTTCTATAAGAGACAGAGGAAAAGGTTACCTACCACCTCTATAATAGATAAGGTGCGTGAAGTGAACTTCCAAAAAGTAAAGGATATCTGTAATTGTTCTTTTGATTTTAAGTTCTATCCTTCATTGACCAAATGATTTCTTTACTGATTGGGTATTATTCACGTTACATTATCCTAGAAATCCCTGTTCATTAGGTTGATGCAAAACCTTACTCAGCTTTTTCACTGCTTGTGCAATTAGTCAACTGTACTACGTCGGTTATAAAAAGCTTACAAAAAGTGTCTCATCTTTCTCTCTACACGTAGAAAAAAGAAAAATGATAGTCACTGAAAATGAAAAATTGATTAGGGGAATCGAAAACGATGAAAATCTTGCTTAAATCCCAGACATGTCCCAACATTTCTACAGAAAAACAAAATCTACTAGGAACATAGGCTCTCTGTGTTTAGTGAGAGTTAGAGGGGAATCTTTGTAGTGAATTAATGGAGATTAGGCAAAATTATCGCGTTAATGTTATAATAATGATGAGGACTGTTACTAGGTAGTTGAAACAAACAATATGGCGTGAATATTTGGAATCGAGAGATGGTTGCAGCATAAAAAGTTGCTATGGTAAGTGACAATAAGCTGGAGAAAAGATGAGGCGATTTTTTTCAATTACCCAGCGCAGGGTCGTTGGTATACCACCGATGATTTCGTCATGGGTGTGTCAGAGGCCAGATAGCCTGACGGAGCCCATTCCTTTTCAGGCTGGTTTTGAATCGGAGTTGTTCGTCTCTTAGAGAGGTTGCAAATATAGTTAGACAGCCAGTCTATTCAATAATTTGAATATAAGTAGGGGTGAGAGGAAATAGGTTCATGTACTTTCGGAGGGTATCAGCGGGAAATGAACACAAACTGTCCCAGCCAGATTTTGAACTTGGGTCGCTGATTCCATTCTCTGTATGGCTAACCGTCCGGTCATACTACACCTCCTCTTGGAGATTCTTAGGTTGTTAAATTTGAATGAGAGGAACAGGAAGCTAACAAGGAAGAGAGAATGCTTTGGATTTGGTTATTTCTGCGTGGATAAGCTGATAAGTACAATCTGTGAATTTGGCGAGTTCGCAAAGATGTAATAACAGTTAAGTCTAGGATTAGTTGTGGGATGCGGTAGGGTGCTAAAAGAACTAAAAGGAGGAGATTATGAAGTCAAGGTTGGGGTGGAGAAGACCTAAATACTGGGGAGTGTTGGAAACTGAACTTTTTAAAAAGTTTGAGGCTAAGAAATCTGTCAGGCTTTACGTAGATTTATTCCAGAAATTAGCAGAATGATTTCAAAAAGATTTGTACGATACAAGCTCGTTATTCCAGTTTGTTTCTTTCTCTAATGTATTTATTATAAACATTTTTTGCAGAACCTAAGTAATCATTCACTGACAATGTTTGGCTGAATTCGGTACAAAACCAGAGAACTGAGTGTGCAGGGGCATTTATTCCCTGCTTTGTATATAAACGTATGTTTTTTTCAATATCTCCCTACACATACACACACACACACACACACACACACACACACACACACACACACATATATATATATATATATGTATATATATATATATACATATATATATATATATATATATATATATATATATATATATATATATATATATATATATCAGTAGAATAGACAGTTCATGTCCTACAGAATTTGATAACTATAAACACATAAGAAGGGGAACTATATTTCGTCCGGCAACGATGTTAACAGAGTAGCATATCAATCTAAGACTTTTCGATATTAGCTGAGTTTACACACTCCAGGAAAATCTTGAAAATGTATTCAAAATTTACCCTGCTCTATATTGTTTTTGCAATCAGTCAACTTGAGTGCATTGTTCACAAGCATAATGAAAAGAATATATCAGATGCTTAGAAAATATGTTCCACATGAACTTACAGAAAGGGAGATCGGTCAGTGTTTCAACACATCTTTCATATAGACAGCTGTGAGGAAAAATGGATTCATTACGAGAATCCAAAACAAACAAAATCGTAGTTACACACGGGGAACTTTTAGTCAGGCCCTAGTCCCAGTTAGAAGTTGGATCTGACATGGTTTTTCTACCGTAACAAAAACAAAGCAGTACATAAATTTAACATTCTCCTACCGCGATATGGAATCACAACCAAGTTATCAGTTGGTAGTTCTCTTACCAACTGAGCCAAACTGACAAGTCTTACATAATCTATGTTACAGATACACAAGGACTTATTACATTCTAATAAATGAATACACACACATATGCACACACACACACACACACACATATGTGTATGTGTGTGTTTGCACGTGTGTGTATATACAGAGGAAGTGAGAGAGGGGAGAGAGATGGATACAAAACAAGTTTTACGACTATTCGTATCTAGTTATAGCCATATTTTTATAATGGAGGCGTTGGTCATCATGATTTTATTGCTGTATTTATGTTATGTTGAATATATGTTTCTGACGAGCGACTCCCAGGAAAATGTCATGGTGGATAGACGTAGGTATAAAAAAGCGGAAGGAAAAACTAGAACAAAGTTGTTTCGTGTATTTTGCAAGAAAGACATACACAAAGCGATGATTTCAATTTTCTAATAACTTTTGTAAAAGTCAACAAATTTCTAACAAAAACTGCGTCATCTTGTGGAGACTTTTATTGTGAGTAATTTATTTTATTACATCATGTCACGAAAATTGCTCTGAAAAACGTGAGTTTTCGGAAATTTTTCTCCATCGTACTTTTGCTAAAAATGCGCTTTAAGAAGTTAGTGCACGCCTCAGCAGCTGAATTGAATTAGACGTAACTCTAGAGGCATATGTAACATGGCCCAGTACAGGTTATAAGTTACAGAAATAATGAGTCCCCCATTCTGTAGAGCTGTACCAGGTGTTTCATTATGGGAAATGAAAAAGATTTTAAGAATCAGGCACATGTGAATTGGAATGGAAAATAAAGAAAATCTTTGTCTTATCGGGCGTAAGCACCCCTGGCGCAACAGGTTAGAGCATTCGGCTGCTTACCAGATGGTTGGTTGTTGAATTCATGCGGTTGCAACACATTTTTAAAACAAGTGTAGTTGAGAACAGGTTTTTTGGTTGTGGCGTATAAGTCAGGTAGGCGTGACAGCGCGGTGCCTTTAATACGAATAAATTGAGTTTTTACAAGAAGCAACAATTTTGATTCAATAACTTCTGTAACTTTCTTTTTTTTTCAAAAAATCAACGTCATCTTGGAGAGATTTTCTCGCAGGTAACCTTTTTTTACAGCACCAGGTCATGAAAATTGCTCTGAAAATGCGAAATGAAAAGTCTTGGCAAATTTTCAAATTTCACTTCCAATTTTCGCAACATGTCTAAACCGGAGAAGTGAATAAAACGAAACTCTGCAAACATATGTAGTATGACTCTACGAATGTCATAGGCTACGAAAAGATGAGTATTTTCCATTTTTTAAAGAAATTACAATCTTTGGTATCATACGTACACGACAGATATGCAGCACGAAGTCACATCAGGTTTATAAGTATAGAATTCCAAATCCCGATTACAAGTGGATAAAGACGTTGGTTAGGTACATCTTGCAGACACGAGTTCAATCCTGGATCGAGTAGACAAGCAACACAAACAGATAGGAGGCATCCACCTCTGAAATGGTACGTGAACAATCTACCTCCAGAAAATTCGGTTTTTATAGTCCTAACTAATTACCGAGTACGACAGTCCGAGTGAATAATTATAATGATGATGATGATGATTCAGAACGAAATAATCACTTTGAAATAAATATCAAGTATTGCTTTGTCATTAAGAAATCAATAAATATAGTTTACGATATTTTTAAACGTTTAGACTGATTTACGAATTCTGAAAGGGAAGTGTAAAACATTCTTGAAATATAAAAAACAGCAACATTTCCATTTGAATAGAAAGCCAATTGTTTACCTAGAACTTATAAATGACTTCCAAAAAGAAAGAAAAAACGTAAGAGGAAAAAGAACGGTAGCGTTGGTAGAGACGGAGAGAGAGAAAGAGAAAGAGAGCGAGAAGGAGGGAAAGAGAGAGAGAGAGGGAAAGAGAGAGAGAGAGATCAAAATCATAGGCAACCAAAGAATGCATTTATAAAGTCCTTGAACGGTTGAGGTTTTCAATAACTCTCCGATTAGATATAAATATTAGACAAAATGCAAATCAATTTCCATCAAATATTGGCCAGATTAAATCAAAGTCGGACTACAGGACTTGTAACTGAAGAATGGACTGATAGAAACACAAACAATTTGCAAATTTAAAGGCAGTTCAAGTTCTTGTAGCATCTGTAAAATAGATTGGTAAATAATAAATGCTAAAATTAATTTTTAGTACTTTTTGGACTTCACGAGGGCTACAAGTAAGTCGGACCATAGGAATCTACTTTTCTTACTTCATAACGTGTTTTCATATCAATTTAAAAACAGGTATATTTGTACTTGCTTGTATATACGCATATATATGCATTCATTTCTTCCCATCCCCTCTCTTCATCTGTATATACCTCTCCCTCTCCCTACCCCTCTCTGTGTCTGTCTCTGTCGCTGTCTCTGTATCTCTCTCTCTCTCTCTCTCTCTCTCTCTCTCTCTCTCTATATATATATATATATATATATATATATATATATATCAGTAATGTATATTATGGCATTTGCCAGGGATCTGGGCCAACCACACTGGAAAGGTTTATCAGAACAGAAATCCCTACTTGCAATAGAATTGTGATGCATTGTATGAAAAAGATTAAGGCTTCTACCCTAGGATATAAAAACCTATTGTGTGAATGTGTCCTTTGAATGTCCGTAAAAGAATACCCTATCAGTAAGGTATTCTCATACCATGATATTTATTAATACAAAAATAACTCCCTCTTCCTCACTTTCCCCCTCCCTCTCACACAGATGCATGAACACACACATATAAATATATATAAGCCTACTTGTTGGCTAAATGAGTCTCGTATTTCTGACAGGCGCCAGTGTTCGTCGTTTGAGTCCAGTTAATACCCAATATTTCAAATGCTGATTTTAAAAATAGGCCCTCCCCACTTGGAATCAGGGTGCAACTTAATCTTCTTTTCTAATCCTTCCAACAATTGGGCTTGTGCGAGAGTCAGCTGAAGCCAAGCTGATTAGATTGATATATATATATATATATATATATATATATATATATATATATATATATATATATATATATATATATATATATATATGGATGAATGACTTGGTGCCGGAAACGAAGATTTCAAGAGGGTTTCCAGAAGTGTAGGACCTTAGTTGGATTTCCATGCATGTTTAAGAGAGATTATTTTGCAGCTGGATACTTCAGTCCAAATGTAGCAGGCATACTTCACTTAATGGAACCGAACGGTATTGGCAATTGTGCACGTTGTATTCTGCGATTTTCTTATCAGTTTTGGATGCAAGTTGCACACATTACGTGAGCTGCTCAGAAACATCACTATCATTTGCTTTGTTTTGTTCAGTTTGATAGATGAATGATTTGTGAAGAAACGAATCGCATGTGCCGATTTTGGAGCCGCCTACAGGTTGGAAAGTTTGATTTTTCGGAAGAGAAGGATTTGGAAAGTAACCTGGAAATTCCCCTGATTCTAGTCTCGACAATTGTTGGAGCAATCATGAAAGAGCTTGTTTATCTACCCTTTTGACTTGACCAAAGGATAGCAGCTTTCTTAGCAACAGTCAATGCAGAAGATTGGCAAACGTATGGAGGAATTCTATCGATGCTCAGAAACCTGTTTTACTCGTTCAAACTAGGTCGGATTTTTTAAAGAATTCTAATACAAAATGGATTTAAAAATAGTGTTGCTTACCAAAATGTTTGCTGTGCTCATGAAACATCCTTTATGGATAAGAGAGTGAGAAAGAGATATATTTACTTCAGTTTAGCTTGTCTGGTTCAAAACCATAGCTGCCCATCAAATGACTAATGACTTATAGATTAAGAAAATAGAGCTGCTGCAGGTATCGAACTTGCCACATATAGGCAGTAGCTTCAATGTAGCGATGCTCTTACCTTTGAGTTAAACAGCCACCGGCAAGGATAAGGCCAAATAACTGCTTTCAACCCAAATTTTCATCCAATTTATCCTCGGTCTATTCGTCTCTTTCAACGCAAAAGTAATGTTTTCAAGAAATGATTGATTCTATTTACGTTGTCTAAATTGAGTGATATATCAACTGTGTAATGATGGGAGATCATTTCAAATCAGTTTTATATCATCATCAGTCTTTCAACGTCTGTCGTTGGACATAGACCTTCCCCAGGATTCACCACACTTCTCCATCATGGGTGTCGCGGAGCCAGTACTTTCTGAATATGTCTAGCTAGTCTCTCTATCTGATAATCTGCCGGCCTCAGTTGCGCATGTGATCTCGGGGGATCCATGTCGTGAGTCGTGATGTCCATCGGTTGTCCGCCATTCTTGCAGCATGGCCAGCCCTCTACCATTAGAGATGTTAATAGATTCTATGATGTCCCTGACTCCTGTCTATTACCGGATGTATTGTGCTGTCTTGTGGTCTCTCCATGTGAGGCCAAGCATAATTCTTTCAATTTGCGGATCCGTCCCTTGGTTTGGTTCCATGTTCCAGCTCCATAAGTGACTATTGATAGGATGTATTGGTTATACGCCCTTTTTTAGGATTAATGAGATCTTCTTATTTCTGCTCTGCCAAAGGCTTGCCATCCTAGTGTGATTCTCCGCTTGATTTCATCTTCTTTTGAGGGTTTCATGCAGATTCGTTGTCCTAGGTAGATTTAGTGATCTACTTTCTGTATTTCTGTGTCCTCGATTTTGATCTTCGTGTTTTTATCTCCGATGTGGTTATTGCACATGATCTTCGTCTCGCTGAAGTTCATGTGCAGGCTGACTTTCTTGCTCTCTTCATTTAGTTTATCTATCATTAATCAGAGATCGTGTAAGTTCTCTGCAATAACAGCAATGTCGTCTGCAAATCTGAGGTTGCTCAGACACTCACTGTCTATTCTGGTTCCTGTACTCTCCCAGTATAATTTTCTGAAGACCATCTCGAGGCAGACAGTGAAGAGTTTTGGTGAGCTGGTATCACCTTGTCTTACTCCTTTATGTAGCCTGATAAAGGAGCTACTGTGATCGTACATAAGTTTCAGCACTTCGACATATACTGGATCTACACCTTGTCCAGTCATGGGCTCCATGACCTTAGGGATTTCTACTGAGTCGTACGCCTTTTTGAAATCGATAAATTCTACGGTGAGTGGTAGTTAATATTCTGCTGCTTTTTTTTTCCAGCTGATTTATCGAATGCAGGTGGTCCATGGTCGAGTAGCTTCTTCTAAAACCACCTTGCTCTCGTGGTTGATTTTCATCTAGTAATTTTGTGATTCGGTGTGTGATGATTTTTGTGAAAACTCCGTATACGCAGTTAAGTAGGCTTATAGGCCTGTAGTTGTTGAGGTCTTTCGGGTTTCCTTTTTCTATATTGAAGCATTATGATTTCAGTGTTCCAATCATCTGGGACTTTACTCTGTTTTAGACCACAGAATGATAGGATGTAAAATGTAAGTAAGCACCAACAAAGAACGTAGGAAAATGCTCCACACCACACCACAACCTCTAAACATACCAAAAGAGTACACTTGATTCTTTAATCTTGAACTGAAAAACAGATTTAGAATTCTTACTGAAAATGCAAAAACCTCAAGCCACCGACAAAAAGAGAGAAAATTGAAGAGACCGAACTTAATAAATCAATCAAGAAAAAACGAAGGGAAGACAGAAGAAGATACACGACGGCAGTCATCGGATCGACTCTTGAAAGAGGTCGGAGCTTTAAAGCTATAAACAAAGGCCTCAACTTGGGACGAAAACAAATAACCAGCATACTTGAGGAAAATGGAAACGTAGCTACAGACAGAGATAGGATAGTCGAACGTACCAAAGAATATTACCAAAAACTTTATTCGTCCAAACAAGGACTACAAAACAATGAACAGGATACGCAAGATGTGAGCAATCACATAGAGGACTTCCCAGAAGTAATCTCGAGGGAGGCGAAACAAACCATCAAACAGACGAAGAAAGGAAAGGCCTTTGGAGCGGACAACATCACCATTGACCTACACCGAAAAGCGGGTAAAACCATCATTAGGAAACTGGCTGTCCTTTTCATCATCATCATCATCATCATCATCATCATCATCATCATCAGTCTTTTAGTGTCCGTCGTTGGACATAGACCTTCCCCAGGATTTGCCACACTTCTCTATCATGGGCGTCACGGAGCCAGTACTTCCTGAACTTGTCTAGCTCATCTCTCCATCTAACATTTTGCCGGCCTCAGTTGCGCATATGGTCTCGTGGAATCCATGTTGTGAGTCGTGATGTCCATCGATTGTCAGCCATTCTTGCAACATGGCCAGCCCACCGCCATTTGAGATTTTTTACGGATTCTATGATGTCTCTAACTCTTGTCCTTTCCCGGACGTGCTGTGCTGTTTTGTGGTCTCTCCATGTGAGGCCAAGCATTATTCTTTCATGTGCACGTTGCATGGTTCTCAGCTTTCGGGTCTGTTTCTTGGTTAAGTTCCATGTTTCAGCTCCATAAGTGACTATTGGGAGGATGCATTGGTTATACACCCTTCTCTTTAGGATTAATGGGATCTTATTATTTTTGAAGGTTGAGCTAGCTCTGCCAAAGGCTTGCCATCCTAGTGTGATTCTTCGCTTGATTTCTTCTTCTTTTGAGGGTCTCATAGAGATTCGTTGCCCTAGGTAGATGTAGTGGTCTACTTTCTCGAGTTCTGTGTCCTCGATTTCGATCTTAGTGTTCTTATCTCCAATGTAGTTGTTGCACATGATCTTCGTCTTGCTGAAGTTCATGTGTAGGCCGACTTTCTTGCTCTCTTCATTTAGTTCATCTATCATTAGTTGGAGGTCGTGTAGGTTCTCTGCAAAAAGGGCTATGTCGTCTGCGAATCTGAGGTTGCTCAGATACTCACCGTCTATTTTAATTCCTTTCCTCTCCCAGTCTAGCCTTCTGAAGATCATCTCGAGGCAGGCTGTGAAGAGTTTAGGCGAGCTGGTATCACCTTGTCTTACTCCTTTCTGGAGCTGGAAGGGGTCCGAGTCTTTATGTAGCCTGATAAATGAGCTGCCGTGATTGTATATATGTTTCAACACTTCAACATATACTGGATCTACACCTTGCCGACTGATGGCCTCCATGACCTTAGGGATTTCTACTGAGTCGAACGCCTTTTTGAAGTCGATAAATGCCACGGCAAGTGGTAGTTTATACTCTGCTGCTTTTTCTTTCAGTTGATTTATCGAGTGCAGGTGGTCCATGGTCGAGTAGCTTCTTCTAAAGCCAGCCTGTTCACGTGGCTGGTTTTCATCGAGTGTTTTTGTGATTCGGTTGGTGATGATCTTTGTGAAAAGTTTATATACACAGTTGAGTAGGCTTATAGGCCTATAGTTGTTGAGGTCTTTCGGGTTCCCTTTTCAACATGTGTCTAAAATGCGAATAGATATCGATATATTGACTAAAGAAAATTGAAGGGCATCTTCAAAACTTTTGGGTAGCGAGGAAAACCTGCAAGGTGCTTTATTACAATCAATAAAACTTTCTAGTAACCCAATCTCGCTAGAAGCTATACTTGAATACATGCGATTTCCCATAATATTCATCAGGACAAATTGAAGGGTGGGTCTTGGAAGCAAGGGCAACTTCAACCCTGGGGAATGTGCTAGTTTATTGGACGATTTTTTCTTTTACTTCAATTTTTTCTTTATATCTCCAAAAGCCTGGAGTTCCCACAGATAATAGATAAAGATAGCAAAGCACATGATAACGTCACAGGCCAGTCAGTAAATACTAGAGGTGAGTCGGCATGCTGGCGGAGCAAAGGTTGCGTGGTGGGGAGTAGGTTGGTCGTAGGAGGCGGCGCCCTGGCGCGATTGCAGGAACTAGCGGCGGGAGAAGGGTGGGCGGTTTAGACTGACGGGTGAGAATGTCTTGAGGGAGGGGGGTAATGGCTACTGCTCGCTTTTTCTTTTTTTTTTCTTCTCACCTGACATCTATACTCCAGAGAATGTTCTGTTATCTGCGAGACAGTAGAGGAAGATAGCGGCTCTGTGAGTGGTGAGTGAGGGATCCTGTCAGAAAGGTGGAGTTCAAGGGTGTGGAGAGAAAAGCACCTTAATGTCAGCTAACATAAAAGATAGCGAGCAAATAAGGTGCGTCCTTGTAATATAGTTATGCATAGTTTGTGCTTTGTTTGTGTGTGTTTATATGATCTCAGTAACTACGGTCATATGTATGCATCAAAGAATATATATATATATATATATATATATATATATATATATATATATATTGCTGAAGTGTGAAGATAAGTATGTATCTATTAATATATACATGCGTACGTCTCTATCAGGCTCTCCATATATATATATATATATATATATATATATATATATATATATATCATCAACAGCCGTTATTGGATAAAAGCTTTTTCCCAACACCTTCCATGACGAGTGTGATTGTGATAATCTTTGCCATGTCTTACTGGCAAACTTTTCTATCTCGTCCGTTCTTCTTGTGTCTGGTCTTTTCCTATTGCGTTCACTGTCCCACGGTCACCGATCGATTAACCTTTTGCTTAATCTGATATCTCTTCTTCTGTAGCTCAATTACTTGTGTGATAAGCTCCAAATGGGTCCTCTCTCAGATCCAATATGATCTCTTTCTATCGCTATGAGTTATTACTAACACTGCCGTTTCCGCCGCCCTCTTCACTATTCTGCGTTTGTTTTTTAGTAGATTTCATGTTCGACGCCAATATGTTATAGCTGGTATAATGCATTGATTGTATACTGTACGTTTTAAGCATATTGGCAGTTTGCTTTTCCGTATGTCTGTGTTCATACCAAATGCTTCCATCCAATCGTTATGCACCGTCTTATTTCATTTCAGTGATCTTTCTATAGCTTCATAGCCTGACCTTGGTAAATGCTTTCCTTAACTTCTTCTTAGGCTCTATCGTCTACTCTGCTGGCCTTTTTCGTAACTTCATTATCGAACATTACTTTTGTTTTTGTTTTTTTCGTCTTTAACCCTGTTTTTTGGCTTTCTCTATTTAGATCATTTAAATCATCTGTACTTTTCGATATTAATGCATTGTCATCACATAACTTGAATTGTTCGAATATTTTCTATCCATGTTTACTCCTGCATGTTCCTAGCCTGTTTCCCCAGTGGTGCTTTCAAGGCTTACTGTAAAGAGTTTCACTGATAGTATATGCCCTCTTTTACCAATCTTTACCTTGTTCGTATCCTTCATATATATTCCCAATTATCTCTACATAAATCTCATGTATTCTGGAGACTCCCGTTATTCTATTGAGTCAAAGGTATTTTCCTAGTCAACGTGAACCAAGCAAAGTGGTTTGTTGTATTCCGTTTTTTTCACGTGGGTTGCTTTTGATCTGAAATTTTCCCTGGATAACGATAGATCTATGTGATGAATATGACCTCTGAATTAAGGGCATTGACAAAGGGGGGAATCGTGTTAGAAAACGATTATTTTTGTGCAAAAAACATAATCTCCTTTTTTCTCATTATACTTAACTTAATGATAGACCTTAATCATATATATCAAACATATAGAGAATATTTACGATCAAAATGCAGCTAATAACTTATGTGTCACACTACAGACTTATTGATGCACCATCATATACAATAGATCAGAATTAATTTGTTGAGTTAATACTGAATAATCCCCGAAAATTTAAACGAATTCTTAAATGCCGATTTTGCATGAACACATCCTGCAGCTATCTCCAAGTTCTAAGATTCATCGAATTCATTCTTCATTCGAAACTGAAGTCTTCCAGATGACGTGGTTTCAATGAATGAACTAAGGTTTTAACGTGTCTATTTTGCAACTTATCTAATATCTATATCTCCCAACGCGAAGAAGCCATTAAAATTTGCACTGCAAAATGACTTGATAGAACGTATTTATCTGTGACCCACGTTCTGAAGCGATGGTTAGGAGGTTAGTCTCGCTGTGCTTTGCTGGTGAGTTTAAACTTCATTGAATATCCTAGACTAAGTATAGCGTGATCAATGATTATCTGTCGTATTCTGAAGAAAATACACCGACAAGATGTTTATCTATGCATATGTATGCGTGTTTCTTTGCAACAATATGATTGTTATTTGGCTATTCAAATAGACATGGACATTTTTCTTTTAATCCCTTTTTAAAGAAAATATTATAGCAGTTTTCTATTATAACTATTCCACATCACTGTTACATTTTATCCCAAAACTTTCGATGTTCTCCAAATTATTACAATTATCTCGGAACTAGCTTTTCTGTCTTGGTCAAATCATAAGATTCTGGTATAAAATACTTTCCATTATTAATACTTTATTTCTAATTTAACTCCTTTTTATTATTGTTGCTTTTTATTACAACTCTCTCAGTCTATACACTCACTAGTCGAATGCTCAATTGAACAACGTGAAATCAGAATCTGACAAACCTCGTGTTCGTATTCTCCACTTTGGTGGCCCGTCATTCATGTATGTCACCTTAATCAAATCATCTATTGATTAAGTGGGAAAAACATATAACCGTTCCGCCACCCTTCCTACATAATATTAATATCTGGTAATAGCATTCAGAAGCTGCTGCTTTATTTTAAAATTGAGCTCTGTTTACGTTAGATGTCGAGTGTTTTGATAAAAGGCAACAATAAGGTGATGAAAAAAAAAGATAATTATATTAATAGGTTCTCATGTGCTTGGCATGGCTATTTATCTATGTGCGTGTACTTAACTTATATTTTCCTTATCTGTGAACTTGTTTATCTTTTGTACAAGTGCAAACCATTTCATTCGGCTAAACCAAATGTAGTAGGGAATATGGGGTTGAGTAAGGTGGACTTTTGAGCGACTTGTAAGAAGGTCATTCACTAATGATATATTTGTCAGTGCGACCATCGTGTTTATTCATAAGTACACATAGATATACTTATGGATTTTTTTACTCTCCTCCCCCACATATAAATATATATATAATGCTGAGTGTATCCAAATATATATATATATATATATATATATATATATATATATATATATACATATATATATATATATATATATATATATATACATATATATATATATATATATATATATATATATATATATATATATATATCAATCATCGCTATCATCAGACTTTTCCATAAAAAAACTGAATATAAATCAGTTCATATAGTGCGAGGGAGTTGACTGTCAGTTCGAATTTTTAATTTTCGAAATATTGTTTTGATATATGAAAAGCATCGTTCAATTGAAAAAAGAATCCTGGATCTGTTTCCAAATCTGTTCACTTCTACCTTACCTCATGACCGACTATTCCAGAAAATCTTATAGAAATTCACTGAGAACTTTCGGAGATATTGTGTGGACGAGCAGACAAACGAAAGAAATAAGAAATTGAGGGATAAACTAGGTTATAGGCCGTTCCATAAATAAATAAAAAGTTAATTTCAAAGTGGAGTTAAAAATAATTATATGTTTATTAAGCTTATCTTAGTCAGGCACATGGACAAATTATGGGAGGTACAGGTAGGAAGATTATGCTTCAATTGGAGTCTTTCTTGCTTTGAAAATCAGTATTCGAGATCTTACCTGAGTGCAAGCAACAATTTCAGAAAGCTGTATTGAATATGTTCAGCAAAAGACCACGAGAGCGAAATAAAACGACGCATGACGACCGGCCAGAAAGCATTTGGTATGAAAAGAGTCACAGTAAAAACACCTAGCCAATAAGCTAAAACCGAAATGTATACGATGAATGCCAGCTATGACTTACAGATGCGGATCATAGAAATTAAAATGAACTGAAAAGCAAATTACAATCTCACAGAGAGCCACGGAAAGAACAATGCAAGGTATAACTCTATGGAAAAAAGATCAACACGGATTTGGGATGAGATAGAAAGGTTCATCCGAAAGACATGGCAGAAGCTTGCACAATTGTGGTCATCATGGAAGGAACGGAAAAGACCTTTGTCCAGCAGTGGATTTATGTTCGCTGATTGTGATATGTAATTTGGATATATCATTACTTCGAAATCTTACTAATATATTCGAATCTAACGAAATGAGAAATGGTACGATTCGTGTTTATCTTTATATTGCTTGCTATCCATTGCTCTATGTCAAGCGCCTATAATTGTTTATCAAGTTTAGCCTAGGTACGAGGCCTGGGTAATGGCACCCCCAGTGTAGACCGAACTTACCACACTAGCAAATCAGTCTACGGTGTGTAACTACTTGCATTAGTAGCTCTGTGGTAAACACACACACACATACACACACACATATATATATATATATATACATATATATATATATATATATATATATATATATATATATATATATATGCACGCCCCATGATAACAACAAGAACAAAAACAGTCCTCACCAAATTTAGGAGAATAAACTCTTCATTGTTAGTCTATCACGTCACGTTAATCCAAATCTATATGTAAGATTCCCATGATCATATCGTGAAATCACGACTCAATGATTGGTAGGTAGCTCTCTTACCAACTGAGCTGCACTGACTAGTCATATATATACGAATTTTTCTATTATACATGCAATACAAAGTCATAATTAGTCGAAATAAAAGTAGGAGTGGAGTTTGACCTCGTAGCTGCCAGACTTATTTCTCTATATATTTAAATACCAAGCGAGAACGAAATACAATCACGCAATTTCCTGAAATGATAAACCTATAAGTTTATCTTTGCTCATAAATAATAGAAAGCCCCTCAGAGAACATTCAATCTGTCTTACGACTCTTTCAGCTCGAAAAGCAATTTTTATATTTCCCGACAGACGCGTCGATCTCGTTAAGGAAGATTGACATTTGCAGTGTTACAAATTTCATACACTGTATTCTGTGCAAACAATCTTATCGAATGACTTTAGCCTTTTCAAAATGTGGGACATCACTGCTGCTAAAAAATCGAATTTATTAACCTGAAACTGCCGTTCGATACTTCGATCTATAATGAAAAAAATAATTAATGTCTTTGGAAACGCTTACCTCGAAGGACTTAAATCCGGAAAATAATTAGCATAATGGAAAACAACGGAAAACTGCGGAGAGAACTCCAAAGAAACACTCGCTAATATTCAAGACTTATCAATATTCATACTCACGTAGACGTATATATAAGTACATTCATACGGACACAACCACCGAAAAGATACATATGATCACAAATACATATGTACACATACACATAAAGGACAAAATGTATAAAATACTAGTCATACAACTAAATAAGTGCCCTTACGCTGGCCACAGCAGCTGCCGCCCCTATCCACATGTCACAAGAAAAAATAGATTCAGAGGTGACAGCACCTGAATTAATATCACCATACACTATTTTATTCATTGCTATTGACAGGAGTTTGTAGATCTTACAAACTGAGAAGTATGCTGCGCGCGCATGAGAGAATCATGCTCAACCTTACATGGAGAGATCACATGACAGCGCAGTACATAAGGAAGGAAACAGGAGTCCGAGACATCATAGAAACTATTTAAAAACTAAAATGGCAATGGGCAGGCCATGTTGCAAGAATGAAAGATAACCGATGGACATCACAACTCACAACATGGATCCCTAGAGATCACATGAGAAACTGAGGACGACAGAACACGAGATGGAGAGATAAACTAGACAAATTCAGAAAATACTGGCTCTGCAACGCCCATGATAGAGAATTGTGGCGAATCCTTGGGAAGGTCTATGTCTAACGATGGATGTTAAAAGACTGATGATGATGATGATGATGAACAGGATTCGAATTTATGCCTTTCATAAGTGCCAGTCTCAGTCAGAGTTTGAACTCGACTATCTCAGTGCATTTTCCGCCTTGTTAACTGACCAGCCACCGACATTTCCCATACAAATATGCTTATAAGTTCAGGGAATTTGAACAAGGTATTTGAACTGACACGACAAAAAGAATTAATCGCTCGCGAGAATGGAGATTGTGTTGCGTCAATATGCAAGTAGGGAGAGCCTGCAATACCCTAATGATGGCCTTTTTTTTTCTCAGCTAGAAAAACAACCGGTCTCTGTCATTGTAAAGGAATACCTATATAAATTTTATCATCTTGTGTGTCCTTTCTCTTCTCATTTCTTTAAAAAAAATATAATTCTGCACACAGACGAACGGCGACGTTTATTAGAGTTAAATAACATGGCTTGAACACAGAAGATCTGAACTTGTTTTGAAAAAAAACCAGCAATGGCGCATATGGATCAAATTAGAGCAACGCTCGTAATATGGTCTCATGATTTCAGTATACGAGACGATTGCGTGAATTTGACCATAAAAATGTATAGAAGGCAATCAGATAGTCATATTGATCAGCGAAAGTAGGAATTGATTAATTAGTTAAGAGAGTAATTGAACAGTCAGTAATGGTCACACGGAATGGCTACATTCTTTGTTCGACCTCTCTTTCTCACCCCATTATACACCAGGATAATATGAGAATGCATAACTACAACCAAAAGTCCGAGTTGTATTCTCACAACTTTTACGATCGTTTTCAGATGAGCCTCGAAGACTATTCACAAAATGAGTTTAATCCTCACTGGATGCCTTTATGGCTGTGTGCAAAAATTATTCTTAGAGTTTTGTTAAGAGCCACAAGACAGTTGCCTGACTTAGAATGATAGGTAGCATGTTAATATCAAACAACTCGATAGTAATGTGAGTTTCACCCACTGCATAAAACTAAGCTAATCTCTCTCTCTCTCTCTATATATATATATATATATATATATAAATCTTTCTCTCTCTCTCTCTCTATATATATATATATATATATATATAGAGAGAGAGAGAGAGAGAGAGAGTGAGAGAGATAGAAAGAGAAAGAAAGAGAGACCTTATATATAGGTACGTATGGCACGAATAGGAGTTTCCTACTCCTGGCATCAAGCTGCTTGAGGTATTCAAAATGGTTTGATACTTTCAAGTCAGATCTCGTTCACTTGAAAGGCCCAGTAAGCTAGTTTTGCTAACCACTACAAGTGAGTTCGATTCCCACCGCGAGACCAACTTTTATGATCCAATGCCAGACTATTGCAAGTGCCCTAGGTTCGATTTTATCAGTCGGCTCGACCTTTTTGACATTGTGCTTGAACTAAGCATATTAAATATTTGAGCGAGTGTGAACGTGCACTGAAAAGAGAGCTTCTTTGGACCAACATGGAAAAATTCTGTTAGAAAAGAAATTATCATATAATATTATAGATATTACTTTGAGATAAACTAATAAATCAGAGTAATTATTTCGAGTTTTACCGGATAAAACTTTTTCTCTCGCACACCCTCAATGCAGGCACACATGTTTGTGTGAGTGTGTGTGTGTGTTAGTGTGTGTTTGTGTGAATCCAATACCAATACTCATTTTGACATTCTTGATAGAGGTGATGAACAACCATCTTTTTTACTTGTGCAAATTTAGCCAATTTGGAGTGTGTGTGTTTGTGTGTGTGTGTGTGAATTTGATACTGTGTGTTGTAAAATACTTACACCAACCTCTCATCAGTTACCGTCAGTCACAGGAATTTCTCTTACCTGAAAAACAGGAAAAAAACTAACGTTAGAATCTTTTCATTTTCCAATTACAAATTAGCATGAAAACTATTGAATGTTTCTATCTGACTAGATTGTCATCTTTGTAGTTTTTAGCTATTGACGTGTCATACCAAGCCTATGTCGATAATCCGATGACTTTCTCTCAATTTTTTTAGACAAAGAATTGTATGTCGTCTAAAAGAGTCATTGAATAGCAACAATACTTCTCCCGAGAAATTCTGACATAAATTAAAAATCAAATATCATTTTATGAATTAAAAAAAATGGGATGTACGTAGAGTCAAATCTATTTTATCCGAAATATGTATTTCAATGAGTTTTTGAAGATCACTATTTACCGTATTTACATTATTGAGGGTCCTAAATTTCTGGCCGTGTGTAATACTAAGCTGAGAATAGAAAAAAAAAGCAAATCCCACCGTTAAGAAGTGGGTTGCGATCTTCTCTCGCAGACTATTAATATTGTAGTGAGAGTCGTACTTCATGTTTGTCTTCAGTGTGATTAATCAAAGTAAATGCGAGCCTTATTCGTTTCCCAGCATTATCTTTCTCTTTGTTAAAAAAAGCTGTTGACTCCATTCCAGTCTTCAGTGTAGTTAATAGGAATAAAAGCGTTTATTTTTGCAGACGAGATGTAGGCATGAAAGAGAGATTCATAAGTTTTAAATTCATATTTAAATGAAGATTGAATACAAATCGAACTCATCAAATCGTAACTCAGCATAAATTGAAAAAAATCATCTTTCAATGGATTTCTTATTTGAAGCTCAATGCTTTCACTGATAAACTGAAAGATAACTTTTACGTATGGTTCAAATCAAATCAACTCCTATTTCTGATCCGACTGAAAATGAATACTGCGACTTCTGTATTCTACATATAATAAATAAATTTGTTGGTTCAGACTTGTCAGTTGAGCTCAGTTGATGAGCGAGCCACTTACCAATCACTTTGTCGTGATTTAAATTCATGGTATGGAAATGTTAATTTTATGTATAGGTTTGGTTGAATGTGATGCGATAGACAAACTGAAGAGTTTGCTCCCCTAAAATAGATGTGAAGATTGTTCTTATTCGTCTTGTTGTTACGGGAGAAGAACAAAGTCCACTGAATTGGACTGGAGTTTGATTATATGCCTTGATGGTATCTAATAAGCTTTGATTAGTATTGAACGTGGCCAACTAGGTTATGAAGGTTGAATTAAGACTTTACTAAGCCAAGTAGGCTACTAAGCTGGCTTCATTGCGGCATAAGGAAAATAGGTTACTACGATAAGAGACTGGATACTATACTTTCATGCTATAAACTATTGTGTATGAGTTTATTTATTATTTATTGTCTTGTTCACATACTATCTTGTGTCTGCACATCGCTTTTTTAGGAATTTTATTGTTTTGAGTGTGCATTTGTTTCATTATTTTCTGTGCTCAGGTACAAATCATATTGCATTGTTTGTTCTTTTACCAGTCAGTTTTACATTTTCTCTTATAATAAACCTGTTCACTGTATTCCAGTGTTTGGTGTAATTGATGGTAGTGAAAGCGTTTATTCTGAATTTTATGACTCTCGCATAAAGGATGACTGGACGCTTTAAATGTAGTAAGGCTTGAGTATTCCTTCACTCCACACAATGTTGAACAAGAAAATCATGATTTCTGTTCGATGAAGCATTGTCAACTATTATCGTTATCATTTTTCTTAATTATCAATTTCTTTCATTTTTGCCTTTTGAAACTTTCTTCATTGCAACCGATAATATTGCAGCTACAGATACCACTAATCCAAAAATACTAACAACTATGGCGCCCAGAGAAACCAGGGAAAAATGAACGATGGCTTTTAAGATGTTCGATTTGATTTTCTTCTAACCGAAGGATTCTCGTTGCTCAATCGTTATGGACAATTGATACTGTTTACCAGGCTCCTGGGGATGAGGTTGCGATAAAAAAGCAATTAAGATGAAAGAAAAATACCAGTAAAACTTGATAATGATAATAAAGAAAGTTGAAGTTGCTATAATTTCTTCTTTGACTCAGAAGTCCAACCATGACAAGTGAAAATGCAAAATGTTTACCCCAGAAATCACAGAATGTCATCGCCAGAACTTTAATTATTATTATTCAATTAGTTTATTACATACAGATGTCTGATGGCGAGATTTTGAAATTATACACTACGTAGGCATGATTATCTTACTATGTAATTAAGTATCACGAAGTAAATAAAAGATGAACAAGAAGAACGGAAAACCTAATTTCGTTTCAACATTTACCCAAACCTGCTGGATTTCCTTGCTGTTCTCATGTTTGTTTTTTAAAATTAGAGAAAAAGTTCTACTTTTATGAACACATGGCGTATTAAATTGTCAATCAAGTTAAAGCACTTCTAATTAAACACTGCTTAACTCTGGTTAACACGGGAAATATATAATTTCACTAATTACCAAAGTATGAATAGGTTAATTCAAGAGCTGACAGCGATAACCCTACGTCTCTCTTTTATTTTCCCTTCAGAGATTTATCTATCTATCCATGAAATGACATAGCTATCTATCTCAGCCTTTTCATATTCACTTTTTGTCTGTATGTTATCTATCTATCTATCTATCTATCAAAACATTTATTTTTTTACATCAATTTCTTGATCTGTGTATCAGCCAAGAAATAGTCGGAAACGAAAGGAGGGAAACATAAAGAAATATAAAGAGGTTAAATAAAACAAGAATATGTACATATGTATACACACTTCTCTCTTGCGCTTTATTCATTGATATATACATTCGATGGTATATATATATATATATATATATATATATATATATATATATATATATTTGTAAAATGTTTCTTTAACCATTTATCTTTCAAAATACTCATTTTGTAAATCGCATTTTCTTGTAATCTATAATTACATAAGTACATACCTATGTAATTAGAGTAAATAATGATATACATAATAGTTCCAAAAGAATTATCACTCAATGTATTTTTCGCCCATAGCTTTGTGATAGCAGACAACATGGCGTACACATTATGGCTGCAAAATCTCAGCAATGTTACGAAGCAAATCACGAGCTCTTGACATAAAAAGTACATCAGACAGTTCTAATAATACTTTCAAGATGATATTCAAAGTATATACAATTCTTCTATGCTTCAATGGTACCATTCCTTGGACAAGTGGAATGTTTATAAGTGTATGTATGTACACACACACACACACACACACAAACATACGCACACACACACACACACACATATATATATATATATAAAGAGAGATGAGTATTTCAGTTGCAGTTTTGTTTGAAACATGGCCACCTAAAATACAATTCGACGACTCCTACTAAGAGTAAGAAGAGCATACCTATATAGCGTAAGGCAAAGATGCAATTATAAATAATTCATATCGGAAACGTTTTTGGCGTCCCCAGACTCAACTTGCCTGGTCTGTTAGTTTTACGTTAAGCGTAACACCATCTCAAGCTCCCTTAGAACCTTTTGTTAACTTAAGGAACCATCTTCTTAACAGATGCACAAAATCAAGTTGAATCAGTTGAAAACTCAGCGACTATATAGACAATATTCTGGCGGGCCTCTATTTTCAGCATTTAATATTCAAAATATTTGATGAACTACAATAACAAATAATTTTGACTTTTAGAGGTCATTTCTATTTATTCAGATTTTAATATACGGTTCTGGTCGGTGCGAATAATTATGTTAGTCGATAGTTACGCAATGGATGAAGTTGTTTCTCTACGACAAGATTCACTTTGTCAGGGTTAGGGGAAACACTGCAGCGGAACCCTGGGTTTCGAAACGATTGAATTAAAGCAGAATGATTTCCTTTAGAATCTTTATACTGCTTCTTTCTTTATACATAGCAGAGCCAACCCTTTGAGACGGTGGGTTGCTTCAAATCAAATTCTGCTTATGGACCCATGAAGACTCACGAAAATAGCTCAGAGCTGTGGCGGCTTGAAATTTACGTAAAAGCGTAATGACATGATGTGAACTTTCGTAAAGCGGTGACACCTGTACCTATAAAATCAAGGAAGGCCTCCCACTCAGTTCATTATCGCAGTGCTGTTATTTATGGGTTAATCTAGGAGACCATTGATCGTGAATTAAATTTTCATTGAGCCCTTTGCATGTTGAAGTATCCTTAACAAATAAGCCGACTTACTGTTTTCGTTATACTTTGAGCTTTTTTTTTAGATATCTCTAGAAGATGATTTTCGGTTGGTCAGCCCCAGTTATGTTAACAAAAATTAGAAGGAAGGAAGGGGTGTGATGTCATTAAAAGGTGTGATGTCATCAAGAGGCGTGACGTCATTAAACGGTGTAACATTTATGCATATCAATGTTTTTTACCAGCTTATAATGATGTCATAATACAATATCCAAGGCCTGCATAAAAGCCAGAAACGGCCAAGAAACGCCAAAAATGGCCATTTCCGATCTTTATTGACAAATAATACTTGCAAAATATTTCCATACTACAAAATTTTACAAGTATGAGAATCAATTGACTCTAAAGAAAGACTAGTTGCCCTTCTTCTTCATCTGCTTCTTTCTGCAACTACTATGACGGATGGTTAGCGCATCGTTGAATTCATGGTTCTAGTTCCCGTAATAATACAATATTCAATCACAGATTCTGGATCGACAACACTGCGAAAAAATTCTACCTCAAGCATGGAAATCAGTCTGCATTTTATGATTCAATAATAATCCGACCTTGAACATTGTATTCATGTTTTCAAAAATATATATTTCTTTCATTTAACGGCGCTTTTGAAATGCGAGACTAACAAGGGAACAGTCTAGACTGGATTTTCAATAAAAACGACTTTTATGCAAAGCCTTATTCTTGTCATCCCTTAGCCCCACCGACCCTGTCTCTTTTCGTCATGAAGTCGCAGTCGGAAGAGAATGTCCCCAGGTTATTTGTAATTAAGAATGCAAGGACACGACGACAGAGAAAGAGAAAAAAGCCAGCTTGATACAATGATTTTCCTGTTGTTCAATCGCAGTTTAAGCTGGCCATTTTGGAGCGGGGGAAAGGGATTTCCTGCTGATTTGAATTTAGAAGAGAGGATTCCATTCATCGGAAGTGGATTTACCGTGGACGGGTAGACATTCGGGTAGACAGGTTGGGGATATATGGATACCCAAGATCAAGTCTGAAAAGACCTGCAGGCAACAAAAGGTCAGCTAATCTCCTGTGTGGTCACTTTTTCTTGGGACAAATTCTTTCTTTCTTTCTTTCTTTCTTTCTTTCTTTCCTTCTTCCTTTCTTCCTTTCTTTCTTTCTTTCTTTCTATGATTTTCTCTTAGATTTTTTTCTCCCATGGATGAACATCTTACAATTTTTCTCTGATTTTTGATTTTTAATATTTTTTTGTTTTCCAGTTGAACATATATATATGTACATATATGCGTGTGTGTGTGTGTGTGTGTGTGTGTGTGCAGGGGGGTCGGTGAATAGACAAGACACGCTGATTAGATGAGTATACATTACTTGTGTGCACATTTTTTTCAATCAAAGAGAATTATCAAACAACAAGCAAAGTACCCGTCAAAAATAATGGGATTATTTTCGTATGAATCAGCACTCCTTCCTAGGATCGGTTTACCTTTGCCTTCCTGTATCTCCTACAACCCTAATCTCCAGCAACTCAGTCTAACATACCATCATCACCATTTTTGGCGTCTGAGAAGTTGAAAAAAAATTCCGATGTAAATTAATGGCAATAGTTTCTTCACTACGCTATTTCGGTTTACGGAAGGTTTTTATAGGAATGATGTACATGAAAACGCACACACACACACACACACACACACACACACACACACACACACACATATGTATATATACATATATAAATGCAAATACGCACGTACACACACATATAAACATACATATATACATACACATATGTACGCAAACACGCAAACAAAATCTACATCCTCATACATACGTACACACATATAAATATATGTACATGCATATATACATGCACATACGTGCATACACATGTATACACACAAACATACACGAATATATATATATATATATATATATATATATATATATATATACATGAATACACACACACACACACACATATATATATATATATATATATATATATATATATGTATATATACATATAAATACATATACCTGCGTACACACACATAAACACATATTTGCGTACGCACACATATATAATGAATAAAATAAATTTGCGTCTAAATGCATACCCAAATTAAAAATCAAATTCAAGAAAATTCACAATAAAAGGTGAAGACATTTAGTTGAAATAAAAGCAGAAAAAGAAAGAAGATATGTGACAACTTAGCGATGCTTAAATCTCTTTCCTAAAACTTCTGTTTGAAACATCTGCTTGCAATATGCTCTAAGTGTCTATTTGTTGGTTTGGTTATTTGTCATATGTTTGAAAGAGAAATAAAAAAAAGGTAAAGCAAAGTAGGGTGGCAAAAGAATACCGTAAAACTTTCCGGATCAAAGGCTTTAGTGTCAGAAGTAAACGCTTTTTGCCTTATCTTTGGGAAAAAATTGTTGCTTCCACGCTCTTTAAGAAAGAAGAAGTCGAAATGGTTCCAAACATACATAGATGGACCTATAAAAAAACACCCACCCAGAGACAACGCCATTCACTTGTATATGGTATGATACATTCACAGATTTTTAGTCACTGACGCATTCACTTACACTTATCACGTGCACACACACACACACACACACACATACAAGATGAGTAAATAAGCATGTGTGTAAGTATGTACGTATCTATATATCTATGTATAGAGGCAAACAATTCTACTCATAAGTGGAAAGACATAGGTATATGCAAGACTATACCAATCACATTTTCGTGTTGGCATGAAAATTTCTCTGTTGAAATATTTATCTCTGATTTTTATCATATAATGCGATATTTGTTCTTTCACGCGACTTCTGTCCCTAGAAAATCGAGCAGTAAAACATGGGACTTCATACATAAATATTTCTATGAATTACACCATAAAGCATGACGTTTTAATCGCCAAGATTGGGATCAAATGACCAGAAAAATATGTACAAGTCTGCATCATACTATGATTATATTACAAATAATTAACAAGCATAAGTTTTCCTCATTTCCTTCCGAACACGAACACACGCACACACACACACACACATATATACATATATATATATATATATATATATATATATATATATATATATATATATATATATATATATATATATATATATATATATATACTATTCGGAATGTTAAAAAGCGACGGGTCTGGTTAGTCACATGACCAATATCTTTTGGCTGCATGAAATCTTGGGAGATTATCAATTGAAAAATTGGAAAAAATGGGTGATCAATGAATAAGTTATTTCTCTCGCTTTCTGTCGGACGGTGATCACTAAAAAATCTGAATTTTCATAAAAACAAGTGTGAAAGCTGTTGGAACTAAACTAAGTGACTATTTCAGTTTCAAATCGTCTTTTCAGCTCACAGAGGGGCTCCATTTATTAACAGTCGTGCCATTTTCATACAATTTATGGGTTGGATTGACTTATTACATGATTGGCAATGTAATATCTGTCTCAGGCGTCTTCTACTATTCTGCCATGTCCTATCTATGTTGGACTTTAATATAGTTAGTTATAATAGGCACTTGTGCTCGACTGCTATTAATAGGGATTCTGCTTCGCTCTTCCGATGTTCTCTGCGTGACTGCCAACCCATGCCATTTCTTCAGCTATTCCTCTCGTATATCTCTTTAAATCCCCCAGGAATCGTTCTTACCATTCCTGGCTTCTCGTTTTGGAGTTTTCCGTTCTAACATTTGTCATCATGTCAATTCTGTTGAAATGTCTGTCTGATATAATCAATCTCTCATTACTATGGTCGATTTGAACTTTTAAGCACGTTGTAATAATAGTGAATGAAACAGGTCCTGTTAGTCCAACAAATGAAACTGTCACATGACCAACATCTTTTTGCAACATGCCGTCTTTAATCGGAAACGTGATGAGTAACTTCTCACGTATTTTTATGCGGTGATCACAAAGAAAGTCTGAATTTTAAAAAAGTATGTGCGCTGATGGAACCAAACTAAGCAACAAATTTGGCATAAACTAATATAGTAAATTGAATCCCTCTCTAACAACTTGTTTAAGGGAGGAGTAACAGAATTAGAAAACAAAAAAAAAAAAATAGACGTGAGGAGTAAATGTTTTTAATTTCAACCTTCTCACTCCATTGTTGTGGCCTTTACTCGTGACTCATAAACATAATCAACTATGTTGACTATGTTGATTGTATCTAATTATAAAAAAATAATAACATGGAAATAAACGAAAAAATCTGAGAAATTATTTATCAAAAGTGTTATCGAATTGAAAGAATAAAAAAACTAAACCAGCCATCATAGTCAATAATTGAACAGCGTCAAAATTTGATGTCGTGTGAAAAAATTCCATCGAAGAATAGATAAGGGGGGGGGGTGATTTCTATTCACTGGCATTCTCCACCGGAAAACATCTAAAATTGAGTAAAAAAACATCCAGATGCATCTATACTCTGGAGGATCTAAATGTTATTAATAAAACCGTCAAAATAAGACCCCCACCCCGCCGCAAAAAATAAGGTCAAAAGCTTTTTTTTTCTGAAAATAAAAAAATAGAATCATTTTTGGAATGAATCCAGTAAATGTGTTTTGCAAACTTCAGCAAAACAAGTTGACTTCGCTTGGGAGAGTAAATTCCGACTCTGTTGTTGTATAGATGGCGCCAGCAATGCTTGTTGGGGTCATTGTCATTGCAGTGACATACGAAAATAAAGTCAGAACTTAAATAGTAGAAGTTTGACAAAAACAAGAGAAAGAAAAAGAGAGAGAGAGAGACAGAGACAGACAGAGACAGAGAGAGAGAGGCGACGTTAATCGTGCCCCAAAATAGGTATTCTTGATGGCACCAGAGGTCAGTATTTAAACCGATATAAAAGTTTAGATTTCGATTGCTTATTTTCTAAGCAAGCAATCTTCAGTGCCTTCTTTCCTCTTTTCTAGCATTGTGTCATTCTAAACAGAGCTGAGTTTATTTCCTCCCTGATATTTATCGGTGGAAGAGAGAGAGAGAGAAAGAGAGAGAGAGAGGGGAGAGAGAGAGGGAGAGAGAGAGAGAGGGAGAGAGAGATAAAGAAAGAAAGATAGATAGATTGATAGAAGAGGGTATAAAAACGAACAAAAATCAATAAAAAAATCTTCTATGCTTGATAAGTTTTGATAAATTGAGGACCGAAAAAAAAACGGTGGGTGGGGGAATTCAGCCAGTGTGGCGCGCGAAACGTGAGCAAAAACTGCCAGTCAGAACAACGTGCTGATCAGGATAAGATGGAAATGCTTCGTTGCAAAGATATCTATCCAGTCGACGGGTGGAGCTCTCCTTCGGCCGTGAAGTCATTTGTCAGAATCATGCAAGGCTAACAGTGTATCGTTCTACGTCTTTTGATCAGTTTATAGTCAAATCAAGTCAAGTTCATTTCTTCAGAGTCAAAAAGGCTTTTCTTTATCCAGACAATTTTATATAACATTCTTTGATTTTGTTGTTGTTGTTGTTGTTGTTGTTGTTGTTGTTATTATTATTATTTGTTTTTTCTTATAATCCCTCTGCCCTGTTTTCAGTAGGGGAGCAATTTACTATGTAAGTTAATACTAAATTAGTCGCTTTGTTCAAGTTTGGCTGTGTTCATGCATGTTTTGAAGTTTGGACTCTTCATGGTGATCACTACCCAACAAAATGCTTGAGAAGTAACTTATCCATTGATCACCCCTTATCTTATTTTTAAAATTGATCACCCCGATCACGCCGAAAGACGTTGTTCACGAGACGGTTTCTATTGTGGGACTAACGGGATTGTTTTATAGAACATTCTGTATTATTATTACACTCTATGGAAGTCAGCTTATAAGAAAGTTTCAATAATATAGATTAATGAGAGATTGATTATGACAAACATACGTTGCAACGGAATTGACATGATGACAAATGTTAGAACGGAAAACTCCAAAACGAGAAGCCAGGAATGGTAAGAACGATTCCTGGGGGATTTAAAGAGATATACGAGAGGAATAGCAGAAGAAATGGCATCGCTAGACCGAGTCATGCAGAACATCGGAAGAACGAAGCAAAATCCTTATTAATAGCAGTCGAGCACAAGTGCCTATTATAACTAACTATATTAAAGTCCAACGCAGACAGGACATGACAGAATAGTACAAGACGCTTATATTGAGTCAGATATTAAACTGCCAATCACGTAATAAGTGAATCCAGCTAAGAAAGTGCATAAAATAGGCATAGCTTGTTATAATTGATGTCCCACTGGAAAATGCATAGACGACTGGAATTTGACCACGGGAACTGATCGGCATACCCTCGCTATAACGTGCCACGATATAACTAGATTTAACGTAACTCTTGGATCCTTCTAAACTGTTCCCGGATTTACTGAACGATGTTTGCTAAATACGACCATCTACTGAACTATAATGAAGTTTCGGCTTTCACAATAACCATCACGATTAGTTTGTTAGAGCGAGAGTTTTCTATACTATATACATGAACCAGAAATTTACCTAGACAGTAGAAAGATTCAAATTCTCATTCAAACAGATAGCTCAATCCAAAATTGAAAACTAGATCTAGTTATCGTAAAGAAATCTTTCAACTGATGCCACTATTCCAGCAGACCCCACAGTGAAACTATATGAGATTAAAAAGCTTGGGAAAATACCTGATCGTTCCCAAAGATCTGAAGAAATTGTTCAACATTATGATGACGATTGTATGCATCATCAACACTGTCAAGACTAGTCTTTCAAAGTGTCTGATGTCAGAATTTTCAAAAGACTTTACAGAAGAGGAAAGAAGCGTTTGTTTTCATTAAATGAGAGAAAAAAGTATTTTAGAAAATAGATTGTTTCCATATTTAGAATAATTAAATCATGATGGGATGCATTTGTCCCTGTAGCCATTCAATCCGGGTCAGAGGAAAAATCTTTGGCGTACTCATCTTTATGGTCAGTCATATAATGCGGATTGATATCTGCGTGGGTTCATAGTATGATGACAGCATTGTCAACTGTTTTAAAAGACGCACACATCTCATTTACAATTCACGTCATATACGCCCTAGTACACTTCTAAAAGATATCATCGAGACATGTATATCCCAACAGTTATAGACCTCTTACGATATACGCCCAGGAGTCTCGGAAGGGCGAAAAGGAGTCCCAGAGAGGCTTGACATAGACTGGAATAATTGGAAATCTGAGGAAGAATTGAAATAATCCAGACAGCAGCTTCAATTCAATCGACAAGATTTTTGAGGAAAGTGTTGTAATATTTAGATGACTGACTGTCACGATCTCCAGTGAACTGGTGTGAAAACTCAAAGTGTAGAACATAATAATGATGGTGAGTTTAATAAGAATAAAAGGAGAAAATAGTCGCAGAGAATAATGGTTGCTGGAAACGCTTGAGCTAAACGTCAGGCAAAGAGAACAGACTGCAAAAAAAAAAAAAGAAAAAAAGAAAGAAAGTGTTTCGAAATTAAAGAATCGTTTTCGAAAAGCGTAAGTAATGTTAAACAAATGTGTTTTATGCTTAGTTTGTCTTTGAAGTTGAGAAACGAGAAGAGAATCAGTTTTTAATGTTCTGAATTGACTCTTTGAAGGGAGAAGTCTTTTTTTCCTATTCCTCATATTTCTCCTTTGACTTCACCCATTTCCTTTCCTTCTGCTATTTTGTACCCGTACTGTTTTCATACCAATGGTATCAGGAGGTTCTCTCTGAATTTGAAGTTACAGCAGGTCTCCTCAATACTCATGCACTATCCTCTGTATTCACATTATTTGTACTCATTAAGTTTTCGGACTATCAGTATCTGGTTTCTCTCTCCAGAGGGTAAGTGACAGCAAGTCTTCTGAACAATACCGTCCTCTACTCACTATTCTCATTGATTTCAGTAATTTCAGTCGGGATGGTTTACGTTCTTCTAATATTTCTGCAAGGCTTTTCGTATATTTTACCAGCCCCACTCTCTTTAGCTTTAGTTTTTCATCGCAGTCTGCTGGAACAAATAAAGCAAATTACTCAAAAAGAGTACGTCGATAGAAATGACAGAGTAGGAAGGGTTATCTACTGAAAATTGTGCAATCGATCTGGATTTGACCATGCAAACCAATATAATATTTGATAGATCTTTTTTTCTCTGTTCACGATGACTAAACCCGGTCTCATAGCCTGGATTGAGTGATCCATTGGAATTACCAACTCCTGTAAAACGTTTACTTTTTCTGCTTTTTGGACAAGTTTTGGTCTGTGCATATAATATTGGTTTGTATGATGAAAGTCATTTGCACAATACCCAGTGAACCACCACTCCCGCTGAATCACTTTTATTGATGCTGATAATTAGTTTTATTCACTTGAATAATTGAGAATGGGAAATACAAATTTTGCTAAACAAACGAAATGTTCTTAAGATGTGAGAATGATAGTCCTCAAGAGTAGAATAGGGAAGAAAAGACGAAGAAGATGCCTTTTGCAAAAATATTTTTAAATCAGATATTTTCAAAAACCTCAAGTGGCATTCAATATCATTTTTGAAATTTTCATTTACAGCTATTTTTATTCATCGTCATTTTTAAGGCAACCAAAAAGTGACATTTGAAAGGTATTTTTGTCTCGTTGGAATCAGTATTAGTAAGTTTTGTATTATATAAGAAGGCTATCTATATTTTGCATATTGAATTTGAGATAAAGGATCTGTGTGTACGCGCGGACGCACATACACACACACGCACGCACACACATATATGTATATATACATGTATACATGTATACATGTTTGTGTGTGTCTATATTGTATATATATTTAGTGTTTTTTAAGGAAGGCAGGGTTTGCCCACAATGTTCTAACCCCATCTGACATTGTGATGCACATAACTATCTACTCTTATGACGAACAGAGAGGTTTTCTTAGTTCGTCCATCGTAATACTGGGTTATTCCACTGTGTGTGTGGGAGATTCTAGCATAAGCTATGATCGGACGAGTTGTTTCCCCCACGTTTACATTCAAGCAGACAATATAGAATACATGGACTTATATAATGAACAATGTGACTTTTAGTTTTGCTGTCCGTAGCACTTGACTCTCTCAGTCGGGGGCAAAAGTTTTGCTGTTAAAAGTACTTCCTTTCCACCATTCGAGACTATGGACTCTTTAATTGAAACAAACTTGCTATTATTCTCCTCTAGAAAATAGTTTCATAGAAATTCAAGTATATCCATGATTTTTTCACGCTAGTCTCACCAGCCACCGTTTTCTGAAACCAAAATTATCATTAGGGCTACTGCTGAATCAAGAAAGTAAAATGTGATTCAGGATTCGAGTGGTAATTTTCGTCTCAAGAACTGATGAAATGTAAAGTAGAACATTCAAATGAATTTAACACAGAACCAGTAAATGAAAAAAAAATTATGAAGAATTGGACAAAGACACATTACTTAAATTAGATGAAAAATGAAATAATGAATTCTTGATTTTAAAGTCATTGGATGATTACTTGGCATTCTATCAATGTGTTATTTAGATGATTTCTTCATCTATATATGTATTTTTTAAATTGTGCTTTGCCCGAGTCCGTAACACTTGACAGTTCAACTCGGGGGTATAAACAATTAGCTGAGTAAAGTAACTTCCACCAACTTAAAAATATGGCCTCTTTAACTGGAACAAATTTGCTATTATTTTTCCTTAGCAAATAGTTTAATAGAAATTCAAATATGTCTGTGAGTCTTTTCACGGCTATTAACTAGCGTTCAAATAATATCAAGTAGATAAAATTGAATAATTCAGATTTGAAGTAGGTGATATTTACTGCGTGAATAAACCAGAATTTTTTTTTAATGAAAAGCATCTACTTAAAAGTTGACTAATAACTCTTAGTACGGTAAATTTACTTTAAAATAAAAGCAAACCCATACTGCTTCAGAAATGAATAAACAAATAAACTAACAAAAACGTTTCACGAAATGTGTAATGATAACGTTCACTCTAAATTAGTTCAAGATGGCTGTTCTCCCAGTTTAGAAATAAATAATAAAGCATCTCGTAACAGCTGAGAAAAACCTTCTCATTCATCATTTCACAAACTAAGAAATATGAACGTGTAGTCCGCGATAAAATCCTTGACCTTCATAATTATTACTAAGGTCGCGTTGAGTGTCCACAATTGTGTGTCCAACAAATGCAAAGGTCCGAGGCGTGCTTTCTACATAGGAGTAAAGATACGCCTTGCAACAACCAAGTTGTACTTTATTTACGACACTTTGACCTGTCGCATTGTCTGGATAGGAAGCCCGGAGCCCATTGGTCCCTCCCCTTAATTTTCAACGGCCCCACGAAACGAGCCGAAAAGTCTAGTAAATAATCATCAGGAGTCGACTTTATGTCTTGGGATAACAATTCTCATTTATAATGATAATTTCAGGTTGTTACGTATGAAACGTTGTTTTTAGATCATAGAGAATAATAAGTGAATAATAAGTGAAAGCTTCACTGATGCAATTGTGTTTTTGCAGTTTCAATATAAATAGAGGTACAATTTATCTGAAGTTCTTGGGACATTAGAAGCAATGGCGTCTATGCAAGTCAAACTAATTTTTAAGAATGATTTCAAATTCGGGGCACAATGCTGCTCAAGCTGCTAAAAACCAAAACAAAATGAAACTGCAAGTATTTCGATGGTTTATTTGTTGCTTTGCAAAAAAGAGACAGCTGCCTAATCGGGCAATATTGTACAATTCAAAGTGTCTCCGATTTAACAGAGATTTAGATTTACTTTACTGTTATTGAGGCAGCACAATCCTCTTCTTCTATATTCTACAACTCAGTCTACTCTACCTGCCATTATCCCAACCTCCAACGTCTAAGATAGTATCATCCTCATTTTGGGGGACTTGGAACGCACATTTATTTTTTTAAAGAAATTATAGGTAAATGCTTCTTCGCTTTACGCCGTTTTAGCCCACAAAAGTTTCTTCTTATAGAAGCGTTCTACTTTCGAATAGCGGGGCAAACCTGAAAATAGCAATTTGCTTGTTTCTTCCTTTCCCTGGTGCACATTTCTCCCCATTTTAGCAATTCAATCGTCAGCCGGCCAGAAAGGACAGTTTATATAATCATACCTCAGCCTAATATTTAATGATCACCAGTAAAGACAAACTTTGAGAGTAACAGGAGCGGTCGAAGTTATGAACTATTCACATCACAAGAGAGATACGGTGAACGGGAAGATAGTGACATAATTAGAGAACGAATGAACAAATAAATGAATGAATAAATAAACGAACACATTTGTATAGCATGCCGGCTCCATTTTTAAATAGGACTTTTAGTAAAAACGAGGCCAGAATAGGAGACGGAGAGAGAGAGGGGGGGCATTTGAAATAGGCGTAATGAGAACGCTATTTCTGTCGTCTTCAGTAAGAGGCTGAGATAGATAGATAGATAGATAGATAGATAGATAGATAGAAATTAATTGATTAAGACAGAATTAATAATTAATAAATAAGATAGAGAACGTGGTGAATAGGTAAGGATAGAATGAAAGAGAGAGTTTTAGAGAGATGAAAGGAAAATGATCTGAAAAAGAGAAAATGAACTAAAATAAAGGTTGTTGAGTCGAGAGGTGATGGTCTGCCTTGTTTAAAAATCTCTGTCGACTGTGTTCTTGTCTCATGTTACGCATGTCATCATGCCTCTGTCTCTATGATTTGCCGTCACCCACTAGACAATCTGGCGCCAGGCATGTGTTACTTATGAATAGATACAAAAACATAGACAAATTCACTCAAAACATGACAAATTTGAAGAGGTACACATTTCATGAACACACTCACACACACACACTCGCGTGCATATATATATATATATATATATATATATATATATATATATATATATATATATATAGTAAAACATTCTCTTGTCAAGGGTGACAATGAGTGTCTAAACGTTTTACAGTCAAATCTGACTTGGAGATGGAGTGGTTTGCCCAAGTGTTGTTTGACCTACTGTCTTCGACGTCAAATATATTGGTACTCCAGTGACAAGACATTTGGTGATGTGTGTGCATGTGTGTGTGTGTATGCAGACACGCGTGCGTTTGTGTGTCTTTGATAGTTCCGAAAGTAATGTCGGATTTTGGGAGAAGGAATTAAATCTGTTCAAAGTTAAATTTGTTAAAATCATTACCATTATTATTAGGAACGAAAAGGCCAAATGTGAAATCATTTTATTTTTATTCCTTGTTGAAAGAATCTGAGATTCTGAACTGAAAAAAAAAACGATGTCAGTATTAAAAGTAAAGTTCCTCCTCTGTAAGGTCTCGGTGTGCAGTCGGTGAAAAGAGGTCAGCTACGATCTTTTAAACAGTCACAATAGACTTGTTCATTCATCAATTTGAATGCATGAAGAAGAAATAACTTAAGTTCTAAATCTTCAACATGTAGTAATCAGAATGCATGTCGTTCTTCAGGATGACGATATAAGGACACAATCAGAAAATAAACTCAAGAGAAGACAATTTGTTGATTTCGGATATTTTACCACATCCCACCAGTTGAGGGGTCGTCAAACTTGTTAGACGATCGACCCCTTCATGGAATTCTAGTTCCCTCGTCGACCCTTGGTAGGGCTGCCAAAAGATAATTATACCGTTCCAATACCACCCCCTAAATTATACCAAGCCCTCCAAAAACTTATACAATTATACTGTATATCATCCAATACAATAATTATATCTCCTCTATTGAAATATTCTTTTAATTAAATACTTTCTTTCTCCTCCTTTTTTTACATTATGCAATTTCTTTTCTTTCATCTTATACGAGTACCAGCTTTTGAACACAAGAAGTTCAATAGACTCCTCCCAGCACTTATCGACCCCCTCTAGACCGCCATGCATTTATTGACTCTTTGAATAGTCTCATCGACCTTCGGGGTCAACCACTTTGACGATCCCTGGTCTAGCTAAATCGACAACATTTTGAGATTTCCATTTAATTAGATTCTTGATACATTTTCTCAGGAATAGAACCTTTCAAAGTACGAAAGAGATCAACTTTCAAAATTAATCTCTCTACATGTGTTTACGTATGCTTGTGTGTTTTCATTTTTCTTTTAACTAGACTTAGTTTATTACGGAACAAGATCAAATAAAGATATTATAAGGTTGGGGAGATTGTGTTAAGTCAATCTTTTCAATCGAGAGATCCTGAAAATCAGACGATTAAACCCAACCTTTTCCCTAATCCTTTAACGCTGATTATGAGGATGGCCGTTCAATACACAATCATCTCATCCAACAAGCAGGCCTTCACAGATCGTTCCTTTACTTTGCATTCTGACATACATCACAGGGGGTGCCACTGAGGATCGAATACACAAACTCCAAGACTGACCACTGCTTCAAGACAGGAACCAACACTTCTGCCTAAGCTTGTTTCGTAGTAAGTAATAGCAAAAACCCAAAAATCACGAAGTTTTATTTATTCCTATTAAATATGAGTTACACATTTTTGACAATTTACCGTGAGACCCTAATTGGCTCTGGGCTACAGCTACGAAATATGGAACTTGTTCTGTCGCATACCATGGTGGACTGTATATAACACAATAAATAATTAAATAAGTCCAACATGGCATGCAGAAATTTTCAAAATTGAGAACACATTTGAAGTATCTTTTTTTTCTCCGTACTCTCTCTCTCTCTCTCTCTCTTTCTCTCTCAAACACACACACATGCGTTTATGCATATACAGATACATACACATGTATATTGCGTACATTCACCTATATGTGCACAGATATACATTCTTGTACGACTGTATATGTATAAATTGCACTTTACATATGTATTCATTTGAAATATATATATACATATATATATATATATATATATATATGTTTCCATTATATGTATATATATATATATATATATATATATATATATATATATATATATATATATATCATGAGAACCATATGGCTAGCTACGTAACAACGTACACACACACACACACACATATATATATATATATATATATAATTGATCATGTAGGGTACTTCCTTGCCAAGTGCCTTCTCTATCAACTTATCAATTGAACAAGTATTTCTAAAGGGCAGTAGAAGTAAATATGAATAGACTATAGCCTTTTTGTCGGACTAGGAAGCTTGGCAAATAAGTGAACATGAACAACTTGAGCTGCTATTTGAACTCAGATCCGTTTTCTGTGCTGCTGAATTCACCCAACGGGCCATTCATTCATTCATTCATTCATTCATTAATTGATTAATTAATTTGTTCATAAGTTCATTCATAGATTTATCTGGTTACATAGAAACTTAATAAATTAAGAATTAATAGCATGGATTGGTAGGCTCATCAGTAAGTCCGTGGCCTAATCATAGAGAAGCATGTATTAGGTTGCTATACATGAATCCTTTTAGAGAATAGAGAAAAATGCCGAAAATGAAAGATTTACGAATATGATAATATTTTTCACAGATTCAATGAAAGTGGAGATATGATACGTTATTATCGTGTTTTTTTTTCAACAACACTGGTGTGTACTGATGATGTCAGACTAATTTTTAGATACAATTTCATATTAGAACGTAATGTTGCGAGTAGCTAGTACCCACAAAAAATGGATCCTGTTGTTCTGTGGTATTTCCAAACACCGATTCCCTTCTATCGATTTATGATTTACAATCTCAGTCGAAATTTAAAGCGTTGTCGACAGGGGTGACTAATCTTAATGATATGTCTCAACACTTTCGTCTGACTATGTTATTATTTCCTTTCTTTCTGGACATCCTTGGACAATATCTCGTTTGTTTGTAACGTTGTGTCGATTGTGTGGTGTCGCAGTCCCTAGTGAATATACATTGTGAATCCGACTACCAAACCTAATCACTTCATCTGGTGGTCTTTCCCAACTGTTTATATTAGTTTTTGTGTATATGTGTACGTAATTTAAAAAACATGTAAATAGACAAAATAATAAAGCAAGTCCCAAGTGAGTCATGAAGTTACACTCAAGAACGGACGAGGGCGAATTACTCTCCTTAAGTTTAAGAGACACGAAAAAACTGACGCCAGTATAATAAATAACATCGGATGATGCAAACAATATCGTTTTAAAAAATAAACGGAGAGAAATTTTGGAATGTCAAGGATAGAATGTGGGGAAAATGTAAAAAGAAGAAATTGGAATTAAGTGCAAAAATATTAAACAAAATCAAATATGCTTTATCTGAGGAGGATTAAAAGCAACATCATAAAGAAATAATTTGCTTTCATATTCATATATATATATATGTGTGTGTGTGTTCATATGTACATGGAATGAATGAATTTACAAAAAAATACATCGCAAGCCTATATATATTCACAAAAATAATCATCTGTATTTAGCATAAGAATACATGCATATGTATGTACATGAAATACATATATCTAAATTTTTACATGCACACCCACATAGACACAAATATGTATATATATATCAATCTATAGATATTTATTTCGCGTACATATTTCACTCGTATTTCTACGGATGGACACACTTGATATATTCGCCCTTGTCACGATTGTCAATGGTGTAATCTCTTTTTGTTGTTACAGACACTTCGAGTAAGGTATAGTTATGAGAATGACTCAATGACCCATATTTTCTCCATTAAACATCATGGCATGACAGTGATGAGACATTTTATAAAGCCATTTGGCGGTGGGACCAGAGATAAGGATCCTTGCCATAGAATTGTGAGTAACCTTGAATTGAATCCGTACGAAAAACGGTTACTCCATCCCACATCCTTAAATATTCATAAATGTGGGGACTGACGCTTCTCGAAAGAAAATTGTCATGTTTCCTTCTTGATGTCGAAATGATGCATGTGTGGAGAGAGAGGGAGGCATTTGAAATAGGCATAATGAGAACGTTATTTCTGTCGTCTTCAGAAAGAGGTTGAGATAGAGAGAAATGAAAAGATAAGAATTAATGGAGGGAGAGGGCGTGGTAAATCTATTAATACAGATGTAGATATAGTTGATATGTGCTTGTGCTACACATTTAGCACCCTCCAAAGTTTCAGAGTTGAACCTCTCCGAAAATAGCCAGAAATAGGGGATGGGAAACCAGGATGACTAGACTCCGCTTGCCATTGAATCGATTTTGATCGGCTACCAAATGACACCTCAACACCAGAGTAATCCTCTGACATATGTACGTAAATGCGTAGATATATGACGTCGGGGCGGGTGACAAGGAGACACTGATTCATGCCTTTTTCAAATATATATATATATATATATATATATATATGCACATACACACACATATATAATTGTGTGTATATATCATTGTATATAAGAATTCAGTTGTCTGTAATCGTATTTGTGTGCATAAATTATCCAAGTAGAAATTTAAAAATCTACATGACCGCACGATCTTCCTGCTGATAGTTCGGAGCACTCTCTCTCCCTCTCTCTCCTCAGAGATAGGAACCCATCAATGCGAATGTGATAAATTCAAAGATTGGTCCCAATCAGCAGTAATAGTATTTCTCAGTATGGATGTAAACAGATTTTCCAAATAACCGTATTTGGCGGAAGCGTTTCTTGCGTATTTTATAAAACAGCCTTTTCAAATAATTATTCTCAATGGAAACTTTTGTGCACATTTTTTCAAATCCCAAGTAATTAAAGTCAGATTAAGTATTCAGAGAAATTATTGTTTAATCCTTTAGTGCATAGTTGTACTGGGTCATTACTTTCCATCCCCCATACGGAAGTACACCTTCGAAGTATTCAGTTACTTCCATTAGTTCCGTTCAATTATTTTCCTTTTTGTTGAAAATATATCGGGTAATCCTTTAAACACTGTCGAAATCGTTGTTACACCGGGTGATATTCCAAGCAATAGCAATATAATCTATGTATCAACTTCTATTATCCTTTTGTAAATGTTCCACACACCCGCTCATTCAATGTTAAAAACGACGCACGAAAGTTGTGCGCTATTTTTAACTACGAGTGAGTGAATGTGTGGAACTTAACAATTTGCAATTGTTATTTGATACACCTAGTTTTTGCTCCAATTTCACTCAAACGTCATTTTATTTTTGCCTTTTTCTGAATCCGTTGTCTATTACAACGAGGAATTGCCAATGATCATTTAAGTTTGAAAGATTATTTTAATAAACTTCATAACATTATTCATTCTAAAAATAGACACAGGAAAAGCTGCGCAAACTATGTTGATTTGTCCGAGGGTGTGGGGCGCCTATGCAGGTCTGCCCATGCGTCTGCACGAATCTGGCCAAGGGTGCACGACTTCCATGCCAAGATTCGATCGCACAATTTGCCAGTTTGTACACTGAATATACACAAGATGCTGACAATCAGTTCGAGGACTTCCCAGAAGTTACACCATGGGAGGTAAAACAAGCCATCAAACAAACAAAAGAAAGGAAAAGCCCATGGACCAGATAACATCACTGTCAATCTATACAAAAAAGCTGGTGAAATCGTAAACAAAAAACTAGCTATTCTATTCAACTTATGTCTAAAACAAAGTGAAGCCCCGAAAGACTGGAATGCAGCAATCATAATGCTTTTACATAAAAATGAAACTCCAAAGACCTCAACTAGGCCTATAAGCCTACTCAACTGCATTTATAAACTTTTCACAAAGGACCAGTTGCAATAATCACGACTCACAACATGGTTCCCTACATGCGAAACCGAGGCAGACAGAATACAATGTGAAGAGATGAACAAGACAAATTTAGAAAACAATGGCTCCGCCACGCCCATGACAGACAAATGTGTCAGATCGTGGGGGAGGTCTACAACGACAGATGTTAAAAGACTGATGATGATGATGATGATGATGATACACTCAATCCATCTTAGGGCTCGTGCCACTACCACTCATTCACGATTGTGTCGTGCAAGAAGACATATATCAAAGAATATGTTCGATTTCTGTATTGTAAAATATGCAGTCATTTCTTTCTCGGGCCATGCTGAGATTCCTGCTGCATGCCGACCGCAAAGATTTATATAGAAGTACTTGCTGGGAATTCCAGCGTTGAAAGAACAAACTGCACATCTGACAACATTAGCGAGGAAATAATACTTAATTGTGAGCGGGGATGTGCATGAACCAGACCGTGGTGTGCAAGAAATCAATTGATCCCTACGCAAGGCCAGGGATTCCTGCTTATATAAATATATGTTGGAGTTTTGAATCAGATATACTTATGGCATCGGTGTATTGCCGCCCTCATCTGATGATGATTTGCAAAACTTTAACGGATTATCACCCTTTTCACAACATATATTTCATCAGTGCTCCTGGAAAGCAGGTAAAAGATAATACATATGAAAATAAAATATTTATTCTTTGGCACTTTAACCCCCGAGCACCCCTGTCTTTCCATCTCCTGGCTTCAATCGCACTCTACCACCCCTTCGACTTCTAACGTTCCTTACCATCCCCTCGACTTCTAATACGACCCACAGCCCCTTGTCTTCCAGCGCCCATCTTGGAGTCTTCCAGTGCCCTCAAGGGAGTGATAGCCCCTCGACCCGGAAATTGTTTTTGTAGATAACTGTGTTGCGATCACATTTCTATAGTTATAAAATCTGCAATTCTATAAAGGCTTAATATCTTCTTATCAAAATGGCAGCTCACATCCCTTGATTGGCTGTGTGAAGACAAAAGCTTTGAGAAATGACTTCGTACTAACCAGCCTCGTAGTGAACCACCCGCTTGACATTTCCTTACTGTCCCTCGTGTCGAAAGTAATAATTCTATGTCTTGTTGAAATGCTACCTGTGTAATTTTAGAAGAGCATCATTGTTGTTTTCCTCAAATAGCCACATGGAAATCCCAGTGAGTATACACACTTATCCTTGTACGAGAGAATAACATTCAGGGCTATCATGCCTTTTCACTATTGTAAATGGAACAGGTTGCTCTAAATATACACGGGGAAGCGTAGATAATCTTAGATTAGATTAGTTGAATTAGATCAATTTCAGATCTTGTTAGAGAGCAGTTCTGAAGTAAATAGTAGTGAGGTGAGATTGAGAGGTAAGAATGTCAGCCATCCTGGTTGGTTAATACATAGAGTGGCGCAAATTTAAATTTCTGGTATAAATTTAGCGAAACTTAAACGGATAGCCTCTGGAAAGTGTTAGGGCGTGAGTACAGGGGATTTCAATCCTTTTTCATTTCTGTCTCTATTCTGAAATTAAGTAAATCATTACAGCTTCCATTTTTGGAGCTGACAAATATTAACAATCGTACGATTCAACCAACGATCTGGCGTCCTTACATTGCTTGGGTGCCTTAGTTTAATGGCAATTATGTTTCAATGCCCAAAACATCCCTGACTTAAGCTCCAGCATCAATTGAAGGCTTTGTTGAATGCTCTACTGTTTACTCAACAGTAAATACCTGCAAATACACACATACACAAACATATATATTTATACATAAGTCGTATTTTCCGTTATATAAAACACACCAGCATACGGGACACACCTTAGATGTAGCATGGGATGTGTTGGAAAAAATAATGGACTCCACTGGAGAAGATTCCAAGCCTTGACCTCAGATTTTGAAAATAATGCACACGCACACACGTAGGCAAACAGGCGCACACGCACGCGGGTGCACGCATACGCACATACATCTGTATGGAGTTCAGAGGACGTACAATAAACAACAGTATATACATTTCAATGTTTATTTTTTTTATCTTTATCTTTTATGCTTATTTAATAATTGTTTTTATATATATATTTTTTTATTATTTAGACCCCGTCATGTGAAACATGTCCTGGTTCGTTAAACATTAAAATTCAAAATAATTTTCAGCCTACCAGCGCTGTACAAACGAGTGACGTGATTTTTGATGCCTACATGACTCGAGCATGTACATATGTACGTACGCTCGTTTGTTTGACGGTGTGCATGTATATACAATTTTATTTACTTTTTGGGGTGCAGATTGTTGTGGGACTTAATTATGAAAACACATGTTAGTATATTCTTGTTCTTGGGTAGGCGTTTGTAGGCATTATTCTGTAGTTCATTCGTTCATTCTATCTATCTATCCATCAGGCTAGCTTGTTACATAGCTGGCTCATTGTGCCCATTTAAAAAATATGATTATTGCAATCTATCAACCTCCTTATTTCAATCCCAACTTTGTCTGGCACAGGGTGAAATAAGTTCTCTATACTCAATCAAAACAAATATTTTGCTGACATCTTGCTGACATGAATTTATAGATATATGTGTATATAAATGTATGTTTGTGTATACAAAAACACACACACATATACACACTCGCACACATACACACACAAATGTATATAATCTGCTGCATACATACCACGTACACATAAATAGATACAGCAGCCCAAGGCGCCTATCGTAGAGCGATGATTAACAAGGCAGTCACGAAATTGTATCCAAAGATCATATTTGTACACCATAACGTAACACGTAAGTTTCATAAGTGGTCGAATGAAAAACAAAAAAAGCAAATTATGTAATCATGTGACTTGATTTGTGATCACGTGGATTCAACTATAAAAACGTATTTAGAAAATGATCGGCTAGCCTAGGAGGTGAACATCAATGCAAGCAGAATCAGTAGCGGTAGTCGTGTCTATCGTCTTCAATCAAACCCAAGCTGTTTCAAAGGGTGATCAGGCATAAAGTCTCAAGACAAAATGTAATGGAAGAAAAACACAACTGATACAGTGCAGTATAAAAAGTCATCAGAAGAAACCTATTTCATCACAAAATAAAGTTGAATATTATTTCATCTTAAAAAACAGGGAAAAAAGTCCGGCCAAATTTAACAAATCTGGCCTTTTAAAAACAATTTACAGACTCTTTTTTCTTTTCTTTTAGTTTCAAACGACTGGTAATTTTGTGACATCATTTTCATTGTTATGTCATAACAGTTTACCTCATGTTATTCACGACTTTTCTATTGTCTCATGAGCTATGTTAATATATTTCGCATGACCCAATACATTACAACTTCCAGGTTACAACAGCAATCGGACAAAACATACAACCACACAATCAATTATACAATTAAACATACATATTAGCATACATGGCTGTTTGAATATATATATATATATATATATATATATATATATATATATATATATATATATATATATATATATATATTACTAACAAATGTGTTGTTCAGAGTTACTTTCATTCTTTGTTTCAAAATTCTCTGGTGTGCGAGGTTCATGTTTCACCAAAATTGAGCATTGCAAACAGATTTGCATCACAATCAAACTTCAGTCAGATTTCGATTGAAGTAGAAACAATTTTTAGATCAAGGAAGAGTTTGGTATGAATAATATGAAGAATATTATCAGTGTGAATCAATATTTAGTCAATACAAAAGTTTTCGGCATTTTTTACATTTTCGTATTCATATAACTTGATTGCATTTTCAGCGGCGCACGGGCATCTACCCTACCGTGGGTCTGACCGAGGGCGAGAGACTTTGCAAGATGGAATCTTATACAAGTTGAGGATCAATGGCTCTATGAACAGTGATAGCTTAGACACTCTCTTGTCCTCCATCTGACAATCAACATCAAGATATATCTCCCCCTCCCCTGGAAAAGTGGCAGCGGACACCCATGACTCAGAGGTACTATTAGATGCTGAAGATCCACAAGAAGATGTGTCTGAATCATTCACGCCCACCTACCGACGATTACTCCATTAAGAATTCTTCGTCATGTCAGTAGGTCGAATAATTTCGAGATATCCAAGTATCCGTCGGAGAAATTAATCGAATCAAAACCGGAATTGTTCTTTTATGATATAATGCACAATTTTGCTGGAAGATGGTGTGTGCTCATAAAAAGCCAGGAAAAATATTTTGATAACTGAACAATGATGCAATGAAGTTATTTGAATATAAAGATGTTGTTAGAAAACTTTTGTATCGACTAAATATGAAAGTTGAATGATGAGATTAGAGATTTTAACTACTTTTGCAGATGACGATTATAAGTTTTATCCTGTCGATAACACAAACGACTAAATTGAAACCTACAATTCGAAGCTGGAAATCCAGAGTTCAGGACGGTCTCTCCAGCAGACTTCCATTTCACTTTGTCGTAAATCTTAAATAAGATCGACACATAACGTAAAAGAACTCTGTCCGTCAATTTTAGAGACGGAATTTCAAAATGATGGAGAAGCATCATTTCGTTTGCACTTTGGCACCATGACCACATAAGGAGAAACTTGGAACTGACGTAGGAAGGAGACAACGTCAGTATCTTTTAAATCTCGCGAGAAGTGACTCCATCAGATGTGACAACGATCTAGATCTGTCTAGTCGAACACTGTTTCTGTCAGTCTTCACGCAAATCTTTGCAAGTAGAATACTGTACTTTGTTGTCCTAAGTTATTCAGGATAAAAATTTCTTATTTAAGTAAACGATCTGAATACCTCTTATTCGAATATTATAGATGAAGATTCCTCTGTTGGTCATCGACAGATTTTGATTTAATTTATCATCAAATACACAGTGGAAAGCTATGTCATTATATTTGCAAATCACGATATATTGCATCGTATTATTTTGAAATGATCTATTATTATTAGACGATAAATGTATCATTTGGCCCAAATAACGTAAATAGAATCATCACCTAAAGAAATTGTGCCGCTAAAGGATCGAACCTGCGACTGATAGGGTAACTGCTTCAACGTTGCGTTGCTCTTATCATTGAGCTAAACAGCCGCTGGTATTACAGAGACCTAGAAAGCTAAAGGAGATGAGCAACGCTACGTTGAAGTGGCTTCCCTATTGGCGAAAGGTTCGATTCAAGCAGTAGCCCAATTTTCTTTAATTGCTTATTCTATTAACGTTTAGTTATTCATTCTATTTAAATTGGCTTAGCCAAATAAAATATAATGCAATCTATAATTATTTCTGTCGAATTGCATATCCATCTCTTAATGATATATATGAATGGGCCAGAAGATTCTTCGTTCGTTCACTGATATCCTTTCAAGTAAAGGAGGGCTCGACTCTAATCCAAATTTATTCCACACTGATCACACAGTTTTGGGTACTCTCAGTTGCTGAGGGATTAGGGAAATTTGTTCTGATGGAGAGTTTGCCTCAGTCTTCACTCATAACTAGAACCATTAAAATCGGACCCATATCCTCCTGCCTTTGAGGTGGGCGTGCTAACCATTACATTATCTGAACTGGCATATAACAAGCTAAACTTTAATAGGTCTTTGGGAGTGGGGGCTAAAGGACTTAGGTGTTATCTTTATACCAGTCTTGGAAAAAATGAAAGTAAATTAGAAGCAAGTCAGCTACGAAGACATCACTGTATCACACATACGTACGCGGAGAAAGAGCGAGAGAAATTTATTAATTGGGTTAGCCGTTGAGAACCGAACTCGCTACCCAAGCGAATAGTCTGCAAGAAAGAATCCTTGCTAACAATCATTATGGAAATCAATATATACATCTATTTTACACGGCAAATATTTATTCTCAAACATTATCTTCTTCCTTGTCAATGCACCTACTCAAACGCTTCTAATCGCATAGATCGAACTTTGTACAGCGGAATTCAGATAACTGTATGCTACTCAATTAACTGCTAAATTTGTCCCAATGAAGGGTTTCCACATTCTTCGCTCATAAGGGGAATCGAACCAAGGTCCTTCTGCGTGTGAGACGGGAGTGCTAACTGTAACACTAACCAGACATACTTGGATATTTTTGTACGAGACCCGAAATACGTAGCATTGACGAACGTCATTGTACAAGATTCAAGATATGTCCAATATACTGAAACTGACTTGATCCAATGAAAACTGACACATGTCTAGAGATATATTCACTTAAAGAAATTTAAGTTTCCAGCTGAGAAAGAATAAACATAGTTTGATTTCGAAGGAAAAGGAAGATCACTTTCACTAAGTGACTATGTTTTTTTTTTGTTTTGTTTTTTTAGCAAAGTGAATTATGCACTAAAACTATGCCGAACTGTCCAACTGCCCATCCCGATGTGTCAAATGCTATTCTTGTTTTCATCTTTGCACTCTTCTCTTTTCCACTTGACGACCCTGTACCGTTTGAGAGAAAAGTAGTGCAATCTAATGTGACCTATATGAACATTAAATTTAACAGTCCGATTGCACCTGGATTTTTCACGCATTTTCAAATAAATAAATGAATGAATAAATGAATAAGACTACTCTATAATCAACATTTAATAGCTATCCCATTGTCTCTCTTGAGAAATCAGTTTATTATAGCGTCTAGCGCGAATGCTGACCCCAGCCTATTTTAATTAAGCGGTTGACCAGCCGGATTTTTCATCATTCTTCAAGTCAGCGCATTTTAAGGATACTTTAATTCAAAATATACAGCTACAATGAATTATAAAGTCAAACGTGTGAGGGGCATAGTAAGGATCTGACACTCTCTGATACTTATAGAACCCTGTATTTCCTAAGCTTAGCTCAGACTTACACTAGACTATGAGCATGAGGAGATGCAAACGTCTGAGGTTAAAAAAGCATTAGCTTGCTAACCACTACCTTTGTGTTTACAAAGCTTAGAGAACAAGCTTCCCATGTTGAAGCAAACAATCAGAATCAATCTCAATTACAGTTTTCAGCTTTCACAGGCGCTGCGCATTTCATAATTTGTCTAATTCCATCATTGCTTTGCTTCGGTTTGTTAATTTGTCTCTCTGGCTGGTTGCATTCTTGTCAATGTTTCTTAACTCCCGATCACAATTTTTGTACAATATAAGACGCACCAGCATATAGGACACACCCTAAATTCATCATGAAATATGTTCGAAATACGTATAATACATATACATCTTAATGTTGTCTGATCGTTGAAGGAGGGTTATTCATAGATCCCCATTTTGATTTCAAGTCCGTGTAGAACGCAGGATGATTTTGATGGTACAGTTTTGAAAAGATTGCGTCTTATATGCCGCAAAATACTGCATATTTCCATTTCATATTCTAAATAAAAATTGGCAAGCTTCTTCTTTGATAAGAATACCAGTTTATCCTATGATTAAATGGTATGTGATGTAAACTTGAACTTCTGAAAATTAAAAAGAAATACAATATATCAAAAAGAAATGAAAATGATTTTTGACGACAGGGACGTGTAGTGATCACATTATCTTATTATAAACTCTCAAAGTAAGTGCAGTGATGGGATGAGCATGCCACTGCCGTAGAGTTTGATTTTTGTAGGTGCTCCACTTATACTTATACTAGACGTGGCTAGAGTAGGTATCTGCTCTTCCTCCGATTTACACCCACTGCACATATTCTTCCTCTCTCCCTCTCTTTGCCACACACACACACACACACATGCACACACACACATATAATAAAGTCAAGTCAAACGGATCCTTCTTTAAAAAGCAGAAGCAAACACAAAACATTTTAATTTGTTGTAATATAATTTATAATATTGAAATCATATTGAAAATATATTGTTCAATTTTTCACATTTGTAGAAAAAAAAAACGATAAAAATTGATAAATTATAAAATTCTATCATGTAATTTTTTGAAAAACGATCTCTTTTCCCCATCATTTTCTATGTTCCAGCAATGACCTGGCCCTAAAGTTGCTGGATTAAAGAAGTACAAGTGTATTAATAAACTTGACACACTCACAGTTGACTTGCCGCTTCTATCGTTTTCCCCAGTCAATCGTAAGGCAGAGACGGTTACAGATGGCCGCGCCGACTTTTTGTACGCCCAACCCCTAGCACCTACTCCTGTCTCCATTTGCCAACAAAACAGAGGCAGAACGACAACAGGAGACAAAACATAGCCTTTCATATAATAAGGGACCTATGCTAGTCGATAGTCATTGCGTGTATTGTAAAAGTACTAATAGTTTTGTTAAAGGGGCGAAGCTGACAGGAAGACTTTTAGCAAGTTTGCATTGCGTTATAAAAAGCAATGATATAGCTGGAGGGTTTTTATTACTTTTTGATGAGAAAATGACCTCAACAAATTTCATGATGTTGGAATAAGGTCCGAATTCTATTAATCCCTTTATGCAAAATCTTGCTGCTGAGTAGCCGGAGAAAAGTCTCTAGCAGTATTAAAAAAAGATTGATTAGGATTATTTCAGAGAATTAAGGATGGCGTTGAAAACAGGTCCAAAATATTTCCTTTCGGACTTTTCCCCATAATACGTAAATAAGTAAATAAAAAGCAGTAGGGTCAAAAACAGAAATTGAGAGAAAAATTGTGAGTAATCAAGTGATATATATATATATATATATATATATATATATATATATATATATATATATATATATATACATATATATATATATATATATATTTATATATATATATATATATATATATATATATATATATATAGAGAGAGAGAGAGAGAGAGATAGATAGATAGATAGATAGATAGATAGATATTTATATATATCTTTTTTCTCTTTCTTTTTTAATCAAGTTTATCATTGCTACGTATTTGGCCTTCCGGCTTTGTCAAAGCAAAACTCTTATTATTATTCATATTGATATTTTTTCATGGGAGCCTGTAAAAAATATATAGAATGCCAATAATAATTTTTACTAAATTATGCCGATAAACATCACAATACCCCGTTGAATAATACCCCTTGTCTTGCACCTTGAATTTATTAATCCTATTCAATTATTTTAAGTCATCTAATTCTCAAATCTTTGGGTGGTCGGCATGAAAGTTGACTGGATTAAGCTCCCATAACAGTAATAAAAATGTAGGTTGAATAATTTTCGGGCTCAATAATGATATCATGAATTTATATTGATAAATGGTTACATTAAAATGCACTAAAGATTTTGTATTAACCGAGTATATATCCGTGTGGGCACATGTGTGTGCGTGTTTTGCTTTGTCCATGTATATTTTATAGGAAATCAGCTTTAGGAATACAAATATTCTATAAATAGTATATTGACTGGTTTTGAATAAATATATTACTTATATCAGTTGTGTTGATAAAACAGCTCTTTCTGTCTGCCGTCCTATGTTCAAGGTGCATATTTTATGCAAGAAGAGTTGTTTTTTTTTTTCCTTTTCGCGATTGTAAAGGCAAGATACACTGTAGTTGGGTTTTCTAAAAAAGTGGATACGGGGTGTGCAGTCTTTCGTCCCAAGTGCCTTGTGTTATACCTGTCCGCTGCTGAGTGAAAACAAAAAGAAGAAAGCCCCCACTTTTTTTGTTGAAAAAAAAAATGTGATTTAAGACTCTCTGAACACTGGCCCAGACTGTGACAACAGGTTGTTGACTAGCAAACGTGTTTGGCTTTATGGTAGGTTCAAGTGTGGAGTAAAGGAGATGTCAAAAAGATTTTCAAGTTGGGGACGCCTCCTCAGACAAAAGCCAGCCATACTCTCTGTTATTCGGGCACTTGTGGAGGGCAGTCGTTCATCAAAATGGTTTTAGTTGGAATGGGAACAAAAACAAAAAATGGAAAAGACGAAGGTGAAGAGAGAAGGAAAAGGAAGCAGGTGACAAAAAAGGGTGAGAAAATTGAGAGGTTGTTTTAATATGTTACGAGGAAAGAAGAGAGAATGAAAACAAGAAGAGCTCCGAAGTGTGATCGAGAAGGGAGTATGAATGAAGGGGAGAAAGCGTAGATTGGAATAAAAGGAAGAAACAAAGGAACAAAGAAGGGGGGAAGGGAGAGAGGAGAAGATGGTGGGATAGATAAATATGCTGATATTTTATAAAACGAATTTCCTTGAAGTATCAGAAATTCACTGAGTATTTCAGTTGCATCTAAGTATTTATTGACAATAGCAGCTGAGCAGGTCATAAGATGAAAGAGCAAAAATGGAGGAAACCGTAGGTTTTATTTCCCCGACTTTCCTGTTCAAAACACCCCGATTTTGTCCTACACGCCTTTTCTCTTCTTCTGTCATTTTAGTAGTCAAGTAATGGAGTTATAATTTGTCTATTTGAAGAATGAGTTCAAACTGTAAAATGAAGATACAAAGTATGAAATCATGAAAAAAATTACCATCTAGAAAAATCACCAGCAGCCTTACACAGACCTTGTCCAGTCTTGAAAAACCTTAACCTTATTACTTATATAAATTCTGCCTGTGCTCATGGTCTTTGGCCGCCCCCATCGTGAGAAATAGATAAATAAATAAATAGATAAATAAGAGACCGTACAGACCACAGCACTGCTGGGAACTGCACGGATACTGAGGAAGGTGCTAGAGATATAAGGACTGCAACGAATCGTAGCTCTGTCATGATATGCGAAAGAGAGAGGAGACGTTAGCTGAAGACCTGAGGAGACTTATTGTCACTCAGCTTTCAGCGATAACCACTGGGCAACCGGTGTGAAACTGTAAATCGTAGAATTACTGCGACCTATGAGTACTAGGAGAGGAGGGCTGGAGACTTGAGGAGACTTGCTGTCACTCAAACTCCAGCGGTTACCACCAGGCAACTGGTGTGAGATTCCAAATAATAATAATAATAATAATAATAATAATAATGATAAGGATGATGATGATGATGATGATGATGATGATGATGATGACGATAATAATGATGATGATGATGATAAGAAGAAGTTTGGGTGTCAAAACAATAAGTGTTCGTGTGTCTTCACTCTCTGTCTCTCTATGTATGATATGTGTTTTCATTCAGTTTTCCTGTATATGTCTTTTCCATACATGTTAGTAAATGGTATCTCATTCGCTCCCTCTCTCTCTCTCTCTCTCTCTCACACACACACACATACACGTGAATGCATACGTATATATTTGTTAATATATATTGATATTCGAGATGCATTAAAGGTAACATCTAGAAGTAATATATCAGGTCATATAATCAAGGTGCATTTGTAGTATCTTATAGGCGAGCAAAACTTGAGGCGGAACTTGGTCTGATGTAAGGTCATGAAATACAGAACGATATCAGTGTTGGAAGTCAAAGAACGCCTTAAATTAATATAGTGCTTCTGTCTATCAGTGAATATTATGTGCCAAATTCTTTATCGATGATGCAAAGGCTGTTATCTGATCTTATCAAAATAATTTTTATATATTGTCATCCGGTTTACCAGCACATTTTTTTACAACATATCTATTAAATCTTAGAAGTCTGCAAGACACGCCCAATATCCGTGATATGAAATTCAAAATATTTACATAATCGTCTACAATATGTCCTGTGGGGGCAAGACCAATATCGTATTTAATATTCATCAAACCTTGCTTAGCACAGTAAAAAGCCAGTTAGTGGATACAAACGCTATGTTGTGGCAATCAGTACTCTGTGAACAGGATTTACCTGCCTAGAAACCAGCATTCGAAATCTTTTTGTTTTGTAAACATGTTTGTTCTGCGAGTTTCATTACCCGTGCTGGGGTATTAAAATAAGAATCCCCACAAAAAACATGTTGTTAACTGCGGTTTCCCGACTAATAGTCTACCGAATGAGCCTCTTTCTGAGTTATTACAAATGCATTAAATGCTAATAAAGATGTCAAACAATTTTATTCTCATTAAGTTTTATTTCTTCAGTAGCAGTTTCTCGAGGGGCTGCCATGCTAGTTGAACCGGAATTGCCTTTCTTTTCGTCTTTCTTCTATTCTTTCTTTCTTCATTTATTCTGTCTCTCGTTCTTTCATTCTTTTTCTTTCTTTCTTTGATTTTCTAACCTATTTTTATTATTACTTTCTTCTTTCTTTTGTTCAATTAAGACAACCGCTCCACCCAAAAGTCCCTCACAATTTTTCTAACACGGATGCATAAAACCGGTCATTAGGATGAACAGGTTTACGAATCTTTTAATGCTTATCGTGAAACGCAGATGTGCGACTTCGAAACCTTTTTCACGTCCAATATTAAATGCTTCACTAAAAAGATTAAATCCTCGATGAAAAATGCGAAACTTTTAATCGACAAACCATATTTCTCTCAGATTTTCAAAAAGACATTTGTGCAATAAACAGCCTTCATCACTTACGGCAAACTAGAAATCATCCAGAGAGAGCATACTTCTACCAGCCCCATTATGCAAATCACTTCATACATATATATATATATATATATATATATGGGAGATAACTCTAAGAAATTCCTGGATCCACTCCCGAATTCAATCAATTTTTCCTTAGCCCAAATCCTTCTCTCTCACACTGAGAACTTTTGAAGATATTGTGTAGACAGACGGACATTTTAGATGTAAGGTATTTTTTTCTTCCATCCGTGCTGGGCACGCTTTAAATATTTGGGTGATTAGTCTCGAAAGAATCAGTAACCGATTCCAGTGGATGAGAAAAATTCTTGAATACAGTTTAATGTCCTAGTATTCTTCATTTGATAGAAGAATAGAAGTACATAAATACAATTGTCACTTTTTGTGCAGATGTCTGTGTACCTGTCACACTAAACCGATTTACAAAATTGAGATCCGTTGCTGCGACCGAGATTCAGTCGCCTGATGTAGACCTTCGTAGACTTATGATATGTAAATGAGCTCCCTCTACGGAGTGTGAAGTATTAACAGTAAGTCAAATTGGATATGGGAAAGCGGGTATCAAAGCAGCGCTTTTACGAAAAGAGGCCCAGAACGAAAATACTGTTCAGCCCCAGTTTTTCAGTGAGCCATTATAGAGATAGAATGTACCCTCCTCTTTCTTCTTCACCACAGTTTCTAGTACCTTTCACCACTCACCTTTTGCTACTCGACTCAACATATGATCATCACCATTTTGGAGTCTCAGAAAGCCAAAAATTAAATAAAGTAATGGTAATTGCTTATTCGTTTCACACCATTCCAACTTACTGAAGTTTCTTTTTCTTCTTGAAAGGAACGCTCTACTTCCGGCTAGCCAGAAACCCGTGATTCAAAGTCAAGAAATAAAAACCAGAACCAACAGCATTATCTAATGAGCCAACGGACAGATCCCAGGGAACAAAAGAGAAAGAAACAAAGAAGAAACCCGCTCGAACCAGATGTAATGTTTTTCTTATCTAAGTCGACCCCTTTCGAAGTAAGTGTTTGTGTCCGCTTGAAAGACAATTAAAAATGTCCTCCAATTAACTTCTATTTATTATCACAATAAAGAAATAAAAGAGGACGGATTAAATAGCTGGTTTTCTCAGTTTAAATTGACTTTTTCAGTAAAGTTATTGACATTCGATCTATGAGACCCTTATCATTTTTTCTAGAATTGATTGTTTCTCCGAAAAGAAATCGAGTTCTGACCGTCTTCTACTTGTTACTGCCTTCCTCCAACTCTTTTAAACCAACTCAAAAATGTTTGATTGACAACTGACTCGAACTGACCCGATCTATTCTTTCTCTTCCCACTCTCTCAATATCCCTTGCTTTTTCATTTCCCAAATTATTTTTTTACTTTATTTTAATCTCTTAGACTAAGTTTCGTGCTGCTGCCTGTCTGCACAGAGTCAAATTAGTTAATCAAATCTAAACAGTAGAGTCGGAGGTTGGAAAATAATAATAAATGGTCTCTCTTGGAAATGAGATATCTAAGGAAAACAGTCCCCCCGAGGAACCCGGTCGCCGAGTCTTCTTACTAGAAATCGACTGCTGTGTTTATTGAAGTTCTTAATCAACTCAACTTAAGACACTAACGTGTATGAGTCAGTGGTTAGAGCCTGGGATTTCCACCACAGGGGGTTTTAGCTCAATCTACCAATGACCCTTGTAATCAGAACTACACACACACAAATACACAATCACACACACAAAGATTAATTTGAAAACCCAAGTATAGACGATAATGTTTAAAGGTCAATCAAGAATTCACAACCTAAGCAAATGATATAATGAAAGCATATGCTGAGTATAATTTTTTTGCCTTCACACACACACACCTATATATTGACTGTTCTAAACAATGAATTATGCATACAGGTAATGTAGCTTCGGAAAAGAATCATTTTTCACGGAGTTATTTGTATCTTAAGATGTATGATGAGCAAGCATATTTTTTTCTGAAAAAAATGGCTGGCACCCGTCGTAATGCATCGAAACATGCCCACATGATAATCAAATTTTCAAGCTGTAACACCTGCTTTTTTCTCTTTACCTTCAAATCAATACACACACACACACACATACACAAACAAACACACGCACGCACACACACACACACACACACACACACACACACACACACACACACATATATATATATATATATAATCATGTATTAGAATCAGAGAAAGACAGAAAGTTTCCAGAGAGGAATAGCAAAAAAGAGATATATATATAATATACACTATATATTTATTTAATGATGATACACTGAAAAATATATATTTGATAATATGCGCACAAACTTGATAACATATACTCACATACATACACGTATGTGTGTGTGCACACGCACATGCATGTAGCTACTTTTTGGAAGACCACAGCATGAATGTAGAAAATATTTCTAACAGAGAGAGGGAGGGAGAGAGAGAGAGAGAGAGAGAGAGAGAGAGAGAGAGAGAGAGAGAGAGACGCAAACTGACTACTTCAAACTTAGATACAGTCCGAAATATATAAAAAAATGGAGAGAAGACTGAAACAGATAGATAGACTGAAATAGAGACGTCGTGAGGTAGGAAAATGTGACGGACAGATAGAGATCAACAGACTGACAGATAACACTGAATAGCTCGTTATTTCGAAAGATATGCATAATATAACAAACTCCTTTTCATCTGAACGCATTGCGATAGAAGGAGGGACTGACAATAAAAGTGCACAAGGTGCTTGTGATATCAATGGAGAGCGCATTCCTTCTTCCCTCTTCAGTGTCCTCCTTTGCATTGGATTTCTAATTATTACTTCAAGTTGCACTGAAGCGTTTCATCAGGAATTGTTAACGTTTCACATTTACTTCGCTGCTATCGTTTCATTTACCTAGATTCAATTTTTAATTTGTTGAAATATGTCTGTCAGTGAAACAGTTTAATTTCTGTTGTTTTCCAATTTCTGAATGAAACGTATTTAATTAGTTTATCTTTCATCTTATTATTGTAACTTTTTTTATCTAGTAGTAGTAGTTGTTATCCGAATTTTTATGATGAAACATTTTTATTGATATTTTGGGCTAGTTTGTATTCCATTTGTGTTGTTCTTTATTAAGGAATAGTACGAGATACAATAGTTTTAGATCGTAAGAAATTCTTAGATGAAGCATTTTCAGTATTGAAATTTGTTTGTTAACCATTAAATTGACAAAACAGCAGACGAAGTCAAATCTAGTCGTTTTTCTTATACGATTCATACTGCTTACTTAACGGTCGTAAAATGGAAAACGTTGCAATAAAAAAAGAAGGAACAGTTATGAGATGAATAAAAAAACCCTCTAAACATTAATAAAATTGCATCATGTAAGAAATTCGGACAATTTGTGATCAAGTAGTAACAAACAATATGGTGAACAGAAATCTATTGATGAAGAATATTGGTGTATGGTTACATGTGGCTTCGTCTGCTTGTTGGTTTGCGTAGTCAAATCAGTAAGGCGTCATCTATGCAAGACAAGCTCCGGGAGATGGTAGTTCAAATAACGTCGGGGGCCAATTCTTGACTCTTAATCGTCTCTATTCCAACGTCTTTCAGCCTCATCACGCTCATTTTACTCATAAACTTTTCAATTGGATTCTAAAAAGTGGATATTTTTCAACCTTGTGACTTCAAGCGTCCAGACTGATTCATAAGCAATAAACTATGTCTACATTCATCTGTGGTGTAAATATTTACTCACTTTGTATGGACTGTATCTGGACTCAAAATGTCCAGCTTCACTGTCATAACCACTGAGTCACTGAATATAAACATAGATTCTGGCTGTATCGACTGTATCAGGGATATCAAATCTAATGCCACAAGACCACTGTCATAACCATTGTCGTACACCATTCTGAAAGCATACAAATTATGTATCCAGATTGTCTGTGCTGATCTGTGCATGGCTGTATAGACGGAACCATGAAATCAAATAAAATATGATTTCTGTACGGAGTGAATATTTGAAGAAATGAAGAAAGGGACCCATTGACAGCCGACAATTAATTAAAGAGTGTTATATTGAAGTAGGTATATATAAAAGTTTATATAAAAGGTTTTAACTTTTTTGTTGAACAAATGTTTTGAATAAAATGGTGCGCATTTGTAAGTCGAGCACGGCTTATGCAGTTTGTAAAAGGAGGCCTTAGACAACTTTTTCTCTCTTTTCACACCCTCTTTCCATGTATATTTCAAAACATTATATATATGAATAATGTGTGTGTGTGTGTGTGTGCGTGTGTGTTTGCACGTGTGTTTAGGTGTGAGTGGTGGTTATGATATGTAAAAATGCATATATTAGAATATATACTTCAAAAACTTATGCCTTCATTTGGCATTTAAATAAATAATGAAAATGTAATAACAAAATAAATGTTATCGTATACAACTAGATGAGTCATTGTCATTATTCAGTCAGCTATTCGGACTAGCATTCTCATCCTTGGTATTTCTATTACTATGTTTTGGCCGATGCACTTTTTGAGCAGCCTGGTTGTCTGGAATTCAGGGAATAATCATGGATATTTCACTGGTTATTCAGATTAGAATCATAATGTTCGTTCATTCTATTATTACGCTTCGGTCCCTATGTTCTTTGGCTTGGAGTCCCCTGAGTTTTTTCTTTTATATTCAGAGATGGCTCTAGAACCACAGTGACTATTGTTTTCCCTAGCTTAGTGTCGCACAACACTTCAGTAGTGTGGTACCCGGCGAAGATCGAACTCACTTAGCTGATGGTCTGTGAGACGAGTTGGCTAACATTTTCGCCACACAACAACCAATACATGAATAAAGAGGGACAAGGAAGTTAGCAATCAAGAATAATTAATTAGAATGATTTTTAACTAATATTTATTTCATCTTAATTTATGTGGCTTTTCATTGAGATTACTAAGCAGCGAGTGAATTGTCCAGATCGAAAATGAAGAATACGCTCTAAGCAAAATTTGAACGCGCAACTCTTGGGAATGCAAGTTCGACTCTCGCGCAGAGTTTATTCTTTGTGTCCGACTTGCGCCTTTTACTCAGTACCATACACCGACGGTCTAAACAGCTGTAATGAAAAGCAACTAAAATTGATACCGGTAAGAAAATTAATAATGGTTGTCAATGCTAAGTCTAATAAAAATAAATCAAGATAACGTTAAGGCAAGACCGACAATAAAATTACGACAAATGTCGTAGGGGAGAGAGTGGTTTGAGTGAAGCTTAGCGGTTGGTGACAAAAGATAACAGCTTGATTTAAATCAGGCAGCAAATTATGAGAGGAGAGAGAGGAAAATGTCCAAAGAAAGTATGACAAATGACAAATGGGCCCTTAACAACGTCCGTAATACTGTGATAAGTGTATTAAAAAAGCAAAACAAATCAAATTTTCTTCCCGTATCGCTCAGGAGGCAAGGATTTTTGTCTCTGTTTCTCAACGATCCTTGGCCACCAAATCATTGTTTCTATAGCAATTGTGAATTTTTACCGGCCTGGGGTGTAGGCCTTACGCCAATGATAAATTGCCTTACAGAGCAAAAGGACTTCGAATGTGCAACTACTCACTCAAAGGTTAAAAGAGAAGCAGATTCATGCCTATCTCAAGGACATTATTGAGGGGTGAATTTCAGTTGCTTTCAAGAGATATTTCTAACGCATTGCTAACACACCATGTTTCGGGCGATGAAATTCCTGGCTTTTGTCGTATTGTTCAAAATTCTTGAATGTGTTAGTTATACCTCTCATATTCGTCCACCAACAGCTACATCTTTTTTGTTTCTATCTCCACTTCTGGTCCAGTGTGTGTCGTGATTGTTAATCTTTGAGTATCAATCAGAATACAAACTCACACTCAAACAATATCATTAAGCAGACAATACGGAAAATAGAAATGTTTAAACCAAATTTATTATACTATCATGTTTCGCCTTATGTCGAAGTAGTAATTATAAATGAAATAATATTAAAAAGTTCGTTTTTTCAAGTACGTAATTTAACGTAACTCATCTAAAATTACTGCTTTGAAAGAGTAAAAACAAAGCAAAACATATTGGTATAATAAACTTGATTTAAACTACTAGTTTCCATAATGTCCATAATGATAATTTTGCATTGTACCCTCTTATTTTATATGCTTTCAAGACAACATAGAGACTTTCTTCTAAAATCATATTTTAAGGGAAGTTTTACTTTTTGGCCTGTTTAACAACGGAGTCCAGCAAACATGGCGACATGAAATATTGCTCGAATCCTTCCCGACTTCCTTTTTAAAAACAACAGTTTTGCTATTTCGCTACCTTGTAGGAAAAACATTAAGAGGTAAGATATTTATATTTTCCTTTACACCCCTTTCATAGAATAATATTTACATTTTTGCCCGCCCCCAGCCTCCAGAAATTTCTACAAACAATCCTGATTGATTTGGTTAACGCTATCTCAGTGGAATGGAAAAAATAAAAGCAGAGAAATAAATAAAACGACCTAGAAGGCCGGAGAAATTAAGCTCGACCATGAAAGGCCAGCCCCTTTTTTGGTAAGAAATTATATTAGTGTAAATACAGCAGACACATGTGGGCTTGAAGACGGTAAAGGACGCGAAAGTAGAAACATTTCAGTTTTATTCTCTCTGAAAGTAAATGAGGAAGAATTAAGACCATTATCTTCATCTTTTTTTTAAACATTACAACCTTTTCATTCCTATTTTCTGAGATTAATTATTCTCCCTATTCTTTATTTCATTTGGATTGCTATCTTCATCGATGTTATGTTTACTCAATTTTCCTGCCCCAAATGGCCCTGCGCCAGACTAGGCCAAACTTTTATACTCAAACGTACGCAAGCGAAGGTGTGTGATTGTCTGTGTATATATGTGTGCGTATGAAAGAGAGAGAAAGAGTGAATAAATGTACAATATATATATATATATATATATATATATATATATATATATATATATATGAGAGAGAGGGGGAGAAGCAGACAGACAGACAGATAGGCAGACAGGGAAAGAGATAGAGATTTTGGAGAAGTGATCGATGTTTTCGTCACAACACCTTTCTCTTCCCCCTCTCTCTCCGACTCTTTGAATATTGAAGTGAGGATGGCCGAAAGGTTATGTTTCCCCGAAGGATCAATTCAGAAAAAACTATCGGATTAAATAGTCGAGATCTTACATGCATGAGAATGAAACTTCAGAGGAAAATATCTGAATTATTCTGGCTTATATTCAGCCACATTACACAAAAATTTGATATACAATAACATTGACTTTCTCTCCATAACTCTGACCAAAACCAGATGCCCAGATATAAATATTTACATTTGCATTTGAAATTTCTTTTCATCCAATAATAATATAAGCCAACGACTCTCCGGTGACTCAGAACTTTGCATTGGATAAAAACTGTCATATTTTGTGATTGCGTCCACAGATAAGTGCAGGAAGATTATACATGACTCACAGCACCGAATATTATATAAACTAGTAGGGGTACATGGTTTTGCCTCGGGAAAACTTCAAATACATAGCAACACAAGAAAGCAAATGATGTTTTATAGATATTTCATAAAATTAAATACAGAATAGCGTGTGTGATCGAGCGCAACCGCATGCTTCATGATATTGGACTTTTTATCTTTCTATTTGCCAAGGTTATGGTAAAGGGTAGTAAATCCTGTTTATAATGCAGTATTCATATATTGTGCTCTGTTAAGTCTGTTATCGTGTGCCATCGATCAGTGTTTTGGTTGATACTCACTTTATTTACTTATGGAGCTCAACTTTCAAGAAAGTTTTGCCATTGAGGTTTACTCCTTGGGCTGTACTACAAGACCAAAATGTTGGAACTCAGTCAGGATCTAATTCACCATTGTAGTAATGATTTTCGAGACGAGCCTCCTAACTAATCAACTATGACGGGGCGCTCAATAATATCAATACATAATATTTTTCTGTTACTTAACTGATATAAGAGTTATTTTTCCTTCTTTCTTTTGGTTCAGTTTTATATTTTTTCGAAACCATTTTAGCCGATTATCAAGAAGACTAACCCTATTAAACAGGCGTGGCCACTGAAGGTAGCAAAGGGTTCCAGCCTTTTTTTTTTTCGTGTGTACCTGTGTTTGTGTGTTCCAGCTTCCTGACCATACCGTTCGGTCTACAGACTTGACAATTGGTGTAATTACTGTACAAGACCATCTTGTTGCTTTAACGATGTTATTCTAATTTTTGGATAAAAAAAGCTTTGTAACATTTCTAGGTCCTTAGTTTGACGAGCTTGTTGATAACAAGTAGATTCTTGAGAATCTAAATGTTTCTAGATGTTTTTCTAATCTATATTAGTTGTTTCACAATGAGAAAGGCCAGCGATGGATTTTTTTTTACATGACTTTATTTTTGACGCTATGGTTATTCAATTATTGACTTTGATGGCGGGTTTCTATCATTTTCTTAGTTCCAGATTTGATTAGGTCGAGCTGAAGAGCACACACACATTTCTCATACATGAAGACACACACATGAACAGAGCATGCCTAATCGGAAACATTTTGTATAAATTCATTAAGAGTTTTTGCATGTTATCAAGCATATGCCTGGATCTGAGACACATGTCGACAGTATAAATGATGTCGGTAGCTTGTGTTGTTCGGTTTGTTTGGGAACGTGTTTCCGCGTAAGGATCTTATATCACAAGACCTGGCCTAATGCAGAAATCGACCTACAGCATAGAATTGAATCAGGTTTCCCCGAAACATATTCAAAACAAAAATCCTTTATGAACGAAGGCATTAAGTAAATCTCTTGGGTGCCCTTCCTTTGGGTTTCAAGTCAAGAGCAATTTGGATTAAGGACGAAAATACTTATGTCCGTACATAAATACGAATGGAAATATCCGCCCAAAGTCATTCAATTCAATGAGGTTCGGCGTCTGTTGGACGAAGGGGTGTCCAAGAATAGTTGAAATCATAAGATCCCCGGTCTCAACTTTGGGGAAAAATTGTGGGTCAAGTTCAACGGAGCGTTCGTCCATTCAACGGTTTTTCTTTTTGTTTATTTGTCTGTCCGTATAATTATTTCTCTGTCCATATGGGTGTTCGTCCGTACACGTAATTGAAATAGTTGCAGACGGATTAGCTTGCAGTGTCTGTACATGGTTTTCAAATCCAAAACGAAGCCACGATTTGCTGATTTTCGGGACCGGTATTTATATGAATGGTTCGTAATCCTTCAGCATTCAATCCAGTCATCTACTTGTGTAATATATAATACCCAGTTTTTTTTATCTTGATGAAAATAACGCCATCACAGAGCAAAAAAATCCCTGTCACAATTGATCTTTGAAGCATGAAGAATATGTGTCTACATTATTGAAACACCCTGCAGTTGAAAAAAAACAAACAAATCGACTTTGACACGGTATATTTTCTTTTCTGTTTTCGGGTTTTGATTTCGCCGGTCACCTTTTCGAATTCGTTTTCGTTACCCCTCATCCCAGTCTCTTAGCGTTCTTCTAGAGTCAAACAAAATCTGGGTTGTTCCTTTCCTTCTTTTGTAAGTGGCTTTGTTATTTTTGGGTCCGCCTTGAGCACGACCTCACATTCAGTCTCTTCATAACGTTAACCTTTTCATGGCAAGTTGGCCTTTTTCTCATGATCTCACCTAGTTCTCAGGTTTTATATAGTCATCCATCTATCTATTATGCACATTCAAAATACCCATCCTTTTTCTTACTCTGAAAATCCCTTTTTTTTTCTTTCAACTCTTTCTTCTCTAGCTTGTTCATTTTTTTTTTTTTTGCTTTGTGTTGTTGGTATTTTTTCGAGTGATTATCTATCTATCTATCAATATATATATATATATGTGTGTGTGTGTGTGTGCGCGCGTGTGTGTGTGTGTGTGTGTGTGTGTGTGTGTGTGTGTGTGTGTGTGTGTATCCATGTGTGTGCGTGCACACGGATGCATGTGTATTTAATAAGTCAGGTTTTGGTCATGAAAGAAGAAATTCAGAGAAAAGCTTTGGTTTGCGCCGGTCTTGCCATTCAGAAGGCCCTGTGTACATTGAATATTGGTATGTGGATTGATTATTAGATAAATGAATAGATTTGAGAAAACTGAGATGGATTTATGTAAACAGATTGAAATATAAATTGACTCATCTACAGGCATATCTGATTCTTTATGAATAAAACTGATATTTTTTTCTGATATTGAAAGAGATTTTTTAAAGCATCTTGCTGCCTTATAGTTCGAAAATGATTAAAAAAAACAACAGAAAATGTAAAGAGTAATAGAGAATCGACAGAAAAGAAAAATCGCATACCTCGTTTTTTCTTTTTAAATTTTCAATAAATACAATCATACCAAGATATATCTTTACAACTTATCCATACATGAACAATCCCATAAATTTTTACATGTATTTCCTAAGTATTTCTATAATATTCTCTTCGCTCTTTAGTTTGTTCGTTCCTCTGGGGGGTTTTTTTCTTGAAGTATCTTTTCTAATATTATAGTTTTTGTCAGTCTTTTCTTCATTTCTCCATCGTTTCTGCTTCATTCACTTTCCAGCTCTTTTCTCCCATTTTCTCCAAACATTTGTTGTTCTTGTTCCCACTTGTTCTATCTCAATCTTCTTCTTTCATTTTCCTTCTTCCATCTATGTTTCATTTATCTCTTCTTTTCTTTTCGCGATATTAATAACCTCACCTCACGCTTTTCTTTTTTTTCCATCTTTTTTTACGTGATTTTTGTAAAACAAATCTTTCGTGTGCCTCCCTCCCTAGATATTTCATTACTTCTTTCTCTCTTACCTGATTTTCCACTACTCAGTCTCAAACAACCTTTCCTTTCTACTTTCTTACCAATTATATTTCCAACCTTTTTTACTCTGCTTTCCGACTATTATCTTCCATTTCCCCATCCCGCTCTAACTCTGGTCCCCCCTACGTATGTTTTTTTTTTCTGAACGTATCGTGTTTTCCCTTACCTTAAAAAAAAATAACGTATCAAGCTGCTCCAAAAACCGTCCCCACCCCAAAGTCCTCCCCAATTCGCACCATCTGCTCGTCAATTCTCGTCCTCTCTCCATTATTGGATTGAGCTTCCAATGCCAGAGTCCATAGACCAGTCACTCGTGTTTTCTTCTCACCTTTCAGTTACCATTGATATCATCTCCCCCCTCTTGACGTCATCTTTTGCTTAATGTCATCAAGATCGTTCAATGTCAACTCGAGTTTTTTCCCCATTCTTCCGACATTTTCTTGACCTAAATTTCATCTTCCTTTTTTTAATTCCTCTTGCGGTTTCATTTAAATAGGAACAACGTTTTCTGTCCTTACCAACCAATCATCTAGGAGTTCCTGCTTGAATTTCTCAGTTTACATTATACTGTTATGTAATGTCTCTTTATGAACTGATTGTTGAGGCTTGAAAAAAATGTTCTAAACGTCATGATAGAAAAGGACAGAGAATAGGAGGCCAATTCTAAAAAACAGCGTTGACTTTATCTGAATTGTTTTTCGTAAGTTCATTCTTATTCTTTCCAATTATGGATAAACAAAATACGAAAAATCATTAAAAGAGGGTCCAACACCACAGACACTTTCCCACTGACTTTGCCGCTACTCTATAATTCCTCTAATTAGCTTTGGTTATTTTCTCCATATTTTCTTTGCCATTCTGCCCAGCAATATACAGATTTAAGCTTAGTAATAATTGTCTAGTTTCGAAAGCTATTGCTGCGGTAGTGAGGTAGATCCTCACTGGTGCCTCAGTCTAGTAGCCTTGTGTCGTACTAGATTAAACTTAGTTAACTTCTACCCGTCGTCAAACATTCCAAGTCTGGCAACTTCGATGGTTTGAAACAGTGATTTGAATCTGGAGCTCATCAGCTTGTGAGTAATAATAAAGTATTTCGAAGATAGGAAAATCAACACATAAGCAAAAATCGAAGCTTCTATTGAAGCTGATTCTATCGTCAAAATATGTGAGCTATTCGTGTGAAAGCTTGGAGAAAATACTGATACAAAAATTATTTATGCGCACTCAATAGATATTTTTCATAAGTGATAGTATGAAAAATTATTCACCTATAGACAGAAATAATTGTAATAATTAACATTACCAAAATTTTTGGCAAAAAAAAAAAACACTAAAATTTTTTTAAAAATCTGCCGAAAATCAACCTAGTGATGGATTCGTATAAACCTTTAGGTGCTCATTCAATAAAGTACGAAATTTATTTTGAAGTTCTCATTCTAAATGGATGTACGTGTACATATGATCTATATTGTGAGCATTTCAATACTTGTCTGAGTGCAGTCATCTCTCTCTCTCACTCTACACACCTAAACACACACACACACACACACACACACATATATATACATATATATATATATATATATATATATATATATATATATATATATATTTTATGTGTCGCACCCTGAAAATGCCAGGCCAAGATTAGCAACATTTTTATGCAGACACACAAAATGATGGTCACATTCCTAACATTCCACTCAACCTAACAGCATGGGAAGACTGAAAACGAGACCCTCTGCACTTTTTTTTAGGAAGATATTTCTTGTCAGGGGACGGGGACGGGGATTTGGGAGATGACAAGAGAAGATTGGTACCATCAATGACCCCTGTCAGTCTTCCTCTTAACCGATCAACAACTCTGTCCAACCCACCTGCTCGTAAATGTAAATTTTAATCGAAATTTTTAATCGAAATTTTAATCAAAACCCTGTTAGTGCGATGACTGAGATAGTATATGAAAAATGCAAGCATATTACGCTTGGTGTCGATCATAGCATGCTGGTTAGGAAATGAGTTCAATTTTCACTTGGTGCTCCACTGACGCCATTTTGTCTTTGAAGAGTTTAAGCAAAATGAAAAATTTGGTGCCTACCATAACATGAGGGTTGAGAAGCTCGATTAGCAGACCATGTTAGGATTTTGATGAGATAGAAACAGTCTCTTTCTATCTATTTATCTATTCCTATCTCATTCTGTTTCTATCTATCCATCTATTTATCTATCTATCTATTTATTCTTAACTATCTCATCCTGTTGCTACACAGTGTTTCTCTCATATTTACCAGTTTGTTTTCCCTCTCTCGTTCTCTCCCAGTTTTTCTTTCTCTTTGACTCCAGTCATAATCACCGATTCCCCCCACAGACAATCAGGGTACAAAACCACGAATCCACGAGGCCTTCAGTCTCCTCTCACCCCGCTGGACTTGAACTCCATTCTTCTCTTTTAAACCACAAAAACCGACCAGCAATTATAAACACTTTGGAACTTTTCAGCGTTTTATTTATCAATTATTTTTTTACTTCTGTTCATCTGCTTCAAATAAAAATGAGTTCTTCTTTCCTGGCATGTGGGCTTTTTTCAGGTCTACCGTTAATTTCGAATGCTCAATTTAATTCATATTATGGCCATACGTTCTATTATACTTGGACAGGCACTTATTTGTATTTGGAACACTATATATATATATATATATATATATATATATATATATATATATATATATATATACATGTGTGTGTGTGTGTGTGTGTGTGTGTGTGTGTATATATATATATGTACATAGATATATATGTATATATATATGTATATATATGTATATAGATATATATGTATATATATGTATATATATATATGTATATATATATGTATACATATGTATATATATATATATGCATATATATATATATATATATATATATATATATATATATATATATATATACTCCAATGTAAAATGAATAAATAATGAAATAATGGACCAGTCAGATTCCATCATTTTTTGGTCTATATCTTTCGGTAGATCATCGTTCTAATTGTATCCGTGGCTGTGATGTCATCGGTGAACCTGAATGTGACTGACAAATTCCATTCCTGAGGCACACACTCAGCGTTCTCTGAAGCTGCTGATCCATTCTCTTTGGCTTCTTTCAAAGGATGTACAGGCCATATGTGTTAGGCTGCAACATTTGGCTCCGTCTTCAGCATGAGACCCCAGCTTATTCATTGGAATTCTACAAGCTATCCTTCATGCTGCCCAGAAAGTATTTCTCCTATGATTTAATACAATATTTTTTTTAATATGTGAACAAAGGATAAGCATAAGACAAAGTTGATTACTATTTAATTTGAACACCTTTAGCAACATATGTTGTTCAATCTTAGTATTCATCGTCTACCTCAACTTCTGCAAAAAAAATCAATCGGTAGAGAATGCTACTGTTCTTTGATGGCATTCCTCAAATTAGAACTCAAGAGAACTTCCTACGTGTAAGTTCCGTATAAAACTCATATTTGGTAATTGGCCACGTCCAATCATGATTTAAAATTCGGTTTCAATCAGCCAGCTCCAGTCAGCCAGGTTTTGGTAGATCTAACAGAAGAACGAGGAACAATATCCTTCGAGAAGAGAGTAGAATCTCTGGGCAATTCTAGGCAATCCACAGTGCAGAATATTCCGCTGTTTTGCAATATCCAAATCATTTTCACAACTAATGAGCCATGTAACCTTGGCAAAGAAATCGCTCCATACCAAGATGCCTCCCCAGACTTGTTTCACATTTGAAGATATGAAATAATGTTAATATTTCAAGCCTAATTTTCTTAAATAACTTTGAGGAACATAGGTGATCAACTTGAAATCGGCTTTCCCCTCTGAGGAAACCTTAATGGTATCTTGTCTTTGTAACGAAGCAGAATCAAATAATAAAGCAATAAGGGTTGAACAATTCCCCTAGGGTTCACTCAAAGTTAGGAAAGAAGTACAACCCGTCTGGGCCAATTAGGAACCTTAAATAAGGAGAATGCCCAGAAAGATATCCATAAAAGAAGAATAACTAAAGATATTCCTATTAGTTTTTATCTTCATTTTAATTAGGTTCCTTCTTACTGCAACGCTACGGTTACTTGAAAAAATCTTTCATTTATCGTAAAAATTATCGGACGTAATGGAAGTGGCAAGAGCAGGAAAAAAGAATTAGCTTCCGGCTAAATTTTTCACACATCTCGTATCCTTGGAGGCCTATCCGACTGGCATAGCACCATATTGCCGATTGGCTTTTGTGGCCGAATTGCTAGGACGCCATTTCGGCCGAGGGGATAGAATACTATAAAAACTATATAAACGATGACAATGATCAATTTTCAAAAGAAAATCTGACAAAAGTAAGACTTGTTTCGTGTTTTGAACGCAGCTCCATTGGATATTCCAAAAGAAAAGATAAAGTCGATGTCAGAAATGGTAAGAAGTTCAAGAATCGCTTATGTCACTTCTTCCAAATTTTTAATCGCTTAGATCATTGGAAAAAAGGATTTTGTTTGAAAAAGGAAGTGCCTATTTACTTTTGTCAAATCAAAATTATATATATATATATATATATATATATATATATATATATATATATATATATATATAATGTCCACACGCACGTTTACACATGAATATATTTTTAAACGTACATAATGTTGGGATATTTTAAGCTTCAGCAGCTTTCTACTTTTCTACTCCAAATAAATTCATGTATGCTTCATTACCGTTGAGTTTACATCAGTTCGTGTTCTTTCAACCTCATATGTGCCTGGCAGACAGAAAGACAGATACGCAGACAAACAGATAAGTACTTGTGTTTATAAGAAACGATAGGGAAAAAGTATACAATTAGACCGAAACATATCCTAACCTATTTGCACACATAACAACAGATATGTAAAACAGAAAGACTGATATATGCAAATATAAAGCATATTGACTGGAGTAAATACCTATTCATATAGATTGCACTATATGCTCTGAGTTTGTTCATATCTATCAATATATTTATCTATCTTCTTGTATCTCGTATAATTACAGATTATATACAGCAGAATTCTCGATCAAGTATGGACCCTAAAAAGACCTCCAAACGTTCCTTCTGGGATTTTGTACCAGGATATAAACTGCTGCCAGTTAGGTGTGTGAAGTTCTGCAGTGCGAAACTCCTAGCCTGACACAGTCAAGTGGACAGAGTTACAAATTCTTCTTTCCCCTCCGACTTGTCCAGTGTGGCATTGTGGCATTGAACGATACTGGTGACTTTTCTAGGGCACAAGCCTGGAAAGAGATCCTGGAATGCTAAGTAGACAGTTCCTGCGGCAATCTCCATTGCACAATATCAGCGAGGCTATTTAGGGGATTCTGTCGACTGAGCATCTCAGGTACGTTTTGTCAAGGCCTGTGCACTGGAGAGATCTCCTGAGCGTCGTTCTATTGTCTACCGAGTTGGACTATTTTTGTATATATATATATCATGGGTTTCCCCCAGTCGCTAAGTCGTATTTGCATGAAAGTTAAATTGAGCAAACTCGTTTTGACAACAGCTGCCATTGATCATGTATATATAACAGTGGACTAGCTGGGAAAAGGCAGCACGCGGGAAGGAAGGCAGGTAAAAAAGGAAAAATACAATTAAGTGAAATCTATCCCGTGAGAGGCCAACGAGGTGGTGCAGTGGAGACGTTGGAGTCTTCCTTCTGCCGGCATTACAGAGCCAAGTGAAGAAAATTACTTCCTTGTGGTTTTGCGCATGCGTGGATATGTACCAAACTGTTTTGAGGCGAAAAAAGAAAGAAAGATTGAAAGAGATAGCGAGTAAGAGTTACAGAGAAAGCAAAAGAGAAATAGAATCATTGAAAGAGAAAGAATGGAAATGAATATGATAAAAGAACAACGGGTAAACATGGAAGAATAATGAACAAGATGGTAGCAGTTAGGGAATGTTTCTGAGTGAAGGAAAATCTTTTGTTGAATAGAAGCAAGAGCTGAATTTAGACTAAAAATGAGAGAGAAACGTCGAGAAGAAAGATTTAAAAGTCCATGTCTGAAATGTCGCCCGATATGAATAGTAGAAATGACTCAGAGAGCGCCAACACAATCGCCATTAAAAACTGAACGAAAATCAGGGAGAAGTAACTGTGAAAGGTTCTTTGATCAGCTTCCCAAGTTTAATTCTCCCGTGGTCCACAAAATGTCATTGAAATTCATGAGAAATTTTGAAGATATTGTCTTGGCAAACATTTATTAAAGAAATAAAAACAATACCTGGATTCATCCCCACTTTTAACCAATTCTCCCTTATCCCATGACCTAATCCAAAGGAAATCTCTTTGACAACCTTTGGAGATATTGTTCAGACATATAGCTACGATATTAGAGGATGTTACAGTAAAAAGTTCCTGGATCTGCCTACAGATTCAATCACTTCACCCCTAGCCCGTGAACCCTTCCTCCACAAAGTGTCATTGAAATTCATTGAAAACTTTTAGAGATGCTGTGTAGACAGCCAGATTGATAGACAACCAAAAGTGGATGCAGATACCTCTACCACTTTTGTTAACTGAGGCAAATAACTGGTCTGTAGATCAAAGGTACAATGACTGCTTTAATCTATTCACAAGCATTAATCATACACAGGCGGAACGATAAACATATTATTTATAGATTTATATACATATATATAACTTGCCGATAACATTAAAGAAAGTTTTTTTTTTTAAATTGGAACAAGTTACATTCCTTGTTATGAATTTAAATCCATTGTTATGCTTTTAGATTCATGGTTATAAACAACATTGGATCGTAAAAGAATTCATATGAATTTTTATTCATTCTGCATAAAATGTTTGGGGGAGACTGAATTCAACAACATTAACACTTTGATGAAATTATCTGTGATGTAAGTACGTACGTATTCATATTTTGATGATTAAAATGGTGGGAAAATCTATGCGCCCCTGTCCATACCGTCCACCGGCCATCTTGTTTTTCGTTGCTAGTTTCGGTTCCAAAATGTGTTTTTAGTTTCTTCCCAGGAATGACTTCATTGACTGTAACAAGTAATTGAAATGTCCTTCCTTCCTCAAAATTTAATCAGACAAAAAAGAAAAGCCTAAATTGGGGCCCATATCTATAAGCGTAAGTAAGTGATATGTTTATCCTGCAGTGTGGGCAGACAAGCGTCTCTCATGCCAAAAGGGCAAGAGCAGGTAACTGATCCAATTTTTTCCCATGAATAAATATTCAAAAGCGTCTGACGTCATCCAAGGTTAAGATCCTTAACATGTCACATGCCATACTACAACTACTACCACCACTACTATCTCTACTACTTATTCTACTCGAATCACTGCAGCTACTCTTTCTACCCATTTCAAAATTGTAAACACCACCAACATTACCCGTAGAATTACTCCAGATACCACCAGTGTGCCTGCCGTAGAACAATATTAACCATTTCGAGATTCATGAGCTACCAAATCTTTTGTTCGATTTTAAAAACATTTTCAGAGGTTCTTGACATGTAAATACAGTAAATAAGATCTGCAGTATATATCATTCGTTTCGTAAGTTTATCCTTATTATGTACTTTAAAGGCATTTTATCAAGACGTTGTTAGGCCTTAATAGAATGCTTCTTCAATTCCTGAGATTTCTTGCACAAAAAAAACTATGTTCCATTTTTGTTAGACCGACAGACAAACCGAGATTAGATATTACATCTTCAAGTTCGTATTTACACGTATAGTAACCGGGAAAAACATTGCTACGACGAAAATTCAAAGTCTTTTGATCTTCTTTGTGTCCGAAAGTCTAACAATCCATCCAAATTTTTCGACACACTATGGTGATACATATTTTGTGTGAAAGAAGGAGCAGGAAAATGAATGCTGCTGCCAACATTGGAACCGTTTCTGTCTTCGCCCAACACACGAAAACACATGAACGAAATTTGAGACTCGACACAACGACGCTTGAGGTACGTATGCATCATCGAACAAATTATAATCATGGAACTGATTATTATGGAGATGCAGTGTTGGCATTAACAGCAGGGAAAATGGAATTGGCGGACTGAGCTCGAACTATAACTGGAGTACTTATTTAACATTAACAAAAAAAATCTTGGGTAATGGCACCTTAACCCCCTTCAATGTACTCTCCAAAGGCTTGAACCTCACACATTTATCCCAGCGTCTTTCTTACTGCAAAGTCTGCAAAATCCTCCAAGGGGATCTGGTGCCTCATCGCGTTCTCCTACACGATTTGAAATCTCTTTCGAAAAAGTGACTTGAAGATTAGGAATGTTCAGTCATTGTAAATGCAACCGTCACAAAGTGCTGAAGTTCAGTGTCGTCTCTCTACCCACTGAGTAACCCCATGTGAGAGTGCTTGTCCCTGCATGCGCAGTAAGATTGCCCTTGATATGTTGCCAAGTTACATCAAGGCTGAATAACCTGTTCTCGAGATATTCAAAATTGCTGGATATTTTCCGGATATTCCTCATAGGCAAATCACCGCATTCTTCGTGATGAGGACGATATTTTTATCTTCTGAAAAAATTGCCGATATCATCTGCCATTTTTAAGCTCATTCCCATAATCTGATTATGATGTACTCTAAACGATGGCTCAAAAAATTATTCTCGGTTGATTTGCAAAACGGATTTGAAAAATTGAATTGTCATTGATTAAATTCTAACCAGATATTCTTAAGAGAAAATGTCTTAAGATGAGGTTTTAGATAAGGACATGAGTCCTTATGTAAAACTTCATGACTATAATTCTTGTTCGTATTATTTATTATGGCTCACTAATCAAATATCTTAAGCCTCGGCCAGGCTACAGTTTGGGAATGATTTTCTGTTATATTTTCTCCTGGATTTCCAAGAGCGCATGTAATTGCTGTTAGTATAAAGAGATTTACAACATTATCCCTTTCTATCAAATAGTTGTTCGAAGAAATGAAGTATCATTTGGGTTTCTTTCGATGTTACCACAATGTTTTGACCTATCCGTTCCATTGTTTCATCCAGGTGTATAAATGCCTAAAAACAAAACACGGGTCTCTTTGCGGGAAAAAGTAGATGGTGGACAAGAGATGATGTGTATCGACCGGCTCTGTTCATTCCTTTCGATGTGAAACAGTCAGACGATGCGCTCTTGCCTGGCTTAAAAAGAACACTGTCCAACAAATTGATATATGTCGCTCCCTTCAATCCTGAAGGAATGGACCCATTAGTCTGAACAACACTTGGGATGGCACTTCTAAAAGTGATAGACAGTATAGACCGTTCCCTGGCCGACCTCTACCAACAACATCAGCTCCCGAGTCTGTAAAAAGATCCTCTCTCTCAATTCGAATATTCTTAGGTGAGTGGTTTTGAACTTCAGGGAGAGGTTGCTACACTAACTTCATCTTACTGATACAGCATTAAAAACAATCTACAATAATCAGGAAGATAATCTTTGTCTAACAGCTTGTGAACGACATTTACGAAGATTAACTCTGTTTTGTACAATACTAATATGGGTAGGAATTTTAGGAATATCATGTTGCATAAAGATAACTTTTGCCTTAGTCTATGAACGATATTGAATAAGCTCAGCTTATTCTGGGATAAGGCCAATGAGGATTGGAATTTTAAGAACATTGTGCTGCACCAATACTCGAAGTATGAAAGACCTGTCTGTTTTGGAAATCAGCATTGGAAATACTAGTTAATTTTTCAGGCTTGAACACGGATCGCTGGATCCGGTAGGAATCACAAAGTGAGATTGTCTAAATCTATATATGATATACAGATATATCTATATATACATGGATGGAATATATAAATCTGGTTGAACTCTGTCAAGTTAGACTAAAGTGGATCAGAGTAAAAGATTTAAAAAATAACCATGAACAGCCTCAGTTTGTAATCGACTTCAATTCGCTGTTCAGATTTTTCCAAACATAATCCCTTGGCCATTCTTTGAATTCTCCCCCTTTCTCTTTACACTCGTAGGAATGACTGTTTCTTAACAATTGTCAATTTTTTACAGGAAATACTTCATTGACTTCCTTCCCTCGCCTCCCTTCTCTCTCTCTTCCTCTCTACCTGTCTCTCTCTCTCTCTCTCTCTCTCTCTCTCTCTGTCTGTCTGTCTGTCTATATATATTATATCCTGCAGCAACCCATTTCTTTAATTTTTTGAATTCTATTCATGGTGTCTAAGCCAAGTGGTATATTTACTGTGTAATGACAGGAGATCCTTTCAAGCAAAAGTTTCAATAAAATATAACGCAATTTGTAATCATATATATATATATATATATATATATATATATATACTCACAGAGATTGAAAAATAAAGTGATAGAGAGTGAGAATAAGAGAAAGGTGAAGGCGCGTGCGAAAGGAGAGAGAAACGTGTGTACAAAAGGAGAGTAAGTCAATAAAACATTTCCTGTAAAATTTTCTATTGTAAAGAAACGGCCATTTTTAACAAACTTTTTGCAATTCCAGTAGACATTTTTTCCATATCTTTCTGTTGTTCTAATTTCTTTTTTCGTACATGACAAACTTTGAGATTAACTTATTCCTTCCTGTTCAAACAACAAACAATTCGATACCGGTGTAGGTTTCACCATCGAAGCAAATAACCAAGAAAAAATAATAATAATAATAAAAAAGAAAAACTAGGGAAAAATATATAAAAGAAACCAAAACCAAAACAAAATAAAGTAAACCCTATCTTCCCGGCATGCCGCACGTAGTCGCCTGCCATATTTGCCTTGGTTCAATTTGTACTTCTGTTTGTAACTTCCAATGTGACCATTTGTAACGTAATGTGACTATCAATTCCACTTGTAAAACAGGTAAAGGGCTGGACCTATCCATGCATTCAATTATTGTCAAAGTCATTCAAACAATATAACAAAGCCCTAGCAAATGGAACAGCCATGGCTTGACGTATTATTCACTTGCAAATATTGTGTACCAAGGCAAAAGTAAACAAATGTTGATACAGCGTTCCATTCGCACCCCATGACAAGATTTCAAGACTAATCCGAATTAAACGATAATCTACCAGAAGAGATAGTTTTTAAAACAGATATTTCTTTATCATCAAAACATCGGAATCACCTCGTATTTTTTTCTTGCTTGCTAAAATACTCTACAGAATTCAAAAGCTTTTAAAAAAGTAATGAAAATGAATGTTATCTCATTGTGATTAAAATTGATGATTATTCTACGAGTAAGGCTGGCATCTTCATCTTCATCTTGCTTTTTGGGCTTCCTCAGATTACATTCAGTAGATCTTTATGGTCACCCAGTACTTTTCACTCGCTCAATAAGAACGGAGTTTATATTAAGAGGTTTGATTTTGCATTCACATTAGAATTTGACCTCACTAGCGGGAGCAACACAGTTCATTATTTTTATTGAAATGGTGAAAAGTGCAATTAATACCACAGACGGTATTACATCTGATGAAGGCTGAAGAACGAAGCGGTCGAAATGTGATATCCAAATATCTCGTGTAATTGAAATTAGAGACCTAGCTTGAAAATGGCAACATGAATTAAAAAAGACATGGTAAAACAGGTTTCCCCGCTCAACGAAACTAGAGCGCCTCTATAAGAAACAAAACAAAAACAAACATTTTGCTATGTGGCATTATAAAATAGCTGCCATATGTGTCCCTTTGGATTCACGATGCAGAGAAGCTTGATAAGTTTTGTCTAGAACATTTCTCGCATTTGTTGAAAAGATTTGTCGCTTCTTTCATCTCACTTGTCTCGTTTCCGTTTAGAAAATGCGTTTTCAACGTCTTTAGGGAAACCATGAATTTTGTGTGACATGTAGAAGGTGCAACGTCAAAGTTCTGGGAAGCATGAACCGAATATAATGCAAAGTTTTGCCGTGATTATTTGTGAGCAGCATCCTTTGTGTGATTAAAATTATTAAATGATTTTGTAGTTTTGACGTTTTATCAAGTCATGCCACATTATTGAGGAATAGCACTTGAACGCTGTTTTAACAAGATAAGTGAAATGTTCTCTTTTTCATTTCACTATGTCGCATCGAAAAAGCAATAGGATTAAAAGGAGAGATTCATTTTATGCTCAGCTAAGTTAAAAAGAATTTTCTGTGTAGGTGTATGTACGTTCCTCTGTTATTTCCAAGCGATCAATCACAACATAATTGACAGTGTACATGGCTCTGGACCAGGTGCATGTCTGTGTGTGAACTTACAGAGAAACCCACGTTATTTTATTATAACAAAATTCATTTTTACCAAGTGACATTTATACCTACTGCACAAATAGAAAAACAAATTGAATTTTTAAAATATCTTTTATAGTCAGTCGTTCGACCTTCTTGATGATAAGTAACTTGGGAATGACTAGTAAATATGACCACACCATTCAAAATTTCTTTGAGCACGCATACATTCGTTACTCTCTCTCACACACACACACACACACACACACACACACACACATATATATATATATATATATATATATATATATATATATATATATATATATATATATATCAGCGTCCCTTTCACTTTTCAAAATAAGCTTTCGAGATCACCATTAGCTGCCTCGTCGCATTCTCTTCAATCAAGTACACGATCTCGGGCTCGATCTGAAATCTCCCTTTCGATAGCGATTCTAGCTTTGGGAAAAACCATAAGTCGCAGTGAAAATATGAGTTTTCAGATAACTTCACCCTCTGATTTTTTTAAAAATTGCATCAAGGCTGCGCAACCGGTTCTCAAGTTATTCAAAATTACTTCCCCACAATGAATATATATCATAAAATCAATTCATAATTTAACAGTTTAAGTTTTGCTAACAACAGAATACACACACACATGCACACACACACACACACACATATATATATATATATATATATATTTATACTTTTCAACAATACCTAAGAAGATATATATATATATATATATATATATATATATATATATATATATATGTATGTGTGTGTGTGTGTGTGTGTGTATTAAATTACAGACACATACATGTATACAATCCTATATAATATTTGACATAGAGTGAGTTTGCCTATCATTCTGACTGTTACTAATGTAGTGAATTAGATTCTCATTGGGTGCCCAACGCCTGTGGTCTTATGCCAGATTGAGATAAACTCAGTAAATACCTAAGGCGCCTCGCCATCTTTCAATGGTTAGCTAGCTAGTCAGAAAGACTTATCAGTTTGATCCTCGCTGGGTGTCCCCCACCCGGGACCATGTGTCAGACTAGGCTAACTTGCACGGGTTTACTTGGTAGGTGAGATCTTTTTCACGGGCATAAGTGGCTGGAGTTATACTCCCGATGAAAGCCTGAATAAGGAATGCGTAACTCCTACAAGCCCTCATTGGTCGATTTACGCCCGACCTCTAGCTATGTTCTCATAAGAGCTTAAACCCCATTTACCTTGGATGGTGGTAATTTCAGTCATTGCTGTTTTATGACTCAATTGTGAATGAAGAAAATTTCCATGATGTTATTGTTGAGTTGCGAAACAAAACACACATATACATTTGTTTCAAGTCGTCCAGACAGGAGAGAAGGGTCGGGCTAATGACGTAGTGAAAGAAATGTGATGAATGATATTTGTTCATTTCTCTTCGGAAAGGCAAGAAATATTCATGTGCAATATAGATGTTTAGGTAAATGTGTACGTATCGTCTATCCTATGTTGCAATCTGCATATATTTCACTTTTCTCCTAAAATGATCAACTTACACGCAGATCAACTTGTGTACCAAAATGTAACGCAGGTGCATAAAAATCCGTTGCATACTGATGAAAAAAACATTCATTTCAAACAAAAAATGTTTATTTTTCAACATAGACTTGTTTTTTCCCCAATATATCTAAACCAACGCTTTTCAAATAATCGCATAAAATTTCGGATAAAAATTCAGCAAATATCTTTGTTGGTTACAGACTCATTTGTGCACATCTTTATCTGTAGGTCTACTTGATACTTGCTAAATACAGATTGGGGGGGGGTTGCTGTGGGTTTTTTTTACCTGCAACAGTGGTCAGTGTGCAAGTCCTGCTAAAAGTAAAAATTTCCAAAATAAGTAAGCTTATCTCTCTAGGTTGATTGACGAAACAAAACTTTCTTACTTGGTGTAGCACTGTGCCTGGCTGAGTTTAGTACCTATCTGTGTCTATTTATATGTATGTATGTATGTATGTATGTATGTATGTATGTATGTATGTATGTATCTATCTATCTATCTATCTATCTATCTATCCCAATCGTAATTACATGTACTGATCAGGGCATAAATATATGCAACATGTGACCCAATGCATCAGAAAATTGTGACTGAACCTCACAACCTCTCACTTGTCATCCTCTGCTCTAACATTGAATTGTCGATTACATTAATCTCCTTCATGCTCGAAAGAATTAAAAAAACTGTCATAAACGTGTTTTTGTCATTGATATGAAGGAAAAAAAAAACTTTATAAATGTATTTCACGCATAAATATTTGAATGCATATATGTATATATATTATGTAAATGTGTGTCTGCGTATATACGTATGCAGTTATTTACAGAAACTCATTTGTATTCCGTCTCTTTATATGAATACATAGATTCATAATTCATAGATACACACACACATGCACACACTCACATACATATGTGTATGTGTGCGTTAATACGGTATGTGTGTAGATATGTATATATTCCTACAGACGCAGTAACAAACAAATTCATTAAAGTGTGTTTATATAATTATAGGTATACGCGTGGATGCACATCCTTTAAAACTGAAGCCCTGCCTTACAAAAATAGTTGAACGTCAAAGAAAAAAAAACACACAAATGTATATACATATATATATATATATATATATATGTGTGTGTGTGTGTGTATGTATATTGTTTTTATATATATTCTTTACATATAAATACAAAAAATGTGTGTGTGTATATATATATATATATATATATATATATATATATATACATTGTGCAAACACAGATCCATACATATTTGTACATATGTATATGTATATATAAAAATATATATGTATATATATAGAGAGAGACAGTCTAGAAAGGTTCACTGCTCTAAACACTAAGTATATAAAAAATACTTTTTCCCCAAGATTTATGTCATTTCAGACAATTATTTCAAAATATCTGTTAATGTAATTAACTGTTTTCTTCAGTATTTTTTCATGTTTTACACAGAATTATATATTATGATGAATTTGTCTTTTTCGATACATGTAAATTATTTGGGGATTTACAAAAAAAACAATTACATCAACACACACGCACGGACCAATACACACAAACTCACATACAAACACACACGCGCGCGTGCACTCTCATCAGCAACCGGTAATATGTTGTTTCCTGGGTATTGATTCACAGGAAACAACATATTAGTTCACAGGAAAGAGCATATTGCTGATGCGTGCCATAAGCACGAAATGTTAACATTCACTGGGTATATATCCTTGTAATTCTTTATATATATATGAATTGCATTTAGCTCAATGGTAAGACCAACGCTAAGCTGAAACAGCTTCCCTATCTTTCGCTGGTTCGATTCCTGCGGTAGCCCCTGCAGCAGAAATATATATACACGTACGTGTGTGTGTGTCTTCGTGTGTGTGTGAATGCATGCAAGTATATATGTGTGTGTTACACTTTCTATCAATCTTACCGTTCAAAGTACATCAATTTGAATATTTTGAATATTCACACATATTAGATGAGAATCTTTTCAAAGCAATATTTAGTCTGCTTTGTTTATTGTAAGGAACAAAACAACCAATAAACTATTACAACGAGAGATGACGTAACTCCACCGATTGGACTCGGTTTCAAATAACAATGTAGGCCTTTAATTCAGACCAGATTGCGTATTTCGAGTCGTTTCAAATAGCTATGAAAGTGTCGCGCATGTAAAATAATTCAGGTTTTATCTGAACTCTTGATGATTTCTGATGTTAGGGCCAGATCAGTCTGATGATATCTTTGGAAACTGATTATTTCTTTATGTCTGTCTGATAATATCTTCGGAGACTGACTGTGTCTTTATTCGTCAACAAGTCGACAGGCTGTTCTTATTTTAAGGCAAATCCGATCCTCCCATTTCAGCTGACTACGGACAAGTGTAATCTTTTCTGTTCTGCTTATAAATAGTTTTCTGTTATCTCTAACGTTGTTACAGCAGCTTTTCCTGGTGATGTTTTGTATAGGTCGATTACCTTAAAACGCCTTGTCATTGATATTATCAAACAAATGACTTCGGTTAATGAAGGTGTCTTCTACGTTAATAGAGGGATCAATGAAGAGGTGTAAATAAACGGTTAAATCATTTTGATATATATATATATATATATATATATATATATATATATATATATATATATATATATGTATGTGTGTGTGTGTGTGTGTGTGCATAGTGTTCTTCATTGTAATCAATAATGTGGGTGATGATCAAACGACGAAGACTTTTAAGCATTTCATTTCTTATTTTCTTACAAACCAAATGAATAGCTAGCCATAATCAGTCACATAGTATATGACTAGTACGCCCACAATACATCCACCCCTCACACACACACACACATACACACACACACATATATATATATATATATATATATATATATATATATATATATATAACTGAAACAGTCCACATATTCGAGCATTGAGGCTTGGTGCTGACACAGGAAAATGGGTTGACTCAGTTAAAAAAGGAGAAGAAAAAGAAGAGACAAACAAACAGACGATATATGTTGTAAAGGCCAAAACGGCTGTCAATCCCTTCGTAGTTTATAAAGAAAACCTTTCCTGCAATCTTATCATCAATTTATGCCATGGAAGCTCCTACGGGCCATTTTTATTCAGTTCGTAAAGCCTGGTTCCCCTTGTTCGAATAACTGATAGCAAATGAAAACTCCTTTCCAGTTATATCAGGTTCCTGAACGGCCTCTTTTAGGATCTGTTTTCTATAGTGTGGTTTGTATCAATCTCAAGTATTAAAAGTCTGTACCAGAGTTTCATTCAAATTACAAAATAAAACGCCGTTTTTCTAATACAAAGATTTTCCTGGAAAAAAGAATGCAATTTTTCTTCATAGTTTTGTCGACTTGTCAATGTGAAGTAAATAAACTAATAGAATTATTCATCTTTCAAAAAAAAAAAAGATCACAGAACATGGACCGTCATTGTTGACTTGACAATGTGAGAGTCAACAGAATTGTATTAAATGGTTGTTTTAAGCGATGACATCTCCAGATTCTGATTTTGACGATTCATATACGCATGTGTGAGCCGATACTGTGTACTATGATCAATCATAGATGTTCCCCAAGAAATCATGAACTTATATGCCCCAAGCACAGTTCAATCGGTGCTTTAAAGCTAATCGAAAAAAGGATAATAGAATCAACAATAAAAGGATGAAGATAGATTAATAATAAAATGATAGTAATAATGGAGAGTGTATCGATTCAGAATGTTGTGATTCACAGTGACAATAACGAAGAGGCATAATCTCTAGGAACTGAACCACAATACAGTAAGTGTTCTTCTAACTATTGGATCTACACGTGTAATTGCAAACGCAAAAACTTTCTGTAATCAGGAATCAGCTTCCAAGAATTGATCCGACGAGTACAAGTTTAATCAATTACTGGGAATATCCATGATGATCACCGAAAGAAAAAGACCAATTCACACACAAATGAACAAAATTGTCGACTTGCTGAATGACAGGTGAAAAAGGAAAACTTTACATTATCATTGGTTAGGGGGAAATATTGACGCAAATATCATCCAAGAGAATTTTTATTGTTTATTTGACTTGATATAGAAAACTGTGTCGCATGGGTCGATAAGATAACAACATCGAAAATACGAGGAACAGTGACCGATTTAATATTTGATAGGAATATATGTCTGCTTGGGGGCGTAGATCAAGCTTACAAACTACAAGTGAATGATATATGAACCCAGAATATATTTATTGTCTAGAAAGTATTACAGCTTTGAACATTAGATATATGAAAAATATTTATGAATCTGTCAAGGAAATTTATGTAATTTTTCAGTGTTTTTTTTGTTTTTTTTGTTTTACACATTATTTGATATCATGCATTTATGTATGTTATATCAAAACTCTACTTGATATGATCTCCCGTTATTACTCGTATAATTTAGCCGACAACGTGAATAGAATTAACAATTAAATAAAATAGGGCTGCTGCGGTGATCAAACGCGACATCATTTCAAATAGAGTTTCAATATAATGTAATTCAATTTATAATCATTTAGTCGGTTCTTATACCCATTTCTCAATCGTATGATAATCCACGTTGAAAGATTCATATTGAGCAGATATAGATTGTGAATGAAAAAATGAGAATTTGGAGTTAAAATAGTTATATGGGCCTTTGCATTACCGGCAACTATTTTGTTCAATGGTAAGAGCAATCTGAATCGGCTACTCTATTAGTCATAGGTCCAATTCCTGCAGCATGCCCATTTTCATCAGTTGTTTATTCAACCTACGTTGTCTAGACCGAATGATAGATCCACCGTGTTATAAGAGGAGATCATGTCAAATAGAGTTTCAATATAATATAACGAAATCTATAATCATTTTCTCCGATCATTTATCCATTTCTTGATAACATGTATATATTCATTACACACACATATATGTATATTTATTTATTATATACATATATATATATACATTGAGAGAGAGAGAGAGAGAGAGAGAGAGAGAGAGAGAGAGAGAGAGAGAGAGAGAGAGCTTTACAGCTTTAAAGACATTAAAAACCTTTTCAATATCTTTATTGTGTCGCTTTAGTCCCTTATTTACTAATATCTGCTTATGTGATTCATGTAATTTTCTTCATTCTTTTTGTGTGCATTTTACATATACTTTGTTATTATGATACTGTGTGTAAATTTTCATTTGTTAGGGTAATCAATTGTTTACCATGTAACCGTTATGAATATTCAACAAATAAAACACTTACATCGACATGTCAAACTGTCAGTGCTAATCAAACACCACCTCTCTTTCAGCTATGATTTTAATACATAGTAAGCTATACATATAGTAAATCATCATCATCATCATCATCATCATCATCACCATCATCATTAGTCTTTCAAAGTCCGTCCAGGATTCGCCACACTCCTCAATCATGGGCGCAGCGGAGCCAGTACTTTCTGAATTTGTCTAGCTCGTCTCTCCATTTAATATTCTGCCGGCCTCGGTTCAGCATGTGATCTCGGGGGATCTATGTCACGATGTCCATCGGTTGTCCCCCATTCGTGCAACATGGCCAGCCCACTGCCATTTGAGCTTTTTAATGAATTCCATGATGTCCCTGACTCTTGTTTTTTCCCGGGTGTATTGTGTTGTCTTGTGGTCTCTCTCATGCGCACGTTGTTCTAGGTAGATGTAGTGATGTACTTTCTCCAGTTCTGTGTCTTCGATTTTAATCTCAGTGTTTTGATCTCCGATGTGGTTGTAGCACATGATCTTCGTCTTGCTGAAGTTTATGTGTAGGCTGACTTTCTTGCTCTCTTCATTTAATTCATCTATCATTAGTTGGAGGTCGTACAAGTTCTCTACAAAAAGGGCAATGTCGTCTGCAAATCTGTGGTTGCTCAGATACTCGTCGTCTATTCTAATCTCTTTACTCTCCCAGTCTAGTCTTCTGAAGATCATCACGAGGCAGGCTGTGAAGAGTTTGAGTGAGCTTGTATCACCTTGTCTTACTCCTTTCTGGAGGTGAAGCCTGATAAAAGAGTTACTGTAATTGTATATAGTAATATAAGCTGTCATGAATGTAGTTTGTTATTTTATAAAGGGTATTATCATAATGTATTGTGTATTGGTGTTATTTTACACTTCACACCATTCAATTTTTTTGAAATATATATATATATATATATATATATATATATATATATATATATATATATATATATATATATATATATATATGTAAGTAAATAATTAATCATTTGTATTTTGTATTTGGATTGTTCTACAGCAGTAGGTTTCATACCTCAACAAAAATTGTTCAAGTAGATCTTGGTTGTAATTTCCCAGTCGAATTCTGATTTTTTCTCATTGTTCATTTCATTGAATATCTGCGTCATTACGTCATATTACCTTTCGTTTATGATTTAAGTTTATACACACACACACACACACACACACACACATATATGTATATTTATATATTAGAGGTGGATATATACATATATATATATATATATATATATATATATATATATATATATATATACAGAGAGAGAGAGACAGACAGACAGATAGATAGACAGAGAGACCTGTCACGTGTTATGATAAAAAATCTAATTTACGGACATTATCTCAATAAGTTCAGAGACGACGGAAATAGATTCTAATGCTGCTGTAAGGGGAACTCTTCGATGATTGAAATCACGGAGAGATACAGAAAGAGAGAAACTGGTGTGATAACATGTTGGATTATAAGACCAGTTTTCTCTGTAGGGATGAAAGTAAACAGTTCGGTACCATTCGGGAATAACTCCAACCTCATGTACGTAGATAAGTTTCAAGGACCAGGATTGTTCTTGGTAATGAAACCCGACAACTGTGTTAGTCGCGACACCCTGACAGTGGCGGACGCCCTTGGCAACCGACACGGGTGTGGAACGCTGAACTCTCGCGCACGAAAACCTCGAATGGGGTATCAGGCGTAAAAGTGAGCTTCGTGCACCGTTCCAAATGACCGATCACTCACATAAACACAGATACATGCAAATGTAACCCCCATAAACTCATTGGACTGAACTCATTTATTCATACGGATAAATGATGTGGGTATCAGTTTGAAAGTTGAGTTGAGTGAGGTTCACTTGTAAATTCCTGGTCGATATGACGGTCATAGAAAAATCTCGCACCGAGAAAGAAATAAGTTAACCGACACATCAACAAGGAAGTCCTTATTCAGCATTATTATTTCTTGAATTAGTCGTTAATGAAAATTCTTGTTATATATATATATATATATATATATATATATATATATATATATTGCAGAGGGAATTTATGTTTCTTTAAGCGTCGTTAATTAATTATGGTAATCCTTGGTCTTACAGATGTAATGATTGCCATTAATTCCAATTTAATACCCTTGAAGTAATCTGAACCATGTGTGTGAGTATGTGTGTGTGTGCGCGTGTGTTTTCTCCAATTTTGGGGGACCGTTAGATATATTTATACTTATGAGCCAGTAATGAACTGTAAAGTACGTATTAAAAAATATATACAAAGTACAAATCTTTTAGTCCTCTTCCAGTCTAATCTTCATTCAATCCGACCCAAATTTGAACAAAGGTTTCATCAACTTTACTAATTTTGAATATTTCAATCAATCCATTCTACAAGGCAACATTCTGTTGCTGATCTTCTGCCAATCCGACCAAAATTTGATCCAAGCGTTTTGTACATATTTACTGTTCTTGTATTTCAATCCATTCTACAGGTACTAGTCCTGCCATCCGACTTCTTTTGATCCGAACAGAATTTCTTCAGAGGCTTCCCTTCATTGTTTATACTAATGTCAATGCAGAGGACCCAAGAGTTATATCAGATGTATTATAAATGAGGCGGAAGATTTCTATAGAATGTTCACTTCTTTATCTTAGTCCATAATTCATTGGACGATTGGACCCGATGATCCAACTATCCGAACCTGGCTCTGGACAAACAAAGATCGTACAACAGGACTAAGACCCGTATTTATTAATCTTAGTTTAAATCAGGTTTAGTCCTTGAATATTGATGTTTTATAGTTAAAAGCCATTATATCGACGTCTGCATTGCACGCTAAGGCTGGCATTGTATATTCCTTACCATTACATTACTAATCTCGAAACTCAGTTATTAATGCGAAGTGAACAAAAACTCTCTCGGGTAGAGTTCGCCAATCCCACTCGCCGTCCCCTCACCTGCTCGGTCACTGCACCGTCTGTATGTTCACATACTTGTAAAATCTGTAATACCAACCGATTGTGTTTACTACTTCACTTTTCTTAATCTCCTTTTACGTTTAATAATCAGATATGCCAGATTTCACCGATGGAGTAAGTGTGATGTTAGAATTTTCCTTCGACATGTGTTAACGAGTATCATCAACCCGTCACATGTGCTCATGTGTACAGAGCTCATTTGACCAAGGCGAGTGGCTGAAAACATGCAAATTACCCTATGCACTGAATGACCCAATCACATTCTCTCAGGTGTCGATGGCTAACGGCTCTTGTTGTTGTTGTTGTTGTTTGGTTCCCACCACTTTGCTCGGGTGAGACCACCCTGCCTCATACCCGGAGAAACAAAATAGACCATGCAGATCTTTCCTCTATCCTCCACCCGTATTTTCCCTTTCAAATAACAATGATTCGTATGCGAGGCAACATTAACTCTTCGCTCTAGCTGTTTCATTTTTCTCTTTTTTTTCTCCCCCCCTCTCTCTTCTTCTCTGAGTCTCTTTCTCTATCTGTCACAATATGGTTAGGTCACTTAGTACATAGAGTAGATAGGTATTTACTGAGTATGATTCAGTCTGACACAAGGCCACAGTAGTATGTGAACCCAATAACGATAAGACTTACGACCCTTGCGAATTGCCTGCTAGTTCGTCAACTATCACTCTACCACATACACTCCCTTATCATTGCAGGCTGTCATTTTTATTTGATCTGTATTAAAACAAAACGCTTTTTTGAACTTAGAAAAGATAAACTAAAAAACTCAATTCAACTCAAGCCTTTCTGGACATTTTTGAACCCGGGGGACAAAGAGAGTTCCACGGAGCTAAAATTGAAAGAGCAGACCATTCTTTTCATAAATTGCGTATCCCGTTTTGAAAAAAGTTTATAGTAACGAATATTCCCGTATTGGCTTTTGGGTTGAAACCTTCGATCCCACTGCAGTTGGCCTCACCACTTAGCTAATGCCGCTAGTGTCTACAAACCCACCCACCTGTAGTAAATATTTACACTTGAAGATAAAAAAACAGAGGGAAAAAAAGTAAAAAGGTAAACAAACGCCCTCTCTTGTTCACCTGCCTAAACACACCTGAACAATTTTAACAGCTGAACAACTCTAACACCTTTGTATACTGGTGGTTGGGGGTGAGTCAGTTCTATTGCCCGGGGGGATTATACCGAGCTTTGTCCGTTCAATCATCCAAACCATGTAGAGGTAGAGAAACATGCTTTACATGCAGCTGTTGATAAATCATTCTTGCAATGTTCACATTAGGGCAAAACAGACTGAAAGAGATCAGAAAACATGACACGCTATTATTATCTTGATTTATTTCTTATTTGATGAAGCATGGTCAACCATTATTATTTTTTTGACTAATATTTGCTTGAAAACCAATAAAAATAAAAAACAGATCTGGTTAGTCACTCGAAAGAAACAGTCAAGTGACCAACGTTCTTTGGCAGCATATCGTGCTAGGGTGATAAATAAAAAAAATGAAAAAAGGATGATCAATTTATTGGTTACTTCTCTCGCATTTTGTTGACAGTGATCACTAGAGTGAACGCAGCCAAGCACAAACCGAAAGACCAATTCAGCGTAAACTTACATCGTAAATTGAATTGGGTAGGTTTAAAAAAAGGAATAAAAGCATATTCTAGGCTTGAATGTTCAAATTTTCGGCCCTCTAGCTCCATTGATGCAGGCTGTACTCGCATTACATATCCAGCCAGCCACACCAGCATGAAAACTGAATGAATGTATGTCAACAGTTTTGGTCGACGGTTTCTAATATGCCGAACAAGGTGGGTATTGGGCGATGGATGTGATCTTCTGTCGGCTGTGAGAGCTGTAATGGCTCATTCGGTTAGAGCAGTGCCATATATGGGTAACTTCCCTTTACAAAATAAACGCAAGTTCGAGTAACGACTCTTTATGCATCATTTCTATTCTAACCTGCCCCGTTTACTCTTACTGCGGAATGACCGTCCAAGTAAAGTTGCCATTAAAAGCAACAATAAATCCAATATGAAAGAAAATACTTGCCAGAAACTTATAGAATATCTGTTCCTCACATAAATGAGACTCTAAAAACCCATTTTTTGAGAAAACAAGACAAACCTAAAACATCTTTTTTAAATGGCGCCTAGTGGTGCATTAGAGCAAAGTTTCAATGTTGTAGCCCCTAAAGTGTAATAAGAAGTGCCTCCAGTCACAAACAGACACACGGGCACTTAAGGAGAGAGTAGAATCAGTAGCTCGCTTAGGCTGGTTAGTTGTTTTTTTTGTGGGGCAACGGTGAATCAATATGACACGCAGGATTTGCATATAAGATTTTTTTATCGATATCTATATATCTCTCTCTCACAATATTTATATCAGTATGTTCATATCTAAATCAGTTTATCTATCTATCTATCTATCTATCTATCAATCAATCACAGGTTTCTCAACTTTTTTTACTTCAATATGTTGGATCTATGTGATTCATATTCACCATCGAATCAAATAAAGTAAAGGAGATCATGTTGGAAAATGAATATTTGTTGCTTGAAATAAATGGTTATTTGATCATTAAGTTACATAATTATTGATATGCCTATATATATATATATATATATATATATATATATATATATATATATATATATTGGGAGAGAGAGAGAGAGAAAAGGAGAGAGAGGAGTCCATCAGTTGATGATAGCGTAGTCTTTGTTCATGAGTGGAAATAAACAATATATATATATATATATATATATATATATATATATATACACTACATTTCAAGCAGCTTCTGCCAGAACTTTTTCTTTGAATAGAATGTAAAGAAAACCTAATGTTTGGGTCTAGATGATTAACTGTAAGCTGGGCAACTCGGTACGCTGTTTGGATTGAAATTAATTGGGAACTTTTCGAAATAATATGTTGCACACATATAGATACGATGCTGGGGAAGTTATCATGGAAAATTCCTTTAACTGTCCTAAAATTTAAACACCTTTTTCCTAGCCCTCTGTACATCCTTCCAAAACATTTCATTGAAATTCATTCAGAAATTCGAGAAATATCCTATGAACCAAAGGTAATACTTCCGTTTAGCATTATGATTACGTTGCAAATAGAGATCCCCTCAAATCCCCCCGCTGCATTTTTCTCACAACTCTATGTAAGCGTAATACACGGCATTGATGAGACCCTCAAAAGAGGAGGAGATCATGCGAAGAATCACTTTGGGATGGCAAGCCTTCGGCAGAGCAAGCTCAACTTTCAAGAACCAGATGATCCCAATAATCCTAAAGAGAAGAGTATACAACCAGAAGAAAACAGGTGTTCGTGACATCATAGAAACTATTAAGAAACTCAAATGGCAATGGGCAGGCCATGTTGTAAGAATGAAAGACAGCCGATGGACATCACGTCCCACAACATGGATCCTCAGAGATCACATAAGAAACTGAGGCCGACAGAACACAAGATGGAGAGATAAACTAGACTGATTGAGGAAATACTGGCTCTGCGACGTCCATGATAGAGAATTGTGGCGAATCCTGAGGAAGGTTTATGACCAACAACGGACGTTAAAAGACTGATGATGATGATGATGATGATGATGATGATGATGATGATGATGACAGACACCATTTAGCGTTAGCAGCTCGAAAACTGTGAGCGGTGCAATAATGAACGAAGTAAGAATGATTAAATGAAAATACACAGAAGAACAATAGTTTGATCTCACTAACATGCTATGAAACTAATTAGTGTGTCATATGTTTTCTGATTTCTCCCAAACTCTTTGCTGCCTCGGGGCTTTGCAAGAATACTTTATCAAGAACTGCAAGGATGGGTGTGTCCCTACAACTTGTGGTTATTTGTCTGAATTTTTGGTGAATTGGTAAGGAAAAAGACGAAGAAAAGATGAACGAATATCTGCTTACCAAAGAGAGGAAATGCGCAACTGCGTTGTACATACCTGCAACAGAATGAAGAAACAAATCATTAGAGTTCAATACACATATGGCAGTGAATACTTGACAGTTAATACAAATGAAATAAAAAACAAAGAATTGAAACAACCAAGATTTAGTTTTCTCGACGAATATTATGAATACCATGGACAGAGAATACGATAAATGGAGAAGGCCTAGGAAGACTGAAAACTCCAAGGAAACTGTTGCAAACAATAAGAAAGAGACAGTTGAAATTTGTACGGCATCCAATGTGGGAAGGCTTGGCAAATTCATCATTCACATTCTGAAGAATCTGATCAGGAAAGCCGAGTTATTCATTTGTTCGGTTATCGAAAGAACAGAGGAATTAAGAGAAGGTAGAAATGAAGCGCGTGTTCAATCCATGGCTGATTCAAGGCAAACAAGGAAAAAGTTTCTTTCTTCCTCCTATTTAAGATACTCATTTTTTTTTACAAATTCAGTATCATTCCTTTTTTTTCTGTCAATTGATACGATTTTTCTTCGTTCTCAAATACACTTCAAATAGATGGAGTAACTTGCCATCACAGTCAATAACTGAACAACCTTAGCGTCAAAATTTCATTTCATATAAAAAAAATTCCATGTTAGAATAAATACGGTTAGAATAAATTGTATTTATGGCATCACTAGCGTTCCCCACTGGAAAACTCTACAAGAGAGTAAAAATATCGAGAAACATTCTAAATAATCAAGATGTTATTATTAAACCCATCAAAATAAGGCGTTCGAATAGCTAAAAAATGAAAATAGATATTTTTTAGTAGGGGATCTGGTGGAATACTGATGCCAATTTTCAAGTCTGTAGATAAAACCCTATGGCCAGCAGTGCTGTAACATACAAACACATAAACAAACACACAAACAAACGCATAAACAAAGACATGCACATATAAAAAGGTTGGAAAACATCACCATCTTTGATGGCTACGGTTCAATTCATTTCTTACGCTTTTTTTTTAGCTTCGCTTTCCCCTTTCCCTCTACCCTTCATGTCTCTCTCAGTGTCCATGTATGTTACTCCAAAGATTTCTAAATTTACGCTTTTACCTGGGATCGAATACGGCCCTTCAGCTTCGGTTGCAAATACCATTTCACCCGCGAGTCAAGCCTTAATTACAGATGTTTACTAATAATGCAGCGGTCTAGTTGGGGTGAATGACCTATCCCTCCTAGCGAACAAAATGAAACCAGTCTCGAAAGAGCGATATGGGTGTCTATAAATGGATTATTGGGTTTCTATTGAAATGTATACAAACATGTGTATCGTATTTTGGCAAGCTGTCCTGTTCTATCCCACAATAACGATTGCATTTCACTGTTAGGCCTGAATAAGCATGGGTTTATCTGGCACCAAGACGCATGCAGTGGTGAATAGGATTACTGATTTTCCAAGTGGGGACAGCCAGTCTACCTTAAACGTCAGCAATTTTACTGTGACTCGAACAACAATCCCTGACACTGGTTGTAAAGAGAATTCAAGTCTGCTCTCCTAAATTAGTTTATTAGATTACGTCTTTTCTTTTTAATATCTTGTTTTGGTTAGACACAGACTTGAGTCCGCAAACAATGTCGGTAAGTGAAGGTCTCTACGTAATTCGCAGGTACGTTCCTCTCGAACTGATACACCAACGTCTTTTGCCTTGCCATATTCAGACGTGGCAGAAAAAAGAGAGGAAAAAAAGACATAGCAACAGATAACGGATGCAGTTTCTTTGATTTATAAAAAGAAGAATAAAACATTTTCAAATTTTGTGGGTAGACAGCATTCCGAACGTTGTCAAGGGTTTGCTAATCCCAAAACACAATAATTGCAGACAGTTCTCTTGGGTACTGGATTGTTCATATATAAATTACATAAGATCTTCAGATTTCGATGACCACCCCAAATATCTAAATACGCACGCGTAGAAACACAGGCACACGCACATACACTAACACACACGCAAGCACACACACACACACATACACACACATCTCTCTCTCTCTCTCTCTCTCTCTCTCTCTCTATATATATATATATATATATATATATATATATATGTATATATTTTCATAATTCTGTTTTTTTTTTGTTTTTCAGGAAAATCATTCATCTCAAGATGCCCAGAAGGGCAGAAACATGAAGGTCTTTGTGTAGCAAATCCATTAATTCACCATACATAAAACTCTACTCTTAGTCAATGTTTTTGTGTCTAGCACTTTATGAAATAAACCCATCAGGCATCGTATATTGAATTACTGATTTGTACTATGATATATATATATATATATATATATATATATATATATATATATATATATATATATATATATATATATTGGATATGCAAGATATATATTCTCATAAAAAAAATAATATACGAGTAAATGTAAAAAAGGAAGATGATTTCATTTATTTATATATCAGAGGTGTGCCTGAACTTTAAATAATGTTCTCACCATTTAAAACCTATTTTAGTCACTATTCTCTACTTGTCTGACCCCTAGGGGTGAAACTCAACGCTCCCTGTCGCAACAAAAAAAAGCAACACACAACTGCCAGTTATTGCATTTACTTTTATCATACACATAAGATAAGCGAGTGGCGTAACCAGGGAATGTGGTTAATTTATAGAATCCAAAGCGGTCCCTGTCACCACCACCAGCAGAACGTAAATGACAGCGGACCTTTTCGTTCCCCTGCAGCTATGCCTGCTGATACTAATTTTTTCCAGGCAAGTCCGCTGCTTATAACGGCAATGATTTGCGACGGCCTGGGCGTGTGTAGGAAGCAGGGGCGAGGAGGTTTTTGTTAATTTGCCCTCGCTGAAAGGGATCATGTAGAAGATAGGGGGTGAGAAGAGAAGGCTAATTCTGGCTTACCTCATGATGCTTGTCAAATGTCTTGAAATTCACATAACAGAATTTTAGTGAAATCAGACACGCTATCCTATCAGGCCTGTTTCATTTCTGCTAGAAACTTATGGAGAAAGTTAGGATACTTATTTTCTCTGCCAGTCTTTCTGTCTCTCGCTTGCTGAGAAATTTATCATAAAACATTTTTAAAATTCTCTAAGGGACAACGTTCTGGGTAGATAAACAATATTTTTTGTTGCCAGTATTTGATTGCCTGATCCTTTAGTTAGTATCTAAGCTCACTAAGTTGAATACACACACACACACACACACACATACACACAGAGCACACATACACTCAAAGACACAAGCACGTACTCACACTCACAATTATAAGATAGGGATAGAAAGATCTTCCATATGTGGCGTATTCTATACGTGGTTAGTTAAAAGGCATCAAGACAACTCTGTATACGAACTGTAAGTAGGTTGCAATTGCATTCGGTCAAAAGGCATTGGTCAAAATGACGATAATATATTTCAACTGAATTTGTAATGATTAAGTAATTTAATTTAATATTCTTTTATTAAGCTTGAACGAATAAAAGTTTTTTCGTACCACATGTCTCGGGAAGGATAGAATGATTGAAAATTTACTTTTTTTAATCATACTTTTTCGTACCACAGTGTTGTCCTTTTGTCTGATGCCATTTGACCACACGCGATTGTAACTTGCATTAGTCCGTATACGCTATTGTCCTTTTCGACTGATGCCTTTTGATCTGAATTTATTCTCCAGACGCATCATCTTCAGAGAATCATTTGTTTCCTTTATTGCAGTACACATTGTCTGAACAGAGGTTCAAACAAATTGAAGATATTGAGAAATTGCTTCACGATGGAATACAAAATTTAGTTGAAAGTATTGTAAGGCCTTAGACAGACAAACATAATACTTTAATGACGGATTAATTATGCTTCGAATTTATATGAATAAGACATTTTTTTAAAATGCTGATAATTTTTGAATCAACTTCATACATGTAGCAGTTGCCGTACACAATCAAAATTTCCAATGTAAGCCCCATCGACTCTTGCCAAGGGTTTATTTTTTTCTATTTTTCTATATAAATTGATGGAAAAAACAAGTAAAAAATCAATAATGGTTGCATTCTGGATCAGATTGTGGTTTAAGGTTCAAACACTGTGACAGGCTTCCCAACTGTAAGCAGATGTTGTTTTAGAAACTCTCCTTGAAGTAAAAGAATAATCTTCTAAGATAATGCGCAGCGCTATGTTCAATATTTTCAATCTGCTACGGTTGCCAAGGAAGATTACAATGAAATGCAGATAATAGAGAAGCCCCCTTATTTATTTAATTTTGCAAGAGCACAAAAACAGTTTACATTCTATTGTACATGAACAGAGCAACATAATATTTTAAAACCCTAGGAGTTGACTTTATTATCGTGAATTCGTCATACATTGGAATTTAAGACTTGAATTTAAGACATGAACTAGAGATAGAGAGAGGGGGAGAAAGAGTGATGGCATGGTGTATTGTCGTGTCAACTTGCGTTTGCGAATTCTCTGTATATTTTTTTTGTAAATATTGGATTTCTGTTTCGAAGAATATTATTTGTATACAATAACAAGTATTTATATTTTCTTTTTGTTTCGGTGAAGATTGCTGCGCTACTATTCCATTAAAACAATCAATATGATTAAACAATATAAATTACAAGAATTTTGAGAAGACTATAGATATTCATCTGTACTTTTGAGATATCCATCCAAGCAACATGTTATTCATAATCATAAATACATTTCAATTTCCAGTAGTGTTTCCATGGCTCAGTGGTCTGGGATCGAATCCTATTAGAAACGAAACATATTCTCTTTTTCTTTTTCTTTCTTCTTTGCTTTCGTGGTCAGTGGTGGAATAACCATTAGACTGAGTTGACTGAGTTCCCTTTCTTTCTTTCTTTCGTGGTTAGTGGCGGATCAACCATTATGCTACTAAGGATTTTGACTATATTTTCGTATGTAAAAAACAACAACAATGACTGATGGCAGTGACCAGACCAAAAACCGGTGACATCATGCACGAATAACAGCGACACAGTGACGTACGCGATGACGAATTCACTCTCACTTCTAAAGCCCAGGTCGACTTGTTCTGCTTAAGTATGCAAATCGCATTTACACGAACTGCAAATAAAGGAATTAAAATGGGACACGTAGTTTAGGAATAATATTACGTGGGTAAATGAATTCTGTTTTGTTTACTTTTTAGATTTTAATGAAGCAAAGGAGTTCGGCTCTAACGGAGCCAAGCTTGTTTCATTATATTTTTCAAGCACAATGCAATTGCAAATCATTTAAATCTTTCCGTCATTTTTCGACGGAACGGGCAAACAAGTCTGCGTTTAATAACGTGTTCTGTAAATATTAAGTATGAATGACGACAAGATAGGCCTAGAGGGCGTGCATAAACTCTCTTGGGAGCCACTCCTCTGTGTGTGGGATGACAAGGTCAGCCTGTCACTAGGGAACAAGGCCTTAGACGGTAAACATGTGTCCTGTCACTTGCAATATATATATATGCACCAGAGGCGGCCTGCATGATGCAACAAAACAGCAAGGAGTCTTGGCATAATTTCATAGATGATTCCCTCTCTTTCTCTCTCCCTCGAGAGACACATTTCTGCTGTCGTCTGCAAGAATATCTACTTACCGAATTGCGTCGCACTTGGAACTGACCCTGCAGCGACACTGGGTGATAAGTTTTCACATATTACCCAAACGCTTTCAGGCATATTTGTTTTTCGAGACAAGGGAGCCGCTGGTTTTAATTCTGGACTTTAATAATGCATTGTAGAAAAAAACTATTTGAAAGACATTTTCTTTACAATTTAGTCTGATTCATCTTTATGTTTCTGTGTATTGTATGTCGAAAAAAGAAACTCCTTGCTACGGTTAAATCTACACTACATACATGTATATATGTGCGTGTAGGTGTCTATGGCTGTGTGTGGGTGCGTGTGGTGTTGTGTGTGTGTGTGTGTGAATGTAGGATGCTGGTGTAAAGTGTGGTTTGAAAATAGTTTGATAGTGTTGTGAATTATATCCTCATTCGGTGCCCAATATATATATATATATATATATATATATATATATATATATATATATATATATATATATATTGTGTGTGTGTGTGTGTGTGTGTGTGTGTGTGTGTGTGTAAATGAAACTCGGTCCTTCGCAGTGACGCTGAGTTTCATGAATGCAGTGGGATCGTCAGAAGCGGTTAAATTTCAATCTATTTGAAATGTACGAGTTGAAAAAAGATCCCACTGAATATCATTCTAACTGAAGAGACAACTTGATTAATGTTTATAAAGCATAAGAAAATACACAGTTCATCAATCCTCTATAATGGATTCCAATTTGCTCTTTATTTCCCCAATAACACTCCTTGATTCGAGAAAAAATTCTTCGAATAACAAAGATATTTAAGGAGATATTCTTTATTAAAAGCCAAACCTCTTTTTGTTTTCAACAATCGCTCTAATTTTGCCATGCATTCTAATTAGGGAGGCATCATTATTGTTGTTGTTGATAATGTGAAAAGATTTTCTTCTTCCTCAGTCATCGTTGGAAGAAACAAATGTTTTTCGTTTTTACTTTATCCAAAAATGTATAAGTAGTAACAGGGCGACTGCGAGTGTTATTCAGTTCAGACATAAGAAAATCAAATGAGAGATGATAATATGAGTGATGGAACTGCGTGCCATCTTCAGCATGAGGTCAGTGCAGAGGTTATTAGGTTACAGTACCAAGCACACGGAGACACAAGAGACGGGCGTGATGTGTTGAATATTGATTTCGTGCACACTCCCTTCTAAATAAGATCAGACAAGCATTTCAGAATAAAACAGTCAGTTGAGGAAGGTCGGAAGGTATACAATCGAAACATTGCAAAAGAATAAACAACAAAGCCAAGACAATTAGTCAAATGAAAACCATATAAGTTACCGGTGATATATTGTCGAAAAGCTGTACACCAAATACATTAACTCTTTTTTCATCTATTTAACAGTAGGTTTTGTATACTTTATTATTCCACAAATTACTCCAATCTTTTGTGTTTTTATCGCTACCTTTCGGTCGGTGCCTTCTTTGTCTTTCCTAGTATTTCTAAAATTCTGGGAAGAGTTATTAACATTTTCCGCAAGTTATTCTGTATCATACTGAACCATATTTGTTGATTTTATGACTGCAAATCTGGCCTATAAGTTCTCTGGTTTTCCTCAGATCCATGTTGTATCCAGCCGCCTTTGAGTATTACCAGTACTGCTCGGTAGATACAGTGAACTGTGTCTATCCTAATGAGAAGATGAAAAGTGTATTTATTATGCCTCAGTCAGCCTGCCTTGAGATGATCTTCCGAAACATGAACTTGGAAAATAGAGGAATCAAAATAGACGGCGAATATCTGAGCAACCTTAGATTTGCAGACGAGATCGTCCTCTTTGCAGAGAACCTACACGACCTCCAACTAATGCTAGATGAACTAAACGGAGAAAGCAAAAAAGTCAGCCTACACATGAACTTCAGTAAAACGGAAATCATGTGCAGTAATCATGTTGAGAATAAGAACATAACTGTCAAGATAAAGATGCAAAACTTGGCAAGGTAGACCACTACATCTACATAGGACAACGAATCTCCATGAGATCCTCAAAAGAAGAAGAAATCAAGCGAAGAATCACTCTGGGATGGTAAGCCTTTGGCAGAGCTAGCTCAACTTTCAAAAACCAGACGATGCCAATAATCCTAAAAAGAAGAGTATACAACCAATGCATTCTCCCGATAGTCACTTATGGAGCTGAAACATAGAACCTAACCGAGAGACACACTTACAAACTGAGAAGTATGCAACGCGCGCATAAGAGAATCGTACTCAACCTTACATGGAGAGATCACAAGACACCACAATATATCAGAAAGAAAACGGGAGTCTGTGACATCATAGAAACTATTAAAAAACTCAAATGGCAATGGACCAGCCATATTGCAAGAATGAAAGACAACCGGTGGACAACACGTCTCACCACATGAATCCCCAGAGATGACATAAGAAACTGAGGCCGACAGAACACAAGGTGGAGAGATCAAATAGACAAATTCAGGAAGTACTGACTCTGTGACGTCCATGATAGATAATTGTGGCGAATCCTGCGTAAAGTCTATGTCCAATGACGGATGTTAAAAGACTAAATATGATGATGATGTGTCATATACATGTGAGAATGGTTGTACACACACAAGTACACTCACACACACACATACATATGACTGACCACTGAATGTATGGTTGTGGCAGTAATATCATTTTCAGTATTTGTTGAAGGTATTTCCCTCCGGTACTGACTACAAGCAAGTGTGTATGTAGATAATTTTCATTTTCAAACCAACCAATCAGACAGCAAGTTAATAAAGCGACTGACAAATACAACAAAAAAGCGAATCGTAATGAAATAAAATTGGTACTGAATTACAGGCAACCTGTTATCAAATATTTCTTATAGCATTTAACATCATTGAAATACTAAAGAACAAACGCATTCTGAAGCGAAGTGTTTCAGATTTCTGACTCTGACAACTGCTCAAGGGACAAATGGCATTGGCTTTTATTTCCTACTTTCTCTTCTTGGTTTTGTTTTTCTTAGAATCTCTGTGAGAAGCACTGCTTTGAGACTTCTGGCTCTTTCTGTTGTACAGCAAAGGTAGTAGTAGTAGTAGTAGTAGTAGTAGTAGTAGTACGATTCGAGCAAAAGGAGAGGAACAATGAATGGGAAGTTCAGATGAATATAAGTGGGAAGAAAAAAGCAACACTGGGTGAGCGGAAAAAAATAAAAAGATTAAAAGAGACGGAGAAAGAGATAAAGAAAGGAAGAAAAGAGATATAAAATCAATAAAAGAAAGAGAGAAAACAAGAGGGAAAATCAAAAAAACACAAACGAAAAATGAATAAAAAGAAAGAAGAAATAAAAATGAAACAAGAAAGAAAGAAAGAACGAAAAAATTAATCAAAAAGAAAGAAAGAAAAAATTACAAAAGAAAAACGAAAGAAGGTAAAAGATAAATGAATAAATACAGAACGAAAAAAAATTATGAGGTACCAAAATACGCACCAAATTATACCTAGACTGGCATAAGGCCTCATTCATGGGGCACCGGTGAAAGTCGAACTCACTACACTACTGGATAGTCAGCAGAACAAACTTACAAGTCATCACTCCATGGCAAGCGGAAAACAGGAACATTTACTGAAGCTGAACTTAAACTGGTACAAGGCCACAAGGGTAAGGCATTTAGTGAGGATCGAACACACTACAAGAGTAAAGTTTTATGAGACAAGCTTGCTAACCACTTAGCTGTACCACGGCAGCGGTTCTAAAGTAGCAATAATGTGAGAGTTAATTGTTTATCATAAACAGAATTGAAATGAAAAAAATTATGCATCATTCTGTTCATTTGTATGAACAACCGTTACGCTTCCAATATTTATTCTCTTCAAATCTTGGATCCATTCTCCTCCCCCAGCCACACTTGCAAAGTAATGAACAAGGGAAAGAATGGAAGAATGTGCTTATGCTTGAATGGGAACAAGTAATAAATTACTCCAACAAAATCATATACTCCAATAGCAGAAATATATAAGCAAGAGTAATGAGGATACCTTAATTGCGAACAGCTGCGGGATTTCCACACGTCCAACTAGTAAATATTATTTCGAAACTCAGACCTCCAACTCAACCCAAGATGACACAGCGCCACTAATTTGAAATCGCACCCCATTTCACCCAGCTCTACCGAGAGAAGGCCGACAGGGTACTAAAACATAAAAGAGACTAGTTTATCTCGGTAGAACTGGAGTGTGGCCACACACACAAACATACACACACACCCATCCTTGCAGTCTCGCTGTTTACATACACCAGTCTATCATTATGTTTTCAATTTATTTCACTTTTGTTTTTGTAAAGCCTTTTGCTTAGGAAGGAGGTTGTATAATGGACAGAATTAAGCGCCTATGTTTTTGCGTTAACTTGTTATAATGTCACTACCAGGGACAACTGACGTTCCTCGGTAGCCATTTTGATTTGATCCTGTGTCTTATGTGTATGATTAGTTTGCCTTGTGCAAACTTGAGTGTGGCTGAACCAATTAAGGAATTGTGTTTGACTGTGAAAATTTGGGAGTCCAAAATATCTGAGTGTCAGGAAAATGGACGTGCTCCTTTTTTCTTTGTTTCCTTCTCATACTTTAGACGATTTTACACAAAATTTCTCAATTTTACAATCAATGGAAATTTGGCATAAAAAACCCTCCGTGGTGTGCCCATGGCAACCCGAATCTGAAAACTGAAAGTAAAGGAAAATATCTTGCAAAAGGAAAGCCTCCCTTATTATTTTGTTATATCTTCATTTTATTGCTTTTCTTTGCAACTACCCCGGTCGTCAGGCTACGGCAGCGAAGATAGGAAATAAAGGAGCACCTCTCGGTGAGACTCAAACTCACATTTTTTTTTTGCCCCGGGGAGCCAGATTATCTGCGCCAGCTGCTCTGCCAATTGAGCGAGAAGAATTTTTACGGCTGGCAATTGATCAAATGTAACTCCTTGAAACCTGTCCTTTTATTCACACTGATCGCTCGGCACCATATGATGTTTTTATATACATTAGCTGTATTATTAGGAATAATGTTATCTTGATTTGTGCTCTTTATAAGATGAAGAAAACATTAATAAAAAATTTGCAATGATTGACATTGTTTTATCTAAGTGGAAAAAGTCACCTTTATTCATTTGGTTGTATGGAATAGTCATGAAAGAAACTTACGAGGAAAAAAAGTCATAATGTTGGTTGGGAAAGAAGTCAATAAAATTTATTGCGTTTTTCTTTTTTTATATACCCTTCCAAAATTCAGGCATCTGGCACTTTAATAGGATAGTCTTAATGTGATCGGAATAAAAGTAACAGGGATAAAAGTCACTTAACAAAAGTGATAATGTAGCTCGAATCAAAATAACGTTGGAGTAATAACTTGTTTTCCAAGCTATGCAACACCGGCAAAATGTGGTAAAGACATTTCACTTAGTTTTTTTTTTTTTTGCAAATTAAACTAAAGTAGGAGGAATATGTCGATTCCAAAGTTACACGACACTGTTGACTTATGGAAAATAAATTACAAAAGAACCTTTATTCATTCAAATTTTACAAATCAGATTATTTAATTAGTACTGAATATTACTAATTTTTAAAAAAATTCCTATGGCTTTTGTTATATGACTTTTATCCTGATCACGTTTTTTTGGTAGCTCTGGGTAACACCACTTTGTAAATTTTGTTGCCTAACTTTTCTTCCCGTGACCTTTCTTCCGAGATTCAGTCTCGAAAGGGTTAAATGAGTACTCAGTTTTAAAAAAAAAGTTTTTTTAAATTTAAAAAAAAAGACATTCCATTAATATAAAAGTTCCCTTGGCTGGGTTAGTTGCGTATTTGGTATCGGCCCAATTTGGCCTTGTGTCATTCTAAAAGTATAATTCATTTGAGTTGACGTTTCTAATGTTAGTGTTATATTCGCTCCTATTTGCATATTTTCGAGAAACTACCATCACTCAAAGTAGGTCAAGTTACCAAATTACAGATCTGCGAATGGTACGAACTGGCATGGTGAAAGTTAATGTTTATCAACACATATAATAATTAGCCATGTGTATTTGTCGCGCTAGTGTTATCGATGACGTCTAACTAAGTGGAAATATACTTTTATGTTGGGTTAAACTTGATAAATAGTACCTTTATTTCTTCTACCCTTTACTTTACTAGTTTAATATTCAGAAAATATTGAACATAAACAAGAAAAAATGTTTTTGATATTTTATAAGTACAATGCAATTACAAAATTACTTGATTAAAGCGGTCATTTGCTTACGACAAGAGTAAAATAGTCCATACATATGATATTCCTACCAAATCGTTCTTGATTACTGACAATCTTTCTCTTCCTGATTTGCTATGCTTTCCCTATAATGAAATCATTAGCAAAGGGTCTACATAAGACATATGATAGCCCTATCCTAACAATAACACTAAAGGATTAATTCGTAATCATTGACAATACCCTTCTTCTCTATATTTATGCATTTCTATAGAAAAATAATTTACAATGCATTTCTATAGTCAAATCATTAGCGGTACATTTGCATTGTTGGTACAATAGCATTTTACCACATTTGTTCACATTTTGTCTGATTGAAAATGATTCTAGGTAGAAAAATTACAAAACTTGTTTTTAAACTATCACAATATTCAGCTATCAGGGGAGGTTTTTTAGTGCAGAAAAATGAATAATACTTAATTTCATCGGTTGCTATGTCACTTTATCATCATTAGAGTCCTTGTGACCTTTGGTAGTCAATCTTGGATGAGACTTTGAAAAATGAGTCGATTTGGCACAGTATGTCTGTCTTACATACACAACCCTCTCATTGCACTTAACAGAGATGGTTAGGAAAACCATTATCCCTGCTGCTAATACAAGCATTATTTGGAAGTATTCTCCTTCAAATGGCTATACATAAGATTTGCTATGTTATAAATCTTGAAGAACTAATGCATGACAACAACAACTTTGGGTTTCGGAATTTCTGACAAAATATTTCAGGTCGGTACGAACCCGGCTGTGGAACGCAGACGATAGGACAATTTAATCTAAAGATAGCATGTGAGTTCAAACATCTAGAATTCTTCAACAGAAGTCAAGATCCGAAGTCAACTGCATCCAACTTGAATTTCAAAACAGCACTAAATATCAGGGAAAGTCGAGGGATTCGGTCCGATAAATTCAATGTACATAATAGTGTCTTCTGGAACTGACTTGTTTCTTAAACACTGTTTACTATTTACACTTTGCCGTAAGAAGTTACGAATATAAGCTATTGTTGGTTACTTATTTATTTATTCATTTTTCTATAGTTTTTTTTTAGTTTAAGACCCAAACATCTTTAAGAGCTTTAGAATCGAATCTGGCACGTTCATGCTGGTAAATTGATAGGTTTGAGTTGGAAGAAAGTGTCACTTTGAATTTGTTTAAAACTTCTGTGTAAATTATACTTTTTCGTGCATTGCCGGCAGCGATTGGTCAACTGTTGTCATATGACTGTCAAGTTTCCTTATCTGGACTCAAAAATCATTAATTCTTTGCCTGTCTAAACGACTTGTTCAATGTTTATATGCAAATATTTTTCAGTGTGGGAACACACAGACGCGATAAGTGATAGATAGGGCTAAGTGGTTGCACTAAAGAAGTTTTGCTGGAGTCAAACCAGCAAATAAATAAATAGATAAATACTTATGATTAACCCTTTTACCGAATTTAGCGAGAAGAGCAACACAATTAGCAACTGTTCATTTATATTATATCAGATCGACACTTTCACTGCAGACATCGGTGTACTGGGGAAATTCTGTCTCGGGTTGAATGCTGGGTCACCAGGTGGCAAATAGGTATTATTATATCAGAAGTCAGTATTTTTTACTCTGAGACCATGTTCTTAGATTATTGCAAGATCTTTTGACTCAGTAAGGACCAAACTCACAACAAATTAGTACTTGTCTGCTAGATTAGCTAGACATAGAATAACGTAATGAGGAGAATCTTACTCTGATTTAATAGTTAGCTGGCTGATCTCGAAGGCCATTACAACTGTTGTGAGTTTTGTCTATACTTGTGCCTGATACGTTAAGTTAAGCTTTATCATTTCTACTGGAGTGATATTGATGCTAACGTTGTAAAAACATTAGTGCCCTTGTGTCAGACTAAACTAAGAAATAAAGTTTGCTTCGCTGTGGAGTAAATGTAAGCAAGTTAGAATCACAGAACATATCTGCTAGCATGAGTCTGATCCACACTCAGTGAAACACATTAGTGGTATTGAGCTAAATTAAAATAGGTTTAGCAAATAATGATATCTATGAAGCCTAACAAACCCGGCTTAGGGCTAAATAGGGAGCATGTGTGGCGCGAATTTTCGAAATGATAACGGTCGTAATTTGAAATCTTTGCTTTCGCAGAGCCGTAAATATTAGATCCTTAAATACGAACCCAAAAGAAATCAATGAGTTCTTGAGAAAATATTCATAAGGCTCAAGAAATTTAAATCAATCTTTTCTTGTATGGTTTCCCACTTGGTTTGCATGAAACTAACATTGCTCAATCTCAAGGAACTCTTTGTGCCAGTGTTTTACGTCAATTAGCAAGAAACGATCGACTGGAAACGCAACCGTAAGAAATAACTGGAGATCAGTGGTTCTTTTATTCCGTCTCATGTCTCCTCGGTTAGTTTATGGCTCTAGAGGGACGTCGAAATGAAGCTATGAAAGGAAACGGTGTCACATTTATTATAATTGGCCCAGTTAATTTGGATAGGAAGGAAGTTCGTTTCGTCTCCATGAAAAGATGTTTAGGTGGAAATTATTGAGAAAAATGAATGGAAAAAGCGAGAAAAGACGAACGTGCGATAATAGGGAGGAAGAGGGCAAGAGAGGAAGAAAATGTATGAAGGAGAGAAAAGAAAGAAAAGAAAACAGAAAGAAAGTAAAAATTATTGAGGAAGGACAGAGGCAGAAAAAAAGAGAGGAGAAAGGCAAGCAAAATCACATCTTACAGAATAGGGAGAAGGAAAGAAGTAGAAAATGAGGAAGGTATACGAAGAAGCACAAAAGAAAAGAAGAGAGACATTGAGTAAAAAAAACAGAAGATGAAATGTCTTGGAAGACAGTGAAGAGAATTAAGATGAGACGTAGAGAATAAAAAAGAAAGAAGCAAATAAAGAAAAAGGAAAAAACAAAAGAATTTGTGAAAGAATGAAGAAGAGAGAAGAGAGGTAAGAAGGTAATAGGACGGAATGTCTGGAGAAAATCGTAAAGAGAATGAAAATGAGACGAAGAGAATAAAAAAAGAAAGAAAACAAAGAAAGCAAATAAAGATAGAAATAAGAAATCGAATTGAAGAAAGAGAAAGAAAAAAAAAACAACATCGCTTCATTAAAATCTAAAAGTATAACAAAATAGAATTAATCTCTCCGTACAGTATTATTCGCAAACTACGTAATAAAATGTAAACAAAACTAATAATAATTCTTGTTAAATGTGAGGAGGGTCGGAGAACGCTTCGTTCGAAATTACATGCTCAACATAATGGGAATAAGAATATACGTTCGAACACTTCATAGCAAAAAGAGAATAGAAATTCATCTCAGAACTTCAAAGATTATCGAGAGTAGCCGGGAAAGCAGCTGGTACAAGCGTAGAAAACACAGTATTAAAGATAGCGATACTAGTCTGAATAACACGTGGAATGATGACCAAATTTATGCCAGATTTTCAGACAGTATTCAAGAATGGTATTTGGTTCTCAGAGGATCATTTCATGCTCATGAAGTGACGATACTTCAAACCAGAATTTAAGACAATTGTGAAGAAGCGTCGGAGACCAAATTAGTAGAAGCGTAGTAATCAAAACAATAAAAATGCTGATACTAGTTTAAGGGAATAAAAACAAAAAATCCTTCCAAAATTTCATCATTTTATTCTTTCTTTTTCTCCTTTCCTCATCTTTCTTTTTCTGTTTTTCTACTTTTCTTCATTTCTTCGTCTACATCTTTTTCTCTATTCCCGTCGTTTCCTTTTTTTCTATTCTCTTCTTCAGGGTCTCTTTATTCAAAAACTTTCTTCTTCCTTTCATACTTTCTTTCAACCCTTCTTCTTTCTTCTTATTCTTCTAGTTCTTTTTCTTCTTTCTTTAACACCACTTTTTTCAAACTAATCTTCGACGCACTTTTTTAATGGCCATTTCCCCTCACTTCATTTCTTTTTCGTTTCTTCATCTCTTTCTCTTTCACGACTTCTTTTTTGCCTTTATTTCTTCTTCCTTTTTTTCTGTCCTTTATTTCTCCTTCCCCTTCCCCTTTTTCTTCAAGTTTTCCACCTTCTTCTTCTTCTTCTTCTCCTTCTTCTTCTTCTTCTTCTTCTTCTTCTTCTTCTTCTTCTTCTTCTTCTTCTTCTTCTTCTTCTTCTTTACGACTTCCTTCCACTCATATTCTCTAGCTCCTCATCCTCCTTTTTCTTACCTTGTCTCCTTCACAATTTCTCCTTCTCGTGTCCCTTTCCAGGGAAAGTGCAAATGAAGTGTGAAATGATCTGTAAATAGCAGGATTTCTGGATACCGAGACAGACGCAATCCACATTTTTCGGCGGATTGCTATTGCCGACTGATGTGTGTCACTAAGTACTCGGCCACTAATTTGGGCTCTGTCTGCTAAACTAAGGACTGACTGCTTGATCGGGATTACCCGTGTCATGGGTACCTTGTCGTACTTTTCATTTAAAGGTATCATCAGCTACTCAAGCCTTTCTCAACCTTTCAATAATGGAGAAACCCTTTGAATGACTATTATAACTCAAGAAACCCCCACATAGAAATGTTATGTGTGCTACTAATGATACATCAGAGTATCTAATTATTTATCTATCTACGTAACGAACAATGTGAATTTTCCTATTTCTCTGTCCGTAAAAATGGATGCTTCCGCTTAAAGATAACATTTTTGCTGAATGCAATATTTCTTACTCACTATTCGAAACAATTGACAATAAAATTGAAAAAAAACATTATTGATTTTTCAGCAGGGATTAACAAGTATGTATTATAATCTAAAAGTAATTATCAGCCTTTTTTCAAGCATGTATCAAATTTTAGTGGATTCCCAACTCTAGGGCTCTGCGGGGCCCCTGTTAAGAAAGGCTGAGCTACTCCATTGTATAACTAGATCCCTAGGCGAAAACAGAAATAATAACGAGAGCCTGATACACCATGTTGGTCAAAAGAGCTGTTGAAAACGTCACAGGCACTCATATGTATACTTGTTACCTTGTGTTACAAATAAGAAAAAGGGAAGCTTGTTATAAGGCTAAACAATCTTTATCAAACTACTGCATCTTATGAGACATCTGAAGAATTCCCCTTGAGAAATGACTAGACTTAGTAGTCGATGTTCGAACCCAGATAAAAGGCAGGATTTCGATCGCTGATTATCAGGATTGACAGAAGCCTCCTTTCAGACAATTGGCGCCACACTGTCTCACCAAGACCAATTTGAGCCTTGTGAGATTTAACAAAGCTTAGTAAATATCTATAATTATTCATTCTTTCGAACGACGATTCTTCATGGTAGGTTTTCCCCACTTTGGTGATTAGCGCAATGCAATCTTTGTATCCACATTTCACCTTATGCCAGACAAAAATGAACTTCCCGGATATCTAGGTTTTGCTGAGTGGCTAAAGCAGTTGCATTTTCCTCACCGGTATCCCAATAGTCAGTGCTCGAACCCAAGTGAAATTCCGGATAAGGCTGATTTTTTTCGTAAAGAAATTGTGTGGTCATATATACTTCACTAGTGTTTCTGACGGGTGATACATTTTGAAAGGAAAACAAACAACAACAATAAAAAAAAAAGCAAGATTGAAAATTTTGATTAATTTCTGCATCGATGGCAGTGTTACCGCTGAACCCTTATTATTTCCTATTCGTTTTTCAATGAAATTTTTGCTTTTTTCCCATTTTGTTCTGTTTTATTTATTTCTATTTTTATCCTAATTTCATCATCATCATCATCATCATCATCATCATCATCGTTGTCGTCGTCGTCGTCGTCATTGTCATTATTATTATTATTATTATTATTATTATTATTATTATTATTATTATTATTATCATTATTATTATTATTGTTGTTGTTGCTGTTGTCGTTGCTGTTGTTGTTGTTGAGTCTTTAACAGCAATTGTGTTTACCCAAGAAGTTAGACTAATTACTGAGTATACGTGGGGAGTAAGCTTGTAAAGCATTTTTCTTAGCTGTTGAACCAGGAAAAAAATTTCTCAGATGATGTAGTGTTACCAGGCTTTCAGAACCCTCCCCCCTGGCTATGTAACTGAGTGTGTGATTTATTTCAGCAATTGAGACAGGGATGTTTATTTTTGGTTGTATTCAGATTTGGTGCTGAAGTCAGAGGACAATAAGCTAAAAGTTTTGCCCAAGGACTTTGTGTTTACCTGTGATTTATCTCAATTAAAATTGATTTGTCATACGCCACAGAACAAAAGAAATTATTTTTCTATATAAAATACCCTTTGTCTATTCGTAACGCTTGCTTTAATCTGCAATGCATTCCTACAGTAAAATCATTTGTATTTATATAATAGTGCTTTTCTCTCGGGAATATTTTTATTCATTCCTGGCCACAGACAATCTCCACATTTTCAATGCATTTCTATAGAAAAAATACTTTCACTGAAGTTTTCCGAGTAAAATTATGTGCAATTCATTTCTATAGTAAAACCACCAGCAATGAATTTATATTAGACATATGATGGCACTATTCTGTTGGTAATGTTTGCACTAATTCCTGGTCGATGACAATTCATCTTTTCCGGATTTTCAACGCATTTCTATAGAAAATCGTTTTCATTGAATTTCATGAGCAAATTTTTTTGCAATGCATTTATATTGAAAAATCACTAGCAACTTATTCACACTTCAAGCCATTCACTCATTCATAATGGCCTTATTATATCAATAATATTTGCCTTATATCCCGTTCACAAACAATTTCTTTTTTCCTACTTTCCAAAACATTGCTGCCGTAAAATTACTTGCCACGCTTTTCTGTAGTAAAACTATTAGTAACGTATTTACGATACAATATCTCTATTCTCTCAGTAATTAAATCCTGATCACAATTACTTTATCCACTATATTTATTGCAATGTTTTCGAATAGTGATTCACTTATAATATATTTACATTATACATACATGTAATGGCTCTCTTCTGCCAGTCAATGCTTACTTCAATTCCTGATCGTTTACAATCTTTTCTTTCTGATCTTCTATGTATTTCCATAGAAATACTATTTTCCAATGGCTTTTCTTCAGAAAAATCATTGGCAATGCTTTCCTCTAGTAAACTCTTTCTTTGGTATCTCACCACCCCCTTTTTCTGTGTTTCATTTCTACCCTTCCTCCACTCTTCTCTGTCTCACTTTTTCCTTTTCATTTCTTCTTTTTTCCCTCCCCCATTTCCTCTTTCCTTCTTTTTTCACACACACACACATGCACGCACACACACGCACACACACGTATACACATACAAAAAAAAACAAACTAACAACCAAATAAAAAACCCCCTAAAATCTAACCCACGCATCTGTTGATCCTGTGTCCTGTCAAGACTTTGCCTATCAAATTACTCCACAGCTACACAGATTAGGGTGTTTTTAAATTAAAGTCTACATTTCTCTCATCATCTTGGCATGCATTCACAGCAAGCATGTTGCTTCAAGGCACGTTTATTAATGCCACGTGTGAAATAGAGGGGGGGGAGGGGCGCTCTGGGTTAACAAATACATGACTAGTTCTTAAATAAAGATAAACAAAAATAGAGTGGTACCGCCTTTAATCCAGACCTGGCCGTTGCCGGTCGGTGGAAAATGTCGTTAAACAAAAATTGTCAATTAAATAGCCTTTTTCATATAATTACGTAAGATATTTAAGTAGTTTTTCAATTCTTGATGATTTTTGAAAATGCACAAAACCATATATTTTCAATATAATTCATATATTTACAATATATATATACATATATATATATATATATATATATATATATATATATATATATATATATATATATGTATATATATATATATCATCAGTCTTTTAACGTTCATCGTTGGACATAGATCTTCCCCAGGACTCGCCACAATTCTCTATCATGGGCATCGCGGAGTCAGTATCTCCTGAATCTGTCCAGTTCATTTATCCATTTTGTGTTCTGTCGGCCTCGGTTTCTTATGTGATCTCTGAGGATCCATGTTGTGAGACGTGATGTCCATATATATATATATATATATATATATATATATATATATATATATATATATATATATATGATCATAATACAGCGCTGTCTAATTAGTTACATTAAAAGTAATTCATAAGATTCGGAAAAAAATGATTAATAACTTCTGATTTTATACAAGAAAAACATCGGTTGTTGAATTTAAGGTTTTTCGATTTGATTTCGAATAGCATTCATGTTTCTAGGTGTTTGGTTTTACAGGTCGATTTATCGCAGTTCAAACCGAGGCTTGAAACTGACTCGAAGAACTCAAGTGGCAGACCCACAAACTAATGGCGGTAGATTCAAAATATGCCGGACCATAGGAGTTACCACACTACAGGATGCCGGATTAGTGAGGTACAATCTGTAATATATTTTGTTGTTCATTATATCGACGAATTCAGTACTTGTATATATCTTGTTTCGATCACTTGTTGAAGCAGTTTTCGATTATTTAGAGGAAAAATTTAACATAATTCCTAATCAAATTTGCAGCACTGGTCTTTTCCAGATTTTTGCTTCCACGTAAACATGATAGCAGTGTGATACTTTCCTTCCTACCCAGCCTTAGGAATGGGACTAGTCGTATCCTTGTCATCAGGAGGTGCATAGCATAAATGAGGCGATCTTGATCCCGAGGATTCCAACCTTGGGACAGCACCTTACCATTGCATTACAAAGGAAGAGTAGGAAGTTATTCTGAAGCCTTCATGACACTGATCCCAGGGCTTGGGCAATTTTTGTTCTCTTTGTGACACCCCACATAAAACCTGACCTTGTGTCAAATTTGCCTTCATGGGGAGACGAATAAATACTCTGTTTAGTCGGAGTTTAGAATCTTTCTATGTATTTTTTTCTCTTTTTAGTTTCCTCGTTTGGTACCCGCAACCCATTCCACGTGATTCATACATGATTGTTATAGAATCAACTTCTCAATTTATCTGGTCAGCTATGGCACGGTTAAGATTGACCTTCATCTGCAATCTAGTTTGCGGACGTGGCAAATCAAAGTAGATTGGAGAACTGGTGGCCGAGGATTCATGTCCTAGACTGTCTTTCCCATAGCACGAAGGATCAGGATACACCCTGATGTCTGTGGCAATGGCCAAGGGAACCCGATAACCCATCATAAAATGTGACCTTATTGTGTGCCCCCCTCTCCCCAAAATGACTATACTATCGTGTGTGGGAATGGATAAGCACTCAGACAGTTTTAGTATTCTAGGAATCTATGCAACATATCCCCGTTTTTTCGAGCTATGTATAATACATTTTTCATTAAGATCACTAATAAAACAAAAATGAAACGTGTAGATTCCCTGCTTTTCTTCGCTATCACAGGATATCTGAAGTCGCCATGTTAAAAAAAAGAGAAAATTTGCTCAACTAAGTGGTGGCAGGTGGAGGGAGGGGGTCTGTAGAAATAATGAAAATTCAAGGGAAAACATTCGTCTCTTTGACAAGCGAATACTTTGTGATGGGTATCTTAGATTTACATTTGTTATTTACATTCAAATGAGAATAGAGGAAAGGTCTGAGAAAGAAGTTAACAGAATTTGTCTTTTTTTTATGAAGATCGTTGTATAAATAACAAATGTCTGGTATTTATTCATAAACATTGTTGGTTCGAAAAACCTCCTAAGGATCCTGGCTAAGAACATTTCTTGAAGAAGAACTGCAAGAGAGGGTGGTCCGAAACATTGGGACAAGGTATACTATTACTGCTGTGAGTTCAATCCTTGCAGAGTTCCCATACTTATGGCCTTGCATCTAACTACACTATGATTAATACATACCTATGGTATTATGGTGGGGTAGAAAGTGCCAGCAAGGCTAGCCCCAGAGACTATGACTACTCTCTTGTATTTGGTCTTCATCCACAATTATAGACTTGCGCTGAACTAAGCTGGTAAAGAAGAGATCAGCAATCAAGATCATTATTATTGTAGTGAGTTCAATCCTCGCTGGATGCTCCACTGTGGAGCAATGCTATGCAAACTTGTTTTGCAGGCTGTTTCAACTGTAGCAAGTTCGATCCTAAGTGGGTGCCTCTACACTTGTGACCTTGTGCTAAACTCAGCTAAGCTCAGTTATAACATATCTTTTAGTGAATCACCGTGGAGCAATGGTTAGTAAGTTAGTCTTGTATATCATTATAACTGTAGTGAGTTTGATCCTCATTCAGTGAATTCCATTTGTGACCTTGTGCAAGACTAAGCAAACCTTGGTAAATATCTTGGACGCCTCACCATAGAACAATTGTGAGCAAGCCAGCCTACTACTAAAGTAAGCCTGAACTTCACAAGGTACCAAAGATTTATGTCATGGCCTCGTGTCATGCTAAGCTTAGCTTGATAAATACCAATAGAATGAGATTCTGTGATGACTTAAAAGGCGTTGATAACCTAGTTGCGATTTTTATCTCTAACAGTACCCTCTTGACGATGAAGTCGCTTTTCTTCTTTAATAATGATAATGATAATATTATTCTTATTAGTAGCAAAATAGTAGTAGTTGCAGCGGTCGTAGATGCAGTCAATGACGCGACAGTAAGCGAAAAAAAAAAGGGATGAGAGAAAAGAAAAAAGAAAATATTCCTTGTTGTCGAATGACAGAAACCTGACGACAACGAACAATTAAAAAGAAAAAAGGAAGGTACCAAACGAAAACAAATCAAGAAAACAGACGATCAAGTCAGCGCCATACATTCAGTGCGGAAGTGGTGCGAACGGGACCCCGGGGGAAAAAAGAAAGTATTGAAGTCACGTGATGTAGGAAGACGTCCATCATCTTCTAGGTCTTTTGTCAAATGACTTGACGTGACAGTAGATTAAAGGAAAGGTTTGTTTGTATGAAGGTAACTCAGTAGCAATAGTAACTCGGTTGACGATTGGTGCTCTCAACTTGATCATTAACAAATAAATAAAGTCCTGTTGTCAATTATTCGACACTGTGTGGGAACGACCGATGTTCGATCATCATTGTAGATAAATGAATGTTGTTATTTTTAAGATATCATATGGCAGCTCCATGGCTGACATAATTACGCAATACACGCATTCCAGTGCGGGACATGGTGCTAAATCCCAGGGAAGCATTATAGTTTTCTAAGCAAACAGACATTTTTTCTCTCATCTGGTCTTATGCCATACTAGTTTATGTGCGATACCCGTTTTGGACAGTTTTTAACTGTGGCGTGATTTTCGTTCTCCACGGTATTGAATTCAGTGTTACAGTAGCCTCCACCAAAGCTAGAAAGTCCAGTTTGCCCTTCTATTTCATCCATAGTTGGCGGGAGAAAAGATGGACTCATACCTTTCCTGTGAACGTAAACAGTTTCGGTCAGAGTTTGAACTCGGTACGCATATCCTTTTCCCCACGCCGTTGACAACTGCTCGCACCTACTGCTCAGTGCTGAGCATGATGAGTACACAGCACGATTTTTAATGACTGTGTTTTACCACGACGCCCGGGATAGAGAGATCTGTCGAATCTTGAGGAATGTGTATATCCAATGACGGGCGTTAAAAAGCCGGTGCTGATGATGATGGTGTTTGTTGTTAAGAGAGTCACGAAATCTGAATCCTATCGTGTAGGACTTGCAGAGCAATCGATTCCTTGCTACCGGCGTTAAAGAGAAAAACACAGACAGAACAGGATTTAAAGGAACTTTCTAATTGATATTATTTCCTTAGAATTACTATTGATTTTTATCACTTGCGTCGTGATCAATATCATTTCGTTTAAACCTTTTTCTGAGGCAGGAAATTTACGATAAAAAAATATGTAGCGTTCTTCATGAAAAAATATAGGATCGTAGTTGAGAAGTTGCAGGGAAATGCCTTCTTAGAGTGACGCTTCGTATACGTCGAAAAATCTTGTAGGTAACTTCTTCGGGTATAGATAAGGCAGAGAAAAACACTTTCCACGAAAATGTTTTGAACCGTTGTGCAAATATTTCATTCCTCCCACTGGAATAAATCAGAGAAAACGAAGAATAAAGATATATCCACAATCTCATTCTATTCTCTGAATTTACTGGAATCCCTTATTTTAAAAATGTGAATAGTTACTGAGTCTGGAAAAACGTAGTTATACAGTTGTATTTTGAACAATATTTTCGTTCACATGTATGCGCACGTGTGTGATTACTGCAACGTCGCATTCCGGCATGGACGAAGCTTATCTCTGGGTCTTTCTTAATTTGGATTCTCTGTCGTTTCAATGCGGTCATTCATTTATTCAATTAGCCTTCTTGCAAGCCGGAAGCATGACCCAACACCACAAAAACAGTCATAAACCCTTGTTTTGTAACAATAAAGCAGTGCTTTGATTGTATACATACAGTGGGCTATGTGGCAGAGGTCAGTTGGTGATTGTGTGTGGTGAAGTTGAGCGCTGAATGATTTTAGGAATATCAGTTTTTTTTTTGCTAAAGTTCTAAGACATTTGGATTCTGCCTAAAAAGAAAGTACCCTTGATATTTTAGGTCGAATGCCTCGGATATCTAGCCTCTTAAGTTGTGATAAAAGTAGCAATAAGATAGTAAAAGAATGCGTACCAAAAATTAACAGATAATTAGGACATTTGAGTAAGTATCACATAATATTACTTCTGTAATATCATTATTACTGTAGTGAGTTTGATCCTTGACACGTGCTTCCACACTCGTTACCTTGTCTCAGAGTTAATATGAATTCGTTAGGTGCCTCGCCCTGGGGCTATTAACTGCAAACTAATTTGCAAGGGGTTACTTCTGTGCGGTGAGTTCGATCCTCACCTGTGCTTTGTGGCTCTGTGTGAGACTGATCTGAGCTAAAATGTATCAATATATGAATATTTAAGACAGCGAAAAGCTTGTTCTCAGCTAATGAGATGATGAGAGTGAGTAAAGTCTTGAGTACTCCAGAAACATCACCCTGAACCAGACTCTATCTGTCTGTCTGTCTGTCTGTCTGTCTGTCTCTCTCTCTCTCTCTCGATGATTTCGATTTTGTGGAGGGCTGGGCAATGGTCTACGGAAGAAGTAATTTCATTTCTGAGTGCGTCCATGTGCAGTTACCCTCTGCAATGTAGCTTTATACCCAGAACACACAATATCTCTCATATCATCTCTTACTCTCTCAATCAGTATGAAAAAAGGTTGTGTATTCAGGATGGGAAGAGATGAAAAAAGAAGGAAAAAATTTATAGGTCTGTGTATAAAAGGGGAAGAAAGGCAGAGGGGGGAGAGAGAGGGAGAGGGAGAGAGTGGTTGAGAGACAGAGATTGTTCTTTTCCTTAGAGAAGAGAAATGAAATTTTAAAAAATTGATGAAGCAAGGTTTAGACTATATTCTATAATCCTAGATTGTTCTTCAAAGGAAAATACCAGATTCAGAGCGTACTGTTGATCTTATATGATCGATATAATACTTTTGCCATATCGATCACGCCTATTTCAGTTTCGTTCAAACAATTTGACCTTGAAGAACTCCAACATGATTTTTGCATTGGAATGAAGAATTGTGTATACTAGCATATGCGCGAGCGCTTACTGGCTGATATACACATAAATATCAGTAAGTAAACATAGGTATAGTATATATCTTGAATATAACGGATGAAAGTAAATCTGCAAAACGTGCCTGGTAGTTAGTAAAATTTCTTATTGATTTTTTCTATAATCAGTTTAGTTTGGCACAAGGCTAAAAGTAGAGCATCTATTGAGGATCGAACTCACTTCAGTTGTACTGATCTGCGAAACTGACTTACTAAACATTGCTTCAAGACTAGACACTTTGAATATGTACAGCTTAAAGCTTAGTTAGGTCTGAAACATGACTATAGTATTGGAAATTAATCACAATAACAGCGGATTGATCGGTGAGACAAGCCTTGTAACCATCATCCTAAGGGCGTCCACGCATCTTTATAAAACATTTTTTGGTCGGTCGGTCGGTTTCTAATATGTTAAATATCAATTTTTTCCACCGTATCATGTAAGATTGATATGAAACATGGTCCAGGCCATCGGGGGAACCATCCCTCATTTTCCCTCCCTACTCCCCTCTTTTTCTTCTTTTTTCTCTCCAGCCTGTTACTGCTATCACAACTTGTAAGCAACTAATATTTTAGAATCCCTTTGAAATATAGATGTAAGGATGGTGGATGTGTCATTGTTCAGTAAGAATCAGACTCACCGTACAAGCAATGGCCTTGTCAGACTGGCTTGCTTGCCACTACTCGACAGCAAATGACTGATCGGTTTTTAAAAAACACAATTCTAATTCTCTCGGAATAGAAATCTCCACAAATTCTTTTTTTTTTTTTTAAATAACATTTTAATTCTGCAAGCATGTTTTTCGGGGAAACATTTTTTCAATTATCTTTCGAAGCAGTCTTACGCAGATAATGTGAGTATATTTTCAATCATGAAATGCAATTCTCCTTGGTTTTATTTTCACAGCTTTCTTCTGTTCTTGGTGATCAAGTTCAAGCGTTCTCACTGGATGAATATCTTTGTTTCATCCCCACCCTCTCATGTACGTCTATCCCCCTTCTCTCTCTTTCTCCCCCTCCCTTTGCAGTCTTTGATTCCATTCTCAGAACCTCTCCTTTACCCACACCCCTACCAACCATTTTTTTTTCATTTTCAAAGTGTGACAGACAGTAGGTCAGCTGGACGGATATACTAAATAATAATGAATAATAAATTAGTGATTGAATGTCACTGAGTCAAAGAATTCCGATGCCCAACCAACAGTTCAAGACCAGTCCGAATCAATCAATATAAAGCATCCACACTATATCTCTGAAAGTTCTCAATAATTTCCATGAAATTTTGTGGAAGATTCGGCGATAGGCTACGAAAGAAGTTATTCAATTTTTGAGCAAGTCCTTGTATAGTTACCCTCAACATCGTAGCTATATGGCCAGGACACACAACATCTCCAAGAATTCTGTCTTTTCACATTTATGGATTTCCATTATATTTTGTAGAAACGTGGACCATGAACTATGAAAGAAGTGATAAAATTTGGGGCGGATCCAGGAATATCTTTTCATCTAAGAGATATTTTTCCGTTTGTGGTACTAACAGCATTTGAATATTCCACAGTACTAGCGAAAGGCTACCACAAACGAATGCATAGATATTTTCTGCAGTATTCTTTCTGATAATCGGATTTAGAAAATGACAAAGATGGCGAAAAAGAAAATTATTATGGTTATTATGCTACTCTTGCAAGCCATTGATAGTGAGTTACTTTTTTTTTCAAATTCTTCTCCTGTACAATAGTTGACTTCTTTTAAAAAAAATTGCTTACGTTGTAGGTCTGTATAAAAGTGCACTTGCAAATACAGCGGATTCCGCTTGAGCAGAAAACATCGGAACCACGAATTTCGGATCCTGTTTGAGATTGCACTTTTCAAATGGATTTGGTTAGAAAGGACAAAACATTAGATATGCTTGATTCTGTTCTTACACAATCGGTTCTACTAAGTGACTCTTCTTTGTAACCGATGTTCAACTCAACCAGAACCCCAGGGTACTTGTATCTAATCAACAGTATATACAAGTATACTACTAATTTCACCAAACTGGTACATCACTTACCGTACTCTTCGTCAGTCTACCCGAGGAGTCAACACGTACCAAGCAGTTGATAAAGGTGGGGAAGAATGTTTAGTGTCGAATCGTAAACTTACATTTGTCAGGCAATAAAAACTCTTGTCTTGCCATGAGATTATTGGACGTTGTAATTGCCCCAAGCTTTTTCTATTGGAATGTGCAATAAACACCCTTAAACACACACATACACCAAATACATGCTCATACATGAAAACACTAAATAAATTCTTCCTACACACACAATATCAGAGGAAATTCTGATAAGCACATGTACAGATTAACCCTCAAAATTACATTAAAAAAACTAGCGGCTTTCAGGCGGCGCAACGCTTCGCCAGCTAATCTTGCAGTCTTCATTGCATGCAGCACACTTGGTATTGTGTTATACTAAGCTAAACCCAGAGATTAATCATGGCCCCTTGCCGTAGAGCAAAGATCAGCAAGCTAATTTTAGAAACCATTACTACGGTAGGAAGTTTGATCTTCCGTATTTCCTCTACACATACCGTTTTGCTTTGCTGCGCTCCTTAATTCAAAGGTATCTTTCATGTTTTTGTTTCGATTTTGTCTTCACCCTGTGATCCGTTGGTACAGCTACGTCTATGATTTGGCTGATTTCTTTTTCTTGTTCACTACTATCCCCTTCAAGGGCGTAGTCTGATTTGTGCTGATATCTAAGCCGTTTGCACAATTCCCAGTAAACTACCGTTCCTACTTAGTTGTGTTTGTCTTTTTTGAAGATTAATATCATTGTTGTTGTTATTGTTGATGTTGTTACGCGACAACAGGGAAGAAATAGTATATTTGTGCAAACCAGTCAATTAATGCCGACAAAATGATCAGAAAGAATTTCTGCCAATCGGATTACAGATCGTTTTGATAATGTACTCAAATGGGTAGAGTACTTTCCAAACTTGAAAGAGGATGGAGAATAGCAAAAACAAAAGGAAATATAGAGATTTATAAGTTGCGAAAGTGACTGCGACACGCGTTATTATTAAACCACTCGGAACATTTGGATGAATGTCTTTGAGAGTAAAAGAGAAATGCTGATAATCCTTTCAAGAATAGAGAGGAGACTGAAAAATAGCTTTAATATTGCAAGGGAACTTTGTTGTCACTTGATTATGGCTGCTATAGTTGAATATTCGAAAAACAGGACGTCCTCGAAGACACCTTGCGTCCGCCCGACACACACTTTGGTGCTATGTAACTTTGATGGAGTCGCAATTATTAATTTTGCAGACTTTTGAAGAATTTGAAAAATTCCTTCCGGGTGAATATTTTGTGGCCTAATTGGAGGACATGTCCGGGAGAAAATGCAACTCTACTTTTTATCATAAACCGGACAGCGTTTGACCGTATTTTTCTCGCATAAATCGTTTTCAGCAAATGAAAAACGGTCGTTGAGGTTGGGAGGTCGAAGGAGGTTTTTTTCTGCATTGTATCTCCTGACGCAAAGCAAAGGCTTTCGAGTCGAATGAAAGAAATATCAATTTTCCAAATGATTTATTGTTTTCTCTGAAAATTCCGAGTTGCCGTCATTGTTTTCAGTTCGTTTGTTTTTTGATTATGGATATTTTTTTACATCCAAACTGTTAACAATGAATTCAGTTTTCTCCAATCTGATGCAGATCATATAAATTACATCGAACTTTTAGATTGACAGTCTTCAATACATAACGATTATTGATGATTGCATTGCATCGATTTTGAGGGATGTGATATGCACGATAATGCACTGATCATTTGGAGAGAATGAAGGCTGTTAAGCGCCTTATACTAAAGTCAACTGTATTTGCTGCTCTTTCCTCTGTTCATTTGAATGATAATAACGAGTAAGGAACAACATTAAGGAGAAAGATGCAATTACGCGAATCGAAAGATAGAAGACAAAAAAGAAAGAATGAAAGAAAGTGAAAGACAATGAAATAGAGAGAGGGAATATTATGAAACATAAACGACTGAAAAAGGAGGGGAAACTAAAAAGAAAGATAAAGATAAGACTATATCGGAGAGAAAGACGGAAAAGAGAGAAAGGTGACAAAACAGGATTAGGTAGGAACGAGAGACAATGAGAGAAACATGGCTGCCACTAGGAAAATCAGGAGCGAAAGATTGAAGACATGATAAAAAACAGAATCAAATATTGAATGAGAGATCGGAAGATAAAGAGAGAGTAAGATGAATAAGAGAAGAGAAAAAGACAACAAGAAGCAAGCAGAGAAGGAAGAAAAAAACGAGATAAGAGACAGGAGGAAATAGAGCGTGTATGAGAGCGCACGCAAGAGAGAGAGAGAGAGAGAGGGAGAGAGGGAGAGAGAGGGAGAGAGAGGGAGAGAGAGAAAAGAGAGAGAGGGGGAAGAGAGTGGGTGAATTAATCAGGATCGGAGACAAAAAAGAAATGATGGGAGAAACGGTGAAAGAAAGAAAGAGAAAGAACAAGAAACAGAAAGTGAGTGTGAGTGGGGTAAACATGAGGGGAAGTAAGAAAGACAGAAAGAAAGAATAAAACAAAAGAAAAGAAAAGGTAAAATGTGTGCCAGAGAGAGAGAGAGAGAGAGAGAGAGAGAGCGAGAGAGAAAGGGAGAGAGAGAGAGAGACAGGAGAGGAGACAAAAAGAAAGACACAAACAAAGTTGAAACGTTAGACAGAAAGAAAAAGAGAATGTTAGGGAGTAGAAGATAAGGTAAAGACACAGCAACAGAGAGAGAGAGAGAGAGAGAGAGAGAGAGAGAGAGAGAGAGAGAGGGAATGGAAAAGAAAGAAGGGTGATATTCGATGAAAGCTTGCAAAGTCAGAAGCTGTCAGTTCGGTTGATGGAGATGCTTATCGTAAAGTGAGAACTTTCTCTCCCTCTCTCTCTCTCTCTCTCTCTCTCCATATATATATATATATATATATATATATATATATATATATATATATAAGGAGCAAATTGAAATGTGAAAGAATGATTTCACGCATTGCCAGACTGTAAACTTCACACTTATTTTCATTTCAGCGCTCACGAGCGCCATTATTGTTTTCTCTTGTCAATAAATTTCCTGCCTCTATTTCACAGCCCGTTCCCGTCAACATCGAATCGTTTACCGGAACTGATTTTTCATATACTCAGACAATTGCGCAAAAAATGAAGATCTGAAACGACGCAGTCGTTTTGAACGTTTGTCGTGTTTACGAGGTCAGAGCAAATGGCCTCAAACTGAAAGAAATGTAGTTCCGTTCTTGTCGCATGTGTTTAGAACTTCGGTTCTCACGATCAGCTGAAGTGTGTTTCTCCAGGACATCGGGGATTCTTTTCATGGGCACCGCCTCCCTCTTGCTGGGAATCAGAGAATTCATGTATACCAAGAGACTTTAAGAATATTTTTAAAATCCATTTTTAAAGAAACGACCCTGTGTCGATATTTCATCATCATCAGTCCTTCAAGGTCCGTAGTTAGTCATAGACCTCCCCCGATATTCTCCAGACATTTCGATCGTGGGTGTTGTGGCGCCAATATTTTCTGAACTCATCTAGATCGTCATTAAAAAAATTTTTTTTTGGACGGCTACAATTTCGTATATGTACTTTGGGATCCACGTCAAGAGTCGCGATGTCTAGCGGTAGTCTTGCAACATAGCCTACCGATTGCAATTTGAGTCTAATGGACCGTTTTACTCTGAACTTTTTTGCTGTCTTCTGATCTCGCCGTATGTTTGATTAGAAGACTCACCTTAAAGGTCAAAACCTTATGACAAAAGCTACGAAGAGAAGGAAATTGGTCTGAATGTTTTATTTGTTGCCTTTTTCCAGTTCAGATTGTTGGTCGATAAAGCAGTTGCTTTACGTTCTTTTTCCACTGCACACGTTTAACCGATGTTAACGAACAACTACAAGTGTCAGCTTTATCAGAAAAGATAGGGCAAGGGTTTTGATGATGTTGAAAAGGTGTCGAGCGATCGACTTGCACTTGGATGAGACAGAGGCTTTAAAAAACAAAAACGATCTAACAGCACCCAGTTCGTCGGTTAGCTAAAGATGGAGAGCAATTAACACGCACCCCCCCCCACCTTCTATTGTCGCCTTAACCAACACCAAGAAAGAAAAAGAATGAAACGAAAAGAAGAAAAACAGAAAACAGAAACAAGAAAGAAAAGAAAAGAGAAAAAAAAAACATTGGGGAGACCTCTCCATCTTTGTTAGAGCTCTGGGTGACTGTTAGGGCGACTGGTGTCGGTGACTGCACATCAAAAGGCAATGATTGACTTAGTAATTAGATTGTTCGAAGTATTGGCTCCAGTTGGATATTCGACCCGAGGGCTTTGATGAATGGGTGTCCACCAAAAGGGGTTACAGGTTATTTGAATGCTTTCAAGCACACACACACACACACACACGCGCGCACACACGCACACATTCACATGTTGATATAGTACTGGTTGTCAGAGCAGAAAACTGAATTGGCAAACTTAGTTCGATTTTAGCTGTTGTGAAAGGCATGAATTCACTTACAAAATGTCTTAGCTCGCCATTTACGATTTCTATACAAGTAATCGTTACACCACATCGCGCACAACTACACACATATATGCATCATACACGCATATATATATATATATATATATATATATAGAGAGAGAGAGAGAGATACAGAGAGAGATAGAGAAGGGGTAAAGAGAGAGAAAAATTCTGCTTAAACTGTACATATGTACATAATCATACATGTACGTATAAGTATACGCACGTATACACAGATAATTAACTAACACTGCACAAAGTTTATGTCAACTATACCTCCCCCTCTCTCCCTCTCTCTCTCTCTATATATATATATATATATATATATATATATATATATATCAGTGAATATATATGCAAATATATATATGTATATATGTATATATATCTGTGAATATATACATATGTTTATACACGTACATATGTGAATGTGTATGAATATACATGTAAAGACACATCGTATATATACGTCTACTTAGATTATCTTCGTTTGGCACAAGTATCATTAAAATGGTGATCGAAGCCCCGAACAATGGCTGGAAGATTTGCCGTTGTACCAGACAAAGCTGGCCTTAAATATCAACAACATAAAGTATTACATTCACATGCACATACACATACGCATACATACACACATGCTCACCACATATTCATGTATCTCCTGGTGAGGAATATGCAGACAATGAATTCACCCGATAAAATTACCGAGTCTTAGGTTATCAGTTGTGTCATCAATTATTTCACATAAACATCTTTATCGTTTTACACAAAATAACACTCTCGTCATGATTCATGTTCTCATTTATGCATGAACTCCAAATGACATAGGAAAATAAAAATGTCTTTTTGTCTCTTAGATGCATCCATACATCTCTATTAGACACTCTTCGGTCGGTCTGTCGCTCGGGACTGGAAGAGAGGAAGAAATGTGACATCATTAAAAAAAAAACACTATTCGCATCATTTTTTCATCAGCTGCTGATCGTATCATGTTTGTTTTTAAGAAAAGCCAGAAAATGACTCCAAAAGGCTACAAATGGCCAATCTTGTTGTTTGTTAATAGCTAAGTCTCGTCAGTGGATTGTTTTGTACGACCAAAGGCAAACTGCTGAGGGTCTTCGCTTCAATAGGTATTGTCTCTTATAACGATCCATTGTTTTTATATAATTGAGCTAATTTGCTACTAGATGAAAAGGTATGAAATGTGGCGCTTAGGATGTCAGTCGTACGTATCAGTGAAGAGCCAAGTGAGGCCGCTACATTTCTCCTGGCTTAAAGTTGGTTAAAACGCCTATAATGATAGCCGCTTTGATTTCTTTTTCTTTCAAAGTGAACACAAACATTTCTAGGGGCAGATTTTCTGTTTGAAAATTTCTTAAGTTTGAGTTGAGTAAGTGTACAGTACGGACTTTAGGGAGATTGACACGCATGACCAAATATCAATTCATCCCTTTAGAGACTCTTCAAATAAATACATTCCAAAGTTTGACTGCTGGAATATACATGTCCCGTAGATTTCTTATAGGGGTCTACAGGGACGTATGTGCTGCGAAAAATGAAATGGGATTTTCCAGGCTTTTACAACCGCATACGATGACATTATGTTACCGTAGATAGAGAAACGATTTGATTTAATTTCAATCGCACGGTTTTTACGACAAAGATGCAATGTGAAACAAGTTCAATGTATACAAAAAGAGCTGTAAAAAAAAAATCAAAATATTCTCTTTCAAGTGCCGAGTAACTGATCAGTGAAACAATCATCCAGAGGTAATTGTGGAGGCAGCGAGCAAGAACGTTTTCAAAAACTGCCTGTACATCTGTGGGAGCCAAATGGGAATTATTTACGACGTCGGTGAAGATCTCCATACAATATGATCCGAGCAAGATATGAAGCCAGAACCTGGTAAAAGAGGACATCACTACCACCTCATCCCAGATTATTATTATTATTATTATTATTATTATTATTATTATTATTATTATTATTGTATGAAATCCATGCAGCCAAACTCCATTTTTGTCCATCGTGTGATGATTTGTATAATATCTTTCACCGTTATGCGCTCACGGATCCATGTTGATATTTTTCCATCTCTCAGAGTCATCTCTTGTATTTCTATTTCCATGTCTCTGTCTACGATTCTAAGTTGGTTTTCAGTTCATTATACGCTCTCTCTCTCTGTCTCAGTCTCTCTCTCTCTCTCTCTCTCTCACACACACACACATACACGTATATATGATTATAACTTGCAGGATTTTGAATGGTGCGCCTGAACTAAATGTTGTACGGACTAGCCATGCTTGGTATCTTGGGAAAACTATAGGGACTACTTTGGAAGAGTGGAAAAGTAGCATGCTCAGAATCTCCCAACTTTACACATTCACACACATACATTCTTATATATATATATATATATATATATATATATATATATATATATATATATATATATATATATATATATCAGACAGTTTGAACAGTTCGCGCAAACCGAATGTAGTCCAGGCGTTTGTTACTACCATTGCTGAGATGTACCATTTGTGAGCCAGTGTGCAAACATCAGGCATGGAATTACTTCAAGGAGACAGTGGGAACTGGGTATTTGGATCTGTTATTATTTTTTTTTCCATAATCAAATTCCCCGGATTTTTGTGTAGGAACTGGTGCATTTATTGATTGTATATAAACACACAGCAACAAGCTACTAACATAGACATATACTAGTGTGGGTGTTGGTATACATGAGCGCACTCACAGACAGATTCGCACAAGCATTAACGTATCCAGATGTTCATACACGCAATGCGACGCGAACGCTCGCGTAAACACATTTACTGACCGCAAACATATTTTCCCGCAAAAATCTGGTCATGTCAGCCTGGGATTTTCTTTCTTTTTTTTCCTTCTCACTTCTTTTATTTTTCGCTCTCTTTCATTATTTCTTTCTGTCGTTGGATTCACATTCCTTTTTTCAAAATAAACAGATGTTCGGCGCAGGCACTATTCAAATCATTCGTCTACAATAAACTCTCATTGTAACGGCACTCATTCTCACGGCACTATTTAATAGCACACGCGTTCTAACGGCACGTTTGTTTTCATATTCTTGTAAGACAATCGCCTGGAATTACACCTTTGCTTGCCATATTTTCCAATTTGCATGCTGTATTTTTTCAACTACCCTAATGGCAAATTCGTTACAATGGCAATCCTTGTGGGTGCCGTAATGATGGGAGTTTGCCGTGTTCATATCTATGTCTTTCTTTTCGTTTTTTTATCAATTTAAATTTTGTCCTTTCATCTTCCCAATGTTTTTTTTTATTCCTAATAATGTAAGATATACGAAACACTTCAAAGAGCAAATCCTATCGTTACATTTGAATTTGAAATGTTAACACATTTAATATGCAGAAATGTGTGAAATAGTGAAAAATACTTCCTTACAGAACCCCAGAAAACTTTCTATTTGTTGGGGTCCAACTTGAGGTTCTTTCCTAGTTCAAAATTCCTTCAATCTAATTTGGAAGCCGAAGAACAGATCGGCCAAAAAGGTTGTGATAAAAAGCAAGAAAATAATTGAAGAGGCAAGTTTCCTGGCTGCTTTACAACGGTCAAACAAAGGCACGGTAAGTAAATATTTGGGGGCATTTAACCATGCAGCTGATCTCTCAGATCATTACTACAGTTCGATATTCTTGAGGCCTCCGACCCTCGTGACCTTATGTCCGACTCTTCAAAGCTCATTAAGTAACTGTACATAGTCATTACTACTACTACTACTACTACTACTACTACTACTACTAATGATGATAATAATAATAACAACAACAACTTTGATCAATGATGCTTTGCTCGTTAATATTTAGGATGAGAAAAAAACATACTGTTTTTATGAGAATATGGAAGCAGTCGATATCCTTTTGTTTTGTCTGATTAAATGGTGTTATGATTCGCACGTCTGTTCCGCACGCAGTAAGGATCTGAGTTCGATTCCCTACGTGAACAGAGAGCAGGGAAAAGTTTTTATTAGGACACATTCCCCTGTTCACTCAGCAGCTAAGTGAGCACACCCTAAACTATGTGATTATGATGGAATAAACTGGGAATGGATTCATGCCTTTCCCAAATGTCAGTATAGTATAGTCTTTGATTTGATTATCAGTCATTAAAGAAATGAAAGTATTCCTCAACTCAAACTTGATTCAAACATCCAACACGGGAATGCTGCGCCCCACAATGCAAACAGAATTAAAATTCATTTATAATAATGAATAATGAACACTTCTGGGTATTCATCAATTGGTAGAGAATTTGACTTCAGCTATTTTACTTGAAAAAGAACAACTGATTTGACTAATTCTAAGATCATCTTGTAACGTCATTACTCCCCGAATACACACCCCTTCCATTCGTTCATTCCTTCCTACAGCCAGGCCAGTGGCCGGAAATGTCAACTTAGAAGAGAATCCGCGCTGAAAAGATATTCTCAATGGTATTTCCGAATACTATCGACAAACACTTGAAATAAATTCATTTCACAAGTTGCCAAAAGTTGACAGATTCAACTGCAAGTGCCAAATAGGTGACACTCGTTAATTTCTATAATTGAGGAGGTAAAAAGAAAGGCGAACATAAGAGTTTAAGTATTATTTCGTTTGGTGGGCAGTTAGCAAATTTCGAAATAAAACGCTTCAGCGAGAAAATTACTGAGGAATTTTAATGAATTGAGTCAATAATTTAGATACTGAGTTTCCAGACAATCCCTTGTATAAAGAATAACATAAAGTTTTCTCTTATAAGATAATGTTATGGTGATAATATTGCAGTGGGGTCGCATTTCTGCAGGTTCAATAATTTTGAGATTGCTAGTTAAATCGGACGTAGAAGTGGGAATTATTGCAAATAATACTTATTATGTTTTTATACGGATACATATATATAGAAATAGCATGTGAATAACTTGAAAACTACTGTCTATGCGGGCGTAGAAATCGAACCCCCCCCCCACCATTGGATGTAAATTCAAGTTAAATTCAATATTCACCAGATAAGTTGACTTTCCAACATGAGCCAGCATTATATTCATCAGAGTATCAAATTCAAAGAGTCTAAACAGACTAATATCATCCATTAGGAGAAATACTTGATGTTTAAAAACTCGACTTATACGCAAGCAGGATTTGGTGGACAATAATCGCTATGATATAGCTTAAATGGCTCTTAAATGAAATCCAGAGTGATTCACTGATGGTTGACTAAACGATTAATACCTCACATAGTGCTGAAATCGCCAGAAATGGATATATATATATATATATATATATATATATATATATATATATATATATATATATATATATATATATATATATATATATATATATATGATCCAACAGAAGGATAATAAATTGCATTGTATTACATAGAAATATTTATTTGAAATGATCTCCTACACTTGGCCAAGACAATGTAAATAGAATAAACAAAAAAGAAAATTGTCCTGTTGAAAGAAACGGATGAGCCAAAAATAAACGAAATGAGAATTTGGTTTGAAAACAGTTATTCAGACCTTTGCATTACCGGCGGGCTGTTTTGCTTCGTGATAAGAGCATCGTTACATTGATGCAGCTACCCTACCGGTCGCTGGTTCGATTCTTGCAGCAACCCCATTTTCTTTAATTGCATATTCTATTTACTTTGTCAAAGTTAGGTGATGCATTAACTGTGTACGACGGGAGATCATTTCAAGTAAATGTTTCTGTATGATATGACGCAATGCATATATATATATATATATATATATATATATATATATATATATATATATATATATATATATATATATATATGTATTTAGGGTTGAGCACTTTTTAAGTGAGGTAACTCTTTCATTGTAAGCTATGCAATGCTCTTCCATAGGAATAGAGCACTCTGGTGGACGGGGAATTTAAACTAAAAGATATATTGCTTAAAGTCAACCTTATTGACCGTCCAGTTCCCTGGCGCAGAGGTAGGATATCGGTCTCCGAGTCAGAAGCGAAGGTTTCAATCCTACCTCGTGATAATGGATGGGATAACGGATAGCCTATAGCTACACTGAAGAGTTGTAATACAACGAAACAGTTGTCGGTGGATAACACACACATACACACACACACATATATATATATATATATATATATATATATATATATATATATATATATATATATATATATATATATATATATATATCATTCGTACAAGTGAACAGATCTCTGGTTTCAATGTATATAGTTAATTTCCAGAAGACAGAGCGCTTTCAGCATCATCTGCCATTTTCAATATCAGGGTGGAGTTGTACATGAAATTGGACGGTGCCATTCCAGCCTGATACTGAAAATGGCAGATATCAGGTATTTTAACATTAGTAAAATATTAAGAAGATGCTGATTGTCTGTCAGTTTTAATGATGTATATTTGTATTGAGAAATAGATATATGTAATCCGTCAGAATGAATTATCAATTGCGTTATACTATAGAGGAACTTACTTGAAATGATGACAACATGAATAGAAAAAATAATTGAAGAAAATGGGACTGATGGCGTCGCTTAATTTAAGAATATTAACACAGTAACTTAAATATAGTAATCATTTTGTTTTATAATTTCAACGTGATTATTTCCAGTTGTACAAAACTTCAACATTGCTGCAATTAAAATTTAAACCATTCCTACATATTGCATCTAAACATTTCTCTTGTGAGTCATCTTCTGATGAGTGTCAGTCGAAAAAGGTTTTGAGGTTTTATTTTAAAAGACAAGTTTCAAACTTTTTTCTTCCCTTTTATGTTTAATTATGCATCTGCTAATTACGGGAACCATTTCGAAGTACATTTCGCCCTTTTAAACAATATTTGAATTATTCTTGTGTGGAAAAACCTAACAGGAATAATTTATAATTTATATGATGATACATTCATCTTTAGAACGGGCACTGCCCCATTATAGTGAAATATGCAATTCAGTTTTCTGTTCGAATGCAGGTAATTACAATGGACAAAAATGTAGTTTATGTCAGTGTTGGTTGACCATCGCTCTAATGATATCTTTTGTTGTGTTGTCAACTCGAATGTTGAGGACAAATCCAACTTTTGAGGTGCATGCTCAGGAAGAGTGGGGGAACCACTTTAAGGGACAATAAGCACTTTCCAGAGTGGACTTGCCCTGGTACAAAAATATAAACAACGCAACAATATGCCCAAAGCCAATGAATATACACATGCCAGTCATATTTGCTAGATGAGCAAGTCCTTTAAATAAAGAAGCGAACATTAGATGTACTTCCGTTGTTGGCCGCTGTACCAACAGCTGATAATAAACATTTTCCTTACGTTTGTCAACAATCGCAAGTTACATATCACCTTACGTCACACACGACTGGCTTTTTTTTATTACTGCCAAATTCAACGGCAAATTATCACTTTCTTTAAAAAGCATCTTCGTCAGCGCGTTAAACAACTTCTTTGACGTTCGGTCGGTCCAATATGTTTAATAGTTATTCTTGCATTCGGCTGATGTAATTCTTTTAGTGCGTTTTTTATAATCTTCTGCTTGTATACGAGATGTTGCGGGGAGGTGTAGCATTATTCAGGCCGTCCATTTTTTTTAACTTTCTTTTATTTTACTAGGGTAATATATCATAATTCATTTTCGGCTTGCTGGTCCCATCGAATCAACCATACATTTCGGAAATACGTCTCTGTCGCAGGGTTGAACTTTCACAGTTTGAATTCAGAGTTGTCCGTCTTATAGACTGGTTGCCAACCAAGGCTGAAGAGTCTATTCTACCCTGATATTTATCCGTGGCCCATCGAAGGGAGATTGATTCATGCCTTTCCCAAGTGTATTGGTACGAAATGAACGAAATCTGTCTCAGTTGGGGTTTGAACGTTCCCGTTTCCGTGCAGCTAATCATTTGTTCTTTTGTGCATTGTTCTTCATTCTAAAACAGCCTGTTAAACAGGTATATTGATCTTACATGCCATTGATATTCAATCTCAAGGTGTCTGCGGTAGTGTGATGGTGAACAAAATAGTCCCGTGGGCCCTGGTAGCTGAGATCAATCCCCACTACGTGCACCATTATTTTGGCATTGTGTTAAAGATAAGCCTAGTAAATATCAATAACGCACTTGAACAGTGCTAGAAAGCAAGTTTTGCAGGTTGTTACCAGTGGATTTGATTTTGATTGAGGGCTCCATTATTTTACTCTTGTGCCAGACTAGATAGATTGAGTAAATATCAATTAAATGAACAGTAATAGTTTAAGCAAAAAATTCTATAATTAAGTCAAGAGAAAGGGTATTTTTGCTCAAAATTAAAAATGTAAGCTAACATTTAAACAAATTAATCTAGATTAATTCGTTGATGTGGTTGGCCTTTTGCAATTGATATATGTATATATATATATATATATATATATATACATATATATATATATATATATATATATATATATATATATATAGATATATATATATATATATATAGAGAGAGAGAGAGAGAGAGATAGAGAGAGAGAGAAAGGAAGAGATAGAGGGAGACAGGCAGACAGAGACAGAGAGGAGAGAGAAAGTGAGAGAAGGAGAGGAGGAGAGAAAAGAGGTATGTGGGTAGAGAGGGGAAAACTTTGATAGGTGAACGTCTTGTCCTTGTAACAGATGAATAAATATAATTAAGTCATCATGACATAAATTTTTGATGATCACACAAGCGTGTCTAGATATAATTTTACCGATGTGTTTTAAATAAATCTACAGGATGTCGTGAAAATGTATACACATTTATGTGGTTATGGCAACTATGTTTATGACCTGAAATTGAATTTTGTTTTTAAACCTGTTTGATAAAGAATAGATATTAAATTAAATATCAATGTATCTCTTATACAAATACGATTACTCCCTTCAGGTGAATTCTATAGAGTTATCTAAAAGGAATTTTGGGAATTAGACCGTGAAAAATACAGTACTTATCATAATACCTAGTTTCCATCGTCTTCTTCAAAGTAGTTCTCTCGTCCAATGCACTGTTGAATGCTAAGAGTCCATACTTCTAAACTAGTCATAATCATCATCATCATCATCATCATCATCATCAGTCTACAATAAAATTATTTTCTTCCTCATTGAAAAATATGGAATAAAGTTGTTTTTTCTCCCTTGATAGCCTCTTCCTGTGAACCTCTGTCAAACTCTTCCCTTGTCTGGTGAATATTCAAGCCCCTCTAACGTAACTGAAGCTCATAATAATGGCGTATACTTCAAGCGAGGGTAACATAAATATTATCATTAGCTATATTTTTTTCTTAGCGTTTGAGTTGTGGAGAGCATTTTTTGCGTGAAGATATGTCGCTATTTTTTTTTTCAGAGAAGAGGCTGTCGGTTTGTGTGTAGTCGAGGTATTCGTTGGTCAAGGAAGGACTTCAAGTGCATTTGTTATTACTGATGAGACTACATGAAATAGGGATTTGTTGTTATTGCAGTTTTTAAAGGACAACAAGCAAGACGAAATGGGGACATTCAGGTGGCAGGTATAGGAAGAACCACGGTTCGAGGAGGGCCATATCAGTGGTTGACGGCTCGGAAAGTTCAGGCTGCTGACTGTTCGTACGTATTTTTGTTCAAGTCTGGCCTCATAAATTAACTCCAGACGATGGTTGACAGACATTTACGGGGGAGACGAACGGTGCAGGCGGATAGATGACCCCTCACGGTTATTTTATTGAGCCCTGTATGTTCGTTGGGGGGAGTTACAGGAATTTAGGGAAGAATAGGTGCCGATGTTGGGATTTTGAAAGCACCCCACCTGCAAGTGTGAGTTAGTTCGTGAAGCGGTAATACTAGTTGTCCCAAAAGGCTAGGACAGTTTAAAACTTCAATACTTTAAAAAGATTGAATACGGATAATTCACTGCAAACGATCTTTAAATGTTTGATTAATCAGGTTTAAAAAAATCATATGCATGATTTAGTATTGTGAATTTGAACAGATTCTATTTCTTTTCGACCTATTTCTCATTCGATGGATCATTGTCAATGTTTTTTTCATCTTAATTTCATTTGCTTTTCATCACAACATGGCAATGGGCAGGCCATGTTGCAAGAATGAAAGACAACCGATGGACATCACGTCTCACAACATGGATCCCCAGAGATCATATAAGAAACCGAGGCCGGCAGAACATAAGATGGAGAGATGAACTTGACAGATTCAGGAAATACTGGCTCCGCGATGCCCATGATAGGGAATTGTGGCGAATCCTAGGGAAGGTCTATGTCCAACGACGGACGTTAAAAAACTGATGATTATGATGATGATGATGACAATTATCCGTTAGTTTACGGCAGTGAGTAAACAGAAGAGGTCATAAAATGAAGTATAAGCTTCCCGAGAGAGTCAAACTCACATCCCTATTGCATAAGACAATTGAGATAAAATAATCAGGAATACGAGGGAAATTTGCACATTCAAATCCCTTTACGGAAAATGTACTGAAGTATCAATTTAAAAAGATATTTCTTTTAAAGTCTGTAACGTTAATTTCTACTGAGTTATTCTACATAGTAAAATCTCCCCCTTGAACGTTAAAAAGAACTGTTTTAGATCAAACGTTCCGGGAAAACATTCGTAGAAATTATGGAGTCATACATAATATACATAATTTACCTATTTTGTTTGTCAGTGAGGCTTGATTGACTATCCCCTTTTTTCGTTTTCAATGCATTTCCATACAAAAATGATTTGTAACATTTCGATAGTGAAATCATTTGCAATGCTTTCGTACAGTAATGCATTATAAATATGATAGATCAATTCCCTCAGCATTGCTTGCATTATTCCTTGATCACTTGATCACTGACAATGGATATTTTCTGGAATTCTAATTCACAACTTGTAAATACTTCTCTGTATATAACATTTTCCATCAGTTTTTTCGAAGAATATTGATATGTATTACATGATCAAGTTTTTGAATTGGTATCGTATTCGCCATTTCTGGTCGCAGAAGTAAATACCTACTTACTTTCTATAAATAATTTTGCTGAGTCACATTAAATATAATCATTTAAGTAAATCAGGCTCGTTGCCAGGTGGAGGGATTGGCCCTCTTGGAAATCATTTAGTCGGTGAGGAAATCATTTAATCGGTGAATGCGTCATGAATTAATATTTATCATAACTATGAAAAAGTACTTCTAGTGTTGCCAATTTAGCACTTTTCACGCAAACTTCAACGTATTTCGTGGTTTGACGATGCGAATGAACGTTAAAATAGTGCAGGCGTGCTCAAACAATTCGAACATTTTTGTTGTTGACCATCTTTATCATCTTTTGGGAGTGTGTTTGGCAATTTTTGTGTGTTTTTGGCAATTTTTACAAAAAGAAATCAGTGATTTCAGTAATATTCAGCATTTCTACACGGGCATCCAGACTTAATGTATGCCCACCTCATCTTGGTTAACGCTGGTGACGGGTCTGAAGTGAATGGAAATTTCAACTTGTTAGTTTAATAAATCCCGTATTTGATATCACAGGTTAGATAAACAAATGACGGCCCAGTAGGACTGGTACACACACACACACACACACACACACACACACACACACACACACACACACACACATATATATATATATATATATATATATATATATATATATTCGCTGTCAATATCTACTCAGCGTGGACAAATTTATTTTTGAGAAATGGATATATAATCTGACAATTAAAATCATAAATACGTTATACTATTTTGAAAGTCTATTCGAAATGACCACACGCTCATACACGGTGGATGTATTATTTGGCCTACACATCATGAATAAGATAAACAATTGAAGAAAATGGAACTGCTGCAGGAAACGAAGACGAGAAGAAAGTTTCAAAACGATGTAACTCATTTATAATTATTTCTGTCAGATTAGATAGCAATTCCTCGATAATAAAATTGTCCTCATTGAGAAACATTATACTTATATGTGTAAGTATGTGTGTGTGTATGTGTGCGCACGTGACACAGCCCCCAAAGCAGTAAAGTTTTCTATACCCTCTTTCTCTCTGTTTATATATATATATATATATATATATATATATATATATATATATATATATATATATATATAGTGGTGTGACTCGGATCTGAGCCACAGGCAGCAGTACCTTTGGATTGCCCCTCTAGGGGGGCCAGCAGACTTTAACAACCTGCTCGAGCATCTGCTTACAGTAACATCTCTCTTGTCTGATATTCAATCTACGGAGGCAGCCGTACTATCGGGGTAATCTTCTAGATGGGCGGTAGAACTCTACTGCCAGTTCAAGTATCTACATAATGCGGGTTGTCCAGGGACCTGTGCTATCAACAAAGTCAGTCGTACAGTCGGATGACACCAATAGGGGACTGCAGATTTCCTTTGCCAGCTCGGGCATCTGCCATGAGGAGGAGGAGTATCCCACAAAATGTACGACATGCACGTGTACGTGTGCGTTGAGAACTTTTGTCAAATCATAAAACCAGATTTTATGTAGACGCATAAACCATTTGGAAAAGACTACAACGCATGAGATATTTTCTTTACTCAGAGAAAAGCTCATTCATTCATTTGTGTACGTGCATATATCTTAGCCGTTTCCATTACTTCCTTTCTCTCTTTGTTTGTTTCTGCTTCTCTGACTGGAGTTACGAATACTTGTATCAATCAGCATGGAGAACAGAATAAAAAAAACGAATTTCTGATGAAGATGTCTGTGTCAACTTTGCACTTGGGAAAACGCACGAATTTACGTCCCTGTATTGCGCTGTGAGATAAAAAGTGTTTAGCTCTGGGGTGCCATTATAAGTTGTTGACGAAGACAGTGGGCGAGTGAAGACTTAGACAAACCACTCTCATAACTGCTGTCCAAGCAGCAATGGCTTTTAAATGCTGGTATACACATTGTCAACCGTGACAGGAGTCAGCATCTATCTATCTATCTATCTATCTATCTATCCATCGATCTATCTATCTATAAAACCTGTATATCAATACTTGTCCCCCAAGTTAGTGCATCTATCTATCTATCTATCTGTCTCTCTCTCCCCCCCCCCTCTCTCTCTCTCTCTCTCTCTCTCTCTCTCTCTATATATATATATATATATATATATATATATATATATATATATATATATATTCCAGTCTGTTTTTCATAGGCACACAAGATACAAGAAAACTTGCCCCTACCTTACCCTCATATTCAGGCAAATCAGTATAATTCTGTATAAGATTTCGGGCAAATCAAGCTATTTATCCCCTTTAAACAAAGAGTTCCCATACACTTATGGTCCTAATCTATTTGCATAAATGTTAACTCTCACCAAACAACGAGAGGTTCAGTTTGTGTGCTAGATATACACTCTTTTTACCTGTGTATGCAGGTGCGTAAATACGTATGTGGGCGTTCCTGTTTAGACATTTGTACCCAACTCTGTATATGGTCGCCGTTTGTTCAGTGAGTACGTGCGAATTTGAATCGGTAGCATTTTACTTTCCAAGTGTCAGGTAACAAAGGCAGAACCAGTCGTAAATGTTACTTTGGAAAACAAAAAGAAATTGGTCCAGGTGGTGAGGTATCGACATATGACACGGTACCCTCCCCTACTCATCAAGGCAACCACCCAACCACCATCAATACCACCACCTTCGAGAGAGAAAAAAATATTAGTCGCCGTTCGACACGATCATGCTTTCACTTGTCTGTCTTTCTGGCTGTTAGTCTATCTAACAGTCCACACAATATCTTGAAAAAATTCTCAATGAATTCCAGGGTAAAGGGTGGGTATCGGGCTAAAGGAGTAGTGATTATCATTTTTTTTTTTTTTTAATGGATCCAAGAATTTTTTTTTCGGTTAAGAGATATTTTTAATTTTTTCATATATGCGAGTATTCGCTCATGTTTTTCCATTTCAATAAATTTCAATCACATTTTTTCGAAGGGTACGCTATGGGCTAACAAAGAATTGATTGAATTTTAGTGCAGATCCAGGAGTTTTACAACCCCCCCCCTGCATCGTAACTATTTATGAACTGACTTTCATTCAGTTTTTAGTGACAATGGCATTGGCTGAGATATGTGCAGTCTGTGTACGTTCTAGTTTAAACAACTATTCGAAAAGACTGGTTGATAGAAATTGGAAGAGATAACATTTCATCAGAATCTATCTATCTTTGTTCATATCTAAAAGAAGAAGAAATAAACGTGAAAGCCGGACCACACACCAGAGATTTGGAAAGTCGGGAATTCGAGAATGGCAGTCATTCCCATGATTATATTAGCACCAGTATCTGAATGGAGATATCTCACCAGAAATCAAGAAACATAAAGAAGGGAAGCATGGAATAATAAAAATGTCATCTTTCAATGTTTCAAACAGGGTTTCTCCAAGTGCGGCGATGGTGACACTGAAGAAAATGAAATGAATACTGATCTCAAACTAGGGCAAATAGACCCCTTTATCACCGGCCATCACAGAAAGACTAGTAAAACGTAAGCCCTTCAACTATCAAGTGAGCACTAAGCATTACTTGGTTTAAACCTGTAACAATTACTAATAAAAGAAGACTAGCGCGGTTTCAAGAAAAGAACCTGTTTCCTTAGAAACAAGATTGTAGCAAGTGTTTGAAGTCATTTCTTTTTTTTCCCTTCCTTTTATCTTACAAAAAATAGTATGAAACAGTCCTTGTCAAATAGATTTCTTTGTTGGTGTGACAAGTACCTTTTTTTTTCTTAAATAGAGAAGATAGACGTGACATGGTCTGTGTCGACCAACTAAGGAGGGTATGACGTTCATCATCAATTATCACGTCCTAGCTTACATATAGATATTTGAATGGCTTGGCGTCGCAAACGAAGATTCTGGAAGAGTTTTCCACAGCAGTAGGACCCTAGTCGGCGGAACATGTGTGCGAAATAGCCCTCCAGTCCCCGGGATGAAGTTTTAAGGCCAAGTGCAAGCTATACAGATGTCTACTAAACTTAATGTGACACAGGTCCAGTTAGAGAGCGACAGTCTCTGAATTAGAAGACACTTGCCTTTCTACCTGCTTCAAAAATCCGCATTCGAGGTAGTAGATTATTACCCAGGAACGACCTATGAATACGGTGGAAAATACGCAACCAACAAGCAGGATTTTCCAAAATGAATATAAATGAATCTGTGTGTGTACCTTCGAGTTTTTTTGTCTACTTCTGCCGACCGAGGGGCACATATATTCATTCATTTTTGTCTCACTGTGTCCACACATGATCTCCAAGGGTAGGCCATTGGCTAAGGATCGATTAAATGAATTTAGGGTTGGATTCTGGAATTGTCTTTCGATTGGGATATATATTTTGACTATTAAGACAATAGTCTCAAGTATCAAAATTCGAAGCACAATTACCTACTTTGCATTGTAGCTATGTATGAACAGATTTTCATTCAGTTTTAGTGACAATAGTGATGACAACGATTATGCACTCTCTGAGTGCTATTTTGATTGTATATGCTTTTATAGTAATTTCCAAAGCTTCGTTGGGTCTCTTACATAGCCATAGAGCTGGAGGGATTTAAAGGAAGGTTGAATTATGCAAAAATTCCTTGTGGTGCAAGCGTGCTTTGAAAATCAGCATTCGAAACCCTGGTTTTTACCTGAGTTCGAAAATCGACTACTGGTGTCGGTTGTAAGCATGCAACTCTCCCAGTCACCAGGCACATGCGTCTATGACAAGGAATGTGTGCATCTATAAATCTATCTTTGTATTTGTGTAATGTGTCGTGGGGGTTATCAGATCGGAAAACGGAAACGGCAAACCTAATTGAATTCCGACTGAGGCTGCTTATTTTCATTTAGCATTGAAACCGTTGTGAAAGGTATGAAATCCCATCCCAGATTCTCTATAGGGTGTGCGTTGGGGTAGTTGAAATAACATCGCTAAATATGTCGTCACTGGCTTGTCACAGTGTCCGACGGGGAAGAAAGTGAGTAAATGAGTGCGTGAGTTAGCATTTACGTAAACCACTCTTTCATTTCTACCTCCCTTGTTGCTCGCTCAATCTAATTTCTTCTTCTCATCTTTGATGTTGACGTTTCGGCCGATTCCAGATGGGAAGACGAGATTGGTTTGTCCGAACAAAAGTCGGTATCTTAATGACTATTCTGACAGTTGTAGACAATACAGTGATGTACAGTGTCAGCTTTGACGAGGACCGATCATCATATGTTTAAAGTTACTCGACTTATAACAACATCGACATCTGGTTGCGATGGGAAAACGCAACTACCCCAGTCAACGTGCATTTAAATCTGGTATGTATGTATGTATGTATGTATGTATGTATGTATGTATCCGTTTTTAAAACTAAAATCAAATCATTTGCATTTAAATATCTGATTTGAGTTCGTGTTGTGCTACCCTGAAATGCCACCCTGATATTTCCAGTTGTCGACCGCTGACGCGCGAGCTCACATACGGGTACACCCTTCCGTGCAGCTGTTTCAACAGACGTGTACATTTCTAGCAGTGACAGGAGACGCATGCCTGCACCTCCAACTGCCTTCTTACCGCTATGAGTGAAGTTATTTCCACAACTCCTACATGCACCCTATACAGAATCAGACCGCTCCCACCAAACGACAAAAATGACAACATCATAGTCATCATCATCATCAACAACAAAAACAACAATAATGATAATGATGATAATGATTTCAAGCCTGGCTCAGACTGAAGGGTCAGACCCAACTCCTACTTCTATTCCAACTGAAGATGATTACTGCAGTAATTGTATTGTACATATCATGAATAGCTGGGCTCAGTTGGTTAGAGAGCCTCACTTGGTCGTGATTTAAAAATCAATTTTTTTTCATATAGGTTCGGTTTAACGTGACAGGAGAGACAAACTGTGAAGACTTTACACGCCTAAATTTGGTGAGGATTGTTCTCGTTCTAGTTCTTTTTGTCCCGGGGGGGGGGGAAACAAAGCCAAATTCAACTTTGACTTGAGATTGACAAAAATGATAATTAATTCTCCAAAGCAAAGGGAAAAGTCAACCACCTGATGAATGAGTACGACGTAAAACTATTTGCAAAGAACAGAGGAGAGCTCGAAACGTTGTTCAACAAAGAGAAAGAAACAGCAATGACATTGGGTTGGGGTTTGGAATAGAGATATGCGCACCAATGGTAATGTAGAAAGGAAGATTGGAAGCAATGCAACGAATCGAAATAACTGACAGCTAAAAGATTTGAGTAATGGCCACACAAGACCGATACAAATATCCGAGAGTTCTCGAATATGATGCGATAAACTACATAACTAGTGAATGTAGTCAACTCACCCAGAAGGAGTATAAACACAGACATGATAGAGTAGCAACTGCGATACACTGGGAACTGAGCAAACGAATGGGATTCAACCATACGGAAAAGTGGTACCTGCACAAACCAGAGTCAGCGCTGGAGAATGGAAATCATGAATTGGGGGGGGGGTTCAACATTCAAACTGACCACCCAATCCAAGAGAAGACCAGACCAAGTAATCGTGGACAAGAAGAGAAGAACCCACCAAATAATAGACGTGGCCGTACCTGCGGACTACAGAGTAAAGAGGGAAAGAGAGTGAAAAGCTGGAAAAATAGGACTTGGACTCGACAAAAGAACTGATGAAAGTCAGGGTGGTACCAGTAATAGTAGGTGAATTCGAAACCGTATCAAAGACATTGAAAACAAGATTGGAGTAACTGGTGATGAAAGGAAGGTTTGAGACTATACAGGCCACAGTACTTGAGGTGATTGCACGAATACTGAGGAGAGCACTAACAAATATGAGATCTATGCCCCCAGCTGTTAGCTCTTCTCTCATGGGTCGGAAGCCTAAAAATCAAGTTATGGTAGTTGTAGACAGTAATATATATATATATATATATATATATATATATATATATATATATATATATAGAGAGAGAGAGAGAGAGAGAGAGAGAGAGAAAGAGAGAGGGGGAGAGAGAGAGAGAATCAGATATTTGTTGCTATTTTGATACTTTTCTTCACTTTTTATCAATTTCAGCTAAAAATAACAATGGCAGTATATTATGCATAGATTCGATTAAAATAGGATCTCGTGACAAGAAGAGTACCAGTTATCTTGAGAACACTAGACTCGATCAAGACTAGACTCAAAGACCATTTGGGGCAGATCCCAGTTAAACCATATAGGAGGTAACGAGAAAAGGTCGCGCTCATAAGAACTGCTCACATCCTAAGGAAATTTCTCGTGTAAAGTGATACTTAGATCTTTTGTTAAGATCTGGTTGCTTTGTGAAAAATCAGCACAAAAGCCGTAAAACGTAGAATGGGGAAAATAATATGTAAAAAAATATCATAATACGTATAAAAAGATACATGAGAATTTTTTACCCTTTATCGCCAATAAAATTGATGTAGCGATAAAGCCTAACGACAGGAGAGAGGCGTAGATTTCGGCGCAGTTGTCCGACGCTGAGACTAGAGGAAAGCATGGGATGACTACTGAAACAAAGAAATGTTTGGGAGGCGAGACCCGACGGATTTTGAAGCAAACCATTGAGAGGAAAGAGGCGTGAGAAGAAAGAAAAAAGAGTGTAGTAGTTGTTAGCTCTAGAGAGTTCGATTCTCACTGAATATCGCATTATACCGTGCTAAGTTGAGTTGATAAGTATCAATATTCATGTTTGTCTTGTCTCGTCGAGCATTATAACTCTAGTGGATTCTGTCCTCATGGGATGACCGATAGTAGTGGACTTATGCAAAAATAAACTGAGTTCAGTAAATATTAATATACGCACGTTTGTCTAGTCTCATATTATTACTACTCTAGTGAGTTAGATCCTCACTGAATGCCTAAGACTTGAAGGATTGTAATTTATTTAGTTAAGCTTAGTAAATGATATTTATATACTGAATTATTCTTAATGATTATAACGACCGCTGTAAGTTCGAATCTCACTGCCATCCCTTTGGGCTTTGTGTTGTTGGTGAACTTTTAGGAATATCAATATGCATACGCTTGTCAAGGTTTTGCATTTGTGAGATCCTTCATTGCAGGGTACTCCACACTTTCAGCTTTGTGCTGTACTAATTACTGGCACCAAGAGTCTGTGTTCATGCCCAAGTAAAAGTTTGTTTTCAAATGCTGATTTTGAAGCCAGGAAGGCCATCCCCTGTTGGAAGACTGGCACAATGCGATTTTCCCATCATTTTGTCCATGTACTGCACTAAATGAAAACAAGAAAAAGCACACACGCGTGCACACACACACACACACTGAGGTTCTGTCTCTTTCTGACACTCTCACAGGATGTTAGGTGGCCGAACGGTTATTGGCTTGGAGAATGAAATCGGCGAACAAAATTTGCGACACTCTGAGCGTCGGGCTAGTATTCCGGCCCCATAAAATCCCACAACAACCACAACAATGGTCGGGTCTCCATGGATTGTTCGAGAAATGGAGACAAAATCATCAGCTCATGTTTTACGTGATATGGGAGCCCCTGAAATTAACTGAGCAAGGTTCTTCCCCTCTCTATATATATCTACATATCTCTCTCACACTTACGCGCACGCACACAGACACACACACACACACACATACATATATGCATACGCACATTGGAAGCCATACACAAGCTAGTTTCGAAAACTGATATAAGTGTAATGAGTTGGATCCTCACTGGGAGCACTCCGCCACATTCGCATACAAATAAGAGACTCACATTTGGGTTGATGTGAAATCGTTAATGACCGAACACTGCAGTTGCAAATTTAAATTAATATCATATATGATGAAAATATATAAGTATATATGAGATAAAAATATTTCAAGATATGCATAACAAAAAAATAAACAACGAGGCCGATTGAAAGTTGAACATCTGAAAATTAATATGTTGACTATTGAACCCATCTTTGCGAATCTTATGGCCGAGAAACATCATCTATTGTGCAGCGATTGAAAAACATAATTATCATTCATTGAACTTAGGAGACATAATCCATTTATACTAAAAATGAATATTACTGGTTAAAACTTACTTATTATTGTAGTTCGTTAATCACTATCTAAAAACTGAATGCTAAAAATACGGGTATGTCCGAATATTTACTTTATAGAAGAGGTCCTTGAGGTTTCAAAGTTGCGAAACCACTGCATTAGAGCAATATGATTGCAAACTAAGCTAAGCCCAGTGAAGAACTGTGTCTGAAGGTGAGCGATCAGGTCTTGTTCGACCATAATCCGTTTCCCACAGTTGTCCGAACCTGACTGGGTGTCCCACATCATAGTCCCGTATTAAACGAAGAACAATGATTGAAAAACTAATCTTACTGAACAATTAATAATCGAGTTAATTCTTTTAAATATCTAATTGTTCGTAAGCATATATCTGAAAAAGATGATTGGTAACACACCAGTCTTTGCACTCTGGGAACAGCCTTGAAGAGCCTAGAAAAAGATGAAAAGGTATTGAAATCTGCTGAGGACGGTGGTAGAATATTGTGGATAATTTTTATTACTTGATCATTCGCATTTGCATAGCTGACGATGGTGGGGTCCTTGAGGGGCTCGTTCAACGTGGGATTTGATGAAAAAGGGAACTTTGCAATGTCGATATGCACTATCACTTATTGGTGAAAAACATCCTGAGGCTGAATTATCATTTAATATTCATGCAGTTCATGTGCGCTCTCATATATCCTTGTTATTACATAATATCAGAAGAAATACAGTAGGTGCACTATGAATTATAAAATCTTTATTGTCCCCTCCATTGTTGGCCTGAGGGCGTTTTCAAATAGCCCTCTGTCAACGCCCCAACTACGCTATAGACTTCCACTGAAATCCACAAGATACTGCTGATGTGAAAAACTCATTGGGAACCCATTCAAGAAGAAGAAGAAGAAGAAGAAGAAGAAGAAGAGAACGGTGATGATGCATAGCCTGACCTCTTGGAATTCATTTCTCAAATTTCATTTATCCATAAAAACCTGATTAGGTCAATTGCTGATGACTTTGTTAATAAGGAGGCGCTACATTTTTTGACATCTGAAGTGTAAAAGGGACGTGGCACTACAAAAATAAATCGTATGGGTTGTCAGTATTCATTACGCTTTGCGCAAGATCAAATAATGAGAAGTAGGGATCGGAAGATTGTGTTGCGTCAAATTTCCTTGTAGGGAGGGCCTATCTATCTTGAAAATTAGCCATCTAAACCCTGGCTCTTACGGACTTTTTACATCGGTGTGAAATATACAGTTATCTTAGACAGCGGACAGCCCTCAATGGCAGGGTTATCTCGTGGAAATACTTATAAATGTAATGCATAAACGAACCCCCACACACACACACAAACACACATATACGCGTACACTTTTAGTCTCATTTTCATGGGCTTTTGAACTTGCTAGCGTTCGAGTGATCAGGTATTGACCATTCCCGACTTTTGATTCATAGAAGAGTATAATTACGGAAATTGAACCCCGAAACTGTAGTGAGTTCGATCCTCAATGGCTGCCCCACACTTCTAGTCTTGTGCCAGACTAAGGTAAGCGTTGTAAATGCTTGATGGCAGCCCTTGTCGAGTAATGGTTAGCCACCTATTCTAGTCGACTGATACTACTGTTCAGTGACTTCAACCCCCACTGGGTGTCACACGCTTTACTTGACTAAATATTGTAAATAATGACATTCTCTTGCTGGCTGACATGCTGAGACTTGCGTATTCATTCGCCGTAAAATCTAATACGTAGCAAAGCAATCAACGCGTAGAATTACATAATGTAAATTAGACTATACTGTTCATCTATGAGTTGAAATAAGGCAAACTAATTGCAATTAGATCATAGCAACACATTCAAAGAAATCGATCGTCTGAAGAAGATGTCCATTCGTGTCACAGTAGAGATATTAGAAAGTACTCAGAGAGCACACACCACTTTTAATGTCATGCAATAACTAAAAATGGATGAAAATCAGTTCATAGATAGATACGACGCAGAGGAGGTAACTGTGTAAGTTTCGATTTTCCATATTATGGATTATTGTCGTAATACACGGTAATTACCTGTCTTAGAGCACCTACCGTATCAGATTATTAATAGTATGACTAATACATATATATATATATTCGTTGAAGTGGGTGCCCTATTGGTCGCTAATCTGATTCCTGCAGCATCGCCATTTTTATTGATTGTTTATTCTATTTACGTTGTCGAAACCGAATGATACATTCGCCGCGTAATAACAGGAGATTATTTCAAATAGAGTTTCAAAATAATACGACGCAATTCATAATCATTGTGTCAGATCATAGATCTATTTCTTAATAATACGCACACGTGTTGTAGTAGACTTCAAAGTAACATCTATGGGATATATATATATATATATATATATATATATATATATATATATATATATATATATATATATATATATATCAGATGGTGAAATGGTTAGCACATCTGCAAGTCTGTCCCACATGCAGAAAACAGGTTTGATTCCTGGTACGAGTAAAGAGTGCGGAAAACTCTACATTGGGACAGAAACTAACCAAGCTGTGCAATTAGGATGGAATAAATTGTGAATGGAGTCGTACCCCAACCCTCTTCAAAAATACAGTAATAAACGAAAAAGGAAGAAGCCTTCGAGTTGCCTTAATCCTCAGTCGGTATCCACCCACACCCACATACACCCGCATATATATATATATATATATATATATATATATATATATATATATATATATATATATATATATATATATATCCCAGCAATCATAGAAATGTGTTAGGAGGTTGGATTCAATCGACGAAAGGGCATTAAAAAGGGGTTACTTGATGTCTGCAGTTCGACCAACGTATTACAAGTATTTTTCAAAAATCCATGACTAACAACTGACTCTTCAAATGAATATCTACTCTCTTGTTCTCTGTCAAATCTAAGAGGTTTCCTTTCTACCAAATATCGGCGTGTGCACGAAAACACGAGCATATTCAGACACAATTTGACTCACATGCATACGTGATATGCATACGCACACGTGTGTACATACATAAATACACATACACTTATAGGTCTTTCTTGAACTTAGCTTAGAATGGCACAAGGCAGCAAGTTTTGGGCATGACAGGAGTAGTAAGGTGTTTGATGACAATTGTTCCAGACAACAAGGAATCCACTTTTAGTATTCGACGTTCAAATTTTACGCTGTTTTGAACCGTGTATTTTTTGCGCCAAGGGAAAGATCTCTAATTGATATTATTCGTTTATTGTACATGCAACAATCGGATGAAGAGAATGAAACAGAATGTGAGAAAGTGTGGAGTGGGGGAGTGACGTATTCTCGGTGAAAAAATTGACTCACAGATAGATAGATAGATAGATAGATAGATAGATAGTGGCACATACAGAGAACATCTAATACGTAGAGATAGATAGAGAAAGAGAAACAGGTCTTGTTATTCACTGAAACTGACCAACATCTTTTGGCTGCATGCCGTGTCTGAGATGATCAATTAAGTTGGAAATAGAGCTGATCTATGAATAAGCTATTTTTCTCGCATTTTGTTGGACAGTGATTACTAAAAAAAGTCTGAATTCTCAATAAACAAGACACAAACTAGTTATGAATTTAGCAGAGAATTGACCCCCTATCACCACTAAAAAATAATTAGTGGTGAATTTTCAAGAAAAAAAAGTTTTTTTCTAGACATAATAACGGATAAATGTTGAACTGATCAGTCTACTAGCTGCATGTACGCATGATACGTGCACACATAACCAGCCAGCCAGCCAGACTAACTTGAAAACTGAAGAAGCTCATGTAGATAGACAGACAGAAACAGGGAGAAAGTCTGCCCCTATTGTCCTCGTTAAATTAATTCAAATTTGAAGTTAAGTTGCTTAACGTCTTCAATCACTGCCTTCTTCCCGCTGCCATTCGTGTCCCCCACCTCGTTCCCCTTTCTCTCCCCTTTTCTTATTCTTTTGCTCCCCTATTAGCTCTCGGTCTCTCTTTCTCTCTCCTATTCTCTCTCACACTGACATATACCATGCACGCATTAGTTACGACTTAAAAGGCACACCAGCGAGCACTCGACATTCTCAGGTGTACATGTAACATTCATACCTGATGGACCCTTTAACTCTCTCTAATGCCTAAATAATGTATCGATGGCGTTTCGGGAAGATTTCGTTCAACTTGTAGGAAAAACTTATTTTACGTAAAATAAACAAAAAATATTCGAAGGAATAAGATTTAAATGTACGAAATAACAAGTACTTCAATGAACATGAAGTATGATAGCCTGCGAAAGAATTGAATATGAACTGAAAGATACTGACTTAAGGTCTTATTGTTTACATAATGGGAGCAATAAGGCATCCTTGACAAGAGGCTATTCTGACACAACTTCACGCACAGATGCATAATGATCTGCTGCTGGTGGTGGTGGTGGTGGTGGTGGGGGTCTTTGCATAAAAATCGAAATGTCTTTATATGCATCACAATCGTCAGCCATTGTGAGTCCACTTCTGGACAAAGGCTTTTCCCATCTCCTTCCATGACGACTGCGATCGCGCAAATCCATGTCATGTCTGACCGACCAACCCCTCTATCTTACCCCTAAAACTACATCAACTTGAAATCATCTATACTTGGAGAAACGATGGCAAGTAAGATTGGCTTGCAGATCATTGACATACAATCTATTTTTGTACCAGTTTTGTATCAGACTATTAACAATGGTAGATCAAATGAGAATCGAAGCCACCAACAACGGACAGCAGATTTAGTTTCCTGATCATTGCGATACGACGTGTGCCTAGATCTGTCTTTTTTTTTTTCAAATCGTTTAAAAACTTAGCAGAGTTTGGTATTAGGCCATCGATATGAGATATCCATTGGCGTTGAACCCAGAAACAACGGTCCGGAAGATTAACTATCTAATTATCCAAGGGACGTAATTAGCTTCAACAATCAATACACGACATGTGTCCTGATCCCTTCAGTGAAAAAGTTCACGGATATATTTAGACAGATTTTCACTTTGAAAAAGACACTGAATTCATTTCACGGAAGGAGAGTATGTTCTGGAACGGTGGATTGGAGATATTTTATCAGCAAAATCCTACCTCTGTTGCGGAGAGAAACTAAGAAAATCTCACTGTTCATCATAAGATTGAATAAATACTTAGCATTTGTTGGTTTCAGACAATCTATATTGTGAGCTAAACTCGTTGATCTTTGCTATATAACGTGCACCCTAATCCATTTTCTTTTCATATCATATGTTAACAAAGCAGTTTTATATCAAACCATCAATAGTGGGAGATTCTATGATTATCGAACCATCTAATATTGGCCAGTTTAGCTTGTTGATCATTACTATACGATGTTCTGATTTTTTTGCAAAATTCCTATGCATAAAACTTCCATTTAAAGATAGGCCAGGAATGTCTAGATCATGAAAGAACCAATGAACTTTGAGATTGCACCTTTTCTCAGCATTCATACATTATATGCACTCGTATAGCAAACATAATGTCACTCACACACGTGCACACACACACACAAATACATATATATATCCTCAAATGCAATAACCATATGCATACAAATAAACACGTGAATACCCTCATATATATATATATATATATATATATATATATATATATATATATATATATATATATATATATATATGCACGCATCAAGACACAGATAGTTAGATATGAATTTCGTCAACCAAGAAATATCTGTCGATCTAATGTATTTCCCACTTGTGCCATTGGCCAGTTAACAGGTTAGAATATATATATATATATATATATATATATATATATATATATATATATATACATACATATATATATATATATATATATATGTATATTTATATATATATATATATATATATATATATATATATATATATATATATATATATATATATGTATATTTATATATATATATATATATATATATATATATATGTATATATATGAGAATAATGATAAAATATACGACTAATGTGTGTATATTATAGCGGTTCTAAAATGACTATTTTTTTTCAATTGTCCATAACGGATTGTACATTCTGTTTCACTCATTGTATATATATATATATATATATATATATATATATATATATATATATATATATATATATATATATATATATATATATATATGCCGAGGTTACTTTGATCTACTGAGATTAGCTTAGTGATACCCAAGGCAAGTTATGCGTTTGTATCATTCTCAATACTTCAGTGACTATCGTTGAATTCAGACTTTTCTCAAGATGCACTTTCCATCTTGGGCGTCACGGAGTCAGTAATCTCTGTTTATTTTCTGCCAGCTATAATTTTGCTTATGATATGTGAGGATCCACCTTGTGAGATATCAGATATTATTCAACAAGACCATTGGCATTTGAGTGTTCTAATGGATTCCATCTCTGATTTCTGATTTCTCTGATATATTTTGCTGTCTTGTGATCTCTCCATGTGATCTTGAACATGACTCTCTGTGCATTGCATGGTTAAATGCTTCAAGCTTCTCTAATGTATGGATATTCTTTTTTAATAATATAAAACAAAATTTCCATCGTTATCTCTGGATGATATCAATCTTACAATATTTTTTTAAATTTCGATATTTGTTATTGCAGAATTCAAACGAGGATTTGATTTGTCAAAAATGAAATCAAAAACATGGGCCAGTTATCAAAACATATTCGCTTTTTGGTCGTGCTCATGATTCAAACTACCTCCTTCTAATGTGAGCATCCCCTACACACTATTATATCAAGTCTGTATATTCACATCTTAGACCGCCAGAGACATTTATACACATAAACACACAGCACCACCATGCAAACACGTATGAAAATAGATATTTTATCTTTAAATAGGTATACATCTTATCTCATAGACACGTACATATATAAACAAACAAACACACACGTACACACCCACAAACAATCGCACGCACAAACTACTGAAAAACGATATTTAAAAGGAGTAGGTGTATTTTCTCATTCATCTACATACACACGCATAAATACACATACACATGCACACTCAAACGAATGCAGTGACGCACACAGATATGGAAATAAATATTCAAATATATTTCATTTTTCTATCTTTCTATCACAAACAGTTTGGCACACATGTATATGCGACACACACACACGCACCCACATACACCAACATGAATAATTTAAAAACAGATAAATCTAGTCATGTAGGAAAAAAAAAACGATTGACAAGTTGCTGAGGTTACTTAGATCAACTGAGATTAGCTGAATTGTGAAACCCATGGCCAGTTATGCATATTAAGTGTTTTTATCCCAACAAAACAATAATTGGTTTCTTGAGATATTTCAATATACATCAAAACAAAATCTCAGCTTTCATGTCTCTCCGACCTTTCGATTGAAAAAATCACGACAAGCAGAAATAAATATTCCAACAAAAGAATGACGCGAAACAATTACCTACCTTTATATTCTTCCCCAGGTATATACTGATCCTTATCCGTGAGTCCGATGACTTTGACGTGAAATCCATTACTACCGTCAGATTGCGAAGCGGTTGTGTGTATTGGTCGGCGTTCACACACGTCGATCGGCGACATGGCTCCGATTAAGGCCCACCAAACGGAGCAGACAAGAAAAAGCAAATATTTCACATTCATAAGAACAGACATCTTTACTTCACTTATATTCCCTTACGAGCATACGACTCGTACTTTAAAAAACAAAAAAACTAAAGACTGGTTCCCCCTTTCTTTTTTTTCGTTGTTAGCCTAGTTGAAAATCGGTGAAGGCACGTAGAGGCATCTGTGTTTTTTTCTCTTTCACTGCGTTTTCGTTGTTACCGGCTTGTTTCGATTAAAACAAAAACAAACAAAAACCTGGTGAAAATGTGTAAAATCCTCCAACAAGCTGAGATATTTTTCGTATGTTACTTTTTAAATGAATTGACTTTAAAATTCAATATTTCTATCATCATTATTTTCCCCTTTAAAGCTATAAGAAGCTCCACTGTGGCTTGGAAAGCATCGAATACAGCAGTAGTAGCCACTATAATTGCTTGCTGCAATTTTACGACAACATTTGCTCGTTATAAGATACACCTTAATTCTTCTCTCTCTCTCTTTGATTATTTTCAAGTCGAGAATCGATGTATTATATCGTGGGGCGGGGCAGGATTTTTTACACGGACACACACATATAGAAAAATATGTGTGGTCCACTTTAAATGAATATTTTCTCAGCTTACTGTCATTTTAAAGGTAGAACATTCGCACATGTCACTGTGATTCCGACAATGTAATGATAGTAAATATTAGATTGATATTTTATCAATGTTTAGATATATGTGTGTATATTATTTAATGACGAATACACGGATGAGCTCTTTTTCAGCTTGAATTCAACACTTAAGTTGTATGAAAAATATCCAAGGTGCTCTCCACGTTTTTGAAAACGAAATGAACTCGCGTTGTTTCGATGTTGCTATGTATATTTGAACGAATTCCGGGAATTATGTAATGTATATGAGTGTGTGTGTATGTGTGTGTGTACGTGTGTGTATGAATATATATTAATAGTCCACGCGGTTATCTGTTTATAAAACGAGTACTTTCCCTAGAGCAGCTTTTATAATCGGACACCTAAGGTTGTGAATTGTGTGTGGTGGTTACTCAAACCCTCAACTTTTCGTCCTTCCGTGCAGAGACGTTGGCAAATGACTAACGTCCGATTCACTCAAGATGTCTGTAAGACACGAGCTTCGCTTTGGATTGGCTAATCACACACCCCTGGCTCCGCCTCTAATCAGTGACGTAGGGCGTGTAAGCTCCGCCTTGACAAATACGCTTTCCCATCTTTTTTCTTATATTTTTGTTGTTTAAGTAAGGCTTATTTTTTTTCTTATTTTAGTTTATAGGACATTTTCTTGTATATATGTATAAATGTATGTACGTACGTTGTTTCTTGTATATGTGTATAAATGTATGTACGTATGTTGTTTCCCCATGTGGTTTTTTGAGCACCTTGACTTTTCATTTCTTTTTGTTTTTAATTTTTGTTCTATGGTTGAAAAACTCGAGCAGTCCTCCTCCTTTTTTTCGCTGGGGGTGTAGGGATGTAGCGAGGCGTCGGTAGGAATGATACAGTTAGGGTCATAGCATTTCTCGTAAGTTTCTTTCCTTTTTTTCATCACCTCCTGATTGTATAGCGCCAATGCACCCAATAATAACGAAGAAAATAAATACTTCCATGGGAAAGATAATTAGGGTTAAGGTGACAGGCTAATTTTACTTCTTACGGGTTGCAAGAAGCGTCAGATAGAAACCTTGGCCTCTCAGTAATTGACGATTATTAATGAGATAAAAAAAAAGTTATATTCGAGAGTTAATAGAACAAAAACATTCAACAATTTAAAAAAATGTTTATTTTCACTTTCTACAACAGGTGCACAACCTCTTTTTCTAAATTCTGAAAACTGAAAAGCTCTGAATGAGAAAATGTTCGGTTTCAACAGTTATTTCTTTACTTGAAAATGTAAAAGGCACTTAAATATTTCCTCTGTAGAATTTAGAATTAAAAAAGGTGTGATATATTCTCCAGAAATTCCCTTTCAATTACTACTGTACACTTTATTTAAAGTTTCGATTTAAGCCACTGAGTGGGAATATTTACAGAGTTCACTGCACAGACATTGCCGTTTCTTAACAATCGATTTATCTCCCCCTTATACGGTACCTGTACTTCGAAAAATTCTGAATTCCAAAGAACTCTGATCCTGATGATGTCTAATGATACGCTATTCCCAACCTTTTTCAAATCACGACGCCTTTAACGGGTAAGAATGTGAATAGTAAAATAATGAATCATGGAATTTACATTCCTAAAAGGTTATATATATATATATATATATATATATATATATATATATATATATATATATATATATATATATATATATATATATATATATATATATATATATATATGTATATTTGCTCTTTTAACAATCAGAATTATTAGTGGGATAGATGAGCCTGTTGTTCTCCAGAAAGTTTATCAGATCTTGGAATCAAATTGGAGACAGCCACCCTCATTTCCAGTTCAACGTTGATTTTGTCCCGATACATGCTTTCTTTCACAGTTCTCACCGTAAACCGAACTCCCCAAAGATAATTCGTCGCACAAGGGATTGAAATTCACTGTGGTTTAGCTCTCAGCAGAGATTACGTACTTTTTTTTCCTGATATCCAAAACTTAGTTAATACCATCTATGCAAATTTTATTTTCGATACATTGTCGCAAGACAGCCCAACAAGATTTTCTCCCTGTGCAAACGTCAAATCAAATAGAGATTGGGCCCTGAATGGGGTTTGAATTAGAGTGAACTTCTCCATATTATCTACTTAAAAATATTTGTGAAATTATTGCTAAGTTGAAGTGTTCTTCAAAAATATCTTATATCGTTAGAAAAATCAACTTTATTGGAGGTCATAAACAACTGCAACAATGGGAAACACCATTAACCACCATCGTCAGTCATTTTTCTTTTCCATGGTAAGACCGATACCAATTCCTAAATGTGTGTGTTGTTTCCCTGCAGGCAGAGATTTAAAACTTTTCGAAGATATCTTACAAGTATGTTAATTGGTTTTAAAGTCAGTGTCCATAAAGTGTTTGGCATACTTGTGTCTCCCGTTTTCAAAATGTGTGAAGACTTGCGGTCGTAATTCGAACTACGGGACAGTACACAAAGTAGCCATCGTGAATTACTATAATATAACAAAGATATGTGTTCGGCTTCCATATTCTCGCATAGTGTAAAAAATTTCTCTGTAAATTTACCTGTTTTCACTGTGCTCTCTAAGAGCGGATTCACTGGCGGACTAAGATACTTTGATGCGGGTGCTTCCCTGAGAATTTTACAGTTTATTCACGATGTATCCGATGCTTTGCTTCGAATCAGAGCTTGGAACAGCCTTCCACAAGATCCTGACATGTGTCAGGGATCTCGGACCCACCTTGAGCCTTTGTACCTAAAATGAATCTTTTAGAGAAAAAGAAGGATTTCTACAATATTATAATCATCTACGAATCGTAGAAAATAGATCGAACAAGTATTCTTATTACAGTCCGTGTCCAGCTGCAACCTCAATTCATGCGAAATTCTGTGATCATTGACGTCCTCTATCATGTGCTGGATTTTGCAGTTAATCACATTGTTTGATAAAGACACCTTTGAAAGCACTTTCCCCACGGATTCATCGATCATAATGTTTACTACATCAGCTCGTAGAATCTGATTCTCAGCAATTACTTTTTACATTTTGCGACTCTATATGCCACCTTGTGGGATAGTAGTACCTCACTGCTTGGTATTGACGTATATTTTGTAAAAAGTACTTTTCGTTGTTTTAAATCTTTTGATGCTTTTTGTTAAATAGTCATGTGGTTAACTAACCACGTTGCGATGATTGATATCTAAGTGTCAAAACGTAGAATCTTGTACTAGGGTACCTAATACATATAACCGTCCCTATTAATTGTTGATATACGTCAAAGTAAAGCAAAAATTCCAATCGTCATATTTCCTATATTTCCGCTTCTCTCCATCTCCGCTTCTTGTTTATGTTTATCGTCATTTTCACAATACTTTAGTTTTTGATAAACTCCTTCCCATTTGTTTGAAGAAAAGAACTACAGCCCAAAATGCTTAATCAAAATCAACTTTTTAATTTATATCATTAAGTTATTAAATGAAAAAAAAAATAATCTGATTGTTTTTATTTAAACATTTGCTTTCACTCATTACCTCAACCACACCGCTATTCGAAAGCAGAGAATCAGTGGTCATTCATAAGCAGTTACTTATATACCGAGAATGTTCGACGCAAATCAGATGAACAATCCAGTAAATCTTGTCTATGAACCCAATTCATCTAGATTTTCGAATAATTCGAGACCAACACTTTGGGAAACTATGTATTAATAGGCTATTTACTTGTCCCACTACAATGTTCCTGCTGCAAAGCGATTCTTCCCATCCCGGAGATGGTTTGGCTAGTGAGTTCAATCCTTGCAGAATGCCCTACGGCTGCCATTTTGTGCAAGACCAGTCTAAACTTGATAAATATCTAGATCATCTACCGTAGAGCAATGGTGAGTAAACTAGTCTCGTATACCATTCACAGTGGAATTATGGTCAATAATATAGCCATTAACACTGAAGTAAGTTCGAGCCTCATTGTCTGCCTCTCAATCGTGATCTTGTATCAGAGTAAGCTAAGCTACTTTTGAAAATACTTCTACATGAATTGAGTTTCAATCACTATTCTGATATGAAAATATATGCAGGGTTCAAATGACAAACAACTTTGAATAACCCGAGAATCAGTTGCACAGCCATGAAGCAACTGGGAAACCGATCAAATGGGGCCTTACTGCGTATGTGTGAACAGTTACTTTCATTTGGGGTCACTCAGTCAGAATTAAGATGCTATAAAGTGGGTTTGTGACTGTCGCATTCACAATGTTCATTTTCACGCTTCGTGAAGGATTATTTCAGCTAAACCTCGCATTATCCAGGTTTATCAGTCCCCCTCACAGAGTTAGCTGACTGCAACTGGCTTCCCCTAGATATGTGAAGTTGAAAATAGAGATATCTGATCGTGGACGAGATTAAGGAGAACTGGGCGAGGCTGCTGGGAGTTATCCTGACAGAAAACTTTTCAGATTATCTGGGATAGCGGAAAGGGCGCTGTGTGGAGTCTCAAAGGTACGTAAATAGCGCAAACACGCACTCATATATATATATATATATATATATATATATATATGTAATTTACGATGAGCTTAGTGTCCCATTTACAGCATGAATTCGTTCTGTTTCATCCAGAAGATTTTTCAAAAGTACAGCAGATGAGCTTTTAAATTATGACCGATGGTACACATAAAAATGGCATGAAATTTCGAACATAGGTAGGACATACCATAACATTAATTTTCAGACATGGAGGGATCTCTGAAGACCGTGAGAGGTCAAATTCAAGATGGCTGCCTGTCGACCGGATCTAATGTTCAAACGCTTTTGGTTTGGAACTCAAACAGTGTAGAAAAACATTTTAGGAGACATATCCAAAATGCACATTTTTCTGTGATACTTTTGAGATCACCAGAACTCAAGGAAATGCATTCACGTCAAGACAAAACTTTAAAAGAAAACATTAAAAAGACATTTTGCTAATGCATTTAGCTGGGCAGCATGTCGATCATGTTACATGCAATATCTCACTGGGATACCAAAGTACCTATATAGAAAATGTGAAAAAAAAGATGCAGCCAATTTCTTCAATAATGTGATGGTTTATCTACAGACCAAGAATTATGACGACATCATTCGCAGCAATTTCTGATATTTATCCCATGATCGGGTGCATGAATGAAGAAAAACCTGTTAGACCTCCAAAAGGGATTTTCAACGGGGTTCCTCTGGTATCCAGTGTACTCAATACTACACTAAAAGTATATCACAATCTAACCACTGGAAAGGTATGATTTTCAAGATGACACTAAAGATGCCCGCCAAATCGTTAGAATTCCCAATTACTCGTTCTTTATGCCCTACATATGTTTTTTCAACGGTTCTTTGTCGTGTTATGTGTGCTCAAAAACATTTAACCGCAGGAAATATATAACTTCCAAGATAGCATCCAAGTCGACGACCAAAAAAACATATCATTTAGCACACCTGATACTTCAAAAGATCGTCGTTTCATGGTAGTCAACAGAAATACTCAATTTAACACCTCCTTTTTCGACTTGACTAAATAATAAATCGATTCAGTATTGTTTATAAAATGGGCTAATGCATTGAAGATAGGCAGGATAACTAAATGCTAGGATACACCTATGGTAGCAGCAGATAAAAACAAAAATAACAACCATTATTTCTTCTGTCTATCCAGTATACAAGAGATATAACTCCATCGTATGTATGATTTTTATGTGAATACACAGTTGAATCTTCGCTTTTGCTTGGTAACTGCCAAGATGCATTTACACTCTGTTTGCAAATAGCAGCTCTATCTGTTACCAGGAAGTTAATTCAACAAGATAGATACTGGTCTGGTTAGTCATTCAAGAGAAACCGTCATGCGACTGAAGCTTTTTGATTGCACGCTGTGTTTGGAGGGATCAATTAAAAACATTGGATCAATAGATAAGTTACCTCTATCGCCTTTTGTTGGGCAGTGATCACTAAAAAAGTCTGAATTTTCAAAAGACGAGTGTGAGTGGTACCGGACACAATCCATGGTACCAATTAAGCATAAACTTATGCAGCAGATGGGAACCTTATCAAAAGCGATACGTCCCTTCGAGGGAAAAATATGTCCTCCATTCATCTATTTATCATAGTATTTTTCGTTAGAGGACACGCAGCTGTCCCTGCTCCCACGTGCAAGAAGCAATGGGTTGGCAGCTATCCTCGATGTCCCTATAGTTTTCCCTATCGAAAACCATAAAAAAGTAATCCGCATTGATCAAGAAATAACGGAAGCATATGTATAACGTAAATGTTTTGAAAATAATTATACATAAGAAATACATTACAAATGATTTCATCGTAGAAAATCACTTTAAATAAGGGATACGTATAATTGTAATGTAACTTAAGTTAACAAACCCTGATTAAACAATATCATATTATGCTTGCTAAGTAAATAATTACAACCCACTCCAACTGTCAAATTTCAAATCGTAGTGGAAATTATCTTTTAAGTATCTACAACAGTACGACCCAGTTGCATTGTCTATCTAGGGAGCTGAATGAAGCAAAACGAGGGTATGCCATGTTATAGACAGAATTTATGTATTTAATCGATGGGTATATATATATATATATATATATATATATATATATATATATATATATATATATATATATATATATTTATATATATATATATATATATATATGTGTGTGTGTGTGTGTGTGTGTGTATATATATATATACATATATATATACATATATATATATATATATATATATATATATATATATATATATATATATATATGTATATGTATATATATATATATATATATATCGAACTGCTGCCTTCATATTTGTTTTGACGTTCTGTGCAATATTCCCCTCGATATGCCTGCAGAACACACCGACCGACAACTACAAATTGAAATAACAAATCGTGGGGAATTAATCGATAAAAGCACTCCTCAAAACTATATTATAGAAAATATTACGTTTCTCAATTGAAGATGAAAATTGTGCTAAAAGAGAATGAAAAAAGACATTAAAATTTTTGTTATTGGAGATAGAATGTTTTCTGTATTCCACACATCATTTTTAAATTTTTTGTCATATATCTGCAATTTCCTTAAATTTCCACATAAAGATTCTTGTCGATTTAGTTTTCAGCCAGCAATTTGTATTGCAAAAATTAGAGCAAAGAAGATACTTGGAACGAGTTTCGAACTCAGATCCTGCGCCACAGTATTCAAATTCTCGTCCATAGTATCAATTTATTTTTGTTTTGAAATGCCAAAATTTAGTTCAACAGTCGAAGAATTGATCAGCTAAAAACCTTGTAACACCCCAAAAATAAGAAATAAAAAGAATAAGATATAAAGAATATGAAGAGACAACGAATGATTCTATTACAAATGAATAACGTTATTTGCTGCGTAGGAACTGCGCGCGCTTCTGAGACGAACTTTTTTTTAAGGGAAAAGTGCCTCAGAATCGTGTTTGTAATGAGTAATGTAATATTCAGACCCAAAAACCTATTAAAATTTCTCAAGTTTTTTTTTCAGGAGGAAAAAAAAAACGCGTCTTGAACGCCGGGGGAAAAAGGGTATTTTTTAATTTCTGAAGATTTACCAAAGAGCGATTAGGATGAAATATTTAATATGCAAGAACATTTTGGTGTAACGTTGCAGTATTCGAAATATGAAGCTAATATTCATACTGTACATAAGTAATGCTACTCTACAGAAGATTCGCAAATTGGAATATTCAATTTGATAAAGTTTTAAAGAATAAAATTAAAAATATCCCCCCCTCTCAATATAAATAAAAATCTATACACTTGTTTAAAAGAAGGGATGCTGCATAAATACACATTACTTAAACACATACACATATATATATACGAATGATTTTAAATGTTTATTCTTTGAATCGGAGACCTTGGAGAAATCTATATCATGATGATGATGATGATCAGCAGCAGCCTTTCAGCGTCTGCCGTTGGACGTAAATCTTCCCCAGGATTCGCCAGATTTTATGATATCCTTGACTATTGTTTTTTCTTTTAATATAGCAACATCTCTGATAGAAGTCGCCGATATGTTTAAGCCAACGAGCAAGCAAACCATCAGAAAACTCTCTGAAGAAATCAAGACTCATAGAAACGCCCAGAAATCTCCAGCCGCCACCAACAACAAAGATTGAAGCAACCGAGTTAAACCAAAGCATCCAAAAGGAGTGAAGAGAAGATTAAAGAAGATAAACAACTATAGTCATCGAAAGTATCCCAGGAAAAAGTAAGAGATTTAAGACAGATAGAGACCGAATTGTCGAACGAGCTCAAGAATTCTACAAAAACCTCTATTCCTTCAAACGAGGGACACAAGGCAACAAACAGGATATATAAGTTATGGGTAACCAATTTGAAGAATTCTCAGAAGTTACCCCTTGGGAGGTGAAACAAGCCATCTAACAAACGGAAAAGGAACAGTCTCAGGACCAGATCACCATCGACCAACTCAAAAAAGTAGGTAAAGTCATCACCAAATCCTATTCAACCTATACCCACGACAGAGTGAAGTTCCTGAAGATTGGAACACTACAATCATAATGATATGAAAAAAAGAACCCTCAAGATCTAAACAACAACAGGCCAATAAGCCAACTTAACAGCATCTACAAACTTTTTACCAGAGTGATCACCAAAAGAATCACCGAAACGTTAGATGAAAACCAACCACGAGGCTTGATTCAGAAAAAGCTATTCAACTATTGACCACCTCCATTCAGTAAATCAACTAAAAGAGAAAGCAGCAGAATATAAAATGCCAGTTGCTGCTGGATTTGTCGACTTTAAGAAGGCTTTTGACTCAGTGGGAATCCCCAAAGTCATCGTTGCTATCATACAACAAGGCGTAGACCCTGTATATGTCAGAGTCTTGCAACATATGTACCCATTTATTAGGCTAAGTAAAGACTCTGAGCACTTTCAGCTTAAAAATAGAGCAAGTCAAGGAGATATTAGTTAACCCAAACTCTTCACTGCCTGCCTCGAGATGATCTTCTGGAACATAGACTGAAAAAACAATGGAATCAGAATAGACGTAAGAAACCTCAGATTTGCTGAGGACATTGTCCCTTTTTGCAAAAATCTTTCACGATCTCCAAGTAATGCTAGAAGAACTGAACGACAAAAGCAAGAAAGTTGGTCTTCAGTGATACCAATGTCATGTACAACAAACATATTGAGGAGAAAGATACAGAAAGGACAAAGACAAAAACTTCACATGGAAGTATTCCCAAACAGCAAAGTACATTAGAGAGAAAAAACAGGGGTCAGGGATAATGTAAAATATATTCAAAAACTTGAATGACAATAAACTGGTCATGTTGCAAGAATGTCAGAAAAATCAATTGACATCACGGCTCACAAAGTGGATCTCCAGGGATCATAGGCAAAACTGTGGCCGGTGAAATATTAGATGGCATGACAAACTAGATAAGTTCAGAAAATTTTTGCTCTGTGACACTTATGATAGAGAGTTCTGGTGAATCTTGTGGAAGTTCTATAAGCAACGACGGACGCTGATGATGATGAGGATGAGATCAGCGGTTCTCGCAGAATCAAACAGAAATGAATAAAAAAAAAATCAAAGAATATAGGTATTTAGTTTCTTTCAATTATCTCCCTTTACTTCTGCTCTTCAAAATGTATGTAATCTTATATAATTGTTTATAAAACATCTAAATTGGCAACAAGAAAAGAAATAACCGAAACACGACATAGGTTCATGCGATGAAGAGAAATTTATTTTGTATGACAATTATGGCAGGCATGCTGCCACTATGAAGTCCGGCATTTTCCACACTTTAACCTTTAGAACTGGCACTGCCTTAGTTGGTATCGATTTTTACAGGGTCTGACCTTATTTCGGTTAGATTTGGATTTCTATAGCAGATGGTCTGGATTTTTTTTTCCTGATCTGTGCCGCTTAATAACAATAGGAGAATGACAGGATGAGTATTGCGATTAAAAGGAATTGAGATGAAAGAAATATCAGCGAAAAATTGATAATCATACAAACCCATGCTCATCGTGGAGTAATCAATTAAAAATTGCAATCGCACTAAAAAACTTCGTCAAAGGGAAAAAAATCTTCACTAACCCAAAGCTGAACGATCATACATCAAAAAGGTCGACTTTCATCCTCAAAGCAGTCGACTGTCATCCTTGTTGTGTTTATGTCGTAATAAACTTTCGACTAGGTGACAGAGACAACTTTCAAACAACACCTATTCGTGTTTTGTGCGATCTTTTCGTAAAAGATTTGATCTGTGGTCTTATTTGTTTATCTATGATGCGAAACAAACTGGGTTGGAATGACACAGAATGTTTGGATTCCAATTTTATACCCCCCCCCCCAAAGATCACAACCCAGTTTTATGCAAAACAAAGAAATTCCTGTAACTCTTATGTTCTTGCGCAGTATGTTATAATCTCTTGTATAAGTTGGATTTTTAAGATCAAATGTTTCGGTCAAAAGTAGTGAGTCAACCATGACAGTATCTTTTTGATGAGTTTAAATATTCGAGAGATTACTACAGCGAAGTGATTTACAGAAATTTTGCTTTTCCCTATAAATAAATTACCTTTTTATTATTCATCAATTGTTCATTCCTTAACACTTTTAATAATACATTTCTTCCCAATTTTAAAAGAAATTTATTTGAGAAAAATGTATAAGCATAATGCCCTGACCCTGCACAATAATCTTGACCCTAAACAACTATGGCACATTATTCCCTTAATCAGTCTTTTTTTTTTTCATAATTGCAATTGCAGTTTTCGAGATTTTAACTATTAGGGTTTCAGTCCTACGGGATTTCGATCTTTCGAGATTTCAGTTTCAACCTCTGGTGATTCTGATATTTGGGGATTTCAACATTCAGGATTATAGCATTCGGGATTGAGTCTTTTGGAATAATAATCGGCATAACCAAGAAATCACACGCAGAAATAGCACTGCTATAGCGATTGGGTGCTACGAACATTTCAGGATCGATTTCACGGAAAATAATCAGCAAAAAATGGGGCCAGTATTGAGGTTTACTAAGTTTTACTCAGAGCAGCACGTAGCCAAATGGTGGATAGGAAGATTGTATTTTGCCAATTTTCATAGTGAGAAATATTTGCTTATTTTTAAAAAGAATAGCATTCAAAATCCTTGCTTTTACCTAAGTTCGACCCCAGACACCTGTTAGAAATGTGCAACTATCTCAGCCACCAAATATTGGCCCAATTGAACAGTGCATCTTCATTTGTATAGAAGCTTATATTTTTATGGCACAAGAGTGAAGCACCCAGTTAGAATCGAACTCGCTACAAACTAATGGGTTGCGCAACTAGCTTATAACTATTGCTCCATAACGAGGCGATATTATTTATTGAGCTTTTCTAGCACGGCACAAGGACACAATTGTGATGTACATCGGATCGAACTTATATGGCAATAATGGTCTGCAAGATTAACTTGCTACCAGCTACTCCTCACCAAAGCACGTTATTAGGTACTTCGCTTTGCTTCATCTGGCACGAGGCAAAGAAACGTGGGACACCTATTGGGGTAAGTAATTTTTTTCGAACAATTGAATGAAGACTACCATCACTCAGTTAGTCTCATATTTTCGGTCACAATCAAAGGAATTTTTACAAATTTAGTACCGAGAAACTCGTTGATTGATGAAAAAGGTTATTGGAAGCGAAGAGGAGTATATTAATGATTAAGTGTATCGTCAAATGAATTTAAACATCTGACAGAACCTTCGTTGAAAGCTGGTAAATCTCCATCTAATTATTTATTCAAGTGAGATTCGCGCACAATCTATGGCTAGAATACATGGCTCCCACTACTGCTCAGCCCGCCTATTCATCGAGCGGGATTCTCGCTGCTTCTGGTAGCCTCACGACCGGGTCCACTAACAGTAGGCGTGATATATAACAAAGTGTTTTTTTATGAATTCTTCAAAATTATTTTGCCCGGAATTATATTTCATGGATTTTGACCTTTCGGAAACCTAGTGTTCAGGATTTCAACTTTTAATGATTTCGATCTGTCGGGATTTCAGCCCACGGTATTGTGCTTTTCAGGATTAAAACCCAAATAACAAATGATGTCCACCTAGGCAAGGGTCGATAAGATTAGTTCGGGCCTGTGTCCACTTTACATTACAACGGTAATCACACAAACATAGGAATTTGTTGTTCCTACTTGATATTCTGCGTTCAAATATAAAAACCACAAAGAAGAATTAAAGTTTTCCCTTCGGGAATATTCTGTGAGCCATTAATAAATAATGTTTCTCACTTGATTTATTAATATCGTTTTGAGTGTCAAGCCATAATGACGGCCTTATTTTCTCGGATAATATTTGATTATACAGTATTCAGTTACGCTTTACCTTTTTTTGTCGCTTGGTTTAGCTTTCTGACATTTTTTCTTTTGTTCATTTTTTGTCGGCTTTATTTTTTATTTCATATTTTTGTCTCTTCATTTTATTCATTTGTTTCCATTTCTTTTCTCGTTTCTCTTTCTCATTTTTTGCCTTTCTTTTCATTTGGTCTGTATATTCTTTCTCTGCTTTTCATTTTGTCTTCATTTTCTTCTTTATTTCTCTCTTAATCTGTTTACTTTTTCCTTTGAACTTCTATGTTTCCTCCATTCTGCCTGTTTCACCCTTTTCAAATATCTTTTCCTTCGTTTTCTCTCATTTCTTCAGAGTAGACATTTACTCATGTATCCATTAAGACTTTATTGGCTTTTCAATGTCAAATTAATAGCGTATTTTGTCAAATTCAGTTTCATTTAGTATACTTTTCGTCAATAGGGATTGAGAAAAAATGTTTCAAGAGCATTGATTAATAAAAAAACTCAACGTAATCTGAACACAACTAAAACAGGTCTGGTTAGTCACTCAATAGAAACCGTCACATGAGTTATGACCTTTGTCAGCACACAGCATTGGGGATGACAAATGATAGAAAAAAAGGTGACTAATGAATAACTTACTTCTCCCACGCTTTGCTGGGTAGTGATCACTGAAACTGAATAAAAAAACCAAAACAAGCAGACGTAAATTAAAGAATCAAACTTACATTTTGGACTGCAATAAACTTTTTTCCGGCTACAGGACATAAACTTAAATAAACCCACGAAAGCTTAGAGGCAGCAATTTTTTTAGGATGACATAAATTATAGGATTTTATTTATTATTAAGTGCGAAAGAAGAATTTTAGAATTTAGAAGACTAGACCGGGAGAGTAGAGGAATTAAAATAGATGGCGAATATCTGAGGAACTTCAGATTTGTAGACGGCATTGCTTTTTTTGCAGAGAACCTACACGACCTCCAACAAATGATAGATGAACTAAATGAAGAGAACAAGAGAGTTGGCCAACACATGAACTTCAGCAAGACGAAGATCATGTACAACAACCACATCGGGGATAAAAACACTAAGATGAAAATTGAGGACACAGAACTGGAGGAAGTAGACCACTACATCTACCTAGGACAACGAATCTCCATGAGACCCTCAAAAGAAGAAGAAAGCGAAGAATCACACTAGGATGGCAAGTCTTCGGCAGAGCTAGCTCAACCTTCAAAAATAAGAAGATCCCATCAATCCTAAAGAGAAGGGTGTATAAACAATGCATCCTTCCAATAGTCACTTATGGAGCTGAAACATGGAACCTAACCAAGGGACAAATCCCCAAATTGAGAACTATGCAACGTGCACATGAAAGAATAATGCTGGGCCTCACATGGAGAGACCACAAGACAGCACAGTACATCCAGGAAAAGATAAGAGTCAGGGACATCATGAAAAAGCTCAAATGGCGGTAGGCTGGCCATATTGCAAGAATGGCAAACAACCGATGGACATCATGACTCACGACATGGATGCCCCGAGATCACATGCGCAACCGAGGCCGGCAGAATATTAGATGGAGAGACGAGCTAAACGAGTTAAGGAAGTATTGGCTCCGCAATGCCCATGATAGAGAAGTGGGGAAGGTCTATGTCCAACGACGGACGTTAAAAGACTGATGATGATGATAATGATGATGATGACAAAGCACGACTGAACGATCGATGGCGCTTTTTTTCTCACGACTATTCGCCATTTTAAACGATTTTTCGCCTTTTTATGAATTTGCGTTGCAATTATGAATAGTTTTGAGGAAAATATGAATGAGTGATTTTCTTAAAGGAGTTATGGGTATGGGAATGCAAGTTATTGTTATGGATTCGTTATAAATAAGAACGACTTATACAATTATTTAAGGGCACTGCTGTAACAGTGTTATCGTTTAGAGATAATTGAATTAAACAAAGTATATCGGCCTGCTGTGAAATTTCAGAGAGGTACGACTGGTCTAACGGTCTATGGCACAGGTAACGGAAACGGCAAACCGTATTCAAACTCCGGTGCGTGAATGATGTGAATTGGCGTCAGTACTCCACCTGCCCCCTTGTAAAATTAAAAAAAAATCTCTTTGGGGCCTTATGCAGACAGGTTCATTGATAACAACTGAAGAATCTAAATGTATCCAATTGGAAAATTTCAATGATGTCCTGAGTGGAATTTATTCTGACCATATTAATTCTTCGATTATTTTTTTTTTTTTCGATGATTTCAAATTTTGACGCTATGGTTGTTAAATGTAATGACATGTCAATTTCTGTTTCGTCCATAACTTTGCAATGAGTCATTAACATAGAAGTTTTTTTATTTCGACAATCTAAACTCTTTCTCTCATACTTGTTGTTTGCACAACTTTTGCATGCTAAAATTATGGAACAAGCTGCACGCGATGCTGAAATAGAATACTTATCTCACAGGCCTCGCAGTTAACGTATACAGTTTTTGTTTGATACCGTTTTATTTTGCTTTGTACCATCCGAGAAAAAGACCAGTAATAGAGATTCCCATCCATTACGGATATTACATTTTACACCCAAAGAAAGCCGTAAAATGAATCGACCGGACCGTTGCGTGAACAACAGAGATGTCAAGAAGAGATTAAATTGTCTAAAAAAAAGTTGTTATAACTTTTGCTTATCTGATATTGACTATCCACGAACATGTTTTTCGGAGTTACTTTCATGGTTTACTGCAACAAAATAAGAGATATTAGTTACAATGCACCCAAGATTCTTTGTTTGAAGCTGACACTTAGACCGAGTAATTTTGACTCTTGATTCTTATAGAATAACAATGAATAAATCTCTTTACCATATGAGGCACGCCTTTTACTTTATCCCCTGACCCGGTGGCGGACAAGATGTCTCCATATCTACCCGAATTTTTAACCCAATGGAACCAGATACACAGCGAAAGATGGTCTCCATATGTTGCTTAATGATATACTGCTAAGGGTTCTATTATTGTTAACGGTGGGGTGGCTTTAGAAACAATAGCTTCCTTTCATCCGTTTGAGTAAGATTCGAAAGACAATAAAATTACACGAATGATTAACTTGCTTTACATAAAAGCAAAGAAAACTTCCGTTGAGTAGTAGAACGATTTGTGTTGTGGCGACATTTCAAATAAGAGAGAAAGTAAGTGCAGGAAGATGGAAGGGGGTTGGATAAGGGGGGGAAGGGATAGAAGAAAAGGAGAGATAAACGGAAGAAGTCAGTAACATGGAACGAGTAGTAGGAGAGTAGGAAAAAAGAGGTGAATGGGTACAGAGAGAGAAAGGGAGGCGGTATAATGTAAATACAGGGAGAGAGCAATGTTGGAAAAGCAGGGAGAGATAAAAAGAAGGAGAAAGAAAAGGTCAAGATTTGAAAAAGAAAAAGTAAGATAAAATGAGGTTAAGGAAAGAGGGAGAAAGACTGAGTGGAAGAGATCATCAGGAAGACAGGAAGAAAACAAAAGAGAAGAAAAGACTAAGGAAGAAGGGATAATGGATCATGTATTAAGAAATATAATATCTAATCAAACTGATCGAAGGAAAAGTACGTACCTCCAAAGAGTGTTTTTAATCGGAGTCCAAAAGTATTTAATCATTCAGTGACGGATGTAGGAGTATATCTGTGTAGCGAATATATATATATATATATATATATATATATATATATATATATATATATATATATATATATATATATATATATATATATATATATATGTGTGTGTGTGTGTGTGTCTGTGTCTGTGTGTGGATACGCTATCCGCCAATATTATTAAATATTGGCGGATAGCGTATCTACACCCCCCCACACATATTCTCTAAACAGATGTAATTGTGCTTCTGGCACTGAATGATTAGATACTTTTGGATTCCTATTCGACAAAGCCGAAAGGCAAATATGTTAGGGTGGTAAATTTGATTTAGATACTATTTTCCTTATTGCCAACTTAATGATATCAAGATTAGAAAAAAACAAAAAAACAAAACCAAAAAAAAAACAAAAACTGATCTAGCTACTTACCATCCGATCTGCAAGTTTTTTCAGCCGTTTTCAGCTGTTCTAGGGCACTTTAACTCAGCTTACAACTGAATAGAAATCCCATGCTTTGACCAAGCTGCAGTAAACAGTTTCTGTGATTCTTGTGGCAAAAAAATGCAAGCAAGGAGGAATCTTGAAAGTTTCTTAGAAGTGTACTCAATCATTTATTGCTCCTGCGTGTATGATGATGATGATGATCATCATCATCATCATCATCATCATCAGTCTTTTAACGTCCGTCGTTGGACATAGACCTTCCCCAGGATTTGTCTCACTTCTCTATCATGGGTGTCGCAGAGCCAGTACATTCTGAACTTGTCTAGCTCGTCTCTCCATCTAATATTCTGCCGGCCTCGGTTGCGCATGTGATCTCGGGGCATCCATGTTGTGAGTCGTGATGTCCATCGGTTGTCTGTCAATCTGGCAACATGGCCAGCCCACCGCCATTTGAGTTTTTCAATGGATCCTATGATATCACTGACTCTCGTTTTTTCTTGGATGTACTGTGCTGTATTGTGGTCTCTCCAAGTGAAGTTCAGCATTATTCTTTCATGTGCACGGTGCATGGTTCTCAATTTACGGGTCTGTCTCTTGATTAAGTTCCATGTTTCAGTTCTATAAGTGACTATTGGAAGGATGCATTGTTTATACACCCTTCTCTTTAGGATTAATGGGATCATCTTATTTTTGAAAAATGAGCTACCACTGCCAAAGGCTTGCCATCCTAGTGTGATTCTTCGCTCGATTTCTTCTTCTTTTGAGGGTCTCATGGAGATTCGTTGTCCTAGGTAGAGGTAGTGGCCTACTTCCTCCAAATCGTTTATTTTCAGTATTATTCTTTTACTTTAAATTGAGAAAATCATAGCTGAATATAAAATGGACATTTGAGACTGTTCACTCGTTATGTTTGATCCACGGAAAAGTGCAATAGAATCTAACAACAGATCTCTATAGTAATGATACCTGGGAAGGTTTATGAAGTTTGAAAAAAAAGTTTTTTTGAGTTCAATGACAAACGACAACTACGAGAACCTCCGATTTTGAAAATTGTCGAATCGAATGATCATTTTATGGAAAATGCATCGCAAACAATTGGTAAACTCGCACGAATATTAAATGCAAACTGATCAATACGATGATGCGTTGAAATGATAAAAACAAATTTTCCTAACAAGAAAGACAACTATCAGATTTTGTTATAATACGACTGCCGTTTTCAAGTTCCGAACATGAAATAGTAAACGACCGTGAAGCTGGATGGAAGAGTTTTCCTTCACCTGTCACTTTCAGGCTATTACCTTTTCTGCCTTATTCAACTCTCTTTATCAGCAGTTCCGATAAGTTGAAAATATTGAAAATATGGACACATAGCGCAGTGGTTACAGCATCAGACAAATTACCAAGTAATCTGATGGTTCTAGGTTCAATCCTAGTGTGAGAGGGGAGTACGGTCAATATACCCCCGTCGGATAAAAAAAGAGTTCGGTTCGTTACTTCCCCACACCTGCCAGATGATACCTGACAAAGTCCGCAGAGTGCAACGGACGAAACGTTGTATGAAAAACAACCAAGATGGTCCGAATATCAATAGCAATAAAAGTGGATTCGTTCTTTCATACACTGTTTAGCAGATAGATGGCGTAAAGCTCTACAAAGCCAGGGAGAAATATCTTTATGACCGAATAGGGCTGTTTTGTACGAAATTAACATTTAAAAGTATGAGAATCCTAATATAATGGTAACGTTTTGTCTGAATACCCATCCGTGGATGAGACAAAATTGACTAGAGAAATTTCAACCTTTGGATTGTCCTATAGGATAGTGGCCTTGTGGATAACGTTTAACTTTATCTTGCAATTTTTCTCGTCATGAGTTCAGTTCATGGTTTGGGTAGTGCAAAAAGTCATATACTCAGGTTCAGTGAAAAGACTAATTACCGTAGGAGAAATAAAAGGTTCAGTTCAAAATTCCCAGAAGGTGATCAATTATATCAGACAACTGAAGGGTACAACGACCGAAATGTTGTACTTTGAGAAAATGAAGACAGTGGTCCGAGTAAATCTATGTGTAACGGTGGTAACGGTTAGTGAGTTTTCTTTGAAGCTAAGCAATTTCCTTATTTCTATGAAGCGGATAAAATAATATGAGCGTCGTCTCCACCTTCCTACGTCACATTGAGTGCAAGTGGAAGACGAACAAACCGTGAGGTAGTTTATGTTCTAAATGAAGATTCAGAGTCACATTTTCAAAGCGGTATTGCAAAGAGTGGGTGTCATCAAGTTATATATATTGGACTTTCTCTTAGCGATGTGAACAACTCTTTAAATTATTTTGTTTTCTTTTCAAGTTTTTATTTATTCATTTTTTGAACAAAGATGTCTCCTATATACGCTTATAAAAAAATATACTTTTTTTTTACACTTTGAAAACCAACACAAATTTTTTTATCTTTATAGTTTGGTGTGGGACGATCACAAGTGAAAGAGTTACACATGACATAATTGTGAAATAATCACCTAATTGCTATTTCAGAACAGTTGGCGTCAGTTCCATTTCAAGAGATAAGGTGGAAGACATTGAGAGAATAATTGTGAGTCTCTTGCCACAATTTAAAACCCATCTTTTCATATTTTTCCATCTCTTCTTTCCCTTCTCTCATGATTGGCAGCTTAGTCATGGGAGATCATGCTTGTTGCGCCCCTGAAATGTCGTCTATACTTTGAGTTCAGGCTTAATCTTATGTGGCTGTGCAGACCGATGCGCGTGTAGCAGTTCATGTTCCTTCGTTGGTAAGGGTTGCTACTTCATATCTGCATCATCTTTGCAATTGCATATAGTCTGAAGTATATATATATATATATATATATATATATATATATATATATATATATAACAGACAGCTGTTTCGATGTATTACATCTCTTCTGTGTGGCTATAGACTTTCCATTATCCCATCCAGTACCGCGAGGTAGGATTGAAACCTTCACTTCAGAGGAGGCCGATATCCTACCTCTGGATTACGGAACTGGACGGTCAGTAAGGCTGAATTTAAGCGATATATTTATTTACACAGAAATTCCTCATCCACCAGAGTGCTCTCTCTCTCTCTCTTTCTCTCTCTCTCTCTCTCTCTCTATATATATATATATATATATATATATATATAATTCTCAATCAAATTATTCAGTTGAATATGTTGGTAAAGAATCGACTCAAAGAAGTTTTTTTTCTGTGTAATTAGTATTCTTAAAGATATCTTATGTTGGTTTGCATGTAGTCTAAGATTAAAACAGACACAACGGATTTAAAATTCACATGCGTGAAGATTCAATGGAAATGACACAAAGAGCGAGTCATGTCTGTTGTAATACTTATTGACCCCTGGTCGTTAAAAACGTTTTCAGGGTAACCTATGTAAGTAAGTTTTGTTTTAAAAAAATATATGTAGTATGAAATAGTATCGATATACAATACGCGTAAAACCTTATACAAAATTACAAACTACATACATGGCAAAAACTATGTGATAAAGGGAGGTGGTTTTTGATTAACACTGCTGGGGTACCATGTCAATATAAGTGTATTGTTTTTAAAATCCTCGAAACGGTTACATGGTAAAAACTGATGGTCCCAACGAGAAACACTATACATTTTACAATAATAACAAAATCTTGGGGAAACAGGAAAACACTTTGGAAGATTATTTATATTGCATTGACAGATATTGGGAAATAGGTGACTGAAGTGATTCCATCAAAAACGTTTTTTAATATTTAGTGTTTAAAGCTGTCTAGATTAGATATCGGGGAATAAGTGACTGAAGTGACACACCAAAATATTCTTTGAAAAAGCATTTTTAATGTTTTGTGTTTGAAGCTGTAATCGAGGATAAAACATAGGTTTAAATATAAAATTCAGTTCTTCGCAATGACTCAAGCCAGTGGTGCAATAGTCAGAGCAGCTATTACTCCTGAAGTGGTGCTCCATATATAGAGGGCGTTTGGGGTCACGTGAAGGCGGAAGTTGATGGAATACGTGAAATGTACCTAATACACACTCACACACATATATATACATCGTATAATTTGGCAGCGTATTTTTTTTCATGCACCTTTCATTCGAAATGACGGAAAGAGAGCATATTCTTAATTATTTTTACCAATCTTTCCTTGTTTTTGTACAAGTAAACGGGTCTCTAGTTTCAATGAATATTGATACTTTCCAAAAGATAGTGTGCTTTCGGCGGCAACTTCTGCACTTTTGAATATCTATAATGTGACAAAACCAATATTGTTCAACATAATCTCTTTCCTCGTCAGTGCTCCTAATTCAGTGATGAATATTGAACCCGTAAATCGAACATCATGCAGTGGAAATATCAGATCCAAATTCAGCTAAGATCTACGTGTCTGGAATTATTTATGTAACCTTCTATCTATCTATCTATCTATCTATCTATCTATCTATCTATCTATGTGTGCGTGTGTGCACACGGACGTGCGTATTTTTCTTAGTACATAGGTATTCATTTTGTGTATTTCTAACATCCATTTTGATATATTTGTAAGACTTATCGACTCAGCTCAGTCGATAAGTGACACTACTGCCTATCAGTTGGTCATGATTATAGCGGAAGTACTTCTACGCCGAGTAAGATATTTATGCGGTAGAAAATATCAAAAACTCCCAGACCCTAAAATAAATCACATGTTAGGAAAAGGTTAATTTTTACTCCCCTAAATTCAGTGAGGATTATCCTTGTGCTGGTTGTTACGATAGACAAACTAAGTCAAATCCAAACTTGGACCGGAGTTTGATTTAAAAAAGAGAAGAGGAGCTGATACACCCATTGTTTACCTTTGATGGACCAGTCACACGAGACTGCAGACGCAAGCACACAAATGCATATCTGTGCATGTGTGTGTGTGTGTGTGTGTGATTGTGTGAAAATATCAGAATAAGATATTCTAAGATGTCAACCCCAAAAGATTGATGAGGTTAGGAAGATTACGTATCCTTTACTTATGGATTTTCCCCACGGGACATTAAACTATTCTTCTTCCTCAATAAAACCTTTCCTTTTTACGTCAGCATCGAATAACAGACATCGACATGCATTCATTGTATTTTCGTTCAACATTTGAGCGACATTTTTTTTTTTTTGATGGAAGCCGGTGATGTAACGCTATTTGCCAAGAAATGAAACCCCTGGGAGAAGGTATATTTACGAAGGAATGATATGAAGGTGTTTTTACATCTGGTGTGAAGCATAAAAGATAAAAAATAATAACACATATGGTCGCTGGACGCAGCAGGTTGGACCACTCAAGTGCGTTATTAATTATTTACCCCGTGAGCAATCTATAATGTTTATTTAACGCTAGATCTAAGCATAGATTGGTGTAAGTTTAGCTTAGTCGTACAGAAAACTACAAGAGTGGGTGCATAGAGGGGATCGATCTTATTACACATTAGTAATTATCTCGCAAACCATCAACCCCTCGGCAAGGCTCCCCCAGTTGTCTTAGACGTATTCAAGGCCAAAAATGTGGGGCATCAAATGATGAAATCTTGAGCAATAATATTCTGCTAAGCTAGATCGCTTACCATTACCCAACGGTGATGTGCCTTCAGATGTATTCACTATGCTTAACTCAGTCTGACACATGTTCACAAACGTAGGGCACTCAGTGTGGATGAAAGTCTGTACACAACAATAAGGCCCTGCTGAACTAACTTGGTACTCATTATACCATGGTGAGGCGCCTCCCCAATGCCTTAGTTATGTATATTTACTGAGCCAGTCGTTGGATACCGAATGGGGTTTGAACACTCTATACTGTAACAATGCTCGGATAACCGAACTTACTAACAAAATCCATTATTATTTGGTTATCTGTGGCATAAGATACAAAGCACGAATTAATAATAATCATCATCATCATCATCATCATCATCAGTCTTTTAACGTCCGTCGTTGGACATAGACCTACCCCAGGATTCGCCACTCTTCTCTATCATGGGCATCGTGGAGCCAGTATTTTCTGAACTTGTCTAGCTCGTCTCCCCATCTAATATTCCGCCGGCCTCGGTTGCGCATGTGATCTTGGGGCATCCATGTCGTGGGTCATGATGTCCATCGGTTGTCCGCCATTCTTGCAACATGGCCAGTCTACGGCCATTTGAAATTTTCAATTGATTCTATGATGTCCCTGTCTTTTGTCTTCTTCCGGATGTACTGTGCTGTCTTGTGGTCTCTCCGTGTGAGGTTGAGCATAATTCTTTCATGTACACGTTGTATGGTTCTCAATTTGCGGATCTGTCTCTTCAATCACGCATTAAAAGCTTCAACACATTCCCTTATTTTATTTTGAGGATTATTTTGAAGATAAACTGAATTTAACATCGAAACCTTATTCACGTACATCTGGTTCAAACACTGTCAGCCTTAAAATACAATTCTGTTCATTGCTTAGTTTATCATTTAATATCCTATTAAATTAAAACGTTAAAAAAGTTAAAACGGTGAGCATTTTCGGTCTCTTATTGTTTTCTCGTGTTAATTATTATTTAGTATTTTCATTATTCTTCGTATTTAGAGGGTGGTGATAAGTCGTCTTTGTTGTTATCAACACAACGTTTCGACCGATATTTCCTTCTACCTTTCTGATATTACCTAAAGTTCAAAGATGAAGGCTTTTTATTATTCCAAACATTTTTCGAGAAGTTATCTTCACCGTTTTTGTTTTCAACACAAAGTTCAAACGGAAATATATTTCAGAAATTCTCCCATTAATTATTTTTTTTATTAATCCACAAAGTCCATTATGGTCTTGATATTTCTTATCATTGTCATCGTATTTGTTGTTATGTTTTGATTGAAATCTTCTTTAACCTTAATTTTGACGGATTTTTTAAAAGTAACATTTAGATTCTCCGGAATGAAGATGTTTTGGGTGTTTTCCAGTGGAAACAACATCGGGATTCTGGAGAATCGAAATATTTCTACACTTATTAAAAAAATTCTATTTTAGACGTTTTCCGTGGGAAAATCTTTGAGATGTCATAAAGAGAATTTATTCTGATCATATTCATTCTTGTCTTTTAATTTCTTTTACACAACTTCAAATTTTGACGCTATGGTTGTTCAGTTATTGACTGTTCATATATCATTCAAATTGATGCGTTTATTTTGTTGTTATTAACACGTTTTTCGGCCGATAGACTCTTGGACATTTCCTGACATGAAGTATTTTCATTATCAAAAACTTTTTCTGTGATCTTCATGAATGTTATTTTCAATAACGTTTCAATCGATACATTTTTCAATCTTCCATAAGTATATGTTGTATCCAATATCTAGAATTCGCAAAGCATATAATTTTGTTTTTTTCCCTCATGTCATCTTTTCAAAAGAAACATATCAATTCTACAAGTGCGTGACTTAGTGTTAAGGTCTCATATTGAGGGCTTGCATTAATCGAATTCAAAAATATACATCTGAAAATCCTGGGAAGACAGAATCATACTAATTGCTATTCTAAGGTTCGCAGAGTTTTGACAGATTGATTAGTCTGTTCTTCTGTTAAATACTCTAGCGTTTCTCAAATCCTATCGCTACTTTAATACTCGAAATCATTCCACAAGTACACGATTATCTTTTAATCCCTCTTTCATCATCTTCTCCGTTTGAACATTCTAGTTCAGCATAATTGCGTGATTGAATACAATGCAATATTTAAGATACACACCAAAGAATTACTAAAGAGTTTATCGGCCAACACGATACGCTAACCCCCCCCCCAAAAAAAAAAACTGAGGAGATGAATGGAATGAGGAAAATACTTCAACACGAAAGTTCATCTAATACATGAAGATTGGGTAAAACAATGGAGATGAAAACATTACACCAAAAAATGGAACAATAAAAGATCTAATCTCAGAACTTCAGAAATCAACTGAAAGAAAATTCGAATAATACATAGAAAAAAAAAGGATTAAATCTCAGAACTTCAAAAAGCAACAATGATGAGAACGATTGTCCAAATAATTCATGGAATAATGAAAACATTTACCCTTGTATACATGAACTATGAATTGCGTTACACTATACTGAAACTTATCTGAAATGATTTTCTGTCCTTACATGATTAATGTATCACTCAATTTACACATCGTAAATAGAATAAAACAATTAGAGAAAATGAAATGAAAATTCTTATCTCGTTTATTCTGGTTTTTTTCGTCTCTTTCAACGCGACAAGGTTCCATATTGTATAACATAATTTCTAATTCATTCAGTCGGTCCAAAATCGATCGATCGATCGATCGATCTATATATCTATCTATCTATCTATCTATCTATCCAAGAACGTACTTATAACTGATATTTTTCTCCTGAGATTAATTAAATTCATGTGCTTGCCTTGTGAGCACCTCCTTCAATCATTTATTCCAGGGAGAAGTAAAGCAACGATGTAAAATTCTGTATGAGAATTTTTTTTAGATCTCTTGGAGATATCGATCTAAGAAACAGATCAATAGTTGGAGCAAAGGAATTTCCAGGCAGAGGGCACTTAGATAAGTAAAGCTTTCCAGCTTTTTTTAAAAGAAAAAAGACTTTTGGTTTTACTTTTTATTAACTCTCAGATTCATGCAGAAATTGAATGGGAAATAACTGCTGATCAAAGTTACCTCCCTGAGTAAATTCTATTCAATTCCCAAAAGAATTCCATTATTTCTACACTATTCATAGAGGGGTTCTATCGTTATGTAGGAACAGTTTCAAGCAGTTCCTGAATCTAAGAGTAAAGGAAAATTTACCTATTGTACCCAATTAAGTTGTATTAAATAGATACATATGCATTCAGAGACATACACATACGTACATACACAGAGATACACGCATACGCAGAGATATTAACACACATATTCTTACAGCTTCCTACACGGCTGAGATGATTATATATTTCGGAAAGTCAGTGTTCGAGCCCAGGAAACATCTAGAATTTCGAACATTGATTCATAAGACAGGTAGGAGCTGGCATTGGGGAAATTGACGCGGCAAAACATTTTTTAACTCATTTCTCTAATTTGGTATCCTCTTGGCCCCCTCAAAAAACAGCTTCTAAGTAATCATTCATATCTTATTACCGATTGTACTAACATACTATTGAGGTTACTTTTGCAATAATTAAAGAAACGGGCTGTAATAGTCACGCACAGATGCAAATACAGCTATATGTGCATAGTTGTGGACTGTTTAATGCCTGATGTGGTTTCATATTTCTCGCTGGTGCCAGAGGTCAATGTTTGTGTCTGGGGAAAATCAAGATTTTGAAGGTAGATTCTCCTATTTTAGGGGATTCGCTCTTTAGAATCACCCTCACTTCGGTTCTTTCAATTTAGACTCGTATCGTACTTAGCAACGCGTAGTAGATCTCAATAAATCCGGATATCTGTACAATCATTTGATTACTTAACAAACAAATTTGTTGTGACACTTGATGAATAAATTGTGTTTTTAACTTGCCAAAATATGGTTTCTGTAAGTGGAAGCAACATTTTTGGCATGGGATGTTGGTAATCAAAATGACATCTTGGCTATTTCTTCTTGGAACTTATCGTAGGATTTTAGCATTTTCTTTGTAGTCCTTTGAAAAGCCTACTTTTGAAGATGCGTGATGCTCGCCCTATTCACGTTCCTGGTTTGTAATGTTCAGCGGAGCAAACGTCTGTATCTCCTTTGGGTCTTGTGCGGCTTTTCCTTCAGTCGCTCGGCTTTTTGCCGACTTTGTTAACGCCCGTTTCTGACGAGGCCGGTTGACGGCTGAACGAACGCATTCAAAAAATGGCGAATTTGATAGCAAGCTTATTGTTCTAAGAGAGAACGATACGATCTGTTTTACATCCTACCACAATTGCTCCCTTCACAGCTTTTTGTATGAACATCTAATGGAAATGCATGAACACATATTACACAGAAACATATATACTTACATAAAATCTGTATGTACATGCTTGCATTCATAAAAATGGTGTGTATATATATTCACATCACACATGCACACACACACATATATATATATATAGATACACACACACACACACACACACGTATACATGAATAAATAAATGTATAAATAAAAATACATGGTGTTTTCGAAAAACAATTTTGTTTCGTATTTTTAATGTACTTCTCAATTGGGTGATATATATACGGGTATATATTCTATTCGTATCAAGGGTGAGGATGGGTTCAACAGCTCCTGCTGTTTGTACTGCCTGGGTTGTTATGGTAGTTGTGGGAGTGTAGTTTTATTTCCAACTGTTCATTGTCGATTGAATTATCTGTCAACCACTGAAACAGGCAAATGACAAAAACATATGCTGGGATATAATCTAAAATGAAGATTCAGATCTATTCAATGGGTACACACAATGAAGAAAAGGAACGGCATTTGACAATTTCGGCCGGCATTTTCAAGTGTAACGGAGAAGTGCTGCTCACTATGGACTCGGATTTTGTTCACAAGAATAATTTGATCGCAGAATTTATATAGGATAGCAGGCCATGACTTATGGTGATCTCTAGAGGTCAATTCAAGATCAGGTCTGTTTTGGCATTTTCAAATCTAAAGGAGACGGCTGCACCCTATGGGCTTCAACTTTGCCATGTTACGAACATAGGTTAAATTAATTCAGGGTCAGGTCAATTAAGGCATCTTCAAACCTAAGCAAGACGGCTGCGCAATACTGGCTTCAAAATTGTGCATATCTGTAACTTTGAATGAACATAGAATAAGTGGTCCTGACCCTTGGCGATCTTAAACGGTCAATCAAATGTCAGGTCAATTTTGGCATTTTCAAAAAAGGGTAATTTCAGCATTTTCTATCTACCAATCCTAAGAGATGCGATCCCCACTTCAAAAAAGTCTGTTTTGGAATTTACTCCACCAATTTTGAGTGTTCACTTTTTCATTGGGCAACACTAGGTATCCCAAGTAGAATGTCTCTCTCTCTCTCTCTTTATATATATATAGATATATATATATATATATATATATATTGGATGTTCAAAAGTTCGCCCGGTCTAGCAAGTGAAAATCAAAAACAAATTAGAAAAAGAAAGAGATTCACCAAGTTTATCTTGGTAGGGCATTGTGCAATACGGAAAGGAAGGGTGATGAATAAATGAGCAGATAGACATTTACCAGGTTTCTCTTCGAACAACTCAGTGTCAAATAGCATGTAATTGGTGTTTGAACATGGCATCGTTCGAATCTTCCTAGTTCGTTGGCTACCCCTACTTTCAAAATCAACATTCGAAATCCTTGGTTTCATCTGGACGAGGACCACTTTATCTGAAGCATATATCACTACATCACGTTGTTCACATGTTCAAGCCTTCTATAAGGATAAGGGAGGTTTGGTATTTCCCACCATCATAAAGGGTTGTGTAAGCGCCTCGGTAAAAGGCAATATTTCTCATGTTGGTTTTAATCTAAGGCAACCAAACCCGTCCTACTTGAAAGATTAGCGCCACACGATCTTTCTATTTCATATATCTTTTGACTAGATGCTGGACTAAGCTAAGTCTTGTTAATCTTTCTCGATCTCTTCTTTCTTTTCCTCTCTCTCTTTCTATATATATATATTATTATCATTCTGTATGGTTGAGTTATCTATGAGAGAAGAGTGCTCGATATCAGGGGTAGAGCATGCTGTCAGAATATTGCAGCAGCGTGAAACTCGGAGTCGCCATGAAGCACCGAATCCTCTGTTTACATTTATTCATATGCATGTGTGTCCATGTGTGTGTGTGTGCATGCGTGCGCGTGTGCGCGTGAATGTATATATTTTTCGGTACATATCTATCCACTCAGATTACTTTTGAATGAGAACAAAGAAAAACAATACGGCTGAAGAAAGACAACAATATTTTCTCAACAAGTCGTCTGGAAACGAATCTTTTCTGGACATTTTCTCTCATGACTTTCATTCCAGTTACAAGTGGATATCTTGGTACTTTTATAACCTCGGCACAGGTTGGCGAGCGACCTACGAAATTAAGGAATTTTAATTGGAATCACGCTGGATCAAATTTCCCCCAAACGAGTGACTGCCCGGGCACTTGTCAGAAAGTGAGAGCAGCTGTTACACAAGAATTATGGCTACTTTTCTCACTGTCTGTTGACAAAGGCCAAACACTACGTTCTCACTAGTCTATTTATACATTTTTAGTGTAGAATTAGGAAAAGTAGAAAGAAAAACTAGTTGAAAAAACAGTTCCTGTTGTCATCAGTAATGTCATGAGTAAATGTTAAAGACAATTCACCAGATGCCATATTCGAATTAAGAAAGCTGAAATGTTGATAAATCGTAAAATTGTTGGGAGGTGAGGGTGACAAAGATTCGCATAATAGTCGGAATAATTGACGCAACTATCGAAAATGTCCTTTTCTTTCTTATTGTCAACTGTTTTAATTTTATTTGTTCTCCCAACATTGTAAAATAATCATATATACTGAACAATACGACGAATGATTCACTAAAGTATTTGGAGGATTATTGCTTACGACAACTGATCACATCACTGTTCATATCGAGCTTCAGAGAACCAACCCCTATTTATAATACCAGTGCATTGGATGCAGTGTAATTCTGAACAACTGTAACCAACAAAAGCGGCGGATGTTCTATCCCTTTTTTATATTTGCATGTTTTTGTGTGTTACAGCGCTCCTGGTCTCACCGTTTTGGCGTCAGTACTCTACAAGACCACCTTTGAAATTTTCTTTTAATTTCTGAAAAAAAAGTTTTCGTGACCTTCTTGGGGCCTTATTTTGACAGGTTTATCAATCCAATCTAGATTCTCTAGAATCTATATGTTTATAGATTTTTTTTTCACTCTGTTTTGGATGTTTTCCAGCAGAAAACGCCACTGATGTCATAAATAGAATTTATTCGGATCATATTTATTTTCTGGTGAAATTATTTTACATGACTTGTCATTGTCTGTGATGGCGAATTACCCTTTTTATTTTTTTTATTAAATGTCCCTCTTACATACTGGCATTTACGGTGTATTTTCTCGACCCATTTATCATACACCTTCTAATGGCATTTACATACAGTAGATTGATAGAAACAGAAAGGAACTGTGAATGTGAATAAAATGTTTACATCAATTTCTGGACAATTTAAAAGAATGTCGGACAACAGAACTTGGACTTGTAAAATGGATGGATAGAAATGCAAACAAATCGTAAATGTAACAAAATGTTACTAAATCGAATGAATCAAATGTTGGTCGGATTGAAATAAGGTCAGATTACAGGAAGTGCACGGTTGCTTGCAGAGGGAGAAATGCAAATGCTAAATTTGAATAAAACATTTGGATCAAATCTTGGTTGCTTTAAAGGATGGTCGTATAACCGCGCTTCTACCAGTAACATGGATCGATACGAACGCTCCACAAGATGTCTACAAGATTAAGCATATTTCAGCAGAGAAATATTTCAACACATTTAATTATGAAAACTAGTCTGGTTTCGTTGTCTTTCTTCGAAGGTTCGGCTTTGAATCGAGGGAGAAACAATCATTCCGAAGATCAGGTTTCCCAACGTTGGATTGAGAAAATTCTGAGGAAATATGCGAGGTTTCTTTGGTCAAGAAAGCGAATCGATCATTACTCTTTTGGGATCCTCTTATCAGTGTTTCCGAACGACTTTCATAGCTTCAGAGTTTTTTAATATCTCTCCTGGAGAACTTGAGATCATTGAAAGAAGCTGATTTCTGCTCTCTCTCCACGCAAGACTACCTAAGCAACGAACGAATAGATCTGAAGGGAAAAAATAATGTAATCCAAATCGCGGATCAAAGAGCTAAGCTATTCATATATATATATATATATATATATATATTAAATCTTATCTTAAAAATCTTTTTTTTTTCGCTCTCTCAAAATCAGACCGTATCATGTTCAAAAAACTTGTCTTTGTCTGTTCGATAGAATGAACGAATGAATGTAAATTCGAGGCATTTTTGGATGGGTAAATAGTGTGATCAATATTATTGTTAAGCCATCAGTCTCTTAAAAGACACGAGTTTTATTTTCACTTTTGCCAATTGAATCATTGTAAGAAAGCGAAGGAAAAGTTTGTTTCGGTCCTCAGGAAGAGCTTCGAAACTAAGCGTCTAAAAACTTCAAGAAGAACTATTCCAAGACACAGAAGCTTTATAAACGTAACTGGTCAAAGCTTCACCTATGAAAGACGAGACTACGTAATATGAAATGTAGGTCTGAATCTTTCCGAAACCCAGCAACAGAATTAAATAAAAGGAAATAAAAACCAACTTATACCGACTAATTTCCTCTTACTGGTTGTTTGTACACACTGACGAGTGTAAAACTATAAAGACGATTCGGGCATTTTTCCATCTCAATGATAAAAATACATTCATTCATCACCTGGAGACGGCCATAGGTTACAACGGCCGAAATGCTGTATTAAAAAAATGGACCAAGATGCAGACAAGAGTCGGCCAGAAACTTTACTTTTGCAACTGCAGCAACCAAGGTGAAAACAATAATCGGAGTAAATCTGTGTATAATACTGATAAATCCTCAATACTGAATTCCTGACGAAAAAGAGAGAAAGTAGTAGAGATATTTGTAATCGCGAATCAATGTAATGGAATCTTTAAGAACGAAATGCATCCTTGCCACACTTTTCTATAAATGGGTTCTTCCATTTGTGTAAATAGGATTGGATTTCTCAGTCTCCACTGGAAGACAACAGGTGCCGAACGAATTTATACTGCCCCAACCCAACTGATATAAAGTGGAATGCTGATATTTTCCCTTTGATTCTGCATAGACCACTACATTTACGTAAGACAACGAATCTCCATGAAATCCTCAAAAGAGGAGGAAGTCAAGCAAAGAATCACTCTAGGATGGCAAGCCTTCGACAGAGCAAGCTCATCTTTCAAAAAACATTTTCTTTTTTTTATTTTTGTCTCTTTCTACATGGCCAATATAGTCTGCGGCATTCATAGAGTTTTTTCATGTTCTGAGATGAAGTACTTTCATTGTTCCATGCATATTTCTGATTGTTGCTTTGTCTTTTTTGATTTGAATACAGCATTCCGGTCGTACATTCTTCAGGCTTTTGTCGGTATTTTTCCTTCTTCCTCTTCATTTCTTTAACTGAAATATCACATCCCAAAAGAATAAAAAGACTGTTTAACTGTAATGTAGTGAAAACCCCATTTCACAGGAGTCATCAATAAACAGTCTACTGTAAATTAGAATGAGAATCCTGTGCGATGGACTATCATTCCGGGGAGAAATATCGACTACCAAAACCATTCGTGTCTTTTTAATGCTTTCATCTAGCAGAAAGGATTTCATAGATGTTGATGAAGTATTTTTGTATCAGCAAGTTACAAAATCAGCAAACGAGGAAAACATTTTTGAAGAAGCTGAAGGTCACAAAAATCACAGCTTTTGAAAACGATCAATTGGCACTAATCAGCCATTGAACCATGAAGATGAATATCGTATGATTCATTAAAAGCAAAGGAAAATGTTGCTCGTGTTTGAAAAACTGAGCCATCGTATGAAAGCACCCAGAGAACAAAGATCACTGCCAATGACATTGTCACTAAAAACTGAAGGGAAATCAATTCATATTCTGAATTTAATGTTTTCTTCCTTAGTCTATGATGCATCCTCCCACAAAATGTCATTGAAATTCTTCATAAACTTTTGGAAAAAGGACAAAGGTGCATGAATACACTATCTAAAAAAGATAGACACGAGTGAATACATAAACCTCTTCAAAATTCGTTGGCCGAAATAAAATGCACAAAAAAAAAGAAGAATAACTTTTCGATATTTTTGCAGCAGAGGTCTAAGGAGGTACAAGAATCTCAAGTGCAGTGGAATTCGTGCTTTCACTTTTCGCATTATTATACCTGTTGTGGAAAACCCATTATTAGATATTCAGCATTTGTTCATTAATTTACTTCCATTTATCACTGATCTAGTTTCTAGCATTAATTAGATTATTGGAGGAAAAAACTCTGCGTTTATGCGTAGCCGTTTTGATCCTGTTAGCAATTGCTTGCAGCATTTTGCCATTTTCGAGTCCAGAAAGAGGCGACATTTTTTTGTATTTCTTTCATGAATTTTCTCTTTCTTTTCCCCCTTTCTTTCTCTCTTTCCTCTTTCTTTCTCTCTTTCCTCTTTCTTTCTCTCTTTCCTCTTTCTTTCTCTCTTTTCTCTTCCTTTCTCTCTTTCCTCTTCGTTTCTTCCTTGCTTTTTTTTCTTTTGTAAGGTTGTTTATTTGCTATGAAGTTAATAAACTATGATATTCTTGATATTTACTTAGCTTAGCTTAGCATTGTACACGACGAAATCTAGATAGGTGAGAAGAGAGGAGCATAGGCGTACGATTTTTATAGAAATGTTTCTCAACGCCCCATTGAGAACAGGATATTTTTCCAGATAGTGAAAGGCTTACAATCTCGGAAATCTTCCTTTGAATTACAGGTTTTTAAACTGATCATTCGCATCCCCGGGGAGTATCCAATTGAACCAGTCACAAGGCAGGCCGTATATTATTGATATCATCTTAACGCTGATTCTCTAGCTGGGGGGAGTTCAGCACATTTTCGTTTTTTTTCATTCACATAATTGTAATAAAATGCCGAAATGTATCAAACAATGCTATTGACGTGCTCGCTTGTCTTATTCTGATACGATATTTAATGAAAAACGTTTCTATGTTATCAATAATTGTATCCTTTACCCGAATGGCACAATACGGTATACAGCCCTAGAGAGAAGCTATGGGTCAAAGGAGATGGACATCTGAGCTTATCGCATACACTGACCCAATCATACAATGCCATTTACCAAATACTACAATTATCCCAAATCTTAGTTACTTATTAAGCTTCGCCTAGACTGGCAGAGGATCCCAATAGCGGGGGACTCTGTGAGAGTGAGACTAAACCCAGAAAAGAAAGAGAGGATTTACCGAACGTAACCGGATAGACTGATATCATGTAGAGATAGGAGTCTTATTTTGAGTTTCCCATTCTAATTATACTTTTTCAAAGATATATTCTTCTATTTTAGTAACATTACATTCAGTCCAGTGATACTATCTTTTTTTACTGAGTTTTATCGGCTTTATGCTGCGATTTATCGAGCTGAGAGGATTTGCCAGACTGACCCGGATAGAGCCGAATGAAATCTATCTCAGATGAGACGAATCACCGGACGGAGAAATTTTGCTGAACGGGGATACATGATATAAAGATGCGTTTCCTTATTGAAATTACACCTTTTCAAAGATATACTGTTTCTATTTTTCAAGATGCCATAAAGATTTATTGCAAGATTGTCTGCTTTTGGTCTTCAAATGAAATTTCTCTAGGTAAACACCCTCTCCAAATATTGTCCTAATTGGTGACGATTGTACAATCTCGAACTTATTTTTACAAGATTAGATATATCTATAGTCAATGCTCCAGTTGAAAATCAAGCTCGTCTTTTCATTTGGTGACGTCATGGTAGGGCTATTCAACAATGCAACACTTGAAAGGGAGACTTTTAAAGATTGGCTCATTTTAAAAATTCTGAAGTTTGTGTAAGTGAAATTTCATTTTAATATATACTGCTGGTAATCAATTAATGAGAAGAATAGACGACTCTCTCGACTGGTAAATTGGAAAAATTACCAGAGGAATTGCTGCAAATTAAGAATAAAAAAGACAAATGGAAGAAACTTTCTGAAGCCTAATAACCATCCATTTCGGTAAATTCACTTTCTTTATTATTGATATTTTCACTCTTTAATACAAATTTCTTTTTCAACGAAATTAATGTTAGACACACTGTCATCAGTTTGTCTACGAAAATTTAATTTTATCTCAGCCTGTTCTTCTTACCTGTTTGTCTCTCAATCTATTATACCTTGTTCTTATACATGCATCTCTCTCTCACTCACTCTCTCTCTCTCTCTCTATATATATATATATATATTTGTTCATGTATACTCATATCTATCTATCTATCTATTCATGTACATTCATGAATATCTTTCTATCTATCTATCTTTCTATCTATCTATCTTTCTATCTATCTATCTATCCGCGTATGTTCATATCTATCTATCTATATCTATCTGTGTAGCTTGCTGTATCGAAAAAATTGTTATTTCAATTGAATACATCTCTGGGGATTAGAGATAGGAAGGGGAGAGAAAAGCGAATGGACCGTAAAAGGAAGAAAAATTAAATTCGCAACAGGTCAGCATAGTCATTCAATAGAAACTGTCATGTAACCAACATCGTTTGCAGCATGTTGCGTTGATGGTGATCAATGAAAAAATTGGAAAAACTTACTTTCTTAACCTTTTGTTGGGCGATGATCACTACAAAATCCCGAATTTTCAAAATAATAATTATGAACACTATCGGACTTCCCCATAGCTGGAATTTTCATTTTTTGGAAAGGTTTTAAAAAGTGTTTTCCTGTATTAGAAGAGTAACCGCTGAATTTCCAACCCACTGGCTCGTCTAGCTGGGCGTGTACACGCGAGACATACAAAGTAGTCAGCCATACAGAAACATTTAAAGACTGAAGAAACGTATGTTGATATTGACATTTCTGGTTGACGGTTTTCAATAAAATCTTGCACTTGCTCGAGCTTCAAATTAATTAAATGTTTATGAATAATAAGAGACCTAAACGGAGAGATCTTCTGCCGAGGAAAACTAATTCTATTGTAATTAACCTTCTAACATTAGCTCTAACAACGCCATTACTACAATTATTTTTAATTCTTTCGCTAAGACAGCCATAAACGAAGACGTTATTCTCCTGATTTAATTGCATTTAATGTAATAAAAGAAATTTCCGATGTCTCCGCTTTGAAAATACTACAACTAAAATATCAGCTGATTAAAATACGCCAATTATTATAACATAACCAGTGAAAACTTTCAATGTTGAAAATGGCGTGCACAGGTTTTTGCCGTCTGTCCAGGAAAAGGAGAGAGAGTTCATATATACGCACTTTATTGGATTAAAATTTGTCAAGATTAGGAATAAGGGTAACAGTTTTGCTGTTAAAACTTGGCATGTTAGGTAGTTATGAGACTTGTAGCTTGTTCAGGTACTCATGAATGCACTCTTTTCATTGTCAACCACAGTGACAAGCCAATGACGCGATATTTTTGTAAAGACATCGGAGGATGGGAAATAGTGGAGAGATAAGTGGCTATACTAGATACTTGGGAAAAGCATGGATTCATTCGCTGGTCCCATGCTGTGACTGTAATAGCCAACCAATGGAGGCCTCCAGCCCTGTTAGCTAGGTCATCTTAGAGGAGGCTACTTTGAGAAAAAAAGTCGCTCTGTTAGTCTCGGTCTGTATGATTACAAAGAGTGGACTCGCTGGGCGTTAGCTAATCTCCACTTGGATTGTAGAATAGCCAGCGCAGGTAGGAGAAGAAAAATCCTCCCTCGTCTCTCGCAAAAAGCCAACGACACACGCATACACACACACACACACACACACACACACACACACACACACGTATATATATATATATATATATATATATATATATATATATATATATATATATATTCATGGGAAAGTATTGACATTTTCATCCGTTCAGTATACTAGTTAGTTGTTCAAGTTTTCTGATATAGTTTCTTAGAGAGAGAGAGAGAGAGAGAGAGAGAGAGAGAGAGAGAGAGAGAGATCAGGGAGAGCATTGACCGTGACGCTGAGATTTCTTTTTGAAAGGTAATGATATTAATCTGAACAAATGATAAAACAAGGTTTCATCTCAGAAATCTGCACACCATATTTTTGATCATACATGCATTAAGTGAGATTTTCTTTTAGCGTTGTGTAATTTCAATCTTGTAAAATCTACATATAAGAAAATATACAAAGAAGAAAAGTGATTTCAAAGCGAATGAATTCTTTTGAAAGAATCATTTTGATTGACACTGAAAGACGAAAACAATAAACCCGCTGCCTTTAAGGGAGAGATACGGACTGGTCCTCAAAAGATGGTAACTCACTCAACATGTCATGACTTCGCTGTTCATACAGGTATTTCAGGGAGCACTAAATAGGTAAAACCTTCAATTCGGTGATAACAAAACATTGAGGTCAAATGTAGAGAGTTAAGTCTGGTAAAGGAGGTACAGCAACCTTAATTAGCAGAGAAAGTCAACTTCATATTTGGAAGGGCGGGTTATTTTTTCATATTATATGAAAAAATAGGCCATTAAGCTCTTGGGCCAAAAGAATAACAAGAAAGAACTCTGTCAAATAGGTGGATATAAGTTTTGCTTTTTATGTCAATCTTAGGCTGCTATCATTCTTGGCACGACAAATTACAATTCTGCTAAAAAAAGAGATGAGGCGGTGCATCCACAAAATTCAAGCCTGAAAGTAAATTTTCGAATTATTCGAGACATGGCAGTTTTTATCCTGTTCGCTGTCACGGACGAACTAACCCATCTTGGCAAGCCATCAGTCTAGTGCCACAGATGTAATTACACGTTTACCCATAGAGTATTAGTCTTTTACAGAATAATAAAACCCCTCAAGAATGTTTGAAATGTGTTTAAAAAAGCCAGATAGCGAAATGATAGATACGAATGTATTGAAAGTAAGGTGGCCTTATGTGTGAATTCTTGTTTCATGATATTTCATACTCGTTCAAATTATTAAGATATTTGATTCTAACACATATTTACATATTACATTTATTACACATTCTTCCGTACATAAAAGTTGATATATATATCGATATCATATTAACCAGGTTTATGTTTGCAGATGTGTGTAGTACCGTATCACAGCACAAACTGCACATTGTAGCAAGAGGTTTGTTAGCGCTATACTGTTAAAATGATCTAATTTGAAGAATAAAATAAGTTTCTGTCCAAAAATGTTGGATCTATGTTCGCACTCCTCATGATTGCCATGATCCAGTATTTAAAAGCGAAGTCTTGAATTTCTGTTGTTGGTTTTCAATGTTGCAATCCAATTCGGGCTGGGGGGGGGGGCAAAGTGTCTTATTGATTTTTCTTAATTCTGTGTCTTTTCATTGATTTTTTTCATCGCAATAATTCCGGTGATATCAAGATGAAAATAGCCTCCACAACGTTGAATTCGTGGTTTTCGAATTTTTTCTTTAATTTTACACTTCGATTTCAAGGGTCACGTGTTTTAAAAGTGTTAAACGAAAACAAAGTCTTCTAAAATGTCAGAGGTTTACAAATTAATAATTTGAAGGGAAGTGAAAGCGAAGATTTTGAATGAAAGTAAATGTATATCTAGTTGATACGTTGGATAAGTAAAATTTCTCAGCCAAGCAGCAGCAATTGTTGCCTCATCACCAAAGAAACATGTGGTATAGCGTTATCTCAATGGGATATCACCAGCCGTTCTGTTTCTATTAATTTCGGATGCTTTCGGTTGATTGCTACCTTCAATCTCACATGTCTTATGATGTTGATTATCCTCAAAAGATTTCATTGCATGTCTCAGTAGTGAATCTCGAACACGAATCTTCGCAAGGTTATTTTTGACACGTTTGATTAGCTACATTACCTTCTTCATTATCTATTCAAACAATTGTTGCGTTGAAGTCACGGTTTTACTTTGAAAAAACAAAACAAAAACAAATGACATGAAATAAGAAAAATGACTACAAAGCAGAATAAACAGAGCTGTCAAAATTAATATATATATATAAATACATATATATATATATATATATATGTGTGTGTGTGTGTGTGTGTGTGTGTGTTTGTTTGTGTGTGTGTGTGTGTGTGTGTGTGTGTGTGTGTGTGTGTGTGTGTGTGTTACACCAAATCACTTAATTTGCATCTTTGGGGAAAAGTTTTATTTTGATCGAAGATTTTTTAATCAAAGTAACAATAATAAGCAATCAAAAGTTTACTTAATCCATGAGTAATAAAACTTTTTCATGAAAAACTTTACCGATTTGGCCCAACACACACACACACACGCGTGCACACGCATATGCACACACACACACGCACACACATATATATATATATATATATTTATATGAAACTACTTTATTTAAAAAAAACGTTCAATAAAAAAAGTTGAATAGTTGAAAAAATGAATCGGGTGTTTTTCTCTCTAATTTATCTACATACTTATATATGCATGCCGATACATTTGATAAGTACTTTCTTGATATTTTAGAAAGCCAAAAAACCGTTATCAAAAAGATAGTTTTTAAAAAACAGATTTATTCAACCCTGACAAATATATTCATTTTAAATAAAGTTTTTTTTTTCCGCTTTTATGAAAATAGAAACCTGTCTAACCTTGTAACAATTTGCTAATGTATCTGAAAATCTATATGCTTCATTCCGACGTTTTTTTTTTTGGGGGGGGGGGTTCTTTTCAGAGTTCCTTCCAACACAGCTCGGTGAATTGGTTGGATCTTTAAAATCCAAATTATCATTTATAAATTGAAGAAATGACCCCTTTGATATGCAAATTCTATCTCTGTTAAGAATATTTATGATAGTCATATATATATATATATATATATATATATATATATATATATATATATATATATATATATATATATATATATATATGAGAGAGATTTGGTACATTTTTCACTTAGACAGCTCTAACCCCCTGTGAAATTAATTCATTAAAACGTATATATGGACGAGAGACTTCCTTTGGATGGGTCGGTTATTTTCAGAACATTTGTCAAGATAATATATCATGATTTAAGCACCCGGAAAAACTGTACAAACCCACCTTACTAATGAGGAGAGTTGGTACAATCTGATTGGACAAGTTAGTTCACTTGCTAGTTGGCACAGGTGTAATAAATAAAATGATTGAGGAATATAAAATTTCAAACCAGACAGAAGAATGTCTTTGTGTAGAAAGTATGCTTTTAGGAATATGATGAGCACATAGTGGGGCTAGTGGGGTCATACGTGAGTGGAAAAAAAAAAGTAAGAAAAAATGACGTCATCAATGACTTATGAAGTTTGTTTTGTTATTTTGCTGTCTTTTTGTGTGTTCATCTGCCTCGATTGCATACAATTACATCATCTCAAGTGGCCCAAATGACAATGTACCAACCAGCCCTGAAAACATTGTTTTCTTTACATTCTATCGCAAGAAAATGTCCTGGTGGAAGCTGCTTGGAATGCAGTACATATACTATTTATTGCAATTTTTCATAAACCTTACGCACAATATAGTATGGACGAGGCACTCGTTTGTCAATGGAAAATAAGTTACATAATAGAGTGGGAAAAAGGATTTCATGCAAAACTCTTCGAACACATTTGACTCTTTAGTAGGATTATGGTCGAAATTTTTTTTGCTCGAAATGAAGTTAACAGGTTAACAATGGCGCCATCAAGTGGTGGAAAAATAATTAAAGCCCCTGTGATCAACTAACCTAGGTCTTCCATATGTATATTTATAATGGAGCAAGGATTCGAAGCCCAAATAGGACAGAAACATAAATATGTTTCATAAGCGAATCCTTACTCCATTATATTTCAAGCTCTAAATCAACTTAATGTTTAATCTTGTACGTATCAAGCACTCTATGGAATAAGCTCATCACACATCGGATATTGTATCATACTATATCATATTATATCATATTGCATTCCTGATTTGAATTGTATATATATATATGCATGTGTGTGTGTGTGTGCATGCACGTGTGTGTGTGTGTGTGTGTGTGAGAGAGAGAGAGAGAGAGAATGTGTTATATTTTGATATATATGTACAAGATTGTTATTGATTATACATGTCTCCACTCTCCAATTGACTCAATATTCTAAATTTGCATTACTACTCACAAACTTATCAATGATTCTGTCTGCATCGAAAATCCACTTATGAAAATCAGTGTGAATAAAATTTAACACTGAACTTTTGAAATGCTTTTGTAGAATCCTAAGCATTACCGGGATTTTACAATCAACTAATTTCCGTCTCTATTTTTAAATGTTCTCTCTTATAACAGCTTATCTTCTTTATTCTTAATGAATCGAAAAATATACGAAGTAAATGAAGTAGGAGGAAGATGAGAAAACGAAAGAGGAGGAGGACACAAATAAAAATTATGGAGGAGGAAGAGGTGCAGAAACCAGCTTGGCTGCGCTAGAGTCAAATCCCCTTGTTTCATCGAAATCTTTAAAAAATCAGAATTCATTTCTCTATACAATATTATCCAAAAAAACTGTGTGTCACGTTTCAAATTCTTTATTAGTACTTCGTGTAATAAAACAAGTAGACCGAAGTTAGGATTGGGAATTCGTCATCAATTTTTGCGTACGCAACTCATATTCGTGTTGTCATGATGTCACGAATTAGAATTGCGTATGCAATACTTTTATGACGCAAATACGATTCTATATAAGAATAATAAATTGTTCGAACAGATATTACCGGTTGCCTTTTACAGGTTTCTGGCCCAATCTTCGGAATCAAAGTGTAGTATCTGCTCCACGGCATAGACCGAGGAGTCGGTACTGACGCTTGTCCGTTGAGTGGGCCGGAGATTGTGTGCAGGGTATCAAAGACCGAGTGCGCCGGTGCAAACGTTGGCCAATGCGGTTATACCGAGGCTGCGTTTGCTAAGCGCAACGGGAGGCCTTTGGACTCGTCCTTAGGTTCTCCCATCATTCGCAGGTAACTGCGTCAGCTGGAGCCATTTTTTGGCGGTAAGTTACTGTTTCTTCCCACGTTAAGCCCGACCTTGTGTCAGATATTGCTGCGGTGGGACAGTAATTAAATACATACTTACCGGTTGCCCGCTACACATCATAAGTGTACACTTTTCTTCCCTGAAGATTGGAGATTTTTATGGAAGAACAAAATAGCCTTACTTGTTTGTTTGTTTTAATCATTTCCCTCGTACATCGACATCTTTGAGCATTCTATCAATGCTCTCCAGCAAATTGATAATAATAATTTCTATCGGAAAGTCTGTGTCAGTATTGGGATGAAATGTGTTTTAAGACTAGACTTGAGTCTCGCTTTGTGCAAGTCACATTTTGAGCAGGAAATGTTCTGAAATTAATGTAGCAACCCCCGAAGAGTCTGTACATAGAAAAGTGAATTCCTCTCATTTTTAGAAATTGATACTTAAACATTAACATTCTGTACTGTATCATTTTTAAAACATTTTCAAATTAATTTGTTATAAGCTGTTTCCGTTTCAAGCACATTAAGACTGATAATTCTATAAACTTTTTAAAGTATTCAATTCTGAAAATTTATCTGCCTATTTAAAGCAAATTTGCCATATTTTAAGCTATCAAAGCAGAAAAAAGGCACTTCGTGCTTATTTGGGTATATTCTTTGTCCTTTGGGCATTCCAAGTCAGCCCAAACTGTGAAAACTATATTTATTTATTCACAGACTTTTTTGGAGGATTGAAAATCTTGTTAGTGTTAAGACAAAGTTATCTCCATTGATAACGATTTTTTTTTCGTCGAATCAAAACACTTGGAATGGTGGACCATGTTTTAATAGAAAAAAGCGAACACTCCCCTTTCTGGCAAGAAGTCCGTATTATAGACGCTGTTGAAAACTTGGGAAAATCAACGAGCAGCTTATATCAACATGTCGACTTAATGTATGTCAGACAAGTTCAGAGTTGAACTCGATTTAGTTTCAATACTCCCGAGGAGCAAAGTATGGAAATCAAGACTTTACAAGGAAAGAAGAAATCGATATCCCTGAATCCCACGTTGAAGTGTGGCTGCCATTGGAATATTCTGTCAACCCACAATGGGAAATTCGGTTTACCACGATCACATTCCGAAATTACACATAAAGAAGGCCGTAGAATGAATAACCGAAACGTCGTATTACAGCATAAACAAAAAAGAGGAGCTAAACTATTCGAAAATGCTTTGAATGTTGATAACATTTCTCAAAATTAAAGACACAATCTTTATTTCTTTTTAAGCTAAATAGAACATGCATATCTGCGAGTAAAAAAATATAAGATAACCTAGAAATTAAAAATAAATGGGAGTGGAAGTGCTAATCCTGGTCATTAGCAATACTAAATATGGGCATTGGGGGACCTTTGAAAAACGACAAATTTCAATTTCTTGAACTGTTGTTTATTGTAAGTGAACTTCAGTAGACTTTCAAAGCAATTTGAGAAAGTATCTTATTTTGGCTCACCCTAATACACACACACATTTATGTATATATATATAGCTTTGAAGTTTTAGTACACACACACACACACATACACACACACATATATATATACACACACAATGAGAAAGTGAGTAATTTTGGCTCACCCTAACATGCACACACAAACACACACACACACACACACACACACACACACATATATATATATATATATATATATATATATATATATATATATATATATATATATGTATGTATGCATAGCTTTAAAGTTTCAATATATATACATACATAGACATAGTGTTGGATTTTTGACAACCAAAGATTTTACTGCGGAAATTCTCAGATTCTCAGTCTATATAATTTGTTTAGATTATGTGTTCAAATCATATATATATATATATATATATATATATATATATATATATATATATATATATATAATGTTCAAGACAAATGGGCTATTTATTCATGAGGAATAAAGTCTTTGGGTTTTACTCCTGAAAATTTCCATAAATATAAAATCCATGCAAAACTAACAACTGTATTAAATTTCATTCTCATAGCAACGTAATTTATGACCTTCGCTACCTATAGCAATAAAATTCAATTTTGCTTCTTGGCAATTTAATAAAATGCCTTTTCAAATTCAAGTAATTTGATAATATATATATATATATATATATATGTATATATATATATATATATATATATATATATATATATATATATATATATATATATGTGTGTGTGTATGTGTGTGTGTGTCTGTGTGTGTATATATTCTTAAACCGTACAAATAGACATATCAGATCAGACAGAGTTCATATTTCTGTGCTACTGAAATTATGAAATCAAGTGTTCATATATATATATATATATATATATATATATATATATATATATTAGAAACCGTCAAGATAGGTCAACAGATTTCTTCGACTTTTAAATGATTCAGGCTGTCCTGGCTGCCTTCGCTGCCTGATTGCCTGGCAGGCAGACTATCTATCTATATGTTATGCGTATATGCTGCACCAATTGAGCTTGAAGGCTGAAAAGTAATCATTCATTCCGTATTATGTCTAGAAAAAACTCTCTGTCTTAAGAGATTGCCTGGAAAAAGTAAGTTTTGAAACGGAGGGTGAGGTCCACCTATTATAAATGTCATTAGGTAAATCGGTCCCTCAGTTTTGTCCGGCAACGTTTTCTTTTAATCAAAATTTTGTTTGCGGTCCATCGAAACCACATGGATCCCCAGAGATCACATAAGAAACCGAGTCCGACAGAATACAAGATGGAGATGTGAACTGGACACATTTAGAAAAACTGGCTCCGCGACGCCCACGATAGAGAACTTTGGTGAATCCTGGGGAAGCTCTATGTCCAACGACGGATGTTTAAAGACCTATGATGATTGAAAGGCAAGAGAAGTGAATTACTTATTGATTATATCTTTTTCCAATTTTTCAACTGATCACCCCATACACAGCATCTTACCAAAAGACTTTAGTCACGTGACGTTTTCTATTGAGTGACTAATCGGACATGTTTTTTTTTTGTTTATATATATTTTAGCCTCTAACTATGGTTGTTTATGCATAATAGAAAATGAAGCAGGGTCCATAATAAGACTGAGTTGAGAAGCAGAGAGAGGGGAGGAGTACGGGGGGAGATGTTGCACCAATTTTCCACTCAAAATGGTTTGTTTTTCTGCCTTGAAATCTGATTGCTTATACAAAACAAATGGCAAACCTGTTCATATGTACGTGAGTGTTGCGGGCGTATGGGTGAGTCCATAAATTATTTTATCAAAAACACCCAACGACAGGAACAAGACGGCCCTCGGCAAGACCAATTAATCATGGAGCCGTTTGCGAATATTTTACGAGTTGATATATATATATATACATATATATATATATATATATTTATATATTTGTTTGTGTGTGAGAGTATATCCATTTATATATTTTTGTATATATATATATATATATATATATATATATATATATATATATATATATATATATATATATATATATATATACGTGTATGTTGCTGATCTAGATATATTAAGTAATACATTTCTATCATTCCAACATACATTTTATTTCAAGTTCCTTTACAAAAATTAAAAAAGATTGATGTGTAAGTTTTTTTTTTTTTTCGTTTTACTTAATACTATTTTTGATTGACATTGAAATATGCAAGTATTGTGCTGTGTAATGCAGAGTAAGTATACATCACTTTCCAAATCTGTTCATACACGCTGCTCAGGGAATTTGACCATGAAAAAAATTATGTTTCTATTTCCACTAACTATACGTATATCACCAGCGCTGTTCTGAGTAGCCTTGCTGACTTCAGTACTGATCTTGTTTAGACCAGCCAAATTTCACTTGGAATATCCTACTTATCCATTCACAAATGTAATGTTTTTGACAGAGCTCTACGTACACCAATTTTGATGAGCACCGCCCAAACTTTTATGTTCTACTGTGTCGTCAGTTCCCAGGTGTTGTTTTAGTATTTTCCTGATCTTCTCGTGATTTTCTGTCTTCACCAAGTGGCCTGCTGGCCCAGGGACCTTAACGATCTAACAGGTTTTCTTTTCTTTGTTCTCAATATCAGATTCAGTTTTCTCGCTTAGAGAGATTTTCTTTTTGCAAATTTCAGTTTAGTCGTCTGAACTCCTTGATGTTGATGAATAGCCTCGTGCATTGTCATTAATTTTTGGCCAATCGATTTATTCAATTCCCCAGTCAACCCTAAGATAGGTCCTGATTATTTCTCTTTTGAAACTGAACATGAGGTATTATATGCTAAGCTCTCACACCAGTTGTAATTTTTATTGGAGATCAATTGGTGACAGCGAGACTTCTCAATAGCATAGGATTCTCCTCGGTATTCCAGCAGATTTCAGATATGCTGTTGACGAGATGGATTCGGTCGTCTCTCGGTACCCTATAGATTCTGGTCTATGTATATACCATTGCCCTGGTCAAATGACAGTCGTTTGTACAGTTCCCAATCGATTACTCTTCATATCCTATCTTGCTTGTTGTTGTAATCCTTCTGAGCAAAGTTTGCTGCGTTCACTCACTACGTGGTTGTTTATCCTATCATAATCTCCGCATTTATCATTTTGATTATTATTGCTGTTATATATATATATATATATATATATATATATATATATATATATATATATATATATATATATATATATATTATATCCGCAGTGTTTGATGGCTTTCTGATGGCTTTCCCAGGCGATGGAGTCCCCTCTTCTCGTCCACGTTTTCTAGTCGACGTGCTATCGTGTGGGTAGTCTCATCTCTCCTCCGGTTTCCTAGTTTCTCCAAACTCTTTGCTTGGTTCTCCAGGACAGTTTCTAGAACTCCGGCCCCAATTGGTACTACTGCAATTTTCATATTCCATAACTTCTTTTGATCCCCCGTAGGGTCAAGGTACGTATTCACTTTTTCACTTTCTTTCAGCTTCACCCTGAGGTCTGCGAATTCCACTATCTGACATGTTCTTTTCTCCTCATCTACTACAAAATCTGGTCTTCAGTCAGGATTATTATTATTATTATTATTATTATTATTATTATTATTATTATTATTATTATTATTATTATTCAAACCCCCATAGGGTCGGATTTCCAGCTCGTTCCCTTGGAAAGTCCCAACGGGGTCTTTCTTCCTAATGTGGGATCAAAACCGTTTTCTGAATTTCACCTTGATTCTATACACTGGCCACAATGAAACCATTGCAGCTACTTGGAAGACCTGAACACATAAATGAAATGGGACTTTCAAAATTATCTTGATTCATAATCAGATAGAAATCAGATAATTATTATCGGGGAGTGTGTGAATGCAGACCCGAACATTTTCTTTTTTTAGATTCAAAGACTAATATGCTAAAGGTATGCTCCAGGGTCCCATTAGAAACCACAGAAAAGTTGATGGCAATAATTGTGGTTGTTGTTGGGTACAATCTACAACTAAGACACATAATAGGTAACTGTCAATTAATAAAACAGATTGTCATCACACAGTCAAATGGTTCAGGTAGTATATACGAAGGAGTATATAATTCTTGTATGTTTCATGCTCTCTCTAAATATTGCGCTCCTCCTCTTGGTTTTGGTTACATGACTTTTACGTTAGGATTATTATTAATCCTATTGAATATAGATTCTATGCATCTTTCAAGTTTTGGTATTTGTGCTGCAATTGTATTGTTTAAGCACCATCATTGGCATTATATTGCTACATGCATATAAGCGACATCAGTACTCTTGCCGAGCTTAGCATTATTGTAGTCTGAATAATTCGAAGACTCTTTTAAGTGTTTTAATTGTTTGGGTTGCGATTACAATCTTATCCAGCAGTTCAATCCGTTTGAGTTTCATGGTGATAAATTTGTATCATAATTAGTAGCATTATCTTCACGGTAGACTTATAGACTAGATTATTTACCTTAGAGAGGCAACCAGTCTAGGAGAGAACAATTCAAATCAATTAGGATTTATTGCGAAACTGTCTCGAAACGCTAATCATTTTAGAGTGACTCAGCAAATTTGGTTGTAAGAAACAATAATTGCTATTGTATTTTAATGCTGACCAGTAGAACCCGATATACGTTATCAAGTTTGCAGTTACCAATATTCTACTGCTTCCCTGCGTAGCTTTAGTTATTTTCTGCATTAAAGAAACTAAATATTTTATATTCATAAGGGAAAAATTTTTGATTAGACAAGGATTTTTTTATCTGAAAATTAATTTTGAACGTCTCAGATATCAATCCGTTGATGTGCCAGCAGTCTTTAAGCAAGAATAGAGAATAAGGCTTCTGGGTGTATCCCGTAAATGCTCACGATTTTTACTATAGAAATGCATTGTAAATAATTTTACTACAGAAATGCAATTATAAGTTTTACTGAAGGAACGCATTAAAATCAAGAAGAAAACATTATCACCGGTCATAAATTAATGCAAGCATTACAGAAGTAAAAATGCATTGAAAACAGGAAAAAAGGAATTGTTTGTGGTCAGAAGTTGAGCGATACTGATTGAAAAGGATTATTATTTTTTTAATATAATTGAATTGTTAATGATTTTTTTATGGAAGTACATTTTAATAACAAGCAGCGTGGTTTTCTTAGTTTGTTAGTCTCAACACTTGATTCTTCCGTTGGCGAGGTTAAAATCTTGCAGAAGAAAATGCTTTCTTCTTACACTCTACTCTCCTGCCGGTAAACGAATTCAGTATTTGTTTTTCAAGAAAGCGACACAAACAGCATCTCAATCGAAATATATCTGTGAAAGGTTCAGGACCCACGTCGTATAGTGATGATCAGCAAGCAAATCTGACTTTTTCTTGAGGGTCCAATCTTCAAAGGATCCCCCAATTTTGATGGTATGATGCAAATCTGCTCTAATAATGAACAGTGTGAGTTTTGGTCGGCTGTCCATAACACTGAACTCTTCCGTGGAGTAAGGGGATTGCATTTTGCCGAATAAATATACCCTATCCATCATTTAAAACTATGCTCCTTTCCCGATGAACTGATTCAGAAAAAAATATACCATGATTTTTCTCACTGCGATTAACGAATAGATCATAGGAAAAGAAAAAGATTAATCAGAATGCACGTCGTATAACAATGACCAGTAAAAAGTATGCTAAATAAACAAATCATGATAAAAAAACAAAAAAAACAGGTAAGGGCTCATTTCGTATAGCAATTGATTAACAAGCTTAACCTGCTTGCCGTTGTTAGTGGGTTCGATCGTCGATCTGCCACTATTGGGGACCAGATACAAAATTGTTATGGGAATTGATGATTTGAAAAAAATCTCGTCGAATAGCAATGATCAGAAGCTTATCTTGTTGGCTGTTCATAGTAGGTTCGATCCTCATTGGATCTTCCAGTTAAGATGGTATGATACCAACTAATGTTAATTCAATATCTACAGTAATAATGAAGAATTTTCTTGGTTGGCTATTCGAAACACTGGATTCTTCCACACAGTGTTAAAAGTTTTGTCAATTTTTTTCATAAAGAATCGTTCCATAAGAATTCAAATGAAACCGTGAATTCTTTCACAGGAACAAACTCGTTTTACAATAGAAATGCATTGAAAATCAGGAAGAAAGGGATAATCACTAGTCGGAAATTAATGCGAGCGTTACTGACAGAATAGGACAATTATGTGTATAATTAAGCCATTTTAATTCCCGTTCCAAAGGAATTCAATAAAAGGTGTGGCTTCCCTTGAGCCTTAATGGAAACACCTGTAATCGTGGCAAACCAGAAAAGACCCGCCTAAGCCACAAAACTGATCACGGGATATCCGCTTGAGGGTCACATTTGACGAGTGACTTTGAAGCTTCATGAATTATGCATATATCACTTCTCGTGTTCTCATCATCTGAAAGATCTCTGGCTTTGCGCCTGTTGGTGGTTTTAACCTCTGATCATTTGAAGTCTATTGCTTTTCATCAAGTAGGGAGGGGACTTCACAGATACTTAATCAGCCACACATACATACTCATTATATATATATATATATATATATATATATATATATATATATATATATATTATATATATATATATATATATATATATATATATATATATATATATATATATATTTTCTTTCTAATGATTATCCCAACAAAATTGTTTCACGAATACAATTTTCAAGTGAAATCATGACGAAATGATTATTCAGAGTATGTTAGTTTTGAGTTACTTCCCTCAGTTATTTCTTTTTGTGTTTTTGTTAATTTTCTTTTTTCTTTTTCATTTTTTTAATTCTTTTTTTTATGCAGATCCTTTTTGCGATATTGTCTGTTTTATATATTTTGGATTTAGAATTCTTTATTTGATGTTTGAGACTACTTTTCGTACTTTTTCTTTTCAACTTAGTTTTTTTATTGAGATATATATATATATATATATATATATATATATATATATATATATATATATATATATATACGCATATGTATGGCGAGAGATAGTAGTGAACGTTGTTGGTTTTGCAAATTTCTAATACTGTTATACTCTGCATTTGACATCAGTGAGTTGCGATGAACTCAGTGCAGGCAAAACAGAAATTCTTCACTGAAATAAATGCATCTATCTGTTGTTAAATACGTTTAAAATTCCAGTTCCAAAGCTGAAGAAAAACTTGTTCAGTCTTGGGTTTATTGATTTTATAAGAAGAATCTTGCTGTGTCGTATGCGGATGTTGTTTACGAGTATTTGTCATATAACGATGGAAACATTAGTACCTTGCATTTTATGTTAATTAATGTGTGAGTGGATGGTGCTTTGGTCAGGCAGTTGGCAAGTTAACTCACATGATGAGGAAGTAGTTGTATGTTTGACATACCAATTTGACGCCTTTATGTCGTATGGGACACATCGTAGATGGTATTGGTATAGTTTATGGCGTTGACATTATTATATATCTATCTATCTATCTCTCTCTCTCTCTCTCTCTCTCTATATATATATATATATATATATATATATATATATAACAATGTATGAGAGAAAGATTTTTTTTCATTTATTGGGACACAATAGGAACTAGCATTCCAAGTAGAATTATGAATACACCCATAAATGCCCTTTTTTACCTCGTAAATATCCGTGATAATGATGAAAATTCCAATATGTTTTGAACCAAAAATTCATGATTGCAAACAAAACAGATCTGGCTAGTCATTCAATGGAATCCGTCACGTGACCAATACTTTAACGCTGCTTGCCATATTGGTCGTGTTCAATAAAGAAAAAGGAAAAAAAGGGTGACCAATGAATTTGTTGATTCTCTTGCATTGTGTTGTGGTCACTAAAAAAAAGTATGAATTATTCTAAAAACAAGCATGAATGACACTGGACAAAAACTAAGGGGTCAATTTCGTAATAGCTTAAAAATTCCGAGCTGAAAACCTATCCAGGGGGCAGATCTTCAAGGAATCAAAAGAAGTTTTTCCTACTCATCTAAGTGGGTATGCATGCAAAATCTCAAGTTGCTTGGCCTTGGCAAAGTGTGGATACCTAGAGAGCAGCTGGTTGGGTTATGCTATGCAACAATTACAATTCAAATAAATAACTCAACAGTTCGGATAGAAAGTACATATAGTCGGGAGCAAAGATAATTTTACAATTTAATCTATTAATGAAACAATTTTGAATATTAAACTAAAATTATAACAAATTAGGTGAATTATTACTCTAATAAAACAATAATACTTGGTATTTAAACACACCGTACAAAGGGTTCAGTTAATTCCCTTAGTGACAAAACATTCAAGAGTGGAGAAGAAATCAAGTCAGCATTATCTGAATGAATTTTGTCGCTTCACCAAGGACAGTCATTGATAGTATAATCAAACGCTGGCCTCTCAGATCCAATGAAATAATGCGATTGAACGAAGACACCCTACGTCACTAATCACATGACCGAGTAATCATACGCTATGAATCACATGTCTAAATATGTACACGTCATTTTGGTCTGCTTTTGACAATGGAATACATGTATAAAGCGGAAAAAAACAAACAAAAAACGCATTGGTATACCTCAGCTCCTTGGGCACGTGGGTTGAGCCACTATAGTTCACAGAGTTGGAAGTGGAAAGACGATATAGAATAGGTGAAGCTCGTCCTTCATTCGACCCAGCAGTTTAAAAATAAGGGAACCTCATCCCTTGTTTGAACTCTGTTTCTCTATCTATCCACTTCTGAATAGAGCCGGAGCTCTTAACTACAAATCAATGGGTCAAATTGTACTATACTAATCCGATCAATAGACAGAAGAACGCCGCTCGTATATATTATTCTCTGTATGAAAGTAATTTTGGTTTAAACTCATTTATACCACCAATTTCAATCTAGCAGTACCGATTATGAATTCAACAACGATTTTGGTGCTTTTATGAGATAAATAACATTGAACAAAGATCAGTTGAATGCATTATTTACCTAATTCTCTCCTGTCTACTGTCGTTTCATGTCAAAGTCTAAACAACGATCGAATGACTGGACATAGGATGTAACATCTAAAGATTAACTCGGAAGTGAAGTAAGTGGCATTGACAAGAATTTGATCTCAGAATTACGACCCGAAGCCTTTTCTGGGCTGCAAACTTTATTTTCTTATACATAAATCAGGTTTGAATAAATTTAACCTGAACTCTAGTAATTCGTATGCAAAAATGAATAATGGATCAGTTTGATATCCTTAAGGGTTTGTCAACATCGAAAAAGCGAAATTAGTTTGATAAATGGCCAACAAAGTGTAAGAGACGATCGCTGCTGATGGCCAGCGTAGATAAATGCTAAACATTTTGCTTTTGTGCAGAGGGTTGGGTGCGATTTGAGAGACCCGCCTCAGGAATTAGGAAAGCGGGGAACAAAAAGTCAAGATATGAAAGGAATGACAACGAAACCAGTGACGTTGGCCTCGAGGTCTTCGACAAAAATGTTGATCTGATAAAAGTTACTTAGAATCAAGCGCTTCATAGAAGCGTTGGCCCATTTTCTGGATAAAAATCTAGAACGTTTAAGGCAACATAAACGCCTTTATATTTACCTATACTGATGCTTCGACATTGGCCTTCTTACCAAGATCATTTTATTCAGTAAATATCTATCCATCTCCACAATAGGGCAAAATGTGACCGAAGGTCAAATTTAGTATTGGGACCTTCACGCATTGACTCTTTTTTTGGTAGGCACTTTAACCAGCTTGACCTAATCTCTTTCTAAAAGCAAATATCATTGGAATGCTCTTATATACTAGATACAGATTAAGACAAATTTAATCTAGCCCAAGCCCTTGATAGTGGGTGATTTTTTTAGCAATAATTGGCTGCTAGACTATCTTGCTTAGCGTCGCCCTGCAGCAGAACATTAATTATCTCTGCCATATCTGCTTGGTTCAACAAATCGTATTGGATACCTTTTGTCGATATCTGCAAAGTAACACTAAATCATGAGGAACAAGGAAACAGTAGTGAAGAACCCAGTGAAGATTAAATGCACAATAGAATCGATGCAAAATCCCTTTCTGTAGTTAAGAGAAACACAAGCATGCAAATAGAGATCTAGCGCATACGGAGAACTGGCTGTCTTACTTTATTCACCTCGATTAGGTATCATCAACATTTTTTTTTTTTTGATAATGCATAAATTATCCAGAACAAAAATGAGTGTAAAATTAGAATTGGTATTTGTTTTCATTTCACCTTCTATATTTTATATCTTCTCTTATAATTAACCTAACAGAAGGCTGAGACGGTTCAAAGTTCAAAAGATGTAGTTATTAGTGACATTTACATATCTATCTGGAGTTAGACTTTATATCATATAATATCAATATTTTGTATTTCCAATATCTTTGTTGAGATTATTTTTAAAAGAATTTATGGTATCTAATGGAACTGTGTTTTCACTGAATGGATTCCACCGATTTGGCTCTGTAGCCGAAAAGTAGTTTCTTCTCAATCGTCTCGCCTCCTGAATCTATAAATTCTTGCTGTGACCCTCTGTGAACTGAGTGGTTTTGCTTCCACGTTTATATTCATTGCTGGCGTAATGGCTTCCCTGAACATCACGGAAAATTGTCATCGAACTTGTATCACAGGTTTTCATCATGGCATGCATTGAAATTCCGAATGAAAACGTAGCAGTCAGGAAATGATTATTCCGATTCCAAGAATTTGAATGACTGCCTTTTGATTGGCAGTGGTCAACAATGACAACGTAAGCACCATAATTGTCTTTTAATTCTATGATTCACATTTATTTATCTATCCACCTATCTATTTTAGCCCTCTCGATGTTTGAGATATATGTGGATTTACCTCTGTTGCATATTGTTGGCGCTTGAGCCCAGGTAATGGCCAGGATATTCATCATAACTCATTTAATCATAAATACAGCCTACAAGCCAAACACATTCTGACTGATTATTTAAGAAGCAATATCTTTTGGGAATAACGTGATATTATGATCATTTATTCATTTTTGTATTGTCTTGTCTATTCCTGGGAAGTCCTAGTGGAGAATCAAGTCTTAGCCATTCTGCTGTGAGCAAATAGGTTTTGCTAGTCTAATCGAAATCCTCCTCCTTCACACAGATCTGAGGACAGCAATGGCTACGAGCAATCAGTATTTTTATTTGTCAGAGTAACCTTATCTTACATGAACTGCTTTACAGGGCTATTGAGTACGAACTGTCCAGTTATTTGCCCTCAGGAGATTCATGCCCTTCTAAAGGACATTGGAGCAAAATGAACGTAGTTTCGGTCAAAACTAAAACTCGTTCCGCCGATCCAGTTTTCCGTTCTAATAACCGTTATGCCATCCTGCACCTCCAACATTCTGATTAAAAACCGTCAAATCCCATTGTTTTCTTAGAACTCCAAAAATGACATCCATTTCTTTAATTCTGAGATTCTGATTTTTATTATCTTATTGTAATCAGTATGTTACATAAAGGAAATCCGTCTATTAATCATAAGTCTTAAACACAAATAATTGTGATGACCTGCTGGAGTTATAGCTAGTGATGCTCAGTGAATTTTCGGAAGGTTGTCCTGCTTCTTTAGCAATGGCTGGCACAGTTAATGAAAACACTAAACCAAAAGCAATCTAGTAGAAACAAGGATAACCAATAACTTTTATTCCATGTATTTTGTCCCGGTTCGTTTGGGGGATAGAGAGAGTTGAAATGTGTTGTCGCTCAGACATTGAGATTTAAGTTAAAGTTGAATGTAAATTAATATTAGATTTCATTTGCTCATTTAATCATTTATGTACCTCTTGAACATCATCTTTCTGGAAAGCTCTATGTCTAAACTTCTACTTTTAAAGCTTTCAGCCCGCTACATGTTTTGAAGGGTCTTAGAGCAAAATAAATCGAACTGAAGCTTGAGTCATCTCATAAAACTTACCAGTTCGCGGTTATCCTTAATTCCGCTAAAACTTTAGCAGTTTATCAGTTTAGCGTATCCATCACCTGTGCCCACCACTGCTCTTTACCTATCTGTGATGGAGATTAGATTTTATACCCGGTTTACAAGTATGAAAGTGATTTTTGAATAGATATTTTTGCACTGTTTGTTGCATAAAGAATGATAATAAGAATCCAATAAAAGAGAGATTCTTTATAAAATCTTATCTACTGATCAATAGTTTTTCGGCTTCTGATTTCGAACGACCTTTGCCTTCTTGAATGATTCTCTGCCAAGGACGTGAATTCACGATCTAAACCGTCTTTATCGAATGAAGTCTTCCTGAACAAAGCGTGCGAAGATTGCGCACGGATTCTTCACACTTCCGCCAGGTGTCGCTGAGCTCAAATGGGCTGTCATCCAACAATGAATGTGAAGAGAAACATACAAAAATACAAAGATACTTGCAAGCCCAAAGTAATACCCCCGACCACTCATTTTTTCGTTGCCTCCATCACCCATGGGGTCCCGATCATCTTTATGGCTTCTTGGATGCTTAATGTACAATACATATGTACCGCAAATAAATAAATGTGTTCTGTTTGTTTGATGTCTAGAGCGTGTTTGTTGTTCACAGGATAGTGTTCTCTCCCCTTGACGATGTGAAATCAGAATCATCCGACAGGGGTCGGTGGTAAATGTCAAGTGGGAGACGACATACTATTAGATAATAGAGACAAGGGGGAATTTCTATACTTTGTTAAATGTCTGCCCTCCCTGTAGTTTTACGTTGCCCAACTTTGTTCCTACTTGTCTCAGATTCCTTATTTTTTATAATCATTTTTTTAGTTATGTCTAATATTTCTTTTTCTTTCACTTGAAGTTTCTCTTGTCTTCTTCATCTTTCCATTGCTCTCGTTCAACACGACTCCACCTCATTTATTGGGTTTGTTACTCATGAAATGTCGTTCTTTTCACGTATTGACGATTAATGCTAAAAGTGAAAGATTTTCTGATGTGATTGCATTTGATGAAGATTCGGTGTAAACAGAAATTTAATCCGCTGTCATTAGAAGTTTTTGGACCCTAAACAGAAAATGTATCCACCGAAAATGTTTGTGGGGAAAATATCCAATATAGGAAAGTATAGTTCATGCTTGTGTGATCAGTAAACCTGAAGAAATTTATACAGAAGGCATTTTGCCTTTAGAGGATCGATGGAAGAATTTTGTTACTTCATATTTCGACATTTTTGTTGTTAATATCATCCTTCATCTTACAAGTCAAAAATGACATGTTATGTATAACAATCTAATATTTAGTTGGTCAGTTCAGTTTCCATTATAATTATCGATTATTATATCCAAGGCCTCTCTGTCTTTATCTCTTCTTATTGGTTATTCTTTTGTTCAAAAGTGCTAGCCCAATTCTTGCACACCCAGTGAGGATTAAAGAGACGTATTTACTGGAAGGATATAACCAAAACAGGTGATGTACAGTACTTTTTAGGGACATCAGTCCATTTTCCTTCCAAATTGGTTGTGAAAGTTCGTGGTCGTTTGAACATTACGAAATCGGTGATTTAAAATTGCCTATGTTAATTGCCTTGCAATCTTCGAATGGACATGCTTTTCAGCCATTTTTAATCAACATTCTCTTCGTTTGAGCTGAAGAATCGAACCCATTAAAGCTCTCAAAAGGTGTAAAAGATATTATGTATGATCATATTTAAAAGATAAGTTTAGCCGGGAGAAAATTATCGCACTCCTAGTGATCATCGAACTTTTAACAGTAAAAATTGTCTACAAGACTAGGCATGGGTGTGTCTATTGAAATTCATAAAACTCAGTTCAATCTGGTACAATGCCTTAAGAGAGAATCACAATTCACTGTCAGAGTTATGGGCGGCTAAACTGAACAAGGCTATATAGATATATATATTTACTAAGCCTCACACAATCTGACATCAATAGGGATCGAACTCACTACGATTCTGAAAATAGTTTGCTAACAAATGCCTAACATCAAGGCGCCTATATACATATTTAAGACGCTTAATATGTCATGACACCTAATCTCATGATTGCAAAGATGAATCAGGTAGAGAAAATCGACAAAATGACTTTGGTGGTTGTGGTTCGACAACGTGGAAGTGAAAGATTGAGAGAAAAGTATCTTACATCTCAAAAGATAAGGCTTCATGCATTTCGCCGTGTTTCAATCAGCGTCTTCAGAGTTTTTTTTTTGTTTTTGTTTTTTTGCAATACAATGCAACCCACCAGATATTGAGACAATGTTCTAAACCGGAAAACAGAAAGCCACTGTCTGTTGTTGGTATCAGAGCCCTGATGTGGGTCAGAGGAAGTCGACTTGAGATATCTCTGGACACAGAGAGGAGAAGTCTGGAGTGACATATGACTTTTTATGTTCAGGCCTTTGTTCAGAAGTCAGTTTTTCTCAGACATCAATACCCATCGATTTAGTCAAATACTAGACGTAATGTAACTTGTTGTTCCAAACTAATACAAACGGACTTTGTTCTTCGGGAATGTACTTTTTATATCTCTCCCTTCAGCTTTATCCAGCTCAGTGTCCCAATTTCAATATATTTGTGTGTTGATATATATTTAAGAATTATATATATTCATAGGCAAACGCAAATACACTTGCGCAAATACAATATATGCATAGAAAGAGAATATATATATATATATATATATATATATATATATATATATATATATATATATATATATAAAATACATATAATAAATATGTATATATCTAATATAATCAGAACGATTTATAGAATACATACATAATTGTAAAGATTCATGTTGGTAAAATGCTACGTCATGCATCTATTCTAATGTATCTGTTTATCTATCCTTGTCAAGTTTTATGAATTTATTTTGGTCTGTTCATATCTATCTATGTCAGTCCATTCACAGACGTGTATGAACAGGCTGGATAGATGGATAGATATGTAGAGATGAAGATCTATCTGTCTATTCATCAATTTATCTATCAGCGTTTCTCCTCTGTATCTGCCTGTCTATTTATGTACATATATAATTTTAATGCCAACTGTCTTGCCAACCCATTTCTCATTGAAGAGTCTTCGATCTTCCGGGGTGCTTATCCTTTCTACTGTTTCATTCCCTCTATCCGTTGTTGCCCCTCTCCCTCTTACTATTCTATTCATTTTTCTTCCCCGTGTCTAACTTCTTACACTCTTGCTCCACCCTTCAAACTCCAATTCTCAACATCTACACATTTTCCTCCTCTTCCTCCTTCACATGTGTGTCTCTCTCCTCCCGTGCCGAACCCCCTACCCAGCCACCAGTCACTAAACACACATATGTATACACTTGTCCCAATCAGCAGATTATTGCAAGGCTTCTGTGATCAACTTGGCCGAACAATAAACGCCTTTCCTTTAAACACTGCATGCGTTCGTGAGCGTCGCAAGTATGGCCCACTCAAAAACTACCTCGACCTCAAAATACATCCATGATTCTTTTTTGGCAAACACATATGTACATATTCTGTTCACTGCTTCCTTGCACTTGCTGTTGAGTGACAAATAGTAAACCAGTCTCGTAGACCATTATTTTTGAGTTCGATTCAAACTGGATTCCTACAATTATATCTAATATATTTTTTAATGATATTTGAAACTAAACATGCCGCAGGGAACTTAGTGAATGGTTTAATGTCAGCGAAATGTTTGTTCGTGTGAGTTTAGTTAATAGCTACACGCAATAGTCAAGTGTCAGACCAAACGATGCTTTTGAATTTCAGAGTGCCTGTCGTATAGTGATGGTTAGAAATCGAATAATGCAAGCCATTGCAAGTGATTTCTGCTCATAATCGTTGCCTCATTATTAAGGCCTTTTGCATGTCAAAGCCAAGTTTAAATATCAGTTCTTCTATCGTAAAATGCTCGTTAATAAACTTTTGTGAACTTTTGTTTGTGAATTGGATTCATGCTGCATGCTCTGCAATTTAAGCCTTATAAAAATGGAATGTAGGTTTAGGGCCAGACAAAACCTCAACGTCTAAGTGAGGTAATCTTGCAGGCTATTGTCAGTTAAATCCTGATGAATTGTCTAATTATAACAACTTGGAGACAGACGAAGATTCATAAATAATCAACGTCCAAGTGGGCTAATCTAGCAGATTATTGTTTGTAAGATCCCGATTAAATGTTTCATGATGACCTGATGCCAGACGAAACTTTGGAAGTATCGGCATCCAAAGGATTTAATCATGCAGCGAATTAGGTCTCAACTGATTGTCATGCTCTTGTGGCTCGGTAACAAAATGTACTAAAGAAATGACTATATCATAATGCATATTCACTTTTAGTGTAAGTCTTGCCGAAGCAAATAGATGACTATTCACACATGTTGAAACATATTTTACTCTTCGTTTGCTAACATTTACGCCTTGCCAAACACGTCTCTTTTTTCCCCTATGCTTAATGTTTGAACCTGTCTTTATTCATATGTTCATGCACAGGCGGCCAGAAACGTCTGCACTCTTTCGCATGCTTCCTAGATTTTGTCATCGACTCATGTGTATAATTACTTGAAAAATCTTTCGGGCGTATTAGTACAAATTAACAAAGTTCTTTGCCTTTCTTTGTAACTTAATTATTATTTTTTCTTGGCCTGCTTACTAAAGCAACGGTTATGAAATGAATAAGATATAAAGAAAAAATATCTCACGTCAAAATTAGTTGTGAGATTGATGACAGCGCAAATATCGCCAGGATTGTGATGCTGTAAAAAAAATCTGCAGATCAAGTTGAAGTTAGGAAGCAAAATATACTTAGGTTTTTAGACATTTTTAGATTATAGACAATACTACCAAGATGTCATCTGAAGACAATAAGATTATAAAGTTAGAAAAATGGGTCCCGAATGAACTGAATAAAATATTCCATGAATGTTCCAGACCCCATACACCTCAGTTAACCATGTCCTAATTTGGAATCCTTTGTGAAAATTAGTCTGACTCTTTGAGTAGACACCATATTATTAAGGATTCAAAAACCTCCAATAATAAATGACCTATATCCATATTTATAAGGAATTTGCAATATAATGCTAATGTATTTGTAAACCTTTAGCTTTTAACACACTCGATGATGTAAAAAATACTGACTTCTTATGAGTGACAACCAAAGACTAATGAAACCTTCATAACCAATTTTGTGTTTCTGCCTTGTTAATGCTACTCTATTGGAGGATATATGAAATAAGGAAAGAAAAAAAAAGCATAGACCTCAGGGAGGCTGAAAAATATATTAGCCTGAACTTCTCTCTAAAGCAAACAAAGATGATGACGTAAATTCAAAATTACGTGGAAAAATTATTGGACAATTGTAATTCTTTCACATTTAGTGTTATTCTCTATAATCTTGAAATAAACGACATTTCATGTGAAACAACCTCAATAACTTTTACTGCACGGCGACGTGCACCAATTCAGGCATCTGTCTGGCCACAGCTGTCCAACTTTGAAGTTTCCATTCCTCATCCATTGTAATCTTTAAACAAGCTGAGACTTTGGAGACTTTGGATTAGCATGCTTTCAAATCTCTATCGCGTAAGAGTCGTACAAGTTATCAACCACGCTTTCTGAGATTCTTTCACTCACAAGCCTTTTGTCTGGTAAACTAAGGGTTTCCAAGCTTTTCGACGCCCCGCCTACTTTCATATGGAAATCTTTTTTTCATCGTCCACTTGTATAGTAAATATTTATAAGTATTCACAAAACTGTAAAAATTAGCAGTTTTTGCCTTACAAGATGCTTTGATGAAGTAATGTAAAGTAGTAACATCAAAAGTTTGGTACTCACATGTTGTTTTCAGATATCATCAATGTGATCCCTGTGTTGTGGTGATAATCTTTCAAGAGTGTTTTGCGTATATATGTACCATGTACCTTCGTACATTGAGTGTAGCATAAACGAAATCATATCTGCACCAACATTTACGCATTACTCTACACATCTACAAAATGTGCAATATCACAGTGATGCTTGGTAAATTGAGAACAGAAAATGTTGTTGTTTACTCATTTCTTATTGTCAATTTCAGAATTTGATACTCAAAATCCAACGTCGTTCACAAAAATACCCAAACACTCACCATGTTCTGTACAATTAATCACCGTCTACCCAAGATTTGAAATCGCCCAGAGACAAACTTTTCGGAGAATCTGGGAATATGCTATCTTACTCAGATTCGGCTGATCCATTATTTGTCTTTAAGAATTCTTTCTTGTAAAACTCAACCATTGGCAATATTTATAAGTTATTTAAAGATGTCGGATTTTATTGCTTTGCTCAAGAAAGGCCACAGATCTTTCATTGCGATAAGATATAAAGAATGTTTATCGTAAGCATTTGAACTGTGTACACGTCTCTCTGCCTTCATGTCTGTCAAGCCGTCCGCCTATGCATAAGGTTTGCTTTGTGTACGCAACAAACATACGATAAGCAAAATCATGAAAAGAAGTAACAGAAGAATCTTGATGCTTACAAGAAACGGAAAATGATAAAAGAAATCGTGAGACTCAATGAAAAAAACATGGAATTTTCTCTTTTTCTCTCTCTCCATATATCTATCTTTTTATCTCTCTCTCTCTTTCTCTTTCTCTTTCTGTGTCTGTGTATGTGCGTGTGTGTGAGTGGGAAGGGTTAATTAACTCCCATGTATATAACGAACTTCGTTGTATCAGGTATCGCAGATTTTAAAAGTATTTAAAAGTACCGATTTGTTCGTAAGGGAATTATACTTCAAGAGTAGAGGGCCTGCCTTTCTTGTAACTGTGTTTTTTAATACCTGGACAAATACCCAACCTAAGCACTCGAAAATAACGTTCAGCTACTTCACTTATCAAATTCCTTAGATAAATAGCAACAGACTTAGATGGATAGTAGCAGACTGAGATAAATGGATATGACCAGTTTTGCATAAAAAATGAACAGTCGGTTAACTTCAGAGAGAGACTAGAAGAGAGGGAGAGAGAGAGAGAGAGAGAGAGAGAGAGGGAGGCAGACAGACAAAGAAAGAACTACAGCATGTCTAACCTGATAGACGCCGACTGTAATTTAAAAATAGAGTAGCATTTCTGCAGCCCAAGACATTTTCTTTGTGAACATAGACGTGCATTTTCTATATTTATCTACAATGCACATATATCAATGAATGGCAGTAAGCTTAGATTTGGAAATAAACGACTACATCGGTGCTGATGCATTCGTGCAGCCATGCGTTCGAAGGAACATTGTACTTGGTGAACTGGTGCAATGTGCATGTAACGGTAGGATATAGGTGTGTGTACTGAGGCGTCTGCACCGTAGTGATGGTTCACAAGTAGGTTTTGCAAGTCAATGCTCGTGAGGTTGATTCTCATTGAATGTTTCACTGGAGTGGGCTTGTGTCAGACTTACTGGGTATCTAAGGTGTCTGTTTTAGATGAATGGTTAACAAGCAAGTTTCTATAACCTGAAGGAAGGAAGGGGAAGGAAGGGAGGAAGGTAGGAAGGAAGGAAGGAATGAGAAATTTTTAAAAAGTTTGAATTGAAAGGAGAGACTGCAAGGAAAAGTCGAAAAAAAAGAGAAAAGAAGTGGAAAGCGTAATATGGAAAAAGATTTCAAAGAAAATGGAAGGAAGGAAATGAAGGGGGGAAGGAATGGAGCGGAGGGACGACGGATGGAAGAATGGAAGGAAGGCTGGGAGGGCTTAAATCAAAGAACGAACTTAAGATAAAAAAAATGTGGGAAGACATGAAGAATAAGTGTCAAAGAAAAGGAGAGGAAGGAAGGAAGGTGTGAGTTACCATGGACCCAAAGAAAGAAAAAAGAAAGAAAGAAATATGAGGAGAAAGAATGAAAGAGTAGACCACCAAGCCCAAACATGCAACAAAAGAAAAAAAGAAGGATTGTGGAGAGTGCAGACCACAAAACAAAAGAAAAATATAAATGAAAAAAAAATATATGTATACAAAGCAAATTAACAAAATAAAGACGGAAAGAAAAAAAAAGATCAACTTGAATCGAAAGTGAGGACAAAAAAATAAAATAAAGAAAAAAGAAAAAATGAAAAAAGGAAAAGAAAAAGAAGAAATTTAAAAAAAAAAAATGGAAATAAATGCAAAAAGGGGAAACAATTGAGAGCCGAAAGAAAGATTGAAAGGAAAAGAAGAAGAAAATCATTGAAAGAAAATGAAAACGTTTGGAAATTTAAAACATGTGGAAAGAAGATATGAGAAAAATATAGGCTATTTTGGGAAGGAGGAAAAGAGAGGAAGAAAGAAAGAGGAGAGGAAGGAAGAAAAAAACAAATGAGGAAACAAAAGAAGAGAAAATTTGAAGGAATAATTATCAAGAGAAATTATCTAAAATCATCTAAAATTATCTAAAAAGGTTCAAAGTGACCATAGATACCCCCAAAAGCACTTGGGGTGGGGGTAGGGAACAAGAACATTTTTAGATGATACCCATTAGTGTACTCATGTAAATCTTCAATGCTGTAACTTCAAATATTTGATTAGGAGCGTCTGGAAACTTATACTGACAGACGGACACTCAGAGAGAGAAGAATGTGTAGCCTACTGAGCTGGTTGGTCGGCCACTTGGGGGGCTACGGTGATTCGAAAAGGGGAAAAAAGAAATGGTTGATATATTAAAAACTATTGAAAATTTCCCGGTGATGATTTTCAGCAAATGAATGACTTATCAGGTTAAAGTACAGGAGTTCCTTGCTTGTGTCAGGAAAATTGCTATCTATTAGCAGATGAACTCATCGTTACAGACCGAGAAACAAATAAAAAATCAGACTGTTCATTGTAATAAGTAGATATGTGTCAATTAAAGATACATCTCACTGAAGAGAGAAAGAAAATGAGAAAGAGAGAAAAAAAAAAATGAAAGCACAAGGGAATCCGAATACAACGAAGAAAAAAAGAATTTGAGAAATCTGAACGAATCTTGAAGCCATGACACTAGCCGCAGGAAGATAGCAATGGAGAAATTCTCCGAAAGTGAATGTATATCTCGTTCGACAGGCAACTGACACGAATGAGAAGAGAGAAACAAACTTTGGATCTGACACGCGTTTGGTCGAAATGCGCCGCGTTCGGCAGGAAGAATCCAGCCGCAACTTGCTTTGCTTTGAATGTAAATAACCTTCCAACGGCATTTTGTTTTCATTGAACGGCCAACAAACATTCGACCAGATCTCTGACATGTTTTCACCAAAACATATGTGCAAATAACGCATCTATTCGTTCCGTATACATGTGCACACACACACACACACACACACACACACACACACACACACACATGCCGCACGCGCACAAACGCACGCACACACACACACACACACATGTGTCCCTCGATTAAATATCATAAAACAAGATTATGTAAACACACACACACATATATAGATATAGATATAGATGTATATTTGTATATATATACGTATAAAACCATGGAAGAGGTCCAAGAAAATGAATAGAAAACATCGATGGAGAGTGTGAAAATCGAAGTATGCGTCATACATAACCATGTCAAACACATGACAGGCCAAATGTGGATTTCAGTGTTGTTTAAATTTGTTTGATTTGCAGGGTGGTAATTGGAGAGCACCCCCGCGTATAAAAATGGTTTCACCTGTCTCACACACGTTGCTGAGATAAGTATTGTCTACGTGATTCGTGTTGGTGGGAATGAGCTGAACTGCTTGGTACATGAGCCGGAATTTCTTTTCTGTTCAGTTTTGCACCCAGGGGAGTGATTTTGTCATAAATATTATTGTCACTTTCTTACGAACAAAATGACGTTTACACTTTATTTATCTTAATGATATAATATAAGCCAATTCAATTTTTTTCAGAATTTGGTAGTAGCGACCAGCAGAAAACGTAGTCTGTTACTGGACGAACATTCTGCGATAGCATAAGCCAAAGTAATCGTGATGCCCGGTGGTTGACTGACATTTTTTACAACAGGAACAACCCATTGCCATATGAGTTTTCGACAAGTTTTCATCATATCTTTAACTCCTGTTTTGCTCTAATTTACTGTGTTGTCTTCTAATATCACCACGTGCTGTTGACCAAAAATCTCTCCCGTGCATATTGCATGAATCTCAGTTAGAGGGTCGATCTTTGGGTCAGATGATCGGAGGTTCATTAGAATGAGTGTAGAGGGAGTACCAGTTTCTGAGCACTGAAAGGATCCCTGTTAGATAAATAGCGAATGTGTGGCATTCCATTGCGATAATGCGCGGACAATACAGCAAAGATCACATAGGAAATGATGGAAAATCTCGGCTTGGGAAAAATTCCACATCGTTCTTAATCTATAGATCTTGATCAATCTGATTAGTACCAATTCTGGAGAATACAGAACCATTTTCATGGAATAGTTCTTAAAAGACATGAACAGTTAGGAACTAAACTCAGTATTATCCAACAAACCGAATATACTTTTACGAGTCGCTATTTTGGATAATGGAATGAATGCATTCTAATTAAGTATGATTCTTTTTATAATTATGTATATATGTAAAGATAGATAGATAGAGAGAGAGAGAGAAAGAGAGAGAGAGAGAGAGAGACATTCAAATACATATACATATATACACTTGGGTGGATCAATAAATGCTTGATGTAATGTAGTTATTAAAGCGCAACGTGTCTTGCATTGACTCTTTCTTATTGTCGCCTTTTCGGTGGAAGTAAAATATTTTAATGGTAATCCTCTAGGTAGACAGGACTTTCTTATTTGGGAGAGAACACCACAAAACTTTCTCGAATCATTTCCCTTGTTTACTTTTGTCCTGTATTACACTTAACTGAGTGGTTTTCTATCTCTACCTCTCCCTAAATTTAATTTTTGATATATATATATATATATATATATATATATATATATATATATATATATATATATAGAGAGAGAGAGAGAGAGAGAGAGAGAGAGAGAGTTAGATAGATATAGATGTATAGATATAGTCTAGAGAGCTTTACAACATTAAAAAAACTTTCTCATTTTTTTTGTATCACGACAGTCACTTATTTTCATATATATATATATATATATATATATATATATATATATATATATATATATATATATATATAACGTTGTGCTCGATTGTGACTTTGTATGTGTTGCTTGGTGGGTAATTGTATATTAACAGTCGAATGGAACTCGTTGACATTTTAAAAATATTTTTCTTCCTCTGAAATCAAACAAAATTTAAAGAAAAAAAATAGAATGTAGGAAAGCTTTTATAAACATAATCCCCTTTAATGGAGGGAGAACTAGTAATCTGAAGCCAGTTGAAATTAACACATTTAGAAGTCATAATAAATAAGGGACCTACCGCTAACAAAACGGCTCGAAAGATTTCAAAGAAAAATATAAAAAGAAAAAAGTAAAAAGAAAAATATTGGTTTATGAATCATTGTAAATAAAGACAGAGAGGCTAAAAAGCTTTCGTCACGCACACACACACATGAAATGCCAACTATGTCGTCTACGTTGTTTCTTCATTAAGTTACAGAATTGTTGATTTACCTTTCTATATAAGATTCGACTATAATAAGCAAATACCTCGATTGACCAAAGCTACAACCAATCGGAATCTATTGTTATTACTGGAACTTGTGAAGGTTGGATATGGGGGTAAGAGCTTTTTGCTGTTATTGCCTGGGCAGCTAAGGTAGTATTGAGAGTGACCACTCGTTCTATTTTCCATCAATCACTGTGTCATACCAATGACGAGAGATATTTGTCAAGATATCTTGCAATAAGACCAAGTACAGGGGGTGGATGTCTTTTTCAAGAGAATTAGTACAAAGTGAACAAAAGATGCTTCACCCTAAATTGGTTTGCAGATCTCAGACGGGTGAACTTTGCGTCTCATTTCCACCAAAATCATTTTATCTATCAATAAAATTATCCCAAGACGTAGCTGATCGCCAGGACGTGTTGAATTTTTTCTACCAATATGCAGGATTTTTCGATCCTTGTCTGGGTGTCTGTATTCTTCTATCTTAATATATTAAAAAAATCTATTTTTTTTAGATACGTTACAGTTAAGGGCCTCAATTTGGCTTGTGTAGAGAAATTTTTTCACAAATGAACAGTTTTAAAAACAAAGAACACAAGCAGATTGAAAGCAGAACTTACTAGAGACAGAGTTCTCACTAAGCAAGTAGTAGAACCAAAAATAAAACTTGTACAATATGGGAATCGGAAATAATTAGTGGGAGATATTTAGGAATGTGCAGCATACCAAAGATATTTTGTAAGACTCAAAAGGACTGAGAATTATTACGAACCAAAAGGCCCAAAATCATGAAGACTTCGATGATTAGTTGTAAAATTGAATCGAATTCACTAATAACGCTGTGAAGCTGTTGACTAGTAAGTGTTAATAAATCATTTATATGAAAACTACCGTATTAAGTTATATGTTATCTGGGGTTTTGTGTTTGATATGGTTGTATTTGTGCGTGGGTATGCTGGAAATATATATATATAGGAAAAGCTGCTGGCAATCCTGCATCGAGCATTTATGATTGTTTGACTTCTTCATTGCATTTCTCTGGGAAAAAATGTTACTTGGCGTTGTCCATCTCCTCTCCAAGTAACATGTTGTATTGCATGGTACCAGCAGAAGGGTGTACTTCTTTGCCTGACCCTTTGGGATGTGTGGATTCATTAATGGGTAGAGGATAAACACAATGCCGTTCCATCCCTCCGATTGCCATACCTTCTCCGGCTACCGCTGTAGGAAAGGAAAAACTAAAAGGAATCGCAACAGGCGTAGAAAACGTAAGCTAAGGAAGGACCCGAACATCAGCGATAGAAACAGTTAAGAAAACTAGGATCATCGAAAGATCCCATCTGTAAATCATTACATAAGCATCAAAATTGTACAGGAGCTATCGAGAGGTTCACCAAGCAAGAATACTTTTGATACACTACAATATTTAACTTGATAACCAAAGACTCTGTAAATACCTAGATGTAAGGACTTCTTGAGTAACTGTTGCCCTCCAGTGACACACAGATCTAAATTCTCGGTTGATGAACAACCAGACTAGCATCTTTTTATTCTTTCTCTTGTTTGAGTCGCAGACCCTTTGAAAACACTTTAATGTTGACTCAACGTCTACAGTTCGCTTTCTTTGGCGATTTCTTTCCTGAATGTGTCAAAAATTAAACATGTGTTGTTTTGAATCGAGCAAGGCAGGGCGCGGCGAATGGTTGTTTTGCTCGCTTTTAACGTTTTGTTTTCTTTAACTCCAGTTATCTTTTGTCATATTTTCTCCTGGTTTTGTTACCTCTGAAAATATTGATGGATTCATATCTACATGGGTGCGAGATGGCCAGACAGTCGTCGGCACGCAAAACAGAACCACAAAACTGAGTTTGAATTCCGATTGAGGTTTTTCATATAAATTTTAAGGCAAGGATAAATATCCCTGTGCCTCGTTCCTTTGCTTGGTATCTTCTCAGAGACGATGTCATCAGTGTCATGCAAGCTATAATGAAATTACTGCCAAGTAAACAGAAAAAGGCTGTTGCATCCATTGTCAACATTGACAGAAACCAATCTTATTTATTATGTAGATATTTAAAAAGATTATCTAAATCTGGCATCAAACCACAAGTATGTTACCAACTGAGACTTGGACTCCCCACGTCCCTTTCCGTTGTTAACTTCAAGTAGAAGATCCAATTTTTACGGGTAGAAAACACACAGGGAAAATTGTACTGTTATAATGATAGATTGTATAGTGTTTTCATAGACTACATTTGTGATTGGTAATATTCAAGGTTGACTATCGGATCACATATTTCAAGATATATTTATCTAGACTATTTTTTGCGAATCCCCAACCAAAACATTTGGTTTAGAAACGAAATTGATTTCTTTCATTCTGAAAGAATCACGTTTTGTATTCCATCAATTCTATCAAAACATTTCTTTATTTTATCCTTTCACCATAAAAATTTTCGACTTGGTCCAAATCAAATTCTTGGAGTTTTACTGTGATTATGATCTCAGTATCCTCATTTTTTTAAAAACATCTTATCAAAATATCAAAGATTCCATGAAAGGTAAAACATGATTATTTTTTTATCTAATGTCATTTCCCAAAAAAGGAAAGAATCTTTTCTAAAAATTACTCAAAGCCTAAACGAATGAAAGAAGAAAAATAATCCGATTATTACAGAAAAACTAAAAAGATTGGTTATGAAAACAGAAAATTGAAGAAAAATAAGATGAAGGTCTAAAAGGTCGTCAGTATGTCATGCTGAAACCTTATAGATTATATGCTTGTACATGGTCGTACCCATCTCTCAAATCGCATCATACATGTTGTTTTCGACTCCGAGGTAACAGTATTATCCCTGATATATTAATTACAAGACATTGTCAATGAATCTGTTGATGTAACAGAGCAAAGTGGATTCATGTCTTTTCCAAATTAACCTCTGAAGAGGCAACTTGTACCCAGCACTACTGCTACTACTAACTGATAATAAACATTGCACTTTGGGGTAATTGGAAAACAAAATGTAGCACAATGTCCGAATGTGAATTTCGCCTTATGATGTGTCACTTTGGTGAACTTTAGCATTGTCAATATAACCCCCCCAATCGACTCTTTTATCCTCCAATCCAGTCAAATGACTTGAGAGGTACAAGTGATATAATGGTACAGAATGGAATGAGCGAACTGAGTTCAAAGTCCGTTGCGTTCACGTCAATATAATGCTCTCGGGAAAAGCACAAACCCATCCCCTCAGTTATGGATAAATAGCCTGGCAGTTGAAATCCTTTAACCCTTTAATAAAGTCCACGTTGAGCGTTAGGCTTACACCTTGGCCTCGTAAAAATCCACAATTGCTATAAACAATGATAGGGTCACCGTGGATCGTTCGTGAAATGGACACATAAAACATTGCCTCATGTGTCGTGCAACGCGAAAGAAACTCTACTTTGATTTTTTTGTAACTGACCTGACGCGTGCGCGTGTGTGCACAGCTATATACGACATGTGTGTGTGTGTGTGCACAGCTATATATGACATATGTGTGTGTATAGCTATACATGACATGTGTGTGTGTGCATAGCTATGTATGACATGTGTGTGTGCACAGCTATGTATGACATGTGTGTGTGTGTGTGTGTGTGCATAGCTATGTATGACATGTGTGTGCATAGTTATGCATGACGTGTGTGAGTATGCACAGATAAGTATGACAAGTTTGTGTGCATAGCTGTATATGACTGTTTGTGCATGGCTGTATATATGACTTGTGTGTGTATGTGTACATGCATGACTATATATGTATGTGTGTACGTGCATAGAAATATATGATGTCAGATTTTGATTGGAAAGTGAACAACTATAATTCAAACGATCAATGAAGATTCTTTGAAGCAAAATATTTTTCCTGAAAAGTAATGATACTTCTTAGAAATGGATCGTTATTGTTGCAAGTAAGAAGAAAAGTTACATATATACAAATGGGATCACAACAATATGATTCATTCCTATTTGAATCTAAAGCATGAATCGTCATGGATCTACTATAAATATATACAGAGCCGTTCATAGCCGTCTGCTTTTTGATCTGTTATTTTTGCGAAGATTAAATGATGTTTATACATGCATATACATAATTTTAAACCCTCTTCGATGACTTTGCGGTTTATTGTCGGCAAACATCGGTGGGATCATTGACAAATGCACTGAGGCCTGGAAAGATGAAAAAGAAATTGAATCATTTCCCTTTCACAGCCAAGTAACACCTAACAAAAAGCTTTTATTTCGATTTGACGTTTCCCAATAAAATGGCTGACAGTGGCCATCTTCCAAGACATACATTTTCCAGCACATCTATGGCTAACGAATCAGTTTTCATACCCATTACATAGACCGTCCATTAAACATTTATGCTCTATCTATCATTGTCGGGAGATATTTCACGGTGTCTTTTCTTCTCTCACTCTTTATCGACAGACCGGCAGACTCTTAACGTGACAGATCTAATTTAGAGAAGGCAGTCATGAGTTTAACTGGATGTTTACTTAACCCGATATACTGGCTTCTTAGCAATTATTAGGGTGTATCAAATGTTTTGCATATGTTTGCCACAACTTTAAAGTACACATTTAAATACAATGTATGACTTGATATCATTATGTATATCATATCATTGTCAGTTCTGATCAGCTGTACCCTTTGTTCTAGACGTTATCATGGCGGATACAAGTGTTGAAAATCGAACTATTTTGACTCATTATTTAAAACTAGGCGTCCAAAGCCGCTGAAAGTTTCTCGCAGAACTAAAACGTTGACAGAAATCAAACTGTATCCGACCGTACTAAACAAAACTGACAGAACCATTTTGAAGGTGGCGAATTGAACTATGAAATAAAGCCCAGAAGTGGACAACCATCAATTGTCGATTATGATAGTTTCAAACGAAACGTCGAGAAAAACACGACCACCAATAATAGGAAATTTCAGAAAAGCTAGGAGGCCATGTAGATAATATACCATAACCATCAAAAACAAACAGCTTTGTAAAGTAACGAAAATAATTTGTCAACAACTAACTTTCGCGCACTGGTGGTAGTAGCAAAAAAACAAACTCCATTGTCATTATTGATGGTGTCTAATAATAATACGAAATGTTACGTACCCAGTAACCAAGGTCAGAGACGTCGGGGCATTACAGATGATTTCTTTATGGTTGTGTGAAACCCATTCCTTTTCAGACTGGTTTTGAATTCGAGGTTTCCCTCACCGAGACTTGTTACCTACCATGGCTATGGAGCCTAGCCTATCATACGTAAATAGTATGATAAACTAGGCTCCATAGCATTGCAGGTGAATCAGATTCTGGATACGTGCTTTTCCAAGGGCATAAGTAGAAATTGAGCACAACCTGTCTCAGCCAGAATTTGAACTCGATTTACCGATGCCATTCTCCGAGCAATTAACTATTCCGCCACCTCTAAATCGTATGTACTATCTTAGTCTGTACTAAATTGAGACCGAGCCAACTTTTAAGCCATGGCTTTTTGTTTTAGTATAAATTCTATTTGCTTCTACCATTGATGGTCGGCCCTTCCCACCTCTTGTTCTCATTTGGGATTTAATCGCTAAGCCCTCAACGTACAAACGCCGAGGCCACGGGATGTATTTTTAGCTGACACACGCGTACTTTGAAATCCTCTTAACACCAACCCCCAGCTCATCTGGCCACATGGAAATATTCACGTCATCATTTTTTTTCTTTCCGTTCTCTTTTTTTCATTTATTTTTTCTTACTTTCGTTGATTTCTTGCCTTTTCCTTCCCTTTTTCATTCTTCTTTGATTCTATCCTTTCCCTCCTTTTTTTTTCTTTCATTCTTCTTTCTCTCACATTTTGCACTTTCTTCCATTCGTTGTTCTTCCTTCCTCCCCCTTTATTCTTTTTTCTTTCTTTTCTTTGGTCTTTCATTTGCTCAATTTTCTTATTTTTCACTTCCTTTCATCATTTCTTTCTTTCTTTCTTTCAACTTTTTTCTTCCTTTCTTTTGTTGGTCTCACATTTTCTTTCTGCTTTCCTTGCTTCTTGTTTTCCTTTTTTCCTTTTTACTTTCTCATTTTCTTTCTTTCCTTTTTTTTCCTTCCCTTTCATTTCTTCATCCCATTCTCTGACAACCTCATTTCTTTTGATTTCTATCTTTCCATTTGCATCTTTATCTCTTCTCCTCGTCTTTCTCTCTTTCTCAATCATTGTTTCTACTTTTTCATCACTTTTTTTCTTCACTTTTTATTATTCGTTCATTCATACCCCATTTCCCCTTTTCATTCTCATCCCCATCTATTGAACGTTGAAAAAGGTGAATCCCCTCTCCTTTTTTCCCTATTTTCTTCTCTCTCTTCCTTCTCTCTCTTCCTCTCATACTTTCGTTCCATCTTCTTAGTCTTTCTACCTTTATTCCACTTTCCCTCTTCTTCTTCTTCTTCTTCTTATCATTATTATTATTATTATTATTATTATTATTATTATTATTATTATTATTATTATTATTATTATCATTATCTTTTTTTTTTCTCTCTTGCTTTTCTCTTTCCGTTTGCCCTCCTCCATTTATCTCTTTCACGCTCTGTCTTGTTTCTCCATCCACGGCCCGGCTGATAGTTTGATGAATCCCTGAATGACTTGATGAAGGCAGATAGCATTTTGACTTCGCTCTGCCAAAATATCTGACCAATCCTAAGGTCGGTCGACATCAAAGACCTATTCATATCGTTTTGCACCCGAGTAGTCAACCTGGTTACTGCACAGTGATAAGCAAAGTGGAGGAAAACTTCAATAACTTTACCGTTTTTCACCTCATCTAGGTTCACACGAAATGCTTAGAATTGCATTGACGTTGAGATACGAATCCAGATGCCAAGCCTGACGTACAATCGATAAACTCATCCACGGTGATTCCCATATCTCCTGGTCGATCATATCGTCTTAACTACGATGACTGATGAAAAATAATCAAATACTTGACGCGAGGTCTATCCGGGAAGTATCCAACCATTTTAGATTAACGTAAAAAGAGCATATCTTAAGCAAGGACCCCTTCTACTTTTCAAAACAATCTTACTCAGAAGACGTAAGAACATTCTGAAGTGTAAGAGGGACTACGGATTTAAAAATTACGATATTTTGCCAAAACAAAACATCAATTATGGAAAGGCTCAGTTGTTTTGAATGCAACGGTGACACAGTGCACAAGCTCACTCAATGGCGTCTCTCTGTCAACCGAGCGATCCAACAAAAGCGTCCGTTTAGGTCTGCGTTCTCGAAATATTCAAAATGACTGAATACTTTTCGGACATAACCAGTGCACAGCTTATGAAAATAGAGCCAGGTGTGTGGCGTAAATGATTGATTGAATAGTATTGAGGACACAGATTTGTGTCGCTGTTTTTCTTGGTGAGTTCTTCGACTTGAAGAAGCAGTGAGAAGTACAATAGCATTGTAACACTGGTGAATTTTCAGTGGAATACTAATGTCATTGTGTACGTATTTTCAGGTTGTAAGCAGGTACATTTATCATTTTTCTTACAGAATTTTGTTCTAATGCATATACAGAGAGAGAGGGAGAGAGATTATTTTAGTTTAGTCGATATTGACGTAGTGAAATCTTGAATTCTTTAACACAGGAAACCTTCAAAACTTAAAAAAGTAAAAACATTCCAGCGACCCTTTTAGTGCGTAAAGCTGCAAAGCTTTCTAAATTTTACAAGAGTAATTCAGGTTCAAGAGTATTATCTCTTACATAATCAGAAACAGGGAGAAAAAGAGCGAAAGAATATGGGCTAGTTTCGCCGGTTTTACAGCTATTTTTTTCTTCATTTATAAAGTTTTAAAATCTCAGTCCTCTTTCGTGATTTAAAGTTAAAATTAATTGGTTTATTATTTAGTTCAGCCTGATGGATTGGGAATTCAAGCCAAATAAATATATCGCTTAAATTCAGCCTTATTAACCGTCCAGTTCCGTAGCCCAGCGGTAGGATACTGGCATCCGGATCTGAACCGAAGGGTTCAATCCTGTCTTGTGGTACTGGATGGGATAATGTATTATCTATAGCCACACCGAAGAGTTGTAATACAACGGAACAGTTGTCTGTGGATGACACAATAATATATGAACTAAATATTAGCTTATCATCTTTTATTTTCAGACTTATTTCAGTTTAAGTGTCTCATGAGTTTTTTGGGATACTTTTCTTTCAAGTTGAGGTTGTTATTTGGACATTACTGTTTGTTTTTTCATTGTTATCATTTTTTAATTGGTTTATTTTTTTTTTTCTTTCTAGTTTTGAGGTTTGTGTTGTTCTGTTTTCAGTTTAGCTTCATTTTGTGTGTTTGATTCTTATTTATATATATTGTTCGTATTTTATATATTCGCCCTTTTTGTGAATTAACATCAATTGGTTTATCTTTAAGATCGGTCGAGATTGGGGATTGTTAGTTCAAGTGTAATTACTTCATCGAGGTTATGTTTCTTCAAAGGTGTCCAAGATGAATTTTGTTTTGTGCGTGCATATTAAAGCATTCCTGATTTTGAGTTTAATGAATTGTTTTTGTGATCGAATATTATCAAAACAAATTTCCATTCAAGATATAGAAGACGTTTTGAATTTAGACTTTTACAAGCTATTGTTATTTTTATCCGCTTTACAGTAGGCGTCTTCCTCTATTTTTTATGTCTCTAGTAAAAATTGAAGAAAAAGGTACCTTTTCATCAATTTCACGTGAGAATGATAGCATGTGATTGGTTGTAATACACCGAAATTGTGATTCATTTGGATTTTCTAGGGTGGAGATCTGTGCCCTATACACAATTCCCAATGTTAGGCATTTGTTTCCTAATTTGCATGCGTAGGGTTTTGGGCAATTGTATCTTTCATTTTTTCATAGCATTATTTTTCTTTCATTTCATTTTCAATCCTATTGGTATGATTTTTTGTTACTTTTCCGAAGTCGTCAATGCAACTTTATCCAATTGAGATTGTATTTTTGTTGAGGATTTTGTAAAGTTCGTCATTTTGTTGGAAGAGCTTTTTAAGTAGTTTTATAAATATTTACCTATATTTGTTATAACCTGTTTATTGTACGGTGGATTGATCCAGCCTTTTTATGATCTGTCCCTTTTGTCTTTGTTGATTTGGTTTTCTTGTTCGTTTTTTTAATCGAATTCCTCTTAATATTTCACAAATCCACTCTCATCTGTTGCCTTTTAGAATGTTAGGCTAATTCTATGAAACACTTCCTGATTAAATGAGATGTGCAATGTTGTGCTCACAGAATTCAGGATTTGGGCTAAATTAGCCAGTGCTTGTTTGCATACATTTGTGTACTTTTTAGTTTCTTATGTTGATGCATGTTTCCTCTAAGGTCTCCACGTTGGCTTTTACTTCTATTATGAAGCTCATTCCTTTCAAGTCCTTTATGATCATTTTTTTTAGCTTTATCGCGTTCATGGACGTAACAATTTTTAGAACTAGTTAACCGTCGTCATGACATAATCTGATGTTTTCCTATTGCTGTGAAGTTGGTTGGTCTATATAAAATGTATAATTCAATTAGATCAAAGATCTGGGCAGATAATATGCACCCATTGCCACGTCAAAGTTCGAATTATTATTCTTCTTGGGCCATTGCTTTTCATTTTCAAAGATTAATGTTTTTCTGGAATGTTCAATGATTTGTACATCTGACTTATAAATGTCTTTGTATGTTTCTGCCATTTCTATCATGTATTTAAACTTTCGTCTGTAATTGAAGGGTTGATATCTATTGTATCAAATAGTATAAATATGGCTTTGTTTTATCTCGTATGTTTCCGAGCCATTTTATAACTACTTGGGTGTTAATTCATTGTTTCAGTCTACAGTGTTTTTTATGGCTTCTTTAATTCTTCCTAGGATCATTTTGCTCCTTCTACCTCCAGTTTGGTAGGGTATGGCATTGGTTTGTTAAAACAATTAGGTTTATGGTCTTCCATTATAATGTAGACATTTCTTTTTGGATCTTTGCTACTCTATGGCTGATATGTAATTTTCCGATATTTGGAGGGGCTTCCTTGATGGTTTTGCCTTGGTAGTCATTTTGTTTCTTTTCTAATTATTTTTGATATTATGAGTTAATAATTTGTCATAATCATCTGGTTCTAGTTATCGTCTGCCTAACAAATTTTTCAAATTTTTTTCAAAAGTCTATCAGCTTTTGTCCTCGTGTTTACTCCTTAAATATCCATTTGATTAGCAACTCTGTGGTAGAAGCAGGACAGGTACGTTCAAGACTTCACATGCTCTCGTATTAGGAATGAATTATACCCTACAATCGAGAGATAGTTGTCGCAAATTATTGTGCCACGGCGCATATTTTGAGAACAACTATATGTAGAATCATTAGAATGAATAAAGGTTTTGATATAAAAAAACTACATTTGATTTTAGGTCTTCATAATTGTGTATGTGCAAATTTCGTAGATAGTTCGCCACATGACAGCGGCTTGGCGGGTCACATGTAACGCGTTTGTCTCGTTCGCGCAAGATCTGCGCTGTTGAGTGAGACATGTTGGATACATGTAATGCTTCGCAGATCTTACTTAGACCCAGGGCGAGAACTCGAAGCCGGACGGTCGCACCCTGTTTGTTCTGTGAGCTTCGGGCATCTGTCGGCATCAGAGAATTCGGATTTTTACAGTTGTGCACATTCAAGTGGGTTTGACAAGCAGTGCGTGACCAGAAAGATACAACGTTTATTTTCTCTCCATCTTTTTTCTTCTTTTCCTCCTTTTTCATTATCATTTCTTTCACCAGTCCTTCTTTATCTTCTCTTCTCTTTCCATTCAGATTTGATTTTTGCTTCTTTCTTTCCTTTTCAACGATTTCTACTTTTTCTTTTCCTCTTTCCCTTTCTCTCATGAACTCTTGCCTAAACGTTTATAACCATTCTCATTCACTTTAGAGCGTCATTCCACTTTAGTCTTCTTTCCTCTGTCTGTCTGTCTGTCTGTCTTATCCTACTCAGCCTCAGTTATCATCTGGTTTTAGACTTTCTGTTATACTTCCACCCTTTTAAAAACCTCCGACGAACGTTGCAAGGTCTATGAGAGCTACATTCACTTTCTTCCAGACAAATTTAAAAAAAAAACTTGGAAGTATCAACAGAGAAAGAGAAGAGAGGCCAAAGAGATATTTACAATATTCATATATCTTACCAATTTCCATGGTGTTGTAATAGAACGTTGTGGTGTCACGAGAACCTATTTTAATCACACTTCATTTGTAAATTGTTTTTTCACCTGAACATTTCCTGATCACATTCATTTTCAATGCCTCATATTTCAATGAAACTTTTGATAAAAAGTTTGGGACAAAAGTCACTTACATCATTTCCTTCTTCTAGGGATTTAAAATGAGGGAATATTATAAAGTAAATATATTGCTAAAGATTTCATTATAATAATCTTTTGAAAATCAGAAAAAAATACCGTAGTCAGAAATGCTACAGACTGAATAGAGCCCTTTTAACATCAAGTGCATTAAAAATATTTTTCCTATAAAATACATTTGTATTTTTGATGAAATGTTGAAATTTCAACAAAATTCTGTTATTTTCTCAATGATTTCAGAAACATATACTAATAATTGTGTAAACAACATCGCAAGTTTTGAACAGAGTCTGTTCTTGTTCCCCACCATTACCTTTTTTAGGTTTGTATTTATTGTATGATTCTTTCAGCAAGTTAAAAATTGATATACATAAACATGAACACATGAGCACACACTCACACTTTCTTGATTTCTTCCCCACCTACCTTTCTTTCTCCCGTTTATCCTTCCTTCTCTACATCCGTTCTTACCCTTTCTCTCTTCCTTTCTCACTTTATTTCGCTCATTATTCTTTACCTCCTTCTGATTCATTCTCACCTTCCCTTTCTCCTTTCTTTCTTACACTGTCGTACATTTTCTACAACTCTTCTTCCTCAGCAATTATATTCAACTCAACTTTCTTAAGAGGAAAATTTCCCCAGTGAAAAAAGTGATGCCGCTTAAAAAGGTTAAAGATAAGTCACAACACATTGTAGGCAAACTGTTAACTTGTGAAGCTTATCCAATTTTCGGCTTTTTGATAGAGGCTTTGAAGAAAAGTCTTTCAATAAAGACACACATACGCACAAGCACGCACACACACACATTACACACATATATATCAATACATATGCATATGCTCTTATACATAAATTCCAGTAAACAATTCTTTCAAATGCTATGATCAAATACTTTTCGTATTATTAATTATTTCAGCTGTATCTAAATAAATGACAGAATCAATGAATGGCTTGGCTTCGCGAATTAAGATCTTGGGAGGGTTTTCACGACTATAACACCTTAATCCATGGGGCCCGAACACGGGATTGACTCGTAGCCTGCGCGATAGAGATTTAGATGAAGTGTTTAATGCAACAATATACATGCATTGCCAGTGATTTTACAATAGAAATTCATTGAAAATCAGAAAAAAGGGTGATCAGGAGGAATTGCAAGCGTTTATGACAGTATAAGGCTATCATATACACGATGTAAATGTATTGCAAGTCGACATGCATTAAAATGATGGGTTGTCAAATGTGAGAAATTAACGCAAGAGCTTTTAACAGAATAGGGTTTTTATACACGTAATGTAAATGCATTGGTAATGATTTAAATATAAAAAAAGCATTATAAATGATTTTACGATAAACATGCATTAAAAGTGATGAAGAAAGGAACTGTTCATTGTCAAAAATTGATTCAAGTATCACTGGTTGGATAGGATCATTATATGCATGATGTGAAAATGCATTGCTTATGATCATAATCTAGAAATGCCTTGCTAATGATTTTCATCTAGAAATGTATTTCCAGTCAAAATGAAATATAGTCAGCTTCATCAATTAATGCAAGAGTTAATGACTCTGTCATAGATATGCATTTTAAAAGTCTTTACTGCAGAAATGCACTGGATATCAGTATTGTTTGTAATCGCGAATTAATAACTGCGAGAATACTGTATGCCGACCTCTGGAAAGGGTTTCATTAACTGATCATTTTGCTGTTATTACTATGTACACGATAGTTATGAGTTTGTCCAAGTGCTAACTCACCCACTGTTTTCTCCGTCAGCTATTGTGGTATGCCAGCGACATGACATTTTCGTCAAGACATCTGGTGGTGGAAAAGAGTGCAGATTCATATATTCCCAGTGGGATTAGTGCTAAGTGAACATAAGCAGCCGAAACTGAAATTCGAACTCCATTTGCCCATTCTCTTAGTGCTCGTAACCGTTCCGCCATCTCGAATATCCATAAACAGAAAAGAGGAGTTGTATGCATAGTTTCTTTCTTTCTTTCTATCTTTCTTTCTTTCTTTCTTTCTTTATATATATATATATATATATATATATATATATATATATATATATATATATATATATATATATATATATATATATATATATATATATATATATATATATATATATATATATATATATATATATATTCTTTTGTAGCCACTTGACGCAAAAAGACATGCTGTTTTTTATGAGACTCTTCTCAGTTGGTTTTGGAAGTGGTGTAATATTAAGAGGCGTGTTTTTCTATTTCAATAAAAAGAATCCTCAAGATATAATTGTATACTTGGAATACAACTGCATTTTTGTCTCTAATTTTAAAGAAAAACATATTTTGCTGGGAATAAAAGTTACTCAATCGTAAATGTTTATGTCAGGGTCGAGTGTAGTCCGGGGTTGGCGATATAAATATTGAATGCCAGATTTTCATGAATAAGATTTTGTTACATTTCTGTAAAAATGTTTGTTCACTACGTCTTTCCCTTCTTAAAGGCAATGCTTCTACTTCCATCTCGTTCATTTTGTTTATTTGTTTGTCTATTTGTTTGTTTGTTTGTTTGTCTGTTTGTTTCTTTATTTTTTCTTTCTTTCTCCAGCAAAATGTAGAAAATTTGCCCCAATTGTAAAATTATACCCCCCGCTCATCTGATGTTAAAAACTGCGGACAAATAAAAACAATTGAGCAATTCAATTCATTCAAAGTAATAGCAATATCATTCATATATTCAGTTCTGTTTTCTTACATTATTTCACTTCTTCTCTTTATTTGGGCAGCATTTTCGACATCGATACTCCAAGATGGCGAATCTTTACAATCTACGATCGGAACCAATAGAAATGCAGTATAAATTCATTACACTCGATAATAGAGTCTGATTAAAAGAATGAAATTCACAATAAAATGATGACGATATATTTTTCAAGTATATTTCCGTTTTGAGGGAATGCTAGTTGGTCCAAGCTACTTTCTGAGTCGGTCATCTCTTCATCGTAATCTGAACGAATTCCAACACTTCCATTTCAACCCTGTCCATCACTGTAGAGAAAGTATTTCCTTGGGCAATCGCCATCGATATTTGTTGGAATAGTCAGGTGGAGCTCACGTGGCTCATCGTACTTATGGGCGACTTCTGCACCTATTTGGTAGATGTAATTATGTCTTTTCTTTGGATGATTAAAGCACAGATATCAGGGACCACATTCCCTACATCATGCCCTTTGTTCTAGTCAAATCTATTCTATTATTATCATCAACATTTTCACCTTGCTTTTTTTCTGACCATGTTTTACCTTGCTCCATTTCAGACACTATTTCTCATTCACATCTTTTCATTCTTTTTGTTTAAGTCTTCTTTTTCTTTCTTTTTTCCTTCCCTCTTTCCTTAGTCCTTCCCTTTTTTTATTCACCCTTTCTTTGCATTTCTTAATTACTTTGATCATTCTTGTCGTTTTTTTTTTCAAAATCCTTCCTGCCTTCCTTCCTTCGATAATCCTTGTAAATCAGGTGCTAAATAAAACGTGCAAATATTTAAAAAAGTTACCTCCCTTTGAGTCTAAAAAACCTGAAAGTGGTTCGGTATTTTCATTTATTCATTTCGAGCTAACTTCATCGCTAAAATGTTAGGTACGCGTTAAAATGATACGAAGACTCCTGAAATGTTAAATAAGTTCGATAATTCATACAGAGTCTCCGAAAAGTATCATTATAAACGCATTGATCAGATTTAACGCAATAATGAACATAAATAAAAAGTATAATTGTTATGATCTTTAAATAATATATCTATCAAAATAAAATTTAAACAATAATTTACTTAATAAAGCCTCTGTATAATTTTTCAAGCCCGCTTAACAATGATCAGAAATTAATACAATAATAAAAACAATTAGTCGAAATAAAAGCCAGTAATTAGGTGTTTTTTATCTTTATTTTTTTAACAACGTATGGATCAGATACCAAGATTATTATCATACTAAATGGCATATATCTTGTTTTTTGTCAAAACATTTCAGACCACGAACTCGTCCACCTAAGATGGAAATAGCGCATTCGACGGGCCCAACTGTCTTTTCAGGTTAATAATTAACATTTCGGGAGCTTTCGTATTATTTTTCAAGCGCACGTGACCTTTTTAGCTATAAATTTTGCCGGAAATTTTTAGATATGAAGGGAGGTAATTTTTTCAATATTTACACAGGCCTTTTCAGGGCCTAATTTGCAAGGATAACACTTTTTTTCTCAATTGCTTTTATTTTGCAGTTATTGTTCTTCCTTTCCTTCTCTTTTTTTTTTTATCCAGAAATAGTTCCTTCCTTTTTTGATTCGTTTCTTGATCTTATTTTCTTTTTCATATCTTTCTTTCTTCTTCAATTCTTCTCTCTCTAAATTCATCTTTTTCTTTCTCTCTTTTCTTTTTTTCCTCCATTCATTCTTTGATTTGTATTCTTCGTGTTTTTCTTTCCTTTCTTTTTTTCTCTAATTCTTTCATATGCCTTACCTTTATATTCTCTCCACTTTTCTTTCATTTGTTTTTTTTTCCTTTCTATTGGTTGTCTGTTATTTTGTTTGTGTTTTTTTTCTTTTCCAAATCCTAACTCATTCATTCATATTTTCTCGTTTCATATGTATCTATTCTTTCTTTCTTTCTTTCCTTCTTCCTCCCTTTCTTTCTCACTTTTATGCTCAATTATCTCATGCTTTTTCATTCAGTTTTCTTAATTTTCATTTTATTTTTGTCTTTTTCTTATAATCATTTCTACCTTCTGCATTTTCTTCCAGCTTTTCCGTTCTTTCTAAATCCTTTTCATCGGGAAATTAATTCAATCCTCTAAAGTCACGCTATGTTATCTCATTATCAATTGATTTTGTTCGTTTTAGCATTTCAAGCGCATCGCCGGCTGATCCTAAAAAAAAAAAACAAAACTCCCAAGTGCAGAGTGTTGGACATTGTTGGATAGCAGTGAGGTTAGTGAGAAAGATCGGGTGTGCGACTGACCAGATGGGTAAGGGAAACATTAAAAATCATCATCATCTTCATCATCATCATCATCATCATTCTTTTAGCGTCCATCGTTGGACATAGACCTTCCCCAGGATTTGTCACACTTCCCTAGCATTGGCGTCACGGAGCCAGTACTTCCTGAACTTGTCTAGCTCGTCTCTCCATCTAACATTTTGCTGGTCTCGGTTGCGCATGTGGTCTCGGGGGATCCATCGGTTGTCCGCCATTCTTGCAACATGGCCAGCCCACCGCCATTTGAGATTTTTAATGTATTCTATGATGTCCCTGACTCTTGTCTTTTCTCAGATATACTGTGCTGTCTTGTTGTCTCTCCATGTGAGGCCAAGCATTATTCTTTCATGTGCACGTTGCATGGTTCTCAATTTACGGGTCTGTATCTTGGTTAGGTTCCATGTTTCAGCTCCATAAGTGACTATTGGGAGGATGCATTGGTTATACACCCTTCTCTTTAGGATTAATTGGATCATCTTATTTTTGAAGGTTGAGCTACCTCAGCTAAAGGCTTGCCATCCTAGTGTGATTCTTCGCTCGATTTCTTCTTCTTTTGAGGGTCTCATGGAGATTCGTTGCCCTAGGTAGATGTAGTGGTCTACTTTCTCGAGTTCTGTGTCCTCGATTTTGATCTTAGTGTTTTTATCTCCAATGTGGTTGTTGCACAGGATCTTCGTCTTGCTGAAGTTCATATGTAGGCCGACTTTCTTGCTCTCTTCATTTAGTTCATCTAGCATTAGTTGGAGGTCGTGTAAGTTCTCTGCGAAAAGGGCTATGTCGTCTGCAAATCTTAGGTTGCTCAGATACTCGCCGTCTATTTTAATTCCTTTACTCTCCCAGTCTAGCCTTCTGAAGATCATCTCGAGGCAGGCTGTGAAGAGTTTAGGTGAGCTGGTATCACCTTGTCTTACTCCTTTCTAGAGCTGAAAGGGGTCCGAGTCTTTATGTAGCCTGATAAAGGAGCTGCCGTGATTGTATATATGTTTCAAAACTTCAACATATACTGGATCTATACCTTACCGACTGATGGTCTCCATGACCTTAGGGATTCCTTCTTTTTGAAATCGATAAATGCTACGGCAAGTGGTAGTTTATACTCAGCTGCTCTTTCTTTCAGCTGATTTATCGAGTGCAGGTGGTCCATGGTCGAGTAGCTTCTTCTAAAGCCAGCTTGTTCACGTGGCTGGTTTTCATCGAGTGTTTTTGCGATTCGGTTGGTGATGATCTTTGTGAAAAGTTTGGATGCATAGAGGATAACAATTCTTAGATTAATATTCTGAGTGAGAATTGCTCGATTCAAGAGAAGAAAGAAAGAACCGAAGGAAAAAAGGAGAGATCTATCTTCCCAGGGTTCATTCCTCTTACGACATTTTACCGCTTTAGTTAAGCTTGGTAAATATATAGGATATCTACCGTGGAGGAGCTTTTTGCAAATACGTTCTGTGAATTAAAGTTCTGTCGTCCCTAGGTACTTTTCTAATAAGTCCCTGTGTCAGACTAAGGTTAGGTTGGTAGATATCGTGGATGACTGCCGTAGAGTATGATAGCCTTGCAAACCTTTATAAATGTAAGTTCTGTTTTCCCTGAGTACGATTCTATTTCTGAGTCAGACTATGATAAGTGCCTACGTCTTCACCAATCCATGAATTTCTTTTGATTTATTTGATCGCTGACCGGTACTTGGATTTATACATTTATTCATTTATTCATGTATTTTAAACTTTTGTACATTTACTCTACATATCTCCTCTATTCGATGTAACAAATATCGTTTTTGACGTTTTCTTACCCGCACGTAATCGATTTTAGGGTTGCTCTGTTTTGTATCACACTTCATTGGTTTACCTGACTCTTCATGGTTTAGTCGTCCTAGAGTCACAAAGCAAAAGCGGAAATGATACTCGTCATTGAAAGTCACAAAATAAATTTCACACGACCACTTATATTTCAAACGTAGCTCCATGACGTACCCCATCAAACCCTGACCCTTGCTTCTGCCAGATATTCTCCTGTCGCCCTCTCAAAATGTTCCATATAACCAGTTTCGATCTTGAAATGTTACATGCAGATAACAAGGTAGGATTACGCTACGGGCGCCAGAGAGGGCTAGGAATAAATCCAACCAATCGTAAACGATCTTTTTAAGTCTCTATGACGCCAGTGGGAGTCAACTGAGCGAAACGAGGAAGCCATTTGCTAAGACTGAATATATAATTGTCTTTGCACAATGGAGGTTATGTGGAGGCATAACCCCCACCCTACTATGGGTAAATATTAGGGAGGTGAACAAATCTAATTCCAAACCAGCCTTAAGAGGAATGGGTTCCGTCTGGCTTTCAATTATTCTAGTCATTACTTATATAGTGACATCGCAAAGTCAGGTGATGAGGAAAGATTTGAAAACAATAATCACGATTTTGTTTTAGCAACAACTATATCTAAGTTGGCTATCAGCAGCTAATGTTTCAGTTTACTTATCGGTACTTACTGGATTAACTACTAGTCTACGATCACCTTATTTTGCTATAGTGAGTGTATGCACTAAGGAACTAAATATCTCTGACTGTAAAACTCCAAAATTTCACAAATTTCATCAAGAATATCTCCAAGTAACCTCGGTCTGTATATTGTGCATTGAAAATCGGGAGAATATGATCGCCAACGATCAGGAATAAAGGAAAGCATTACAGACTAAATAGGTCTATTATTACAATCGGAAAACAGAAAGAATGGAATTTTCAGTGGTCAAAAATTAATGCAGGTGTTATTGACAGAATGGGGCTATTATATGTATAACACGAATGCTTTGATAATGGTTTTACCAAAGAAATGTATGGGAAAATCAGAAGGAAATGGCTGTCAATGGCTACGAATGAATAAAGTCGTTACTGAGAAAATATGGCTGTACAGTTATTGTTTATTTTGCATTTATTTATTTGCCATTATTTCTTATTTATCAAAATTTAATTTTGCTTATTTTTTATTTTATCACAACTTTCACGAGAGAACATTTACTTAAGAAATACACCTGTAACCAACAAACAGCTGACATCCTAACCGCCATAAACAAAAGAAAAACTATTTTTAACACAGATGCTCACACGGTAATACACACACACACACACACATATGAGAAAACACATGCACATGTATATATGTCGGTGTACAGAGCATTTTCATATAGATACATATTTTAACAACGTCGTATATATACTTGTAAGTGAAATCAGTCAGACGTTCATGTTTGTGTAAAAAATTGTGTTCTTCCCTTGAATGAGGTACTATGTTCGACGTTGTAAGTCACCGAATTTTTTTCTTCACATATCTCACTGTTGAAGGATGAAGTTGAGTGGAAATAACAGATTTATCAGGTGTAAAACACAATATTACACGCCTCAACCGATAGAAATGTTATAGCTTTGTCGTCCGAAATACAGGTGCACGCAAATCTGAATAGAAATATTAAAACAAGTAGAGGCATTACTAGTGCGTGTACATGAAAGCATTTGTCAAGTCACACACACACACACACACACACACACACACACATATATATATATATATATATATATATATACACACACACATATATATATATATATATTACATTTTTCTTTCCCTCTCTCCTCCTTCTCTCTCTCCATTTATATAAGTACATATATATGGGATTGCCCATCATCCATTGAAGCGGCTACCCTATATAGCAGCCCTATTTTCTTTAATTGTTCATTCTATTTACGTTGTTCAGGCCAAATGATACATTTACCGTGTACCCTAATGAGAGTTCCAATGAAATATAGCAGAATTTATAATCATGCAGACATACACACACACACACACACATACACACACACACATACACACACACATATATATATATATATATATATATATATATATATATATATATATATATATATGTACGTGTATTAAGAAATGGATATATAATCCAACAGAATGATTATAAATTGCATTACATTATATTATATTGAAACTCTTATTTGAAATGATTTCCTATCTTTACACGGTTGATATCATTTGGCTTTGACAGCGTAAATAGAATAAACAATTAAAGAAAATGGAGCTGCTGCAGAAATCGAACCTACGACTGATATGGAAGCCACTTCAACATAGCATTGCTCCTACCATCGAGCAAAACAGCCGCCTGTAATGCAAAGTAAAAAGCTAATGATAAGAGATCATTTCAAATAAGAGTTTCTACATAATATAACGTAATTTATGATCACACACACACACACACACACACATATATATATATGTGTGTGTGTGTGTATAGTCTAGTAAACTTAACGAAGAATCTTTCGACTTCCACACACACAGACACACACACTCATATGCATATATGTTATCAATGTCATCTGTAGACAATTGTTTCGTCGTATAGTGAGGCTATAGACTCGACATCTGTCCAATAAGGCCTGGAGGATTTGAAAACTTTGCTCCGTACCCAGAGTCCAGTGTTTTACCCCAGCCCTCCTGGGCGGTCGATAGGATCGAATTTAGAGGTATCTTTTTCACGCTCAATTCAATAGTCAATTCGATCGTTGCATATTTGCTTTTGCATATATATATATATATATATATATATATATATATATATATATGTGTGTGTGTGTGTGTGTGTGTGTATATATCAGGTTGTAGCTGATCTGTTCGATTTTTCAATTTATTTGGAAACACATATAGTGTTGAATCAATATACATCTAATCATTAAAATACATGTCTTCAATTTCGGTACACTCATTCCATCGATGAAAATTTTCCCCGCAAGATTAGAGAATTTCCTTCGATTTTGACCTGAAATAAGACTTACCTATTTTCAAACTTTTTCGTGAAGTGAGTCTTTGTCCTTAAAAATTGTTTTGCATAAACAAATGCTGTATTAATTGGATTAGGGTCAGTAAGGCGGAGGAATCATTTTATTCCAGCCGAATGCCTGTCTGAGATCTTTGGTCATTCGTGCAGTATAAGGACATGCATTATTGTAAAAAAGAATGACCACCTGTCTGTTCACTAAGGATGGGCGATTTTTGTCCAAAACTTTTTTCAAACTTAAAATTGATGGCAGTAAACTTCATGTAACCATTTCTATGAAGTAATTTAAAAATTAGTGATGGTTGATCCATTGCATATTCCTCGAAACAACCAACAAGATATACGGAAAGAAGTCGCCTTTTAGCTGGGGCACTGACATCAGTGCTTAGCATTGTGAAAAAGGACCCATTTCTCTCGTAATAACTACGTCTGGAAAGCGCCTTGAACTGCTGACAGTGAAGGGACTCATAAAAATTAGAACGATACTGGTGATTTCTCACTTTCGATACATATCCTAGCTCCTTGAAAAGGCAAAGAAAAGTTATATGGCTCACATTGTATTTTCCGCTAAGTTTCTGACTGTAACAGCAGGATAGGGATGGAATTATTATTCTATTGATATTAAAAAAGATAGATAATACATCCTAATATATATATATATATATATATATATATATATATATATATATATATATATATATATATATATATATATATAATCATTGATTAATTAACAACATTGTTTCTTGCAGTTTCATCCGATGAATGCAAACTGTTTTAGTCGTTTGCATGAAACTTGAAGTCGTGAAATGGATTAATGTCACTAATCTTATATATATATATATATATATATATATATATATATATATATATATATATATATATAAGAATGTCATTAAAAAAAGATAAAACAGTGGTAGTGAAAGAGAAATGGTCAATCACTGTGTTAGAAGTCCAAGAAAGAAATTGTGTTTTTCTCGAACGTTTTCCCCATGATATGACAGGTGCATGAGGTATTTTCGACGCACAACAGGGAAAGTGATGTCATTGAATTTTCGACTTAGATTGTAATAAATGTCACATCTGATAACTTTAGTTATAAAGGGTTGATATCCAACCAGTAATCAATATTTATGGGTTAAGAAGTAATTCGAAGGTAGAGCGTTCCTATTAAAGAGATTTTTGTCGGCTTAACCGTTGTAAAGTGATGAAGCAAGTACGATTAATTCCCATGGAACTTTTTTGAGCATCTCAAGACCCCTAAAATGATGATAATGATAGCATGTTAAGCTGAGTCATCGAAAGTTGGGGTGCTTGGGAAGTACAGGAAACTCTAGGGAAGAGAGAGTCCACGCTGTCTCTATGACAGCTTGCAACAAAATAAACACGGAACGCTGTTTTTATTGTTTGCCTTTCTGTGAAACATTGAAAAAGTGTCCTGAAACGAACTTTCGGAAACTGAAAGTTCTCTGCACTAAGCTTATGTAACATGGCCAAATAAAGTAACAACGGATAGGGAATTGTGTTGAGTTAATTTCACAAGTTAAGGAGTCTGCCTACCTGGCAAATCAACATATGATGTCTTGGGTTTCGCCAAGGCTCGAACACCAGCTCTAGCACCGGTACAAAATACATGAATAATTTAGCCACTTTTAGATATTTAGTAAGGTTGGCACAAAACTGAATGCAAAAAAACAAACAAACTAGATATTGCTTCAACAGCAGAATTGAAATCATTTGTGTTCGTTGAATTCAAGCATCAATTATAACAGCTTTCACTGAAAATCAAATGACAGCAACTATCCTCGATTCTCCTGGACTCTATACAGTATACAATGTGGATTTCAGCATTGCATTATTATTATTATTATTATTATTATTATTATTATTATTATTATTATCATTATTATTATTATTATTATTATTATTATTATTATTATTATTATTATTATTATTATTATTATTATCAATAATAATAATAATAATAATAATAATAATAATAATAATAGTCATATAGTCATAGTTAATATTCAGTCAAAATCAAATATAAAACAAAATTGAAAACGTTAATGGTGCGTTCTGCAGAGAAAAACGAAAAATCGAAAGTCACACATCAAAGTTTCAATAACGTCGTGCTTTTTTAAAATGGTCGAAAAAAGTTGAAAAAGTATGAAATAAGTTCTGACCAGGAAAACGGAGTATAACTTGAAAGTCAGTCATTATTTTTACGAAAAACGTGGTGTATTTTTAAAGCCTTGGTAAACAATTACTAAATAGTTAATAGTGAATATGGACCAGTTCGGTAAAAGAATTATTTAAACCATCTTATCTTGTTTGCGAGTTTTTAGCCTTAATACTGATATTCCACTCACTCTCATGATGTCTCCCTCCACTTTCTCTTGGACGTGTACCCGTTGGTCATATCGAGAGACCAAATCTCGTTTTATACTGAAGTGCTTGCTCAGCTCTGTCGCTGCAATGCTTGTTGAAACGCCTGCTCAAAGTGGTAGTTGTAAATCTCACGTATAACCCATCATGTGTTGCACATTCCGCAGCATAAATATTTTTAGGTTGAAAAGAACCTCCTGAAGTTTTGCACGTCTTGCTAGATCTAACATTCTTTGTTTCTTTGTCCCATAGGGTTAGAATATTTGCATGGGCGACCGCGTTTTTTTTTCTAATAATCCAGTTTGCATGTGATGTTTGGTCCTGATGCTTTTTTTTAATTGTAGTTGACAAGAAACTAAGTTTTGCTTTCGAAACTATTAGAGGTTTAGGAAAGATTTTAGCGTGTACCGAATGCTCCTCGATTAATATATAATGATATCTATATAGAATAGGAGCGAGTTCTTCAAACTTGCTGTGTCTGTTGACTACAAAGAAGCTTTATTTTTTTTCTTTATTTAAAGATAAAAAGTCCCGGTGATTATTCCCCGGTCAACTTCTCTTACCGTCCAAATTGCGGGTATCCCCTTTCGACATGGAAAAAAATGGCAAGACTGTAAATCCCTCTGATTTCAATGAATAGTGGAAGTGAATTTGATCTGATAATGTGATATGGATGATCGAAAAGTTAGTGTAGAAATAATAATAATAATAATAATAATAATAATAATAATAATAATAATAATAATAATAATAATAATGATGATGATGATGATGATGATGATGATAATAATAATAATAATGATCATAATAATAATAATAATGATCATAATAATAATAATAATAATGATAATAAAACCCTTTGTCTATGGGACATCCAGAAAAAAGTGCTTACAGACACAGCCCGTATATTAAGAAGAGTACTATCATTTGCTGCACACTGATGTAATCTGCAGCAAGGGAAAAAAACTGTCACACAAAAATTTTTGCCCGAGAAAACTGCAACACACAATGGAAGAGAAAAAAGAAAAAAAAACACAGTACATCACATCAACCGTTTTTTGCCCTAGGTTGTTGGTAACGCAATAGATTGTAAAGAACAGATATGATGATGGTAATAATAATAATAATAATAATAATAATAATAATAATAATAATAATGATAATAATAATAATAATAATAATAATGACTGAGTCATAGATAGTCTTCAAATGTGTACGAGAAATGAGCTTTTGGAAAAAAGGACTGTAAAAAGCAAAGATACTTCTGATACATTCCAATAATTATCAGCATTTAGTTCGGAAACTCGAACCAACCAACTTTTCTTTTGAATACAACTACCAGATGAGCGCTGCAATCCTGCCAGGCCCCTTATTTGATGGACAGGTATGAACAGGTACGTAGTCGAACGCTGGGGGCGACGGAGTCGTAGGCATATGCGCTTCATTATGAAAGACAGTAAAACAATTAAAATCAAAGGCTGCCGAAAATCGCGTGAAGGATTTATCTCAAGAAGATGGCTTTGCCCTCAGCGCCATAGCGAGGAACGAGGATCGTTTTGTTTGTTTAGATCGCAACAAGATACCATAAAATTGAGAAGAAACAAAGTAAATAAGCTGCCTCACATTTTTGCTTTTATGCCAGTTGTCATCAAGAGAAATACATAAGGAATTATATTTATTTAGGCTCCACATTCACCGTTTACCACTTATCGACCTCACAAGCCGTAAAGTTAGAGTAAAGAAATGATCTCTCTCTCCCTTTTCTCTATTTAAGTGTGTTTATATCTCATTATCCAACTCCGCTTGTTCATATCTATCTATCTATCTATCTATCTATCTATCTATCTATCTATCTATCAAAGTTTGTACGAAACAGTGCCGACAGAGACACACTTGGAATTATGCAAGCAGAGTTCGCCCTTATATAGAAATGTTCTGTGCAAAAACGAGAGGCAGTCCCAGAAAATAATGAGGGTAAGCTACTCTGGGACTTCGAAATGCACACCGACAATCATAAACAAGGGAAAGAAAGGTTGTCCTATCGTATATGTGGTTATAGCAGCAGATCACGGAGTGAAGACAAAAGCAAAATGAAAAACATTTTTGAAAGATACCTAGGAACTGAGTAAGCTAAGGAATATGATTGAAATCTCGTACTTTACTAATTGTCGGACTTGTAATCCTGCTGAAAACCGTAAAGTCTAGATTGGATGATTGTACAGATTCCTGTAGTGCAGGAGTCTTTGAGGAGGCTAGGAAATGGAGTGGGGATTTGAGGAGACTTGCTGCCACTCAATCTTTAGTAGCAACCACTTAATGCAATCATGCAAATGCTTGAAAAGGTAAAAAGATATAGGATGTGATAGTTGTAGCAGTCCTCGCTAGATTCTCTTCACTTGTGGCCTCGTGTCAGACTAAGGTAAGCTCACTCAGTATCAACCAGTAATTCTGAACTCAATTTTTAAATGTTTGCGATTAGTCATCATCTGTAATCCACTTTTAATAAAACCTTAATTGTCTTCAGAGAAAATGTAATCAAATCCAATATTAAATGGAGGTATACTCTAGCGTAACAGTTAATGTCATGGAAAACATTATAGGTGGACAGGGTTCGATATCTGATCAAAGTACTTCGTTCATTTCGTGCTAATGCTCTTTGAAAAGATAAGGAACCAATCGTAAAATAGGTGGGCATTTCGAGCCCTACAGCATGGCAGTTGCCATTGCCGGTCCCAAGCTCGTTGGTGGTTGTCAGTGTAGCAACTCCAGTGAAAACCTACTTGCTTTTAAAGTGGATCTATCCTGCGCACAGAGTCTTTCAGATGAATAGGGAATACATGTATTAGATCAATTTAATTTCTCCGTCGCCTTCTGTCTATAAATAAGGATTTTTTGAGCGAACAAAGACTCTGAACTCCAATTATTCGAGATAAATAAGAGATTAGAATAAACATTACATTGATGCAAAAATGTCCAGAAGGGAAACAAGTGTTTAAACACTGACCGATTTTTGTTTCCGTAACCCATATGGAACCTATTTCCTTCGCTTCTGAATGTTTCTTGGAACTTATTAGCGACTTACTGCAGTTGACAGATGACACAAGCAATAAAGAGCTGAGTAAACTTTACAGTCACTAATATTTCCCCAACATTGAGCGTTAGCTTTAGGAACTTTTGCATGAAGCAAATAGCATTATATTTGATATTTTATATGATTGTACCTACGCATTACGTCTTTTCTACATCAGTCAGATGGTAAGTTATCATGCCGAGCGATATACTTGTAGACTGATAACAATATTACATGGAATATTTGATGGGTGTGGGTAACTCTTTATACTAATGAGAAGTGAATGAAACCAGAACATCACTTATACTTTTAGCAAAAGTGCTATACTTATTTGTTGGATTCGGTCAAGTTTGCTCAAGGCTATTTTTCTGGGGTATTCAGTCATGCTTAGATACACAGAGGAAACTGTTTATTGTAATTACCGACAATGTTATCAAAATGAGATGGTTCAAAACAATGTATTCAGAATTAATACAAAATAATCTGTAAAGAATATCAAATACGATTATCATTTCTACAAGTCGAAGTTGTTTACAACAATGAATCTAATCATAAAACAATGCATTTAAAACAACATAAATTTATTTCAATGAATGTAGATAATTCGTTTTTTATATCCTTAGCTATTTTTTTTTTGTCAGTCATTTTTTAAGCATTTCGACATGACTGAACTTACTTTAATAGCTTTCGAGACCAGCTTGGTAATCATTCTCTGCTTCCAGATCAATTTTGTTCGTCTAGATTAAGTTTAGCACACAGCCACTTTCTCAGAGTTTGCTTTTAGTAGCTTATTAGATGAAGACTCTCATCTCAGTTCTATCGAGTGTGCTTGCTTTATTTATACGAGAAATGAAATTTCTATCTAGCAAAACAGGTACACCAACCACTACTCTTCGAATAAACCTTTTACTTGCCGCCTGATGTTATGACTGACATGAGGTCACATTCTATGAGAACTTGGACAGTAAATGAATAATTGTTCTTAGTTGCTTGCTTCACCATTATACTAACCACTGTATAGTCCTGCTCAAAAGTAATATTTTAGGGAATTAGTTGAGATTTGAGTTCACTCTGAATGGTTTGCGGGATCAAAACGTTTATTACTGCACTAGCACAAATTAGGCAGTTGCGTCAACTTTTATCTGATAGAGCGCAGGGCTTTTTTGCAAACCCTGTTTGAGTTTCACAGTTGATTTAGCCGAGCAAGGCGTGTCAAATTAACGGAAATACGAAACCCTCACCGTAGAAATTTAGTCACGAATATTTCAAAACAGCCCGTGGCTCCGGTGGAGCGTAGAAGCTACTCTGGCCCCTTCACTCGAAAGGAGTGTCAGCACTGATGACTCTGGGCCTCAATGAACAACTAATGTTTTTGCTGACTGTTCCTTCTCCTTCTTCGCTAGTTGGATCTATTCAGATTTCATTGCTTACGGGACATTGGTTCAGTCGTCAGATTACATAAATGAACGTCGATGTATCTGTTTCTGCCAGCAGAAAAGACGGAATCAAAGCCCATTGAAAGAAATTGATTACTTCAGACATTGTCAATAACCCCCTCCGCCCCAAACAAAGAAAATGATAAGTAAAAGAAAAAAAATAACTCAATGAAGCAGAAATGACACAGTAAAAATTCCTGTGACTCATCTCATGAAGAGCTTGACTCTTTTGCAGGCTACATCCACCACTTGGAATTTCAATCTAGTCACAGAAGCACCGAATTGCAGAATTTTCTTTCATGAAGTGTCATTAGAAAACTCATGTAGCAGCCCTTATACTCAAAATATTGTATTTTTCAGCTCACAGAAAACATCTCTCTAATACAACTACAAACACAAAACAATTTTACTAAATATTCAAATTACTAAATATAAAATTATCTCCAACCGGTGTGGCTTTGCTTTACACACACACACACACACAAATACACAAATGCACCTATTTTTCTGGCTTTTTCAGCATGGATTAAAGTGTAGTAAATGTTCCACAGCGTAGCTCGAGGCCCGGCACTCATGCTTGCCAGCCGAATTGGCCGGAGATGGTGTTGGGGTGAATGTCAAAGCCCCAGTGGGCCGGTGCAATGTATTAGCCAATGAGGATTCACAGAGGCCGGGCATTGTCACACGCATTGGGAGCCTTTGGATTCGTCCTTGGGCTCCCCTATTATTACCCAGCTTAGCTGCAGGGAAGCAATTTGCCCCGAGGCAGCACTGTCCCATTGAACTTAAAGAGACAGGTCGGGCTCGTCCTGACGCATTCGTGACTGTCGTTACTATAGTAACCACGGTTGTTTAGCAACCAAAATCGCGTAGGCTAGATTTTTGACGGGTATCTCCTATTTTCCCCACGTAAAGCCCTGACCTTGTGTCACATTTTGCTCTGATGGGAGAGTGAATAAATAGAACATACACACATAAACACACACACACACACACATATACATATTCAGGGTTGAGCACTCTTTAAGTGAGGTAACTCATCCATTGTAAGTTTATGCAATGCTCTTCCATGGGAATAGAGCATTATGGTGGATGGGGAATTTATGCTGACTGTCCAGTTCCGTTCCTAAGGTAGGATATTGGCCTCCGGGTCTGAAAAAAAGGTTTCAATCCGGCCTCGTGGTACTGATGGGATTATGGAAAGTCTATAGCCACACTAAAGAGATGTAATACATCGAAACAGCTGTCTGTGGATGACACAATGATTATATATATATATATATATATATATATATATATATATATATATATATATATATATATATATATATATGTATATATATATTAGTATCTTTATCGTTCTTCGGATTATGTTAGTTGTGAACTGACGAAACATCAAATTCAATAGAGAAATCTCATTAGTACGCCGTATGGCCTTCCAAATATTCAAACTACTTTCTTTCAAAATAATTTTGATTCAAAGATTTGATAAACGAAGGAGAGCAGGTGAATTTTAAAATTCAATTATTTTCATTTAATTAAAATGAACTGTGCTCAATTTATCAATCATATAACATAGAACAATATACTCTTAACAATTGGTTGAACCAAGAAATACGTGTTGGGTGATTTATCTTCCGGATTTTTAGTATATATATATATATATATATATATATATATATATATATATATATATATATATATATATATGTGTGTGTACACACACACGAATACCTCGATTAAGAAAATTAAGTGGTCCCACTTTTTTTATTTCGTTATCAAAAGCTTCGTTGTCAGAGTAAGGTAACATCTTACATTTTCTCCATATGTTAGTTCAGAATTGTTACGCTCATTTGAATTTCGCATAGCAACTTTTATTCTGTCAGATTGATTCATTATGCTGTTATATGTTGACGGTGCAACTGATACCATAACAATTCCTTTCTCCTCCTACTCTTTTTATAATCTTTAGTATGGTATCAAATGATATTGCTTTACGCTTACGCGACATGATGAGATAACAATAGTACTGAATTAGTTTTTTTTTTAAATTCTGTACTTTAGGAAATTGTGTAATTGATACAGTAGTACAATGTAGCTTGAGAAAATACTCCCGAACATAAAAGCAATCTGAGTGTGAGTGTGTGACTGATAGCTTTCTTTTATATGAGCCAATAAGGCAACAAGATGGTTCCATATAAAGAGGATCAAATTTTAGCGGAGAATTCCTGTGGCGTTCAAGCAATGAGAATGTTTTTGTCTTTTTTAGATGTGTCCAACATCTCTATAACTCACTTTGTCTGTCCCCAGTTAACCGACCTCAAATATTCTTTTTTAATCTATTGCCTCCAGTTAACTGACAACATTCAATCTTTTTTTTTTTTAAATAAATTTTCAGGATGAATATAAAATTACGTCATCAGCGTTCACAGCCGTGGGATTATAGATCTAAATATTTTTTTTGATGAAAATCATATGATTTATAATTTCTTTTCTGACGACATCCTCCTCCGCTTTTCTCTTTTAGTACCCCCCCCCCATCAAAGGTTCCTCTCGGTGAACCTCTCTTATCCGCATTTTAGCCTTAAAAGACCCCTTCATCCGCAGTGACACTTCCAGTAGCCCCCTTATCCGAGATTTCCATTTCAGTGGTACGTGGACACATCAGTAGAATTACCCTCTTGTTTTCTTAATACTAACTGCAACATTAAGCTTCGTCATGATGTGAAAAGAGATATTGGTATCTATCTATCTATCTATCTATATATCTATATATCTATATATATCTATATCTATCTATCTATCTATATATATATATATATATATATATATATATATATATATACCTACACTTTGGGGCAGAAAAAGCCATGTATCATATTTGGTGCAATTACTTTCTTATATTGAATAGAAGCAAAATATGTGACAATAATATCGATCAAGTTTGTATGTAAGCATGATTTTAATAGTTAAGTCTTTAGCTGCCTAAATCCTGTCCCAGGTTATAAACAAATCAGTCATATGTCATTTCTGTGTACCATTACTATTGTGATATTATCATTCTAAACGGGAGTAGCTTTGTGTTTCACCAATACACACACACACACACACACACACACACACACACACACACACACACATACATACATATATATATGTGTGTGTGTGTGTGTGTGTGTATATATATATTCCTTGGGAATCGGATCAGAATTTTGTTCCAAAATGTCTTCTGTAAAGTCCATATCTTATACAACTTCTGAAGTCAGAAATTGCATTGCTGGTTATTATCAAACAGGAAAGTCTTATCCGGATATTCATAAACTTTTCAAGTCCGAGAATATCCAGATTCCATTGTTTACAATTAAGAGAACCGGCTACACATTTCATGTGACAGGTTCTGTGGTATGGAATACGTGTTCTGGAAGACTTGAAGAGACAACAAGCCGTGATAAAAAAAGGCTGAAAAAGGCTGTTCTTGGGCATCGTGAAAACACTCCAACATATTTTGTACAACAATTCAGAAATTCAAAAAATAAACTTATTTCAAGAAGTCTGAAGGAAGCTTGGTTTCCATCCAACCGAAGTGCAAAATCCCTTGCTGTCCATAAAGAACGTAGCAGACTGATTCAAATTTGCCACCATGAAACCCTCTGAGAGAGTGTCCTCTTCAGTGACGACTTATGCTTTGTGCTGTCTACCGCTGCACATTCTCTCCGTGGATCGAATGGAACATTCAAACCAGAATGCCAGTGTACAACAATGAAGCATGGAGGAGGTGGAATTATGTAGAGTGTGTGTGTGTGGGGGGGGGTAATTTGGTGGTGGCAAACTGGTACAATGCGTGAAGTCCATTGATGCCAACGATTACAAAATGGGTTGATCCCAATCCTGGACAAGTTGTGTGATAGAGTTGCAGTTTTTCTTGTTATTAAATGTTTATTTTTTCATTTCTGTTGCCTTTATTATATGGCCCCAGTACACTCGATTCATCTTTCTTTTTAAGTGTTTTGGACAATATGTTGTTATCATTATATATTTATGGCTTCAGACCAGTATCCTCATCTTAGTTGTCTTTATGACATCGTTTTGGTCACTGTGCCGTCTGATCTCCATCGAATATCAAATATGACCCGACATTTTGTACATGGAGATATTCTCCTCCTTTTGCTGCCCCACCCAGTGTCATCAGAGTATTTTATAACTCATAACTATCAACTCTTCCATATGATGTTGCCCCCCCCTTCTCCAATGTAAATTTTGATAGTTATTCACGAAGTGTAGATCGTCTGGGCCATAATAATGATATGACCGTGAACATTAAACTCTATTCGATCTGCAAGAGAAATTAACCAAGCATTGTGCTACAGTTTGCTCCCTGGCATTTAACCAGGTTTAGCTTAGTTGGGGGAAGAGCTAAAAGTGTGGAGAATTCACTAAACGGCATTTATGGTTTACAAGACTAGATTGGTTTTCATTACCCTACGGCAAAGCCAAATACCTAAAATTCCGGGAGATTTGACAATGAAAAAATATTTTTTTCACTTTGATATCTAATTTCCACAGTTTGCATTGAAATAACCCTACGGTGTTTGGTTCCTGTGTGTATTTAAAGTTCACCGATCTTTTGGGTAGCACTTGGTCGAAAACCTGACCTATGCATTGAATTCATGACTTAAGATCCTAGACGAGATTTAAAAGAGCTTTTATCCCGTAGGCTATGGTATTTGGAGAACCAGCCATGTAAGTCGATAAAAACGTAATGTTATCATTAAACAAGGGAGGAATTATTCTTTGAAAGTTCATTTTTTATAACGCTGATCCGACAAAGAGAGTCTGTTTGCCTTGACAAATGTCGAAAAATGAAACACTATCAAGTGAAAAGCGTTATTGATGAAATCGTTTTTATTGCTCTTCTATACCAGATTGATCAATGCATTTTCACTCGAATAGCTCAAGCATTTCATTCACGTCACCCCTTGTTAAAAAATAAAAAAGTAGGGGACGAAAACACAAAACAATTAGGGAGCGGCGTGTCCTGATCGCTAGATGAAATCAACCAAGTGAAAATTGCCTTTAAAAAGACCAACTTTATCATACAAAAAAGAAAAGAGTAGAAAAAAAGGACAATGAAAATAAATCAATACAAAAACTTGGAATTGATAACTTTGGGCGATAGAAAAAATGGAAAGAAAAACAGCCACCTGATGCATTTCCAAAACGTCTGCATATTCACTTCCGGTTGTTCACTCATGCGCACTGAGTATTATGATCTTAAGAAGACAAAATCAAGACGATGATTTTTGCAATTGAGAAGCAAGGGCCTTATTTCAAAATATTTCCATCGATGGGCGTTGCTGGTGGCCAGAGAGGATTTAATTAATTTTACGTCCGACTGAATTTTCTACGTCATTGTACTGTTGGCATGACTGATAATGGACACTGAAAGGATTGTGTGAATTTTAGGAAAGGGCGGTTATTTAGAGAATTTTAGACTTTTGAAAGACCTCTTGGGTAAACAACACCAAGCAAACTATATGAGTAAACGAGTTATCACCCGATGAGGAATATTTACATTAATAGGCTTACCATGCGAGCTATTTAGAATGAATTTGATTCCCCAAGAACCGTCTCCTTGTGTTAGATTAATCAAAGCTAATTGAATGTCTACATCTCTAAGTTCATATTAACTTGTATCTACCGTGGTGCAAAGGTTACAAACCTGTGCAGCTGTCCACTTCGCTAGAGTAGAAAATTTGCACCTCACAGAGTGATCAACTTTTGTGGCTATGGTCCAGACTTGGGGTATCAAACATGCGGCCTTGAAACGAGCACGAATGTTCGCTAAATCATTTTTTTCATCACTCTTTTCTTAATTTGTGTTTGTTTGTTTGTGAGTTTGTATGAATGTTTGATCATGTGTTTGTTTGTTCCAGTCCCTTTGGTCATACCGTTAAGTCTACAGACTTGAAAATCGCATCAGTATTCTTCTAGACGCTTCTAAAATACTTTTTTCATTTTTTGGAAAAAAGTGCCCTTGCTCTTTGGTGGTCTTATTTTGACGGGTTTATCAATAACATCTAGATTCTTCAGAAGATAGTCGTAGACTTTTTTCAACTATATTTTAGATGTTTTCCTGTGATGTCGTAAATAGAATTTATTCTGATCGTATCTATATGTCGGTGGAATCTTTTTACATGACATCAAATTTTGAGGCTACGGTTGTTCAGTTATTGACTGTGATGACGAGTCATTTTTTATGTTGATATTACTCACCCAACATCGCTAATTGCTCATAGTTTTGTGCACGCTATAGTAAATGGGTCTGACACCCCTAATCCAAACTAAGCCAAGCTGAATAAATAATAGTTATTATAATTGGATGGTTAACAAGTGTATCTCACAGTCCCATTCGCAAGAATTATGAGTTCTATCTCCACTGGGTGATCCATGATTATGGCTATACGAATTGAATATCTCTTTAATATTTGATTAATCTTTTTATGTCATATTATTCAATAGCTGGTCAGTAGTTCCATCTGATTATGAAATATGTCCCTATTTCAACCTCTAACAACCTCTTCCTCTCCGTCGATATAACTATGAATTTATCGATGTCAGTATTTGCGTATGTTTTCCTCTCTATCTCTGTGTTCATATCCAGCTATCTGTATAGACTAATCTCTCTCTTCATATTCATGTTAATTCATTTAAAACCCTGTTTGTCTGTCTTCATATCTCTGTTTATCCGTCTCTTTTCTTCTCTCTCTACAAGTTTAAGTACTAAAAACTTCGGGAAACGTCAATAGCGCGCGTGAACTGAATGTAGTACACACTTTTTTTGGCTGCCTTTGTGAGCAAAACATTTTCTTGGTCAATGTGCAAACAGCCGAAAGTGATTATGGATATTTTGAATATCTTGAAGACCAGTGACATGACCTTGTTTTTTTATCTTCTCTACATTCATCTTTTTCTTTTCCTTTTCTTTTCCTCTTCCTGCATCATTTCTTCTTTCATTTAATTTCTGTAACTGACTTTCTTAACCATCCAATACACTCACTCACTCACACACACACACACACACACACACACACACACACACACACATATATATATATATATATACATATATATATATATATATATATATATATATATCATCTCATCTCTTTGTATATTGTTATTGCGTTGCCTGCCATCATCATCCCGACTAAATGTATGATTCACTATTCCGGACAATGCCGTCTGCATTTTCTTGATGTCCCAAGGCGACAACGTAGCGACGAGAGTTGTTTTTCAAACACACAGATGTTGAATAAATCGGTCGCACTTACGTACGTACACACGTTGCTATCATTACTGACTGAACGAATGCAGTTGGAGTGTTTATGTCTACATGTAAATTTATGTTTATACGTTATTGTTAACGCGTAGGGTTTTAATGTCAGGGAAGAAACGGCAATGCCTGTGGGTGTAGGTTTAAATGAGTCCATCTGTGTGAAGTAAGATTATACTAACGAGAACAATGCCTATGAAGCTGATCTTGCAAACCATCAGTACAGAAGTGAGTTCGATGTTCGGTGACGTGCGCTCGTAGCATTATGCCAGACTAAACTACGCTTGGTAAATGCTTAGGGTGCTCGTCATGGACAATGGCAAGCAAATTAGTTTCACAGACCATCAAAACTGAAGTGAGTTCCACCTTCACTTGGTGTCCCACAAATGTAGCACCGTACAACACCGAGTGAAAATGAGATGAAAAAACTAATAGTCAAGAATAATTAGAGAAAATGCTCTATCTCAGCTTTCAAGTAACTTAAGGCTAATACTAGATAGTAAAAAGTTATCATACGACTCAACTTATGTGCTCAGTTTGTCATAGACTTCAGTGTCCTAATCGGGTGTTGCATTGTCATGGAAGATAAGCTTTGGATTTATGATGCTACTCAATTTAATGATCAGGGGTGTTCAACCTTGGAATTCTTGATGAAAAGCTATAATCAGATAAAAGAAAGACTATTCAAGAATAAATAGTGAAAATAATTCATCTAAAAAAATTGAAAAAAAGACTTTGCCTCGAAAAAAGTTCACACTTAAAAGTGATAAATATTACTTTGAGATAAACTATTAAATTTAAGTGTTACAAATTAGAGTATTCTTTTAGGGTTAATACTTTTTCTGTGTAAAAGTTGCGATAAACACCGACAAGAATATAAAGAAAATCATGGCAAAATATCGATAATAAGAATACTTCATATCGGGATAAAAACAATTCAAGACCATCACCAAGTTGTAGAATAAGGCGAAAAAACAACCAATGTTTGATAATAAAATAATAAAACAAAGTTCAAATAATTCAAGACTGATAGATTTGTTAGTGTATATTTTCCTTGATATGTCGATTACTTTTAATCCACCAATTTTTACACCACTTCAAACTCAATGTTTTTTACATCCCTGCACTGAAAACCATGATCCATTTTCATTAGTTTGTTGGACTTGGTTTTGCTTGACATATGAAATCCTAGCCGAACGACTGAAGTGATTCATGGTTATTCACCAAAACGAGAATAGATAAATGAATATCTCCAGGAAACAAATCAGAATGACAGATCTACGGTTTACTCTATTTTATTTAATGATAAATTAATATTTGACATCGAGTTTCTCATGATTCTTGGGTACAAGGTAGAACTTTAAGTATCGTTTGAAAAAGGCATAGTAAATCATTTTATTCAGAAATTTCTGTTTTCTTACTTTTCGCAGTCGAAGAGAATATGGACCTTAATTAGTGTGAATGTTTCCTGACTGTGCTAAAGATGAGGCTGCGAATTTTGACATCAACTTGATACCATACTAATTATTCATTTTTTGCACTGAATTATAATAGACATTTAATCAGCCTTATTTGTCTAGAACAAACCAAAATTGTGGAAAATGCTCTGTATCAATATTCTATTGCACCACTTTTTTATCTGGAGAAGACATTTTTTGAAATCATCGTTTAAGATCCTGGTTCTACCGAGGATTAAGCACTGGAGCGATGATATATAAATAACTACCCCAAGAACGAGGAAGACCGGAAAAAGAGATATCTAATAAGTTGAATTTTATCAGCCAGAAAGCTGTATTCAGAAGGGTAAAATCAAGAGAACTTAGGATTGTCATTGGTCAGACGCAACTGACAGAATATCACCATTATAGCTATATTATTCTTGCTATGGGTTATCGTGTTACTGTACGTGCAATTTTAGCGATATCTTTTATAACATGATTGGATTGGTATGAATTAGAAATAGTTTTACTCTGGCGAATGAACTAAAGATAATAAGTGGTCAGATAATGGAAGCGTCACAAACAGAATAGGTTAAAAAATGTATAATCTACATCGAAAACTATATATAGTTGTCGTCAGTGATCAAGAATTAATGCAACCGTTAATGACATAATAAGATTGTATGAATGATGTAAATGCATTGTAAATTATACTCTTATAGAAATGCATTGAATATCAGGAAGAAAGTAACTGTCAGTGGAGAGGAAATAATACCAGTGCTACAACTATTACACGTACAATTCTTTTACAGATCAACGATATAAATATTCTGATGCCCTATGCATCTAGGACAGTGAATAAAGTATCACGATGAGAAGAAATAATCTAATAAAACCAGCTAGAAATGTGCAATCACGATTTTTAGAATGCGTTGTGAACGATGAAGAGCATCTCTGCAGGCCAAGATCTTTGAAGAGAGTGCTCTCTGATGCAAAGACTGACATTCTGGCGGCAAAACGTCTATAAGCTGTTCATCAGATTATTTTTTTGATCACGATTTTGCCATTGTCTTAGTTTTTGTGGGGGCAGGGGGTTCAATCGTGGATGATGCCGTTACATGAGAATGGCGGCAGATGGAGATATCTCCCTGTTAAAAAGACTTTGATTCTCTCCAGATGAGACAGGTGTGCATCATCTATAACACCAGGCCAAAACAGAGATGAGTATCAGCCTGCATGAAAAGACCGGTTTGACATATAGGCAAACAAAGCGATATATTGGGGAAGCATAAGAAAACATTTCGAACAAGAATCCATATCATAATATGCAACGTGCCAGTTTGTCTCTGACATGAACAGAAACAGAAGTGGATGATACGAACAGAAACAGAAGAAGTGGGTGATACGAACAGAAACAGAAGTGGGTGATACGAACAGAAACAGAAGAAGTGGGTGATACGAACACGCAAACAAAATAACTGTTGAATGCTAACCAAATTCTGTTTATGTATACCTGTGTTCGCTGGCTGCTGGCCTAAAATGCTGGTAACGTTGAGAAAATGACCAAGGTGGGTGGAGAGTAGGGAATGAAACATAAAAGTGACCGTTAGAGTAGAACGGCTGAATATGAATGTAAGTGTATGTGCGTGTGTATGTTACTACAACGACTGAAGCAACTGTTATCGTATACCAAAAATGAAGACAATGCTCTTGATTGGTATTACGAATAATGAAAATAAGGACTGTTTTATTCGATTAAATATGGCCTTGTTGACTTTTGCACTCCTGCGAGCTTTTCAGAAAGTACACGGCGTAGATTCCCAGTACTACGCATACTGTAACATGTATTTTATAAGTGTTAATAAAAAATAATTTTGTTCAGAATTCACTTTCAATGGATGGGAGCATCAATTCATTTCTACATAAACATGGATTCCTGGTTGTATCAAAAACAACATCTATGTGGTATCTTGGCTAACATATTTGGTTGATGCAAACGTCTCAATCATTTTTTAAACAAAATCTTTTTTTCGATAAACCAATAGCATCATCATTCAATCATTAAAATACATTTGAACTAAATTGTGCATTCTATCGTAAAAAAAGATTTCCTTTGGAGACATGTTCAACTCTGCGGACAAAGAGTGTTACAATAAGAAATAGGTATATGATCCAACAGAATATCTCAATGATATAACTGACCGCGTTAAAAGAAAAAAATAGAGCAGATATAAACTGTGAATGAACAACATAAGAATTTTGAGTTGAAGTAGTTTTTTGGGCTTTTGCATTCCTGGCGGCTGTTTAGCTCAATTGTTCGAGAAACACTACGTTGAAGCAGCTACCATATCAATCGCAGGTTTGATTCCTCTTGGAGGCCAATTTTCTTCAATTGTTTATTCTATTTACGTTGTTTTGGTCAAAATGATACATTCACCCTGTTATAATAGGAAATCATTTTAAATTGAGTTTCAGTATAACATAACGCAATTTAAATCATTTAGTCGGATCACGTATCCATTTCCTAATTATATATATATATATATATATATATATATATATATATATAACGACTATCGAAAATATCGATCAGCTCATCCTTATTTATGCATCAACATTCGATTTAAATAATACATTTATGTATTAATTTATCTAGACTGACAAAGAGATAGGTAGATGTTATATTTATCGAAACATCGGAATTTTTTATTTTTACACCTATCAATACCAAATTGTTCCCATCTCTCTATATAGCTGTATATCTAGATTGTACGTACTTTCATTCTTGAAAGATTTGTCGTGTATATGTGAATATAATCAGATATTCCAGTCGCTGGTGAAATCAGGTTGAAACGACCTTGAATATAGTGAATATGAAGCAAAATAAAAGTCTAAAGTTCTGTAGATGTTAGAGTCAGATAAAATTCAAATTTTAAGAATGTCAAGAAGCCCTTCCCTAAACGAGCAGAACGAAGTTTCAGTTTCGGAAATAGTTTTGAATTTTTTCATCCAATTTAAATTCAACCGGCATTTTTTCTTTTCTTTCATTCTTCGCTTATAGAACACATGCACGCATGCATAAACACACATACGTATACACAAGCACACACATAAATACGCAAACATTTGCACACTTACACACACATAAAATACCGTCATGGAAAACAATATGATTAACACTGTCTCGTAACTGCATTCGCCCAACATTTTTGAAAAGAAATTTGTTCCCACTACTTCACACTATCACCAAATTTTGGAACAACCGAAACCATCAAAGGTGCTGGAAGGTTCTATTCTTTATATATATATATATATATATATATATGTATATATATATATATATATATATACATATATATATATATATATATATATATATATATATATATATGTGTGTGTGTGTGTGTGTGTGTGTGTGGGTGTGAGTGTGTGTGTATCTGTTTTGTTCATGTGCTTGTTCAAGCGCTCCTGACGATACCGTTTTACCTACAGACTTGAAAATTAGCATTGATACTGAAGTGGAATCAGTCCGAAAATTTTCCATTCCTAATTTTTTGTAAGAAGCTTTTTTGACATTTTCTTGGTCGTATTTTGATAGTTTTACTATTAACTCTATTTTCAACTCTATTTAAGGCGTCTTTCAGTGGGAAACGCCAGCGATGTCAGAAATAAAATATTTTTTGATGGGATTTTTCTAACATGAATTCAAACTTTAACGCTGCAGTTGTACAATTACTGACTGTGATGGAGACTTTTCGGTATTATGATCAAAATCCTTTCTTTTGTTTTCATCCTCTTGTGATATCCCTTTTTCCTATTCCCTCTCTCTTCCTGACTTCTTTATAGTCCTTCATCTCTTTCACTTTTTCCCCCTCACACTGTTCTTTCTCATTTTCCTTTTCTTTTTTTTTCCATCCTTTTTTACTTTTTCTACTTCTTTGTCTTTTTGTTGTCTGTTATTTCTTGTTCTTCTTTGACTTCCACAGTTTTCGTTTTCAATCCCTGTTTTACTTTCTTTCTTTTATCTTCTGTTTTTCTGTTTATTCTATTCTTTTTCTAATTGTTCGCCCTTTTGCATTTTGTACCTTTTTTTCCTTTTCTTTTTCTCTTTTATTCTTTCTTTGACCATTCACTTCGTTTTTATTCTCTTCTCCTTCTATTTCTTTTTGTCTTTTTCCTCCTCCAATTAATTTTTCTTTTTACTCATCTTTTCATTCATTCTTCCACATATTCTTCTTCTTCTTTTTCTTTTTCTTCTTCTTCTTCTTCTTCTTCTTCTTCTTCTTCTTCTTCTTCTTCTTCTTCTTCTTCTTCTTCTTCTTCTTCTTCTTCTTCATTTCCCTTGATTCATTTTCTCCTTCTCCTTTTCTCGTCTTCATTATCCTCTTTTTGACCTCTTCCTACGTTTTCATTTTTTCATCTCATTTCTTTTTGTCTTTTTCCTTCTTTCGATTCATAATCTTTCCACTTTTTTCTTTTCATATTTTTCTTTTCTCGTTTTTCCTTTTGTATTTTTATTTCTAATCTTTTCTTCTTCACCAACTGCCTAATCTCATTCTCTGTTTTGTGGCTGTTGTTGTCAATCACTTTTTTTTCACCACTGAAGTTCTTTGTATCGTTTTTTTTCTCTTCCCATTGTCTGATTTTTTTTAGTCTTTTTTTTAATATTCTCTAAAAGAATCTCTTTTTGCTATTGCTTTTTACGTCTGCATCTCAAACTTTCATTCCATTCATCGTTTTCTTCGCACTTATACTTGAGCTGATGCGTCTCTACGGATCTGCACTTCCTCCGGAAGTCCTCGGGCGTCCTCTCAAAAGAAGCCATATACGGGGGAGGAGCATCTACTTTCTTGCCTGACTTTGATATGTTCTCCATATTTCCGAGAAAAACAAAAAGCACGAAATTCCCACTTAAATATTTAGCATAAAGCCCAAATTGAAACTCCACACCGAAACCATTCACCTCAGCACAAGAAACACTTGCAAAGACTGAATCTTGAGGGTTTGGGTAAAACAACATAGAAAAAAAAATGGGTTTTTGTTGCTTTTCATCGCAAAGCTCGGGTAGTTTTTATATTTTATGATTGATCAATAAGCAACATAGATCGAAAATGAAGAAATAATCTCCATGGAGATTTGAACTGACATCCTGTATCCTTGGGAAAGCGATCCATGTCGAATACTTAATGGTAGTAGAAATTAAAGCGACCTGAACAACAAAAATACGATGAAAGACGAACTAGTCTGAAAATGATAATACTGATTTGGGATAACTCACGACTATTGCGTATATAACTACTAAGAGTAAACAAAAAGTATGATGTGGTCAAGGGAGAATGTACCGTATGACTAAATCAGTCAGATGTTGTCCATTCAGGTGAAAGGTCGTGTTTGAATAAAGTTAAACGACCAGAGAGCAGCTAAAATGCATGCGGAAAATCACAAGAGACATTACTCTTTTCTGGGGCATACAACGATGTGAATTCGACTGCGACCCTATTCCTTTTTTCCAATCAGAGCTAATTAGTCACTGCTGTAGATTGAAGGTCAGGTAGTTGTGATGTGAGGTAACTGAAAATTAAGATGAAAACAATTCTAGTCAAAAGGTGATATTGGTTGACATTGCTTCTTTGAATAGAAAATTGAAATTAATATCAAAACCTCAGATAAAACTAAACATTGAAATCTTGCAAAATTTGGCACTGAAAGATCAGAAGAATGAAGGACAAGTTTAAGTATTTTGAATTTATCTTCTGCTAGCCGTAGGGCTCTTGTAGCTTAAGAGGTAGAGCAGCTACTCTTGGAAACCAAGCTTCCCAAAACAAAAAGGGTTGTTAATTCGACTAGTCGTAAATGTTTGTTCCCAATCTATTCTGTTTACTGACTGTCGTAGACTTGATCTGAAAGTGAATACAATTTCACTCCCTCTCTCGGTCTTATGTTCACTCACATCCCGAAAACATTATTTATCCGTCCCCTGTTAACTGACGTCATCAAAAAAACAATTGTTAATCTTTTTTTAATCAATCTTCGTGCTCGATATAGAATAATGTCACCCAAATTCACAAGCATGGATTATAGCTTGGAACGTTTTTTTCTTTAGATTATGTCAAACTCCCAGAGTTAACTATATAATTGCATTTTACTAGCCTTCCAAATTTAAGACTTTTCCAATTTCAGCATGCATTTTATGCAATCAATCAGAACAAATAGGAATTAGGGCATTGGGGTGAAGATCACTGCTCATTCAATAAAGACATTTTGTTTTGTTTTTAATAAAATGATCAACCCTCGTGACAATAAACCATCTCAAGTCATTGTATTGATTTCCTCAAAGCAAAAAAAAAATCTGACGTTATTTCGTCTTATTCATTTTTTATCATTCATATCTATTTCTTGATTCCTCATTTCCACTGTTGTTTTTGCCTTCGTTTTATTTCATAAGATTTTAAAAATGTTTTCGATCTCATTTTCACTTCTTTGGGTTTAGATATTTTAAAACGGAGTGGTTGAAAGGTAAATTACATTCGGTTTAGTTAAAAAAGATTTCTTGTAATCATCAACAGTGGGCTTTTTGGTCAAAAAGAAAAGAAATACTCATTTTAGTTCATGGAGTATTATCAATCATTATTATCGATTTTTGCTACTATTTACGTTGATCACTTTCGAAATTAGTGGCCGATTAACTATTAAACTGAGTGGGATTTTTCTTTCTTTCATGCCTTCAAGGCAAGTAGGGTGAGTAGGCCTTTTCTATCTTCCTTCTTTGCTATCGAAGCTAGTGGTGGATAAATCATTTTGCTGAATGGACGTTCTCTTTCTTTCTTTTGTCAAACTCATACTATTGAGTTTTGACTTCATTCTAAATCAGTTGAGCTACCCGGAACAATAGTGGATGACGAATGACGATGACTGAAAACCACTGACGTCATGCACAAACAACAGAAACACAGGGATGTATGCAGAGCTGATGACGAATTCCTTCCCACGTCTAAAGCCCAACTCAGGTCAACTTGTTTTGCTAAAGTTTGCAAATCCCATTAACAGGAATTACTAATAAATTAGTTGAAATAGGACACGTAGTGTTGGAATGATATTGTATAGAGAAATTGATTCTGTTTTTTTTTTTCTGCTTTTAGATTTTAATGAGGAGACTGAGTTTAACCCTAGAGCAGCAAAGCTTGTAATTTATATGATTTATTGTTTTCCTTCTAGTACCCACTGTCAACAGTTTTTTCTTCCAAAGTCCCCTTTATCTGCGATTTCTATTTCAGCCGTCCTCTCTTATCCACGGTTTAATTTTCAGAGCCCCCCCCCCAAAAAAAAACTCTCCCAGGCCCCCATATCCTCTCTTCCAGTGGTACCTAGAAGCATCATTGGAATTCCATTCATCTTCTTCTCTCTCTCTCTCCTCCCCCCTCTCTCTCTCTCTCTCTTGTTTTATCCCCGACTATTTTTCTCTCGATATTACTCCTTCTTGATAATCATCAAGTTTAGCATAGAGCAATACAAGGTTACATGTGTCTCTCAAGTGGGCGAGAGTCCGCATTCGAAAGTTTGGTTTCTCTTCGAGACTCAGACATCGACCTTTGCGAATATCTCAGCTATTCCAGCCACGAAGCAGGCTATTTTACATCTTCTGTCGCCTTTTTTTAAATACCTACTCCTTATTCTTCTTAGTTGTACATTATTTCAAAACTTCTATTTCTATTCTTTCTGTATTTCTTTCATAATCACTGCTACCCACAATAGATCGGTTTAATCACTGTTACTTGGTTTATGCTATTTACAGATTCTGATATTTAAATTCCTGGGCAGCCCCGTATCTATCTACATTTCTAGCTGGACTTTGCCCAGCACTTATCATTCATAGTCGAAACTTAGATTTTTGCACACACACTCATTCCTCTCATTGGATAGAGGGACTTCTTTTTGAGAAGTTCCTTCCAAAATAAATTTACATTCGGGGTTCAATATGCCATGTGAGTTTATGCTGAATTGATCCCTATTTTGTGCTCGTTTGTTCATTGCAAATTCAGACATTTTTCAGTGATCACAGCCCAAAATAAGGCGAGAAGAGTAACTTATTCATTGATCACCCCTTTTCCCAACTTTTAATTGGTCACCCCCAACGCTGCATATATGGGTGGTGGTGATTTAATATGCTAGTTCGTTTTTATTTACTCCTATTCTCTTTCCTTCCTTTTTCTCTTTTCCCTTTTCCCTTTTTCTCTTTTTTTAATCTTTCTTTTTCTCTTCACTCCCGCGTTCCCCCTTTATTTCCTAATTTTAAACCAATTTGTTTGAGACAAGTTTTGTCTGAGTTTTTTTTAAATACTTTGGGCGTTATCACAACGCAGACTCTTTAACATATAATAAATTTAAATTACTTTTTTTCTCGTGGTACTTCGTCAAATTTACTTTAAATAAATATATATCTACAACGCATTCAAATTCACCAAGATAATTACTTACGTATGTAAACAAGCAGAACTGGATCTGCAGATGAAAATAATATGCGAAATGAGCGGCAGTGAGGGAGAGGGAGGATCTCAGCAGTCAGTCTTTTCACAGGCCAAAATGGCATGGCATAAGTACACCCGAACATGTATGCACGATATTAGACGTGTGAGAATCTACACAGAGCCTTGTATTCATGCTCTATATACACGCTTTTTATTTTCTTTGTCGCACGCAGTGTGAACAGTTAGCTCCAACCCCCATACACGCAAGCAAATGCATACGTAAAAAAAAATCCATTATATAAGATAACTGTCTCTGTTTGTCACTGTGTCTTTCCCTTGAATTTTGGTGCAGTTCAACTAGATTCGTCCTGCATCCTCAATCGACCCTGAGGTTGTTTTAGAATGATAAAACTTCCAGAAAATTCCCCGGATTTAAAGAGGGAACTGTTTATACTGTTGCTATAATGCTTAACTGAACCCTTATTTTCCATTCAATATAGATATATACATACACATATCAGTTGGAAATAGGGCAGTTTTCAACAAATATATATATATATGTGTGTGTGTGTGTGTGTGTGTGCCTATGTATGTGTATGCGAGTGTGTATGTACTTATGTGTGTCCTTGTGTGTCTGAATAATACATTAAGTCGTTACATATAGAATGTTGGATTTTTAGATTGTAAGATTGAGGATATGAATAACAGAAAAGGGTGACTATTCAATCAAAATATGACCAATTTGAAGCAATAACCTTTTTCCAAAGTTCTCCAATGATAGTATACCATTATGATAATTGAATATTGAATATTTCAAGGTCTCAAATTCAATAAAAACACGAATCATGAATTTCCCATCATTGAATCTTTTATGATATGAAATTTAAACTGCTCGAAAAGAAGATCATTTCCAGGTGCTGCAAAACTCCATATGCCAATTTTCTAAGTTTAGATACAGTCCACTGGATGATGTTGACATTTTTGCTGTCACTTCATCCAGTTCATGTGTGGCCAATCATAAACTTTCTGATCTTTTCTATTAATTTGAGATGACGTCATTAGGTCGTTGTTGATGTCCATGTGCTGGATAATGCCCTGATTTGAAATTGTACTTCTTCTGTAGACTCCAATTCTATTAAAGACTGAAAAATCTCCATTATTAACTACTTACATTGAATCTGAGAGAGGGCGATTGTGATGGTAAACTAAACCACCAAAACATGAAAAACATTGTAAGATCGTACCATGAGGAGGAGCATCCTTCAAGGGGTTACGCAGTTTGTGGAGGAAGCATTTACCAGAAGATATAAGTAAACCTTGACATTATCCTCTATGATGGAAAAAAAACGACATTGAATTTCCAGTCGGCATTGGATATCGTGTTTACATTGTAACTTCAACTTTGATACATCCAATGCCTTTCCTTTGGAATTTCAGAACCTGTCGAACGGAATTCTTCCTTATGATGCTGATGCTGCTTTGTACTTGGGATGAGGAGGCAGATATGTATAATAAAGTATTCCGTTCTGTAATTCCTTCGAAAAGAAGCCGGATGTGATAGTTGTAGGAATGAGCACATCATATCCTCATTGATTAATCCAAGGGTTTGCCCGAACATTCTCGGTAGGTGATCAAATGCAACACGTGACATACACCTAGAGAAGGTCTGATGCTATAGCAGCCGAAATATTATGACAAAAACAACAAAAACGCGAAAACTAATCTGAATAAAAGAGCATATAATAGTAAGAGTGCCTCCTCTCAGAAATTCAAGTTTATCACTTTACTTTGTTCAAGTAAATCAAAGATTTATTGCTGAATAACCACATTTATATCTGGGTGTATCTGGGAGTATATCTATGTGTATGTATGCGTGGATAAATTATGCGAATGTGTATGTATATGTATATACATATTGGTACAAGAATGAAATGGTGGCATTTAGAAAAGAGAACCAAATGGGCTAAGATGAAGGGTAAAGAAAAAAATTGATCCTGGGGGATGTCTAGTGACTCCCCTTTCGTGAGCTCGTAGAACTGTTTTATCCACTACGCAATAGTGTATAAACATTGAATATGAAAGACCTTGAAAAGCCTAAACTAGAGAGTGTGTGACGTTGATTCTTGCAAAAGATTGTTTCAAACAGGAATGAAAGAAAAACTCTTCGAAGCACAAAGCAAAAGGAATGAAAGCTGCTATCGAGGTAATTGGTGTATTACGTGAGTTTTTAAAGTCGAAAGAAACAACTCTCTAGAAATTCATGGCTAGAGATTGAGACAATATTAGGTTTGTCTACGATGCAAATACAAAAGAAAATGAGAAATAAAAATGAGTTAAAGTATTTGATATGCCAACATTATCAACAAGGACATTCTAAAGTCAAAAGGTGTTCAAATGAGGGAAGATGATGGAACAATGACGAAGAAAATCCGAACGAACCTTTATACGATAACTTGTCAAGAAAATCTAAATTCAAATTGGCGGAATCCAGAATTCGAATGGGGTGTATCCAAGCGGTGTAATGATTACCAGCCCTCAGCGATCAGTACTATTGTGTAGTGATGCCGATCCTCACTGGGTTCCCAATGCTTGTGGCTTTATAGAACTAAGTTATCAAATTTCATCCTGAAAAATGATCACTTGGCAAGAAGCAAGACTGCATGAATGTAGTTATTCATGTTTCCTTATGTCCTACCAATTAGGGCAGTAGACACTCGATTGAAAAAGATAAGGATTTAGAGGAATGTGCAAACATTTACTCGTATAAACAAAAATACTCAACATCTACATACCTTACCTCCTTGACAAGAACAAAAATATACCAATTATATGCATAGCTTGCGTGTACAATTTACATAAAGAGAGTTTCCGTCTTTCAGTTGCTCTCAATAAACACTAAATATATATATATATATATATATATATATATATATATATATATATATATATATATATATATATAAGCACACACACACATATATATATGTATATAAATGCTGATGTACTTTGATGCAAACATATTGTGCAAAACTAAAAGTGATTGTACACAATAACCACCAGCTAACATGCGAATGTATCAATACAAAGAATACACATAGGCATACGAAGACGCTTATCCAAATAATTTGCCATGAGCACAAACATAGTCAAATATGTCATGTGTATACTGACTCGAAAGAACATCGTATATGATACATATATGATAGAGAGAGAGACAGACAGACTCAAAGAGAGAGGGGGTAACCTAACTAATTCGGAGAGAGTGAAACGAAAACTAGACATATATCATTACATTTATATAAAACGCACTCATACACATACATTCCTATCTATATCCACGCAGAAACACACACACACATACACATACACAGAAACAAATGCATAATTTCACATACGAACGGGAAAGTCATACATAAGCACAATCAAAAAACTTACGCATTCCTATGCACACTGACACACATACACACACACACACACACACATGCACACACACTCAAACTGAATCGGGTGGTTTGTTGACATATTACTACGCATACAGATGCACACATGTACACACACATACATATGTTTCGATATTTCGATTCTACCGAACGAATTTCACGGAGAAAAACATTCAAGTGCACTTAAGCACAAATATGCATCATTATATACACACATATATGTACAATCGTTTCCAGCAAGTTAACATTCAGAACGATAAAACATGATGCATGCTTTGTTGTGGTGGTTGTAATAGAATTTAATTTTTCTTGTGTTATCTTTCCGACTTCCCGAGTGTGCGTATGAAATATATCATATATATATATATATATATATATATATATATATATATATATATATATATATGTATATAATGTTTAAAGCGGTAAACCTTTCTTGACTATGAATATATATATACATATATGTGTGTGCATATATAGAGTCTAGAGAGTTTTATTGCTTTAAACTCTAAATGTTAAAAAACTTTTCCAACATTTTTTTGTGTCACTTCAGTCACCCATTCCCCAATATTTGTTAATGTGATTTATGTAATTTTCTTCAGTGTTTTTCATCCTGTTTTACGTATACTTTGTTATTATGGTACAATGCATAAATCATCTCTTGTTGGGATCATTAATTTTTACCATATAACGGTTTCGGGAATTTCAAAAACAAAACAGTTATATCAATACGGCACCCTAGCAGTTTTTATCAAACATCCCCCCCTTCCTTATCATATATTTTTTGTGATACATATAGTTTGTCATTTTATATCAGAATTTATGTGTAATGTACATTGATATCATTTTATATTACGTATCTATCTTTGAAACAGGGCTTACTTACGTAGGTTACCGAAAAGCATTTTCAAAGATGAAGGATCAGTAAGTATATCAAAAGACGTAACTCGATGTTCGTGTCATTTCTATTGAATGTTTACCCATGTGAATATTAAATCTGCTGTGTCGGTTTTAATGTCAAACTGCATGAAAAACAACTTATGCTATCATCCTTATGAATATTGATTAGACCCAAAAACCTCTTCGATTCAATTGTCTACGAACATATCCGACCGAAAAATTTGACTGTTATTTTCCACTAACCATAAAGTGAATTATTCCACGTCGTATAATATCAAGCTTCCATCAAATATTTTTTGTAACACATTTAAATATTAGATAAAGTATTCTTATATACATGGTTGAAACAAAACCACTTTCAAGCAATTGGCGATTCCATCATAAATGTTTTTATATGTTATATATATGAATGATTACATATGTTTTCATCTGGATATGCACAAATATATATTCATATATTAATAATTGAGTCATCCACAGATATCTGTTGCGTTGTATTACAACTCTTCAGTGTGGCTATAGACTATCCAGAACAACAAGGTAGGATCGCTTCAGACCCAGAGGCTGGCTCTTTCCCCCTGCCCTACGTAGAACAGACGGTCAGTAAAACTGAATTTCTGCGTAATATTTACTTGTGCACTATTCCCCATCCATCAGAGTGCCCTGTTACAGGGTTGGAAGAGCATAATATATATATATATATATATATATATATATATATATATATATATATGTATCTTTCTCACTATATACATGTATAATTTTAAGCTCAAGCAATAATTAAGATTTAACCTTTTTTAAAATCTCGAATAGAGTCATAAGAAACTTTTAAAATGAACATATCCAGAAAGACAATTCGTTGTTTGAATGACATTTGAGCCCAAGGAACAATGGAGCCTGACCGTTTGTTTTTGAAAGGAGAGAAAATGAATGGTGTAAACCCTGAAAGAAAGTCCAACAGGAGGAACATTAATTCAGTTGATAGAGAGATTGTCATCTGTTATCCCATGCAGCCACGCTGATTTTCAAACATATTGAGCACTTTTTTTCCTTCACAAGCTTTCAGCACGGTTGAGAGAACAGATGCAGAATTTTGGCACAACATTTTCTCCACTAAACGTCGAGGCATAGCTGCTGGCTGCTAGGACCGTCTGCCTGAGCGAAAAGATCTAACAATATCTTTTCATGATATATATATATATATATATATATATATATATATATATATATATATATATGTATATATATAGTTGTCTGTAATCGTGTGGATGTGCACGAATTTTGCCTGTTGAAATTCTAGATGACCGTATCTGGATCAGAACGTATATCTGCCTGCTGATGGTCGGGCGATCTCGACATCAAGCAACAAGACCCATCCATGCGAATGCGATCAAGATCAAAGATAAGCTATTATCAGCAGTAGTAACATTTTTCAGTTTGGATGTAAACAGATCCTTTCAATTAACCGTATTCAGCAGAAGCGTTTTTTTGCATATTTTAAAACGATTTTTTCAGATAGTTAGTCTCACTAAAAACTTTGGCTCTCATTCATTTTTTGCAGAAATTAAAAAATTCCCAAGAAATTAAGGTCAGATTCGGTATTTAGGGATTTCTTCTTAATCCTTTGGAGTGGGGTCAAACTGGACCATTATTTTTTATCCGTCATACGGAAGTACATATTTGAAGTATTCGGTTACTTCCATTAGTTCGTTTCATTTACTTTTTTTTTCATTCAAAATATGTCAGGCAATCCTTCGTTTTGTGGCTAAGAAACATTTTAACCATTGCAGAAATCAAATACAAATGAACAGAATGGAGAAAGCAAGAAAGTTCACATTGATTTCACAAAATGTTATGTACATCAAATACTTAGAGGACAAAGACACAACGATCAGAATCAAAAACACAAAGCTAGAGAATGTACACCACTATATCTACTTAAGACAACGAATCTCCATGAAATCTTCAAAAGAAGAAATCAAGCGAAGAATCACTCTAGTTTGGTAAGCTTTTTATAGAGCATACTCAACTTCAGGAAGAAGAAAATCCCATTAATCCCAATGTAGCAAAACATGTGTTCGCACTCTAAACAGAGGGGACAATTAGTTTTTGTGCAAATTGGTTGTGGGGTCGGCTTGGCAAATTGCAGTGTCCCTTACAAAGAGTTTTAACTCGTGTAGTCAATCAGCATACAGCTTAAGGATACTTTTGTCTTCTCGGTGGGTGACTTTTAAAACAAAGACACCTTAAGCAACAGTGTCAGCTGGAAGGAAATTAGAATTGTGGACACTGGAGCAGTCACATTCCCCCCGAGCTCCAAGCTAGTCAGGGAGTGGGATGGAGTTGGAGATAGATAAACTAGTAAGTCAGCGACCGAGGATGGTGAGGCAGTAAGGTAGTAGTCGAAGATCTAGCTATGAAGTTAGGGTCCATTTCGTTTCTACCAGCGTTCCTACCATTGAGGAAGTAGGTTGCGGGTTACTTGCCCAAAATACGTTATTTAGGTTATTTTCTGGTGGAAAATCTCCTTTCGACGTCTGTATTTCCGTCTAATTTGAAGCTTTCATTTCCCTCGTCAAATATTTTTTCAGTTTTTGTTTTCGTCTTTGTTTTTCAGAAACTGTTTTTGTGACACCAACAAATACAGCTCATAATCAGAGCTCCACGTGTACCTCATTGCAAATAGTTTCCTTCGAATTTTTGTACCACGATGGATCGACGTGGGAAAGGCGCATTCGTGCACGACACAAAAATCCGATGAAAGGCTATCTGCATTGTAACGCACATGCAGGTTCGATGAGAAGTTTTTGTGAATTAAACAGTTTGTTGAAGTCACAAAATCAGCTCCCAAAAACGAAGAGTGAAAAGAGCATGCAAAAATAACAGCTGGACAAAGATTTGACGAGGGAAAATGAACAGTTCAAATAGAACTCAAATAGAAAAATGTTGGCCCAGAATTTTTCTACTTGAGTGGAAATGCTGTACAAAATGGACCAAAACTTCATATTTAGATCCTCCACTACTACATCACTGAAGTGAGAGAGATATCTCCCCTCAAGAGTCTTTTCTCCAATTGTCCTTCGGAAGTAATACTTCAAAGCCATATTCTCGTACCATCTCAGTATGATATTTACATCATAATTGAGAAAAACAAAAAACACTAAAAAATTTTCTCTCCCAGAATAGGCACTTCCCCAAAGGTGATGATGATCTTATAGATTAAACATTCTTTTGAAATAAACAGTTACAACTATTTTCAGCTTTATCACCCTTATCCTAATCTTACACAATATTAGATTTTTCAGATACAAAGTAAACATATATTCATTTTCTTGAACAAAATGAATTTTAAAGATAAAAGGACAATAACTCTGTAAGGTTTTGTAGAACTATCTTTTAAGAAATACTCAACCAAAACTGTCAACATATGTTTCTTCAGTTTGTTAAGGAATCTAGCTGACTGTTTTGCTGGCTATCCACGTATGTGCCGTATGTACAGGCTGCACTAATGTAGCGAGAAGGCCGAAAAATTGAACTCTTTATTCATGTCTAGAAAAATGTTTGATCGTTTTCATTTATTCAAAATTACTCCTGAAAATAGATTTTTTCTTGGGGATTCAATCAACAATATAAGGTTATGCTAAGTTTGTCCCTTGATTTGTGTCTGGCTACGATTTTTTAAATCGGACTTTTTAATTGTCTTGTAAAAGGCGAGAGAAGTAGCTTATTCATTGATCCTATCTTTCTTCAATTTTTCATTTGATCACGTTCAACATGCTATGCTACCAAGACACGTTAATAACGTGACAATATCTATTGGATGACCAACCAGACCTGCATTTCAAAATAAGTTTCACACGTAAATATTACTCCACCACCTAGAAAACAAAACCAAAATACGTCATATCGCAGCTACTCTCCACATTTATTGCTGTTAGAAACACGATCTTAGACCTATTAGAGACAATCCATTACTAATGAATTATAATTCAATTTTTATTTATGTATTTTTTCAAAACGCCTATTAATACAAGCACACATACGTTACAAAACACATTCATTTAACGTGTCAACTGAAAACATTAGAAACATTTTCATGATTAATGGTTGTATCACTAAGTAATGTCAATTTGAAATATATATAAACAAAAAGATCAAACCTGGCTTCTTCGCTTCATTAAAACCTAAAAAATAAACAAGATAGAATTCGTTTCTCCATGCAATATTATCCCAACAGTACGTGTCCCATTTCAACTCATTTATTAGTATTTCTTGTCAATGAGATTTGCATACTTTAGCAAAACAAGTCGACCTAGGTTGGGCTTCAGAAGTGGGAGTTAATTCTTCACCAGTTTTAGCTTACTTCACCGTTTTACTATCGTTCGTGCAGGACATCACGGATTTTTGAGCTGGTCAATGTCATCAGTCATCTATCATAGCTCTTCCATAGAAAAATAAAGTCAAAATTCGTTGGTAGAGTTTGATGAAAGAAAGAAAGAAAACGTCTACTTAACCTAATACTTAAAGATAAACGTTGACTCAGCCGAAAAATAGAATATACGAGATTTTTGTGAATTTTCTCCGGAAAAACAAAGGGGATCACCTGTATCCGTTGTAAATATAATTGGGAAACTGTAATTTTCAGCCAGAAGTTCTCAGGTATAGTATTTCTTATCATTACACCAATTACTATAAATAATATACAGTCAGTGGTTACGACTACTTCGTTTCAAATGATGTCCTCTCAGGGCTTTTGAGAGTTACCTAAATATCTGACTTTTCTAGTCATATTACTCAGAATTAGTATGTCCTATTATTTTACAAATCATTATGATGACTTTATTAATGTTTGTTGTTTTAACCACTTTGTTTTGGCAGGTATGCAATTCAGCCTCCATTGTGACGTTTAAAGTTTCAAGATTTCCCATTAGTCTACAAATTATTCAGATAACTTTCCTCATCTTTGTTGTTTCAATTTCATTGTTTCGGTTGGTGTGCTCTCCAACACTTTTAGAATTTCCTGAGGCTCAAATGATGATAGAAATATTGAGATGTTCATTTCTTTTTCAATTTTTACCGAATCTAAATAATTAAAATAGATTTTCATAGTCATCAATTCATATAATTTGCCACAGGTAACTTGACTCAATCACTTTCGGTCGTGATGACTTTGCATTATTAACAGATTTTTCTTCTTACATTTCCTCGAAATCCTTTTCCAATTACAAATATTTCTGGAATCTCAATGCAGGTTCATTTAGAAAAACGGATTGAAAATGAAGCTCTTCAGGGCAAAATTTCAGACAAAACTAATTATATTCAAATTAAAAACTTATCGAGCATTTTAAATAGCTTTCTCATAATTTCTTTGATAGTTTAAAGCAGAAAGAAAGCCAACAAGCTTCCGTAGAAGTACCCTATCATTAAGGAGATCGAGAAGTAAGAGTAGGGATTAAGAGGTGTTGATTAACGATTTACGCAAAAATAATCACAGATGCGTCTTGGAACATAATTTTGTAGACAGGTACCCTTTTTCTGATACAGCTGAACAAATTTTCAATAATAAACTTATTTTATAAAGAAATTCGGATGAAATTCATAACGAGGAGTTTTCGTTAAATGGTTGATATACAGATCTTCTCATCCTGATAGAATCATCAACAGATCAGCAGTTTGTGAGGTGACGTGATAATAGTTTGATTGTATTTCTACACGCACACACACACACACAAACACGCACACGCACATACACATGCATAGTACATATGGGTCGCTCAAAACCCTGATCTCAATTCTATAGAGCATGAATGAGAGTATCTTAACAGGAGATTATATGCAAGATCGACAAAAGCTACGTCAATTACAGACCTGAGAAAATTATTCTTAGGAGAAGGGAAAATATTAGATGGCTCAGTTATCTATAATCTATTCATCAATCAATGCTAAATCATATCAAATCCGTCAAATTAACTAAAAGCTGACCAATAAAATATTGAGATGAAATTTTATTAGATTTGCTCAATTATTGTTGGTTTTATTCAGTGTGATGGTTGTCGTATTCTTTTACCCCGGCTAAAAAATAAATGAAGTATATCAGCTTGATTTATATCAAAATGAAGGTAATTAATTGCTGATATCAAAAATATGAATCATTCTTGTCTCGTAACCAGTGGTAGTTATTGAGAGGCATATGATTTTGTAGTTATAATTATCTATCTATCTATTTATCCATCCATCTATCTATCTATCTATCTATCTATCTATCTATCTATCTATCTATCTATCTGAATGTACTGGTTACATGGGAGATAAAAACAGTCAGTACATTTCTTATAATTGTATTCATCATAATATAATTGAATCATAACTTACTATCTAATTTCTGAGAATTTATGATTATACATATATATATATATATATATATATATATATATATATATATATATATATGTATATATATATATATATATATATAAGCGAGGGTAAAATAACTTACCCATTTTGATAATCCACCGGATGAAACTGATTGAATTTGCGACACTAAACTCATTGAATATATATATATATATATATATATATATATATATATATATATATCAGATCAGTTTGTTTATATGTATATACATAAAGGAACCAATACAATATCGTGTACTGTCTTAGGATGAACGTCTTCCACGGATAGTTTGCACACAGGGACTGATTTGTGTGTGTGGAAAAGCATGTGTCGACCAAGTCAAGGAATGCTAATCTTTTTCCATATTTTGCTCACATGAAAAAAAAAAAAGACTTGGGCTGCACGATTCTGAATACTCCAAATACTCGCTGGTTATGCTCATGTTAAGTCATCACCGCTGATTTTCCACGCCCTTGCCCCTCTTTTCACCTGTCTATCGCTGCATTTCATTGCTCAAGCCAACTTTTCTTCTTAAACATATTCACTGCCATATGACACTCATGTGCATTTTGTAGCATGTTGCGTCTATGTTTTGGCAGATATGTGCGTCCATTTCGCGATTTTCTCAGAGGCCTTCAATCAAATGACCCATTGCGCAGTTTTTCCAGTTTAAAGCAATTCACTATTAAGAATTTCGTTGAATATCACCAAGCACAGAGAATAACTTATTGGAAAAAAAAACTTTCTAAAAAAAAAGTCTAGGTTGCGAAATTTTAGAGCTGTCTGATCGAGTCACGATTTTCTTCGTTTTTGATACTCATAAAAAATCCATTTTTTTTATCGCCAGTGACTATCATGTTGAAAATAACATTTTTATGCCCTGAGCAAGAAGGAAAAGTTTAGTGTTTAAACGCTGGTCGATGTTTGTCTGCGTAAGTTGATGAAGATACCATTTTCATGGCTTCTATATTTTGCTTACACTTGTGTGCCGCCCTCCACAGTTGACTGAATGCAAAAACAATTAGGAGATGATAACATTTTGAAGACACTTCTAGGATTTTTATAACATCATGCGATAATTGGCTTTTGGAACTTGATCATCAATCTGATAACGAAAAAGCTCCATATTGTGATCTTTTAGGAAACAATAAACGGCTGATAACGCGAAGCAAATGCTAGATTTAGGAAGTTACTAATTGTGAAAAATATAAATACACTGTTTGGAATCGACCGATTTTAGTTAATTAATCAATTAGTTTGATAACACTATCCGAGATTATAATAAGCTACTTTTTCTGTATCTTTGTTTACTTCATGATTTGTCTCCACCCTTCCCTTCATTTTAACTTCCTCTTTTTCTTTCTGATCCTTCTTCCTCCTCTTTTTCTTTCCTTCTGAGCTACAGAGTCTTTCTCTCTTTCTTCTCATTATTCTATGACTGACACTTTTTCCTGTCCCCCTTTTTCTTAGTTTTTGTTTCATTTCATAATTCTCCTTCTTTTAGTTTTTCTTTTTATTCCCCTCCAAATCTTTCTTTTTTTCATCATCCCTCTCTTTTCCTCTCTCTTATTCTTCCCTCAATTTTCTTTATCTCTAAATTTTTCTTTGTTCAATTTTTTGCCCATTAATTACGTTTCCCTCAGCATAAAAATTATTTTCCCTTCAATTTTTTCTGTCCGAAGCAATCTTCAACATCCTCATTCTTTTGTCATCGCTAGAAATATTCGTGCATTTCACACCTGACCCAAAAGCCCACCCAGGGTTGATTTGAGCAAAATGAACTATCATCACTTGCAGAAATTCCACGTGAACATGCCAGACGCGATGACAGAACAAAATGGCGTCATCAGGATTCGAGATGATTGAAATCTGAATTTTTATGTGTTAAATCACAGGCAATCGACAAAGCATGCATACCCTTGAAATAGTTTGGCACTTAATTCTTCTCTTTTTGACAAATCTTGCGTCATTTCATTCGTTTTTCATTTTGAGCAAATTCGATACACAAGAGGTACCCTCTGGTAAGTGTAAGTATTTAAGATATCTTTTATTTGGTAGGAAGAAACTCTGAGTCATTTCGAATTAGTTCCTTCAAATCATGGCATACATTCAAAATATCGGGGTTTTTTTTAGATTTTCTAAGAGCAAGCAAGGTTCGAATTTTTCAGGAATATGTTTTATTTTCAAGTCTTCTATTAGCATTCGTTAACATGAGCAAACTCGTCACCTCTGATATCCCATCAATTGTCAGAGGAAAATATTCATTGATTATAAGTAATATTTCAACACGTTTGAAACACGAATACGACTCGTGAAGTTATATTTTACCTAAATATTTCCCTTAGAAGCTTCTCGAGGCAATAATGGCTGAGCTTACTTTTAAAACAAAAATCCACAGGAAACAAATCAGTGAATCCAGAACTACGCCACACGACAAATTAGTTCAGAATAGTGTCGACTAGTGCTATTTGTGGTACAGAGTGCAACTATGTCCATTTCGTGCCTCTTACTCACGTTCCCCTCAACATGAAAATTCGAATTCCGTTTTGGTAGGTGCCGTCTCATTTTCTCTCTAAAAAAAAAAGAGGCATTAAATCATTAATGATAATATTTCAAGTAATACAATAAATATATTACGCAATAAATGTAATTTTTTTAAATCAAAAGAAACAAAAGATCTGTCTGATTTCCAGCGGTTTTCCCCTGTCAATACAAATCTTGAACTTCGCAACTCGCCAGGGCTCTGTGGATCCGTGTTTTATGTGTAACTCTTCGTTGCTATGAAAATGGACGTATAGAGCATTCCTTCGTAGGTGCAGTAAATGCTGAAGTGTCACAAGAATTTTAAACTCATTGAACTGGCTGATTTATCTCGCGAGATTTATCTCTTCTTCTTACTGCTGTTAATAAGATTCACCAATATGACATCATTCATTTATAGGTCTTATTATCACTCATGCTATACTGAGAATTGAACAATTGTATATCATAGCTGGTAACGAACTTCTATATTTTCAGATCTCTTTAATGAGCTTTACGATATTCTTGCAATGTTTTGACCGAAGAGATAGCACGTGAAAATTTTCTTTTCTTTTACTTTAGAAATGAATAGAATGAAGATTCAAAACGATTCATAGTGATGGCAGTGAATTCAATGATTATCCTTGAGATATCCCACCAATATGATGCCACACGTTGATATTGATAGTATATAGGATCCTCAGGGGAAAAAAAGCCAAAGATATATCCCAATCCTGAGTGGTTGTGGGAGTTTTCACATTTAGAATGATTGCATAGACAATAATTGAACCGTACTGGTCTCTTCGAGAACGAATAAATAAATAATAGAAGAGATAGAAAAACGAAAAGAAGATTAAAAGTTGTGTAAAATGTTTCTATTCTGGTCGGCTAAAACGAACTTCATAGTATATCCTAACATTTGGTTTCAACTGCCCTCATAAAATATTGAATTAATTAATGAATTAAATAAACAAATAATCCCAGTTAGTCAGTTACATTGCAGACGCATTTTGTGCAGAAAAATATCAAAATTAAATTCTTGAGGAATCTATGTTCAATAAATGTATGATAAAAAGTAAATCAATTGTCAAATGGAAAGAAAGATTATTAAGGCGTCATTATTGCTGCAGACATGAATCAAATAAATTATAGTCTAATGTTGGTATTCGTTAGCCAGATATTAGATCATATCTATAATGTCAATGATTAGCATACTGGTCTAACAAATCATACACACACTTATATATATATATATATATATATATATATATATATATATATATATATATATATATAGTAGGTTGTGGATTCGCTACACAAACTAACTCATGTTTCGGCCCTCTCTGTCGCCTGAAGAGGCCCAGAAAGGGCCGAAACATGAGCCAGTTTGTGTAGTGAATCCACAACCTACTATTTATTTCCAGCTCTACACTATAACAGCTCTACACTATAACAACTCAACCCCATGAGTAAAATGTTGTATGTATCGAGCACTCTATGAAATAAATCCAATACATTTCAGAAGTGGCTTTATATTATTGATATATAATTATATTATGTTCTACTGCTAGCCTGATCTGTACTACAAACACACACACACACACACACACATATATATATACATATATATAAATTAAATAATTGTGTCATCCACTGACAGTGTTCCGTTTTATTGCAACTCTTCAGTATGGCTATAGACTATCCATTATCCCATCGAGTACCACAAGGTAGGATCGAAACCTTCACTTCAGACCCAGAGGCTGGCATTTTACGCAGAACTGGACAGTCAGTAAGGTTGAATTTACGTGATATATTTACTCACGCATAATTCCCCATCCACCAAAGTGCTCTATTCTCAAGTTGGAAGAGCATATATAAAAGCTAATAATGAACATGGTGAAGTGATCACTTTATCAGTCACAGTTTCGATTCCTGCAGCAGGCCCATTTTCTTTAATTGTTCTATTCATGCAGTCTAGGCCAAGTGATACATTCACCGTATATTGACAGCAGACCATCCCAAATAGATATTCAAAATAATCTGAAGCATTTATGATTATTTCTGTTGAATTATAAATCAATTTCCTAAAATATATCTATCTATCTATACATATATATCAATCACTCAATAGAAGCTGTCACTTGACCAACGTCTTTTAGAAGAATGTTGTGTTTGGGGTTTTCAATTGGGGAAAAAAGGGGTGATCAATGAATAAGTTTCTTGCCTTTTGTTTGTTGGTGATCACTAAAATAAGAACCATTTGTGTTTGTGAAGATACTATAATTGATTCCTTCATGTTTCCCTTCCTTTGTGTCGGTCGTTTTAGGAACCTGATTTGGTTTCCCACTAATCGATTTATTCCGATTCATAAAATCATAACAAAAAAGTCCATCAATTTTCTCTTTTGTCTCATTAATTCACGGACCACAGTTTTTTTTTCCTATTATATTCACTGTTATTCATCAATAATTATTTTGAAGTGAATAATTTACCCTGTGTCAATGATTCTTCGACAAAATAATAGTTCTATTGACTGAAACGACCAACTGCCTCTTTCTTTCGGAGCTCTTTCATTTTCGACACAAACAGATTCTCTCCTGAAAAATTTAAAAATGTAAAATTTTAACAGAATATGAACGATGTAGCAAATGTTGTTGCAATTTTAGCGTGGAATGACAGAACAATCAATGGCTGACTTTCACAAATAAATCAAGTTGGGATGAATTCTTTTTTAGCCGAGAAGAAACAAGAATACGTGAATATACGCTCCCTCACTTCCACCAAAAAATAAAATGAGACATAAACTCGCTCCGTGAGAATAAAGCTGTTTGCTGAAAAATAAGTCTGTTTTAATCACTTGTTATAGCGGGAAAATTACGTAGCCTGAATTGGATCGTGGTCTAAAACAGGGCTACTCAAAGTAGAGGTCGGGACCCCTCCGCAGGTCGCGTAAAGATTACTGGGGGTCGCAGGAATATTTTAAAATCTTTTATAAACGAATAATAATGTTATTATCTTCTATTCTATTGCCTTTCTCATGTGTATATAAAAATATGCGCTTTCTAGTTCTTATTATAGAATGGCTCGATAATGTTCACTAGTTTTAAAAATAAATTTTGTTTTTGTTGCGTTTATTTTGTTACATGTTAGAATTTTTTTTAATCATGATAGACACAATAATTATAAATACGTTGCAATATTTCTATAAATTTTTGTTTTTTCTTTTTTTCTCAAGAGTAAGCTCGAATTAAAATACTTTGATAATCATATCTATCTGATATAACTAGAGGATCCCCATGAGAAAGATTCAGATATATTTGAGTTTCTATGAGATGATTTCTTACAAAAGGAACAAATTACTGACATCGTTACAGCAAAAGAGTACATTGTTTAGAATGGGGGCTTGGAGTTATTTCTGTCAGCTAAATTTTTACCTTTAATTAGAGGAGTCCATTGTTACCTATAGAGAAACAGAAAAATCATTCATCATTAGATGAGTAGATAGCTCTATTTTTACAGTAACACTAGCCTTAGTGTCCGACGATCTGTTTCTTTCTCAATTTCAATGCATTCTTATAGTAAGATCATTGGAAATTTATGTAGATTAGAAATAAAAAAAAGCCATATCCTATCAGTAACGCATACATTAATTCCTTGCCACTGGCAATCATATATATGTGTGTGAGTGTTTTTCATTTATCAAAATACAAAGAGGAAACAGATTCTATTCCTGGTAGGTGTTTAATCACAGTAAAAGAGAACTATTATTATATAAAAAAGAATTTCAAGGATAAACCAGGTTATATGATAGAAAAATACGTTATTCAAATGCAAAGAGACTTTTTGTTCCGATGATTACCAGAAAAGAATATATTACCGGTTGCTGATAAGTGCGTTAGGCATGAAATACTAACATTCACACATTCAATGGGTATATATCCTTGTAATCCTTATTTCATATATACTTATATATATATATGGGGAAATAAACTCATTGAAAATGTGCATATAATGAGTTTATCGTCCCATTTACAGTATGAATTTGATCTGTTTCATCCAGTTGAATATATCATATATAATTATCATTCCTTATATATATATATATATATATATATATATATATATATATATATATATATATATATACACACACACATACAAAAGAAAAATAACCATTTCTCAATAACATAATTGTAGTGTTGAAATGAACAAATAGAGCCGATTTGACAGTAAATGAGTAAAAATTAGAATTAGGTGTCAATACACTTATTTGACCTTTGCCTTACCAGGGCCACTCAGCTGCTGGAGCAGCAACCCTATTGGTTGCTTGTTTGCTTCCTGCAGCAGCCCGATTTTTTTCAATTGTTTATTCTATTCACGTTGTCTAGGCCAAAATGATAATTCATTAATGTAATTACGGTATATCATTTCAAATAAGAGCTAGCATATAATATAACGCAATTCATAATTATTTTGTGGGATCGTATATCCCACCAGTAATGCAAAGGCTAAATAACTGCTTCCAACCCGAATTCTTACCTTGTTTATTCTCGGTCTTTTTCGTTTCTTTCAGTGCAACAGTATGTACAATAAACGAGATGCGAATTTAGGTTTAAAGCAGTTATTTGGCCTTTGCATCATCGGTAGGCTGTTAAGCACGACGGTAAGTGCATCGCTGCGTTGAAGCGGCAACCCTATCGATAGCAGGTTCGTACTACTTTTAATTGTTTATTCTATTTACGTCGTCTGAATTGAATGATATATCAACCGTGTAACGATGGGAAATCACTTAGAAAAAAGTCCGTACATAATAGAACGCAATTCATAATTTATATATATATATATATATATATATATATATATATATATAGAGAGAGAGAGAGAGAGAGAGAGAGAGAGAGAGTGAGAGAGGGGAAGTGCATGCGTGTATGTGTTTGTTTCTGTCTGTGAAAAGCAATTCTCTTTTATTTTTGTTTTGGCTTCAGAAAAATAATTCACAGGATAATTTCTAATTTTCACCCAATTATTTATTCATCCTCCTCTTTGTCTCTCTCTCTCTCTCTCCTTTCTGGGGAGAACATATTTTCAACCACGTTTCCTAAAAACTTTCCCTATGTAGAATATAATTTCCTTCTCTCTTGTCTTCTTTCCATCAAGCAGATGTTAGATATCCCACCTGCCACGAGACATGTGTTTCCAATCCCTAACTTCAAAGGAAGATTCCTCCAATTTGCCAACCCAGCACTCGTCAAACATTTCAAAGTGTGTGGATATATTCTACGAAGTTTTGTTCGAACTGACACTCACCTTATTAGTAATTTTGACTAGTTTTTGCCTGCATCCTGACTTTCTGTTGCTTTTTCATCACATCTCTAGACCGGATTGTAATCCTACGGTAACGATTAAACAGTTCAATCAGAAAATGAAGAGTAAGCCCACGTTGAGAATCGATCTCATACCCTCTACGCTAGAAGGGATCCATTATATATCTGACCACTTTTAACCATTCAACCACTGGGACTTTATAGTTGTATGGAAGCTGTTTTTACACTTCAACCTTAAACCCCTTTTCACCAATATTCCACGCCGTTGATGTATACAATTGAGATCTAACAGTCTTTTAATACAACGATCTTTAAAGGAAAAAAACTGGATTGAGATATAAATCAGTCCACGAGTATTTTTATTCCAGTTGTTTTCGTCAGTAACTCTCAACTGATGCTTTCTTCCGCCTTCCTCATTGACTAAAAGAAAGGGAGGGTGATAAAATAAAACCAAGAAGAAGAAGATGAAAAAGAAGAAGAATGAAATAAGCATCCCATAGGATTACAAATGAATAAATAGATAAATGTGAGAAGGAAAGAAATAGAGAAAGAAAGGAAGGATGAATTAACTGGAGGAAAAATAAATTTAAATCAAACTATAGAACTGCTTAATCCTGCGCGAAACTGGAGGTTAGGTGTGGCAGTTGCAATTAAACAAGAAATTACTGAGCGTTGAAAGAAAAATCAGCTTAAATTGCAGAACTATCAGGAATGGTCCTGTTTCCTGGGAAGAATACTGTATTCTATGACAACTGTAGAAATGACTCCTGTTTTTTTTTTTTTTTTTTTTTTTCTAATACTTTTCGGTGAAGTAAATGTTTGCCTCCAGACTACCGTTAGCAAAGAGAAAAAATCGACATCTAATATTTCTCAACTTATCTAAGTATGGTACAAGACCAAATAAAGTGAACAGGGTCGTCAAAAGTCGCATTAAGCTAATCATTCAAGTGCCTTCCCGTCACGGCAATCAGCATTCAAAAGATAGGCTTTCATCGGGGCAAGGACGTCGACCTGAGAAATAATACAACTATTTCAACCACGAAACATAAAACCTAGCTATACACGTCCCAAACATCTTATAGTATACCCGGTTAATGTATGAAACGGTCCAGAATTGTCTGAAGTTCTGAGATAAGATATTCAATGATTTATTGAAACGAGTATCTTTGTTGCATCAATCACTACTTTTTGATCGGTGCTTTCCTGGATATTATAGCGTTGTACTAAGTTCTGAGATGAGATATTGTTTTATCATTCCACGAAAATTTTTAGACGAGTATCCTCATCTTTATTGTATCAATTACTACTTTTCAGCCGGTGCGCTTCAACGTTAATCTGGTGTTATCTCAGTTTCTGGAATGCTGTGTTATTATTCCATTTGGACGAGCATCCTCATATCTGTTGTTCTTATCCAAAGTTTCTTTTTTGTTGAAACGTGATAAAACAGGGAAGTCCAACTAATTTCATCTCTATCCCTGTTCAACTCAGAAAAAAGAAGAGGATGTGAATCGTAGCCGATATTTGAGACCTGAATTGAGAATTAATGATTTTACAAGTACTTTATGTTCAGCAACAAAAATCATCCATTGTCAAAGAAAATAATGCTTAATCCTTATTATAGTTTGCGAACTGGTTGTCTGTCTGTGACGACAAACAGAAAGTGAGGAAGGAGTATTGCGAACACGAACACAAAATTGCTGTTCTGCTGTGTATGTGGCTGCTGATAATATAACGAAGACATGAACACAAAAATAACTTTTCAGTTGATTGAGTGGCTGCTGATACTACACATACTACTACTACAACACTAATGTTTTAATTTTGTTCTCAAACAAAATGAATACAATAAATTTAGATAACAATACCTTGTGTATGTAGGTAGGTAGGTATGTATGTATCACGCTTACAGGCCGCATCAATTGAGCTAGAAGGCAGACAATTTGAATATTTCCTGTTTTTATGTCTTACCAAGAGAAAACATTTTCCTTAATTTTTGAAAATTTCCACCAAAATAGGTTTTTGAATGGGGCTCAATTTACAATGTAAGTTTATGCTGAATTGATATCTTAGTTTTTTCTAGCAGCATTCATGCTGGCTTTTTTCTGTTTGAAAAAAAAAGGGAAAAAAGGCGAGAGAAGTAACACATTCATTGATCATCTCTTTTCCCATTTTCGAACTGATCATCCCCAATACAGCATACTGCCAAAAGATATTGGTTATGAGATGGTCATTTTAAATACAAACCGAAATTAGAACCTCTGATTCCTCAACATTCAATTCCTTGCTCTTACGACTAAGACTGGAATTTTTTGCATTGATGAATAATTAGTTTCCTTTTAGCTGAATGCATAAGTGATATAATGAAATATTTTTCAAAATGTGTAGATTGTTGTTTGAATACATGAAGTTACTGAGTTCATTCCAATTATATTTTCAGTTGTCGATTCAAGTCCATGGGACAAGGAACTTTATCTCTTTAAGAAAAAATGAATTCAGTGCACATGTGCAAAAAAGCAAATACTCGGTCTTTGATGGGCGTCTTTCAGCTTAGAATCATAAGCATTTTGATTGGTCTTGTTTTGAAGGAATTCCCAACTTCTTGTAACTTGCAGGTTAACGATGTCTCAGACCGTTAATTCCACTTGACTCGTTGTCGCTGGTGTTTTCAGTTTGAGATTCTTCTTGGTGGTCCCGAATACTTTTTTTCTTAATCAAATCTAGTTTTAAACCTGTGAAAATAACTGTGTATCTCTATCCACCCATACGCCTGGTTGCTAAAATATTTTCTCTGAAAGTAAAGAAAAAACTGAAATCACTGAAATCGCTGGGTAGTGTTGTAATCCCACAAAATGAGATTCCCATGAATTTTCTGATTCATCTATATCTATATATATATATCTATCTATCTATCTCTCTCTCTCTCTCTCTCTCTCTATATATATATATATATATATATATATATATATATATATATATATATATATATATATATATATATATATATATATATAATTCTATGATAGACATGCAGAAATCAGACGATTATAATACAGATTTAGGAGAAAGTTGATCTGAAAAATACCGAGTTCTGGACTAGTTTCTCTTCACCTTAATTGCTTTTCATCAGAAATACCTCAGTCGGCAAAGCCTCGATCCGTAAAAGTAAGTAGCATGAAATCAGAACAAAGAGGTAACCTCCCCCGAAATTAGAACTTGAATCCCACATTGTAGACACTCGTCTTACATGTACGAAGCCTAAACCGTTGTGACAAAAAGCCATGGTGAGATAGAGAAAAAACTAAGAAAATCAAAGTAATAACAATACGTTCGTATACACACATACACTTGTACATATATACATGTACGCTGCGGACATATACACACGTGCATGTGTTCTTGCACACGCATACATAGAGTACATACAAGAGCTTTATAAAATAGGGGTGTAAACTCCCACTGTCCCTATTCAAACAATTGAACAAAGAACGAACCATAAGATTTGAGTGAGTTTTATATTTTTCGTACAAGGGGAATATTTTGATTCGAGCGACAGTCACGCAATATCAGTATCAATTAATGTACGCCCAGATTGATTCAATGCGGGTACAGCAAAGAAGGACACCTGTAAGCGAATGGATCGAATAAGACAGAGACAGAGACAGAGAGAGAAAGAAAGGAGGGGGAGTTGTGTTTGCATGTTGTGTGAGAGAGAAAGAGATAGAGGGATATGGTGGTGAGATTTTCATATGTCAAGCCAGTGATCAACTGAGCGGAAAGTATAAGTCTTAGCTGAACGAAACCAACTTTAGTTAGTGGTCACATTTCTTGGAGCACCCGGTGAAGAGCGAATACACGTCTCTTAAACCCATGAAATTGAGCTCTTTATATTGGACCTATTCTTAGCATATTTGTATGCCTGATCACCACTACTGTCAGTTATACCCATCTGCTAGTCTAAGCTAGGTTTAGGAAATAACGTGGGTGTCTTGTCGTTGGAAAATAGTTTGTGAGCCAGTCTACCAGACCATCATCAGTGAGCCTGGGATTCCAGTCTCACGGGTGTCCTTCATCCACTATTAACGTTTTTTCTTTTCGTTTCAGTTGTCCGGACGCGTGTGGCCTTTCTATGAGTGTCAGCCAAGGCCTATCTATAACCTTCTCCATTTCTCTGACCAGTTAAGCGTATTCTTTCCCGTCGTCTGCATTAAGCCCATCAATATAGCTGTCGTATATATAAGCCATGGAAACTCTCTCCGTTTTTCTGGGCTTTCATCAATTTTTATTTTTATAATTCACACCCTAATCCAATCCCAATCGTTTTTCAACAATTTTATGAATCTCACCATTTTCTATTATCCCTCCATTTTTCTTTCAAACCAAATCTTGGTATTTTTAAACATTTTCAATCCTATTTCTTCGTTGATATTTTCATATCCTGTGCGGATCGGATGCAATATCAACATAAAGTTGTTAACCATATATTGACGACAAACATCTGCATTTATTTTCTCTGTAAAGTGATGATTAGTAAGTCAGAGTTTAGGTTGTCCTGACTAGAAGCACTTCCACACGGAGATGCACACGCACATACCCGCTCATGCACACACCTCTCTCTCCCATATACATATATTAACCGTGCTATGACGGTAGATCATTTCGAATAAGTTTCTGTATAATGTAACGCAATTTATAATTCATTCTATCGGACCAAATATGTCCATTTCTAAAATACATAACTGTTGCGTTAATTATTAGGCCTTTGCATTACCAGTGGCTATTTAGTTCAATGGCAAGAACATCGCTATGTTAAAGCAGCTGTCCTATTGGTTGCAGATTCGATTCCTGTACCAGCTCTATTCCATTTACATTGTCTAAATTGAGTGATATATTAACCGTGTAACGACGGTAAATCATTTCATATAAGTTTGTACATAATTTAACACAATTTATAATTCATTCTGTCCGGCCAAATATGTCCATTTCTTAGATGCATATATGTGTGTGTGTGTGTGTTGGGGATCTTTGTAAAAAAAATCATATTAACCTCTCTCCCAACATATTAAAAACCATTAACTAAGAGAAATATACATTTTTTCCATAGCTTATTTTGACGCCCGCCCACCCACACACGCATACATACATATTTATACAAGAAAATCAAAACAGATTTTATGCTTGTTCAGTTATTTATGACTAATACTATTTTTTATCGATGATAATTTATATATATACAAAGTATTACTCTTATGTATCTGAACAAGCATGGAATATGTATACATTTCCTGGGATTTCAGGAACCATTATGAATTTGATCTCACTAGTCTGGGAATGTGAGATCACTTTTTCAATGTCCTTGATCAATTCTGAACAAGATCTTAATAGGACAGAATCAGAACGTTGCCTTTTCTCAACTTGACAATTGAATAGTCATAATGATGATAGTTCTTTCTATATGTATGTATTGATGCACCGTATATAGGACAATATCTCCAAAGGTTCTGAGTGGATTAAAAGAAGAAAATTTAAGGAACAGTGCACGATACGCAGAGGAAAAACTGGAAACAAACAATAAGAGATCGGAAGCAAAATGGCTGTTTGTTCAAATACTTATATATATATATATATATATATATATATATACATATATATATACATATATATATATATATATATATAGCGAGAGAGAGAGAGAGAGAGCGAGTGAGAGAGAAAGAGAAAGAGAGAGAATCTGTCATAAGTATTTGAACAAACAGCCATTTTACGGACAATTATGTTATTAAGAGATGGATACATATGATCCGACAGAATGATTATAAATTGCATGATATTATATTGGAACTCTATTCGAAATCATCTGCCGTTATCACACAGTGAATGTATCATTTAGTCTAGACAACGCAAATAGAATAAACAATCAAAGAAAATGGGTTTACTGCAGGAATCGGACCTGGTCCATGTTGAAAGAAACAGACAGATAAATCGGATAAACAAAATGAAAATAGGGAGTTAAAACAATATTTTGGGCCTTCGCATTACCAATGGCAGTTTAGCTTAATGCTAAAAGTAACGTTAAGTTGAAGCGGCTACCCTATCGGTTGCATGTCTGATTCCTGCAGCAGCCCCATTATATTTTATTGTTTATTCTATTTATGATGTCTAGGCCAAATTATACAATCACTGTGTCAATAATATGATATAACGCAATTTATAATCATATACCTATATATACATATAGTACCTGTCATAAGTATTTGAACAAACATCCATTTTACTTCTGTTCTCCTTGTTTTGAGAGTTAAAATCAGGAACAGACTTTTTTTAAACTCTTTGAAATTCAATCAGCGATATTCAAGCAAAAGGAAACCGTAAATGAGGTCACATGCCCAGCTTTTCAGATAAAAATTGAATCTAAATTACTTCATCTTCCGGCTCATAAGACTCATTAGTTTCCAAGACCCTTCAGCACAATTTGGGGGAGAAACTGAATTAATCAGTGAAGTTAATACGTTATGTAAGAGATACAGGGCTGAAATTTTCAACATTTACTCTTTATTTCAAATTAACTTTTTTTTACGCTGAATAAATACGCAGTTTTAATTTGATCTAAATAATTGCTATTTTGAAATGTGTAAAATCAATATTTTCTTAAATAGCTGAAAAAGTCATGGTACCCGTACCAAAAAATGACCGAAAGACTAGAAAAAAATTCATAATGACTGCCACTACTTTATCTAATAAGTCCGAATGCTATCACTACTCAAGTGAATGTCGACATAGTAATCAACACAAAAATACAGTAATCAAATAACATAAAAAAAATGGTCGACAGAAAAATAAAGGCCGAAAAAAAAAAAGAGCAAATAATAAAATGCATAATAAATTAAACTATGCCACAGTTGAGTTTACATACTCAACTAACGGAAAGAAAATTCTGAACTAATTTTCCAACAAAAATCCTCTCACACAATTCTTCCTTCTAAAATAAAATAAAATAAAACAAAATAGAAATACCCTGAAAAGTTTACTTATTTTTCTTCAGTAATGACAATTTCCCTTACGAAAACCGGCTTTTAGTCTTACCTCCCACAAACTCTGCAGGGATTTTTCAATAAGTGTTACAACGTCAAGAACAAGAAATATGACAATAACGATTTAAGACTACGCCCTTTCACTTTCTCAGGTTTCCAATTGTCTCCGCTGATACCCGCCTCTTGTCTTCCCTCCCAGTCATCAGTTAAGGGGTGGGCAAACATTATGCCCCAGCACACATTTCTGATTCAGGATTTTAAAGCCAGTCGTACTAACAACTTTATTTCTTTATGAGAAACATGAAAGAAGTCACCATGGATATCGACGCCGTCACTATTACCATTATTATTTATCATTATATAAGTAGATTATTCTGCTCGATTGTATGTACGGCTGTTAAGTTTGGTGGTTATCATTTATTTTCCTCATATATTTCATCACTACCACAACTTATCTTGCAATGTAATGATCAAGGGTGAGGATAAAATAGGTTGCTTATGATCGAATGGCTGTAAGAATGATTCAACTTTCTCAATAACTTCTATTCATTCATTACTCCTCCGTCAGGAAGCTGAAACTTAGAATTCATAATTATAGTAGTAGCGGACTAGGGGAATATAGACGGATGACAAAAACAATCAATAATAATAATAATAATAATAATAATAATAATAATGATAATAATAATAATAATAATGATAATGATAATAATAATAATGATAATAATAAGAAGAAGAAGAAGAAGAAGAAGAAGAAGAACAACAACAACAACAACAACGACGACGACGACGACGACGACGACGACAACAACAATGGGAATTACTTATGTAACAGTTATATTTACCGTTGAATGTTATGATACTTAATATAGTATTGATGATATCATCATTGATAAAACCTGAAAAGTTCGATAGGTACTTCTAGTTATCATATTCCAAGAAAAAGAGGAAAGTATGGAAAGCCTTGTGGCTGGAATAGTTATGGATTTCCAGCTGGTGCCAGAGATCGATGATTGAGCCTGAAAGGATTCGCATGCTGATTTTCTCTACTGGTATGCCATCCCCAATTGGATGATTGACGTAACACAATCTTCCTAACCTCTATCTCTTCTATTTGGTTTAGTAGATATCGTGAAGAGAGGAAAGGTCTGCAGTTTATTATTTGTACTTTATTTTTTCTCAACTCTTCTCTTTCTTTATTTCCCTCCGCCTTGTTATTGTTATCATTTTTTTGCCTGCCGTGTATATTCTTTTCTGGTTATTGTAAAGATCACCTTAAACCCAGAGAAAAGCATTGCTCTATTAACGGCACTAATTGTTTGAATACCACGGATAAGTAGGCATGGACTTTTATTGTCGTCCCACAGACATTGTGTCTCCAAATCACGTCCTCTACGCGCGTCCAAGTCCTAAGACTCATAAATCCTTCCTTAGTTTTCAAATCGGCAAAGGTACAGAGGTTAACAGAGTGCATCAGCAAGAAGAGAAAAACAAATATATTCATTATTAAACGAACTCTCAAAGCCAGAGTTTTACCTAAAAAACAATAAAGAGTCTCCTTTTCTTTTATTTACCACTTAACATTATTTTTGCTGTCAAAATAGGTTTGTCAATATTTCTACTAAAAAGCCAAATAACCACCTAAGACAATAATGCTAGTCTTCTGTGTTCAATTGACATTTCATTTAACACGGAATTTCTTTAATTATTTCATAAACTTTGGCACCTGACTGAGGCATCCAGGCAGGATCGAAGTTAATACACTGACGGTCTGCAAGACGAAATTTGCTAACCATCAACTAAACTTAGTTTTGTACAAGACCATTTGAGTAGAACATCCAATGAGGCCAAATAGCTGCTGGACATTGATTAGGTAGACCACATTCGTAATGCTTAGAGAGTGTATCGTGGTGCTAATAAAATCCATCGGTATGATACACTGCAAAGGCTGTCATGCATTGTCAGGCGTTAATTAGGCCCATCGAACTCATAATGCTTAAAATGCTGTCGGGCCTTATTGGTCTTAATTATGTACATTATCTTCACGATCCAAGGCTGTCAGGCGTTGTCTATTCGTAACTAAGTACCTCAGATTCCTAATGTTTAAGATGGGTGTTGGGCGTTGTTGTTTGTCAATCACGTATATCTAATAAAAAAAATTTCAAGAAGACGATCGGGTGTTGTTGCAGTGCGATTCGTTAAATCGGAATCATAATTAATTTCAAAGACCGTTAGGCGTTAATCAGGTACAGAGGATTCAAAATTATACATAATTATGAATACATTATATTACCTTAAAACTCTGTTTGAAATGACTCCCTGCTAATGCACGTTTAGTATATCATTTGGCGTAAATAGAAAAGATTACAAAAAAAATGGACTACTGTAGGAATTGAACCTGCGGGCGATAGGTTGCTGCTTCAACGTGATGTCACTCTTAACCATTCAGCTCAATGGTTCAGGGGGACGCTACATTAGGTACATCCTCCAATCACCCTAGGAAGGAAGGGATGGAACGCCAAACATGGTGACCAAGTCGTCCTCAGGTTGAGGGGAGCCGCCTCTGCAAAGTCCCAAGAACCTCTAAAAAGTTGGGGACTGCCAATCTTTCAATCAAAATAGACTGACACATAACATTTTACTTTTTCTTTTTTTTTTCTTTTTATATAATCATCTATTTTTGTGAGCCTTAAATCATATGAATATATGTACGTATTTGCATTTTCTTATGAAAGTTGATCAGTGATCAAAGCGAAGTGTAATGTGGGCTATGTACAATATAATACACGGATACATTCATTGTTCCGAACAATGTTCAAGTCTTTATCAGGAAGAATGGCCAGCCAGTTTGTCTTTGGCTCGGAGGAAAGCCCCTGTGGTTGTCAAGAATATTTTTTGAGTGTTTTCCAGATTTCAAGGCATTTTGATTTAATTGAAACTTAACGCAAAGACGTATATAATTGGCCAATCAGAATTTGTCTGGTCGGTTTGGAAAAATTAAAAAGGGTGAATTTTATCGAAATCCAAGTCTTTTATGGTCGAAATGTCTTGGTCAGCTTAGCTGCTTCGCACAAGCCAAAGTTAATAACTTAGTAGAGGAGAGCGAGAATGAAAATGCAGAGCCTAAGTAGATTGATTTTATGAAATCTAGAAAGTTAGAAAGTCAACCGTATGATAATTTAGGAAACTTACCATGTAAAATAAAATTCTTCTTTTATCAAAACGATGAATTCATCTGAAATTATTAATGACGATCTCTTTACAGCGATAGTTATGTAGCAAAGACCTGACACCAAAAATATGCATATTTCTACTGACACATATTCCCCTCTTTCCCACCTTTTGTTTCGTTTTCCAACTTAATCGGAATTCATATTCCAACTTGGTTTTTATTGTTCTCTGTTGTTTGCACAACTCATCTTTATCCTATCGGATATGGAGCACTAGGTATTCATGTTGTTACCCTAACTAAACGATTAAGATAATAGAAGCTGTTTTACTACAAACAAATTAACCTTTGAACTAAACAAAGCAAAAACAAAGCAAATCACTCAAATGATATTGTTATCAACATAAAACACAAAAAGGGGGAATTGGTCTTTTCAATTCCAACCTGTAAATTCTGCTAATGATGGCAGCAAACTGGGATACCAATCAAATTCAGGATTCAGGAAACATGGAACATCAAAAAATACTGATATTTCTTGATCCACTTCTTGATCCATTTATTTGTACCAACCACCATTGGCATTTCATCTTATCCTTCTTCTTCTGATGTTCAACTGACTTTATCGTAACAATAAAGGAAGTCTTGAACCAAAAGGCATTTGGTTTATCTTCAATTCTATGACAAACCAGGAATGCGGTTGCAAATGAAGAATTTGGTCACAAAACGCAATAAGCATCATCACAAAAATAAATGTGTTTAATTGAATTAAAAAACAAATTCTACATTTGAATCATTCTCACCTTATGACAACCATTTTATTTATGTGCAGTCGATAGGATTTTAAATAAATGAAAAGTGGTTACCGATTTATGGAACAAAAATCTTCAGATTATAAATGGAACTCTGGGATAAATATTTTTAAATTTCAAATTTATGTGTGCTTTTTTGGTTATTCTGTATCTTGAAATCATTAAATGGAAAACGTGTTTGCTCTTGTCAGTTTAGAGCAGAGTTGCAAATTTTGATGTTTTTCGAATTTGTGAGTCCATTGTCGACTGTATTTAGAAGTGTTTGATTTTTTATGGTTTCAAAGAACTGCCATCTGAGAATTTTTTTCAGTTTTTTGATTGGCAACCCACGTTTATAGCAATCTCTATTTATCATATATATATATATATATATATATATATACATATATATATACGTATATATATATATATATATATATATATATATATATATATATATATATATATATACGTATATATATATATATATACGTATATATATATATATATATATATATATATATATACCAATACGTCGATTTACGTTTTTTCTTTGAAACTGCATATAATTGTGGGGATTTTTAGCCAAAACGCTTTAAGCCAATTGTACATTCTGAGATAAAAGCATGTGATTTGGTGCATTCATCACCGAATTCATTACATAAAAGTTTGGATATCGAGCCACCATAAGTTTTTGGTATATCAGCTATGGCAGACATTTTTTTAAAGTCAGCCAGCTAAATTTTCTTTTCTTTCCTCAAATTTAGTTGGCATTTGGAAGTAGGAAGTGTTTCCAATCGCAGCTCATGTAGGGCTAGGCTCCGAGAAGGCCCAAACACTTCCACTTCTGCATTGACAGTCTGTGACACTGGCAAGCTTCGTTGGCCACGGGGAAAGCCTGGGCCGTATGGACTGTCAATTCAGATCTTACACTTGCCCTGATAAAACAAATTTTTTCTTCTGGATGACATACCATAACCCACAATCAGGAGGTGTATAATTCTGCTGAATGCCCGAACCAGCATATGCACAGGAATAGGCGAAGCAAGGCGATAGCTTTTTATAAAGAGGCACAATGTACAGTCAATCCTGCCAACGAAGACTGCCCTAGACGAAGATTTTAAGAGAACAATGTACGAAAGAGGTAATTTATGAGGTCAGAGGATATTGAATTTCCTTCACATTGTAGACGGGGCTGGTCGAAGACATCCGAGGAGTACTATGAACCCTTCTGGATGCGCCTACCAAATATAGGCGATCCAAGCTATGGAGTTATCTTCTGCAAATGTAAGAATGGTTGTGATAGAAAAGTTGCCATAGATTCCTATTACTGTGAATGGAACTGCTGGATAAACCTTCCCGTGATAGATCCTGGATTTTGGCATATTGTCATCAATTATTTCGAGTCTTGAATTGAGAGAAGGAAACTTTTGGACAATTCTAAAGATCAGAATTCGAACTCTGCATCATGAAAATCTATGATTTGCAACTGAGATCATCCATATCAAACTAGTTTAGTCGACTTTATAACAATAACAATTTTCATACCAGTCATGGCCGCTTTCTTGAATTTTCAACTTCTCGCAAATGTTATCCAAATGGCAACTGCGAAACACCATACATGTTGAAAAATCATCTGAATACAATTTAAGCTGGCTGACATTTTAAAAATGGCTGCCATGGGCGACATATTGCAAATCATATTCAAATTTGGCAATAAGTGTACTAAATCACGTGTTTTTATCACAAAATTCACAATTATTCGGTTAAGCTAGCCCACTATAAAGAATCATGTTATTGCTTTATTGGTGCACACAAAAGAAAGCAATCAGTCAGTCATAGTTGGTTGGTTCTTGCGTTTGGGAGTGTTTGCTTGGGGAACATAGCACCACATGTGTATCAATTGCGTAATTTTCTAAAGTGCAGATTTTTTAAACATTAATTCAATACTCTTATTATCCCATCATGTCACATAAATGTAAAATAATATCATTAGATAACCCACCAAAGATTATGAAAAGAGTAAAAGGAGAATAGAAAAATGTTGTTACGGAATCACTTCAACCGTCAACTTTAAAAACCGTAATGAATCAATCCGACGAAATAGAATTTGCCATGCGATATTTAAGTGAGCATAACGAATCTAGAATTATACACATATGCAGTAGAATCATGGTAAATAAGGGTAAAATGATAGGCGTTTGGGTGGAAGATATGTCACAGCGTCACACACCATTCTCCCAAACCATAATGAAGCATAAGGCGTGAATTTCATTTAATCATCTGGAGCGTGAGGGAACAGAAGTCAATCCTACGCGTATCCCAATATATCGTCAATTTTTCAAAACTTATTTTCAAAGTACATATCAAAGTACTCTTCCACTATCAGCATAGGTTGTTTTGTCATGTTCTCCTACATCTTGCCAATAACAATTTTAGTTTTGAGTAATGCCATAAGTCTCAGAGAACCAACTCCGTTTTCAATTACATTTATATATACGCTCGTGACTATAGTAGACCCTTCCACCAGATATCCGTGATAACCTTTGGAGATATTGTATTGATACACAATATCTCCAATGATATTTGGTACAAGAGTTTATAAAATAAAATGGAAGAAATGGGGTTGATCAATTCACAGTTGCTTTCCCTGACAATAGCTTAGGCAGAAGGATGTAGTTGTTACTACGACGGTCACGCTGTGTATAGGTAAACTGAAGGGCGTTTTACTGCAAAACTGTAAACCTAATTCTGCGCAGTAAACACAACTTTGATTGGTTCCCGAGTTATATCAGGGGAACGCAACCGGTGTTTAGGATATTCAAAATGACTAAATAGCCCTCCAATACATGTATGTGTATACATGTATAATTTTACGAATACTAGATTGTAGAACAACGTTTTTTTAATTTTCTGATTATTTTGTTTGTTGCCATCTCTCGTCTCCCCCCCTCCCTTGAAAAAAATCAAATTGAATAAAAATGACAAAAAATCAAGATCTTATTTTTTAACAATAGGTAAGAAAACTCCTGCGGTTTGTTTGGCGTGAAATATCTTCCTGCTGACTAACCCAAAAAGACAAACACTTATTTTACAATTTTCTTAATTCTCAATTTTAAACCCCTGAAAAAAGTTTTGCTTAGACGCCCTGAAAATTTAATATGCAAAAAGTTCACCCCCTCTGTGAGAGTGCGTGCGTGTATACAAGAGGTCTTACCTAAAAGTTTTGGTAACTTAGGCGAAAAATAGCCTCCTCAAAGAAATGAAGGTTTTATACAATCAATACCCTCCGAACGTTAAGGTAACAAGGGGGGGGGTGAGAAGAAACAAGTATGTTTGCCTGTTTTTTGTTTATCTTATTTTTGCTTTCTTTTATGGCAATCTTCCATGTCGAAAAACCTCCGTTTGTTGAAGTAGGAGTAAAGAATAAAGAGTAATGAGTAACTTCTGACAATATTTGAACTCGCTGATTGTATCCTAAGATGAAGATAACAATTAAAAAATGATGGTAAATACACACCCGAAGCAACAACAAAAAAAGAATATGAAAACACTCAATCTTTTGATCAAAACAACTCGGGGCTATTGCTACTAAAGGTTCTAGAAATTAAACAAACAATAATACGTGTAGGGAGCGAGGGGAGAGGCAGCAATATGACTGTAGATTTGAGATCCGTCTGAACTTGTTATTTCTGAGGCAGAATTGGATAAGGCACTATCAGATAACTCAAAAAATACTTCTACTCTTATATTACTTGAAAAGTACAATATCGCATGTAGAAATAGGAAGCGCGTTGACTGCAGATTTGATTCATGTGTACCATGTAAGGCACCTTCCAGGTGAGTCAACTTCATCAGATATCGGATGGGATTTGATGTATAGTCGGAGGCTATTTCTTTATTTCCATTATTTTTCGGACTATCCTCATCTTTGTTGTTTTTCATACAACGTTTCGGCCGTTGCACTCTACGGCCTTCGTCGGGTAACATCTGGGAGATTTTTGGACACATAGCGCAGTGGTTACAGCCTCAGACAAATTACTGTTAAGTAATCTGATGGTACTAGGTTCGATCCTAGTGTGAGGCAGTATAACAATACTACTAACGCTGAAAGAGGGGAGTACGGTCGATATACCCCCGTTGGATAAATAAAGGGTTCGGTTCGTTACTTCCAAAAAATCTCCCAGATGTTACCTGACGAAGGCCGTAGAGTGCAACGGCCGAAACGTTGTATGAAAAACAACAAAGATGAGGATAGTCCGAATAATAATGGAAATAATAATAATACCTCATCTCAAAAATTCCGAGATATACTGGCTATTTCTTTATTCCGATTTCACCGTCCAGTCAGAGAGTATTCGACCATGAATGTCGTAATAAGAATCAATAATAAAACAGAGAATTAGCCAAAAATCGTTTTTCTATCATAGAGAATAACGTTTAAATTGGAAGTTGATCAACTCTGTAGCATTTTTTGTTGACCATAAATTAATCACGGTTGCCTGCATGTGTACCAAAACTAATTATCTAAACGAATATCTAAAATTATCAAAAAAAAAGATTTTTCATTTAAAATCATCTTTTAAAAGGACTGACACAAAAATTTGGGCATTGTTGGTCCAAAATAACTATAGTCCAAAAAAGCAAATTTCTTGAAAAAAAAAAAAAGGCGTTTTAAGATGGTGCGTAGTGGTGTACTATTGCAGATTTTCAAGGAAGAAGTCCCAAAAATGAGACCAGGGGCACACAGAGAAAGAGACGGGCAAAGAATGAAGAATACGTCGTCCATTCGGCTGGTTGGTTGGCAGGGCTATTTATGGAGCCACGGTGATCCGATAGAATTCACTGTTTTGAACCCCTAACAGCAATAGAGTCCGTCCAAGAAGTTAATTCAATTCTCAAGTACAATTTCTAATTAGGTCGCGATGTTGCTAATAACGTCTACAAAGAATTTATTGTGAACACTAAAATGCAAACTATTCAGCCATAGTTCAATAAGTTTTGATAAGGAAATATTGATACCATTAATTAACCTCGAGGCACCCCAAATTTTGTTCTCAATGATGTAAAATTATCGGCAGTAGGGGCCATCAATCCATAAACAACCGTTCTAGTACTTTCTAGTGAGTTTGGGATCATATCATGTCATTTCAAGGCAATGTGAAAGTTGGAAAAGTTGGAAAAATGAAATGGTTCGTGACGTATCCTGACCCACATCCCTCAGCAGAATCTGTCTCCGTTTAAAGGACTGGAATATGAAATCTTGCAGTATCTTCCATATTCTCTTGACATTTCTCCAAAAGATAACTTTTCAAGAATTCGGATTTTCTATCTGTGATAAAAAGTCCAATAATGGGGAAGCCGTAATTCGTGTTTTTTTCTGAATTTTTGACACCGAGCCAAATGAATTTCATATGGTACCTTATCATTAGAGGATCATAGGAAAAACATTATGGCATCAAATGTCTCATATCCAGATTATATATTTATCGTTTCACGTCATCTTTTATCTTAGTACTATCAATATAACATTTTATGTGTAATAACCTTCTATCTATAGGTATCATAATGACGGAAAAACTCGGTCTCACTTAATTGCTGTGGGATTAAAAGTAGCACTGGATCTTATTCTCACTTTTGTTTTTTGCATTACATAATCAACGTGTCAGTTTCTAAGTTTAGTTATATCAACGTAATCATCTGATCCCGTCAGTGTATGCTTACATGTCCCAAGCAGTGTAACTTCCACCCATTAAGTAATATGTAAGTGGCAGATGGAGACTGATAGTTTACATCAGAGTAGGAGAATATATATATATATATATATATATATATATATATATATATATATATATATATATAATGTTGAGCCGAAAAGTATTCTTACCAGAGTTAGTTATACATGGACGAGTATACTCCATACAAGACAGTTTAAAACATGTCTCTGAAGTAATTGGATGGTTACAGACAAGTTCTCTCTTTGATAAAGATTTTGTCTCGTTAGGGTGCATTCACGAAGAAGGATCCTTATATGTATATCAGCCTATCCCAAACCCTCTCATCATTGTGTTGTCACATTGGTTTTTTGGACGGTAGTGGTTGATTGAGTTCACCCGTTGCGACCATTTAATGGTGAGCTAGTTTTTCATTCAGATTGGTATTTCTCCAAGACTGTCAGGGTGCCAAGGGCAGGGAAACCCAGGCTTCCCCTAGATTTTAATCATAGCTGAGAGTAAGAGGGAGAAAAATTGGATCCACGTTTTTCCCCAAGTGCTTTAGTGCCAAGTGAAATTGTCGGATCTTGAATTCGATTTGCCGATTCTATTGTCAGTACCCCCAACTGTTACACCCCTTGCACCACCCTAACTCAATATATATATATATATAAGAAATTTTTAAAAAAATTTTCTGGTGGTAAGTCACTTTGGATACTTAACTATAACCTACGTTTTTTTCTTATTCGACTTTGATTGGAAGGACAAAAATTACTTTTTTTTAAATAAAAAAATGACTTCGTAAACACGTGTTATTTGTTTACATTTCTATGACGGTGACGTTTGAATGATGTCACCCTGTGTCAAGTCAAATGTGTCCGTTTACCGAGCAATCAATCTTGGGGTGCAAAAAGTAAACTTCGTCCAATTTTCTTATTTCTTTTTAATTGTACGTCGTTTGTAATATCGAATGAATGAGTGTGTGGAACTTCAGAATTTGCAATTGGCACCACTTTCTGTTCATTGTACCAAAAAGGCTTATATGTCAGTTGCTTTTCCAGCCTGCATTTTTGTGCATGCGTAACTCACAGTAAGATACAAAGCATCATACGCCACTAATATATATATATATATATATATATATATATATATATTTGCCTATATGCGTACAAATATATATAATTTTGAGCAAGTATAAATCTGAGGTGGTTCTGTATACAAATTTCGCAATTATCTTTTAAACAATTGATCGTACCAATGCACACATATTCTCACGCAAACGTCTAAAAGGATCAAGATTAAAGAGATTTCTTCTTACAATTTCGATACTAAATCTTGGATAAGATGGGCGAAATTACCTCGAATATCTTCTATCTTTTTAAGCTGACGCCGATTTGAGATAGTGGATAAACTTAAGAATAAACTTCCATGCAATCCATATGCCACTGACATATGTGCATGTATGCTAATATACATGCACACAAAAGCACACTCAGATTCACACACACAATGCGAGAATATGTATATTACTTGAAACTCTATTCGAAATGACACCTCGTTGTTATATAGTGAATGAGGCACTCGGCCTAGTTAGCGTGAACAATTAGAGAAAAATGCAGTTGCTGCGAGAATCGAACGAAATTAAAAACGAACTCATTTCAAATATGATGCATTCATAAATATCCTGTCAGATTATATATTCATTTCTTAAATATATATATACATTGAATGTACATGGAGAGAAAGATTTGAATAATACATATATAATTGAAAGTATAAAAAGACATATATATATATATATATATATATATATATATATATATATATATATATATATATATATAAGTGTACTGTATACACATGCACACACACACACATAATACACACACACACACACATATATATATATATATATATATATATATATATATATATATATATATATATATATATATATGTACGTATGAATTAAACTTATCTATCGTTTATTCACGGTTGAGGGACGAAAGAGACCGAGAATAGACGGCATTTGCTTTACTCCAAGTTGTTCAGCTCAATGGTTAGTACACCGAAACTTCGAGATGGCAGCCCTATCGGTGGCGGGTTCGAACGCTGTAGCAGCCCCATTTTTTAAAATTGTTTATTCTATTAACGTCGTGTAAATTGAATGATATATTAACAGTGTAACGACGGGAGATCATTATAAATAAGTTTCTATATGATATAACGCAATTTATAATACTTATTCATGTTTATAAATGATTTTACTTGTATATGTATATATATATATATATATCATCATCAGGTGTGAGTGAGTGCAAGCTTGTGTTTCTACCGAGTGCGTGCTACTGTATGTATCTATGTGTGTGTAACGGATAGACGCTCCTTCAAGACGCCCGTTATCTCATCAGCAAACCTGGAGGGGTCTCCATATTTTTGGGTTCGGGGTCTGCCAATCTCTCATCGGCCACTCGAGTCAAATGTTCAAGTACTTACAAAGTAGGGATTTTTTTCTCTCCTTCTTCTGCCGTCTCCTGACACAGTTTGTTCTAAATGGATTTGGCCTCTAATGCTTTTTAGACTGACTGAAAATAGTTGAAGGTAACTCAGTACAAACTTACCACTTTAGTTTCAACGAAATATACAATATAGAAACACAGACACACTTATACACTTACTTATTCGTGTGTTTATACATATGTATATATATGTATGTGCATGTGCATGTGTGTATATGTGTCTCTGAGCATATTTATATATATATATATACGTATATGTATATGAGTGTGTGTGTGTGTGTATGTATGTATGTATGTATGAATGTATGTGTATGTGTGTGACGTACCACCCAAAAGATCGGGGAATTTGAGCTGTTTGATCGATTTGCATATATCTCAAGTTATCTAACTTTTTTTTTTTATCTATTCAGACATTTCAACACCCTTTTCAAATCACTCTACCCCAAAAAGAACTTCAATTTCTATCTTTATAAAATTTTTGACAAGTATTCCTTCCGTTTGCTTCGGTCCCATTTGCTGTCCCAAACTCTGCGGTCATACAACACATTCAAAAAGAAAAGATTGTTTTTAAGCCTCCAGGAAGGCTTTTATATTTACATCGTAACAATAATGCTATCCTGGACTATTTCTTCAAAATATATTGTTCTATAAATTTCATATTTTCGGAATCTCAACATTTCACACATTTCAACGGTGACATTAAAAGCTACACAAATTACCTTGACTTGTCCAACGGCGCATACAGACCGGCAAAGGTATGCCCGGGAATATGCACGAACCTACCTAAGGGTGTGCGACACCAATCCCAAGATTTGATCGCACGTTCTATCAATTACTATACTGAATACACTCCAACAACTTTTCTGTCCCTATCACTACATCCATCTGGTATTTTTGTATTAAATGACATTCAGTGAAGAACGTTTTCTGCATTGTCAGATGCTCAGTCATTTTCCTCGGGCAACACTGGTAGTATACATAATACTTTTATGAATAAAATTTCATCTAAATTTTTTTAAAATAAATTATTGCTCATAAGTTAACATACACTAATTTGCTGTTATTTCTCTAGATTTCAGATTTAATTTGGGATTTTGAGCAGAGAAAAAGGATAAAATTTGAATTATTAGTTTATCAACTCTTCCATAAAGTAATGTGAGTTCGCGTTATAATCTCCTTGATCAATTCTGAAAAGATTTCAGGCAGATAGAAACAAAAAAGTAGCCATGTTTTCTCAATGATTTAATTCTATTAGAATCTTTTCTCAAGAAAGTTAGCATTCAGAACTATAAAACGTGATTAATGCATGTCTTGTTATAATGATTGCAAAAATGAGGTTCTCCCTGCGTCATTTTCCTGTTTTCAACTCTGAAACAAGCGATTAAAAGTAGAATAAGCGATTAAAATTGAAGGAATATTGAAAGTAATTGTTATACCAATAGTTGAATGTAAAATCGAATTCGTTATGGCATTGATATAACAATTATATATATATATATATATATATATATATATATATATATATATGAAATGTGTGTGAACATATGTATATATATATATATATATATATATATATATATATATATGTATATATATATATATATTGTGCAGAAACTATGCAACCCTTTCAGAAACTCTCGAGAACCATTCATGTGGCCCTGATGGAACTAGGCAACCAATCAGAGAGGACTTTATTGCGCATAGATGAGTAGAAATCATCCTATGAAATTACTTAGTGAACAGTGAGAAGCAATTGATTGGATCTTTATACTGAGTGGCTGTTGTATTCCCAATGGCCAAGCAGTCACATTCATCACGGTCTTGTACATGATATTTTGATAGCGCATCCCACTTTCCCAAAGTGATTCCAGACGGGACGGGATGAGAATGTGGAGAAACAGCTGATGGAGATCCCGAATAAAGGCTGTGCAGACATTTGTGAAAAATGGAAGAGACGATGTGAAAGTCGTTACCACCCTAGGTAGGCTTTTTTGTTAATATTAAATGGCTGGATACTTCCCGGACAGGCCTCTTATATCTATTCCCATATGTGAACTGGTGTGCATGTCTCTTTGATGCTCAATGAAGTATTCGGCATATCTTTAAAACTTAAGAGGAATGAACTCGCCTCACATCCATTTCGTTATCAATTTTGCACAGGTGATCGGTACATCCTGTCGCCAGGTAAAGTTTTGTGGGTTCATTTAAGTAAGCGGAAACAGAATCAAATGAAAACATTCATATTCAGGTTTCCGCTCTATGTATGTCATCAGACGGATACTGTATGCACCGAAAGAACATCTTTTTCCCCCCACTATCTTGCCATAAATGGTATACAGCCAAAATTTATAATTGTCGACTTGTATGTCAGCGTCTACGATGAGCTACTCATGAGTTAAGCGAAACTCAAGGATTGAAATCATTTAAAGAAAAAAGAAAAGAATTTACTGGTAAAAAATTCGAAATATTTGTGAAATATCCAACAAGACACGGGAAACGATCGTATCGATGAAGAGATCAATCAATCTGTTCAGATTCTCCGCTATTGTGATTCGCACTTTGTATGTTTCTTCTGGGATATTTGAGTAGTTTCTTGCAGATCTGGTGATATTGTAAGCACGTAGATATGTTTTACCAAGGAATTCTAAAGAAACACGATCTTTGATTCTGATAAAAAGTTGTTTTTGTTGGGGTTTTTTAGGAAAAAGAGTTGATAATTCTGTGGTTCTAACACTTTTGTTGATATTTCAACGAAATATAATTTCTTGGTTCTATCTTGTTTTGTCCAAAGTCAAAAAAGTTCTCGTGTAGTTCGAATGATTTGATTGGGAAAACTTGATAGGAAATGATTTATCGGTTCAAAGAATTGAACTTCATTGATTTTTACAAGAGATGATTTTTTGGTTCTAACCACTCAATGTACGTACATAACTAAAGATAATTGTTTGATTCAGAGAATTTTATTAAAAATTCCAATGAGAGATTATTGTCAGATAATTTCAGTAGAAAATTTTAACGGCAGATAATTGTCTGGCTATAAAAATTTTTGTAAGAAAATTAGTTTCCAGGAATTTAGGTTGAGAAATTATTCAAGAGATTATCTTTGTTTCTGAGAATTTTAATTAAAATGCCAACCAGAATTGTTTCTCTTTACGACTCTTCTCAACCGTTTCTTTCACTATGCATATTAGAACATTTCATTCTCTTTACATTGTACAAAATAATGCTAAAAGTGGAAGATTCACTGATGTGATTGTATTTCTTTGCCAATTATCTAAATCTAGATAAAGACGCAATTCGTTGTTTTGGAATTTTTTTAAGCACTCAATGGCGATGATGTCCACCAAAGAAGTCAGACTAATGTTCGAGTACGATTTCAAGTTGAGATATATTGCTGATCAAGCTACTGATAACGTCAACAAAGCATTTGGATGAAACACTACTAAGGAGCAAAGTGTTTAGCCTTCAATAAGTTTAGGTATGGAAGTATAGATCTTGAGGGAGGCTCAAATCTGTCCATCACGATGTACCATTTTCGATTGCAATGGCCACCGACCCACAAAAATGGCTTGAGCAGTGTCTGGGGACATTAAGACTTCAACAATAACCATATCACATCATCTCAAGGCAATGAAAAAAGGTTTGAAAGAAAGGAAAAATTTGTCCCACGAGAACCTAATGATGTGGTCCATGGCAGTTCCAGGCCCTGCACCTTTCGTCTGCGTGTAAGTTTAAAGAATTGCAGTTGGATGTTTTGTGAATCTTTCGTATTCACTTGACAATCTTGCTACAGATTATCATATTCCTAAATGTTTTGTACTTTATATCCGTAAAGGAATTTAAACGTTTGGTGAGCCATAATTCGTGCTTTTATTGACTGTGTAACCACAAAACTTAGAGACTTTCATAAAATGGTATTAGAAAACCTTTGGGAATCAGTTATTTCTCCAGATAGGCCATATTTCGATTGAATATTAATCCGTTCTTCTAATTATTCTAAACTTAAATGCCAGTTGGTGACATGCATTTCATTCTCAAGGTATGAGCATTGCAGTAAATGATTACAGGAAAAATCACATTATATGGAAGACAAGTTGTGCCCAAAGTTCCAAAATAGGCATACAAATGAAACAATATCATCGTTCATCTTTTTTAAATATCTTAAGATTGAATATAAAAATATTTTGATGATGTATGAAAAGAATAAATAAATTGCATGACCCTGTTTCACCGCTTTGCAATAACGCTTTATTTTAATAAGATTTCTTTATGAATATTGGTTGTATCATTCTTATCCGTTGTTCTGTGCTTCAGCAACTCCTATGATCCAGCGCGTTTTGAATCTACAGCCAGAAATTTGTAAAGTCTATCACAGTATCACTTTCATAGCGCGATTTAAACGGTAATATCGCAGTTTAAAACCGACTCGATAAACCAAATGTGTAACATCTGAACGCCGATTTGAAGTTAAGTCAAAGAACTCAAAAAATGCCAGATGTTTATTTCAGCATAAAATTGTGCTTGTATTTAGATTTTTTTCTGGATTGAATTGATCATTTTTAAATCAACCTACTAAAGAGAATGAACATGCATGAATAATTTTCATCTATTATAATAGCATTTACATAATGCAAATTATATTAAAAAAATATACCAGTCTCTCTTCCTCATTATGAGAAAAATCATTAAAAACTGATAAACTGCTAAAATTAACTACGCATTTGTATGAAAATGTTTTCTGTTTTTTGTGCTTCGGCAATTGTCAGGCCCCAGGATTGCCGGATCAATGCGTACTATGAGTGTCACTGGCTGCACAGTATTTAGGCACAGGTCTCTTTTTTAAGCAGATCGATTGTCCAGAAGATCGTTGATGTTTGTACCTTCTTTTATCTTTTGATTTATCTATCCTATGATCTGACGCAAGGTTGTTGGGGTACAGCAGATGATTTCTCAAGTGTTAAGCAAAGGATCGCACAAAGGTGCCCATCTCTCTTCAGATCAGTTTTCATTTAGAGTTGTCCGTGTCTGGTTTCAACAATAGTTTGGAATCCACACCCCTTAACTATTTACTCAATGTTGGAGTAAAGAGGTGCATGCATGCCTTTCCCAAGGGCATCAGAGCAAAAGGAACACAAACCGTCTGAACCTGAGTTTGAATACGGCTCTCCAATTCCATTCTATGTGCTCTTAACCTCCAGGCCACTCCACACTTTTTTAGTTGATCCCCCAAATAAAAAATATCGGGATCAGTTGAATACGATAAACGATTGTGACTTATAGTACAGGTTCTATTTATTCCACATTGTGCATTAAATATCATTTTTTATATGAATGCATTCTCCGAAAATTTCTTTATGTGTGGCTTTTCAATTTTCTGTTTTATGTGTACCGAATCTTTATTTTTTATTTCATCGTCTCAGCCTCGTTTTCAAGTGTCAATCATGGCGGCCTTGATTTCTAAGATTTTTTCAGCGTTATTTTGATTATCCCGATTTTGTTCGCTGATAAAATAGAGTGAAAAAAAATGACAGAAATTTCCAACTATAAAAATTGCATTCGTGCCGTTTAGTGTGAGAGTTGTTTGTTCTAAGAACACCCACATTCGTTATTGTTCGCTGCATTTATGTAAATGGCGATTAAAAAAAGGATTTCAGGAACTTGTTAAAAGAAATGACTTTTGTAAAATAAACCAAAAGGAAAGAAATTACTCAAAAAAAAACAACCCAAAACTGATAAACTAGAACATATTAGAGAAATAATAATTAAAAGTTTATAAATACATTTTGGGTTTTTTCTCTCTTCATCATTCTATTGGCAAGTATAGTATCAAATTTTATAAATTTTACTTCCATCTTGAGAGGATAGCTTAGGTCTCATAGAACACGTATGGTAAATGGCAATATTTCAAAGGAAATAGGAGAGATAAACTAGCAAAGATATCAAACAAAGCCAGCCCAACCCCAAACACCATCACCAGTCTTTCTATTGTATTTAGAAATATATATTGTTTTACATTTAGAAATAAATGCCGATCCAGTTGGTTAAAGATATTGCTTGGGATCATAAATGTACGGAGGAACCATGACCTGAAAACAAATACATTTTCATCAAAATAGGTTGTCAAGATTAGTTTAGGGTGTCAAATAAACATTGGTATGCTTGACTAAACTTGGTATATCTACATTGTTATAGTAAGATATGTAACAATGCCGGGAAGAAGCCAAATCTGCACATTCTCACATTTGTGACGGATAATCAAAAAAGTAGTGAGGTGTTGTAGTGAGGTTTTGTTTGGAAACCATTAGATTAGTAGTTTAAGGTCGGAAACTTTACCTTACCCCAGAATTATTATCTAATGAAAACTTTGTTGGAAGCACAGCTTCTGTTTTAGCAACAATAGGTATACGGACTTTTGGCCAATATATATATATATATATATATATATATATATATATATATATATATATGAATATAAACATATATATATATTTATATATATGTATATATATATATATATATATATATATATATATATATATATATATATATATATATATATATATATATATATATACAAAATGTCACGTACGCTGCGGCTAGTAACTGGAGTATTGGGGCTGGCCAGTATCTATCAATTGTTATACGATTTGTCTTCGTTATATTTTTTGGATGGTAGCCGTTTTAATCTTTCCACCTGGGGAAGGTCTTTATATCTTGAGAAACAATATGAATAAAAACCCCAAAATTGAAAACTCTGCGTCTCTGAAATCAGATATTCGTTATCTTGATAAGAGAACACACAGGTAGCAGAATCATCTTATTAATCATTTGAAAGTACCAAAGTGAATGAGTTGGTTGTTCATTTCAACTATTATATCAATCGCTAACGCACTGGAAAAAGCTGTCTGAATTCTCTCATCTTTTTTTTTTATTGTTTTACCATGAAACTATATATATATATATATATATATATATATATATATATATAAAATCTAGAAAGCTTTATAGCTTCAAACACTTGACATATTAAAAATTCTAAATCTCAGACTGCATGCAAACCAACTTATGATATCACCTTCAGGAATACTAAATACACAGAAAAACTTCTTCGAGTTGATTTTCTTCCAACATATTCAACCGATGGATTTTACAATTTTTCCTCTAAACTTATTGTTAATTTTTTCACATCACATGCAATCTCAGCCCCAATTAGTTTTTCCTTTAAATCATAAAATCAAATATCCATACAAACATGACTGAGATCAAACAAAACCACTTTGCAGCCAGTAGTAACATCTCAATAGGCGATTTCATTAATACGCTAAGAAAAATTGTTACTTGTCATTCTATGTTCAACCACCACTACCACCCACCCGCTCAACTACCTATCAATCAGATGAATGGATCACAGCTAAATTTTTTCTCAGGTTCGAGTCAATGCAATTATCTTTCTCAATATATCTCTTTTGGTAACCCATTTCCCCTAACATTAATAAAAATTGATTTGATTAAATAAAAATTATTCATTTATACTAATGTTATACTCTCATTAAAGTATTTTTTAATTTTCGTTATTATTTCATCATGTCAAGCTGATAAGTTTTTTGGTGATCAGGATGTCTAATCATGGCTTTATTAAATTGTCTAAAAGCCTTACCAATTAAGCCGTCTTTATTGACCATTCTTACATCTAAAGAAACAGTTTTTGCTATAAATTCAATAAATCCAAGGGTAGCTAGAGCTATTCTTAGACATCATGAGAATATACTTCCGTAAAGTATATAAGGCGGAATATTACTTGTTCTAAATTACATACGTACGATATGGAACGGAAATGAATCTTGTTTATCAAACAATTGATGAACAAACATTCTATCCGCGATTTTCGCTTGCATTCTGTGATGTTCAAACTTTAACTCAAATCCTTGGGGTATATCGTACTATACGGCTTATCTGATTCTCCTCCATCAAGAAATGAATATCTAACCTGCATCATGTTTTTTTTAAAAACTCTATTTGAAATGATCTCCAGTTGTTACATGGGGAATGGGTCACTAGGCCTAAGCGATAAATGATTAAAGAAAAATCGGGCTACTGCAGGAATCGAAATTGTAACTATGTTCGCCACTTTAACATAGCATCGTTCTCGATCAATAAGCTAATCAGCTCGATGGAAGGGCGAAGGCTCAAATAACCACTTAATGCCTACTCTTCTTATTTTGTTCATTCATTGTCCTTGTCTGCTCTGTTGTTTCTAACGCGGACAATTACATTTTCAAGAAATGGATATACTGTCTGGCGGAGTTTTATTATCTGAAATTCCATCTGAAATGACCGTCGTTGTTTCTGCAGCAGCCTGATTTTTGCTTATTCCATTCCCCCTGTCTAGGCCAAGTAACTCATTTTCTGTGTAATAAAGGAAGTTCACGTAGAGTTTCAAATAATACAATACATTCATATATATATATATATATATATATATATATATATATATATATATTACTCAACTATTTCTTACTTGAGCGTACATACTCTTTAAGAATAGTTTTACCTTATTTTGTGGAAATCATACGTATAAACAGCACATTCAACACTGTTTCCTTTCTATGTTTATCAAATAAGAAGTGCTATGGAAGGGAAGTTAGCGGACCACCTAACTTTATGTTCATGACATAGTAGGTGCAAACATATGTAGAAATGGTTTACGAAGTTTAAAATATAATTTTGACAAAGAACGTGAAGGAAGGCCTCAGAACCTGCTAACTAATGAATTGAAGGGACATTTGAGGGACAAAAAATGAGGTAAATGAGTAAACAGTTGTACGACGCTCACAACCCTCAGATAAATTTACAAGATAGGAAAATGGGTTCCAATTCAGCTCATGGAAACAGACAATTGTCAGTGTGTAAACCTTTGTCTTTTTGACACGGAAAAAAAGGTTAGGGTTAGACATATTTGTTATTGACAATGAAAAATAGATTTATTTGGAGAATCAAAAAATCATGGCTAGATCCAGGCCAAGTTTCATCGTCTCAATCTAAACGGAATCAACTGGGGAACGATATTTGTCTCTTTCTTTGCTGAGATTCAAAGTGAACTTTTATATTCGAAAGTTTGGGAATCAGGAAAAACTGTTTCTGCAATGCTACTCTTGATAATCGATTTGTCTGAATGGTGTATTGAAACAGAAATAACTTTTTACTGATCAAGAAATCCGTCTGATATTTTTCTTTTGCATGACGATGCATGCATTGTAAATGCATCGTTGCAAATGATCCTGGGGGTAAGATGGAAAGTTGTCCCGACCCATCACCTTCAGACCATCTGTTACTTTGATCCCTGCAACAATACAACGAACTGAAGGCTTTAACTGAATCAATGATGGAATTGTTATTTCATGTTGCAATAAACCATTTACCTGAAATGCAGCTAGCGGACGTAGAAGATCGGGGAAAATACTTTGATGACTGAATAATGATGCAATGAATTTACTGGAATAAATAAATAAGTCAATCTCTTATTGATCCGCCCTCGCACATGAATAGATAAGTTTGTAAAAATGCTGAAAACATTTGCATCAATCCATTGTACATTAAGTATGTATGAGATGCATTAATAAAGATAATCAAAATAGCCTTATGATATAGTTATCAATGTTAGATAATGAGGGTGGAAGGAATCATTTATAAGTGGCCAGTTGAAATTATACTTAGTTTATTACTGACTTGTAAAGATCAAGTAAGGTTGATCTCTTTATCTGTTGCAAGCTCAAAAGCCGTTGCAGGGGTCCAATCTGTGCAGCGTAAACTCTCTTGCAATTTGTTATTAGTTTACACTTTTTCTGTTTCCGTGGGTTCTTGGAAGCAGAGATCAACTCGTGAACATCGTCCACTTTTTAGGCTTGGTATTTTTTCTCAGGAGCTCAGTAGGCTAAGATGGTGTAGGGTTTTCTCTGTGTAGCGTTCTATTAGATGGATTGCCTAATTGACTTGGAGGGATCCATCTGGGGTCATGGTTCTCTCAAGGACATTAGTGAATGTATTTCTTATTTTTGAAGCGTTTTCAAGCTTTGAAAAATGATGGAAAATATTCTATTTCTCGTTCTGTACTGATCATCCAATATTGCACCATCAGAGCGTGAGTTAAACCATAGGTTTTCTTTTCTATTATTATCTGTGGTGACATTTCCATGATTATTTTCTCCAATAAATATACTTGTTGCTTTTTTTCCCAATGTCTGGGTTCATTATCATTACCGACAGAATCGTGACATATAAAAACAACGAGACAGATTCAATGTTTTTTCTTTGCGTGTACGAAGAGAACTGACGCTGCCAGTTACTCTCGACGAGTTTTTAGACTCGAAAAGAGAGAAAATATTTTTCTATGCACAACATTGATCTCTGTGGTACATTGATTTTTTTTTATGAGTCACCACCATTACAATCAATATATTATTCTCAGGTCCTTGGTAGGTTTCTTCAATATGAATTCATATATTTACGTATAAACTAAATTCGTACAAACTTGAAAGATGACAAAAAGCAGATTACAGAAAGAGAAACCCGTAGCGTTTCGTCGATCTGATATATACATATATGAATGTGTGTGTTACGCAATACAATGTGTTTATAAGGTAAAAACAATTTTACCGTTTCATCACTCCATCTTTTTTAACTGAAGGACGTAACATAACACATTAATAGTATTATTAATATAATCGTTGGACTTTGAAATCTTACCTGAAAATGACCGAAAACGGTCCAAGGTGTTTGAAGAAGAACACTACTACGACATTTGGATCCAATTATTGTGTCTTCTATTCTTGTGACCTAGCGAAAACACAAGTTATTCTCAAAGAAAGGGGGGTACTAATAGATAGATGAATTGTTCCCCAAAATTTTGTTTTCACTCAGACTGTCTAGAGAGTTTAGTCACAATTCAGAAATTCGGGTGTACGTACGGTTTTCAGTAAATAACTAAAATATTATTACATTTCTCTTTTATTCCTCTTTTCTTCATTCATTTATTTTCCTTCCTCCTTCCTTTTTTTTTCAATTTCTCTCTATCGTTCTTTGTTTTTTTAAGCCCTACATCATGAAGTTGCCGACAGCTGCACGGGGTATGATTGCATAGAATGATTCTAAGCCGTAAATGACCATCTTAGAATTGGAAGAAGACAAACAGGCTGAGATGGACTCCTGTTTATATTAAGAAGTCAAAGTTTTTGTCATCTAATTACTCAAAAGAAGAGATTTCTGTTTGATGTTTAAAAGGAACAAATGCTTGGAGCGAGCTGATCTTCCTTCGCGTCAGCGTAAAAAAAAACGATGAGAGACAGTTTGATTATCATTATCACTGAGCTTTCGTTCTAATCTTTTTATTTTATTTTTTCTCTTTTCTTTCCAATCTTTCTCTCCATTTCCATTCTTTTCATTGTTTAGTTCTTTGTTGTTCAATCATTGTGTTGATTCCCTCAGAGGCTAGTCAAAAAGATTATCAAAGACAGATGCAGGCACATCTTATTGAGGAAGCGGTGTAAAATACAGAATTCATTCAACAAGGCCCAGGTGGTTGTAGAAGTATTGTGTTTTGTCAATCCTATAAGCAAAGGCGTGTTTGCTTAGTAAATTAGAAATCAGGATCCTGGATTTTGCTTTGGCTCAAACACCAAACATTGGCAGTGATTGGAAATACGCAACTATTTCAGCTACGAGACATGCCATATATAAGATTAAATGAGTGGGGGTAGATTCTGTTGCGCTAAAAATTAAAATCAGTATTTAAGATACTTGTTAAAAGATCAGGTTTTGGATGGAACAATGATGCAGGATATCTTCTCTTCTTGGTGTCTATTCAATCAAGAGTGTTTTGTTGTGACCACTGGTTCATGGAAGGCCAAGTTATGACAGAAAGAAAAGGGAACACTATGCATTTAGTTTGGCCGATCCAGGGAGCTTAGAGGAGAGACTGACAAGAATAGGTTAAGCTTGTGACCCACGTATCTTTTTACTATTCAGCCCAGGATCGTTTAATACTTTGAAAATAATAGACCTTCTTTCTTTTCTCTTTCTGTATATATCATTGTGTCACCCACGGACAGCTGTTTCGATGTATTACATCTCTTCAGTGTGGCTACAGACTTTCCATTATCCCTTCAGTACCGCGAGGCAGGATTGAAACATTCACTTCAGACCTGGAGGCCGATATCCTACCTCAGAGCTACGGAACTGGACGGTCAATAAGACTGAATTTAAGTGATATATTTATTTATGCAGAAATTCCCCACATATATATATATATATATATATATATATATATATATATATATATATATATATATATATATATATATATATATATATATATATATATATATATATATATATATATATATATATATATATATATATATATATATATATATATATATATATATATATATATATATTTGTCAACAAGATGAATAAACAAGGTAGGAGTCAAAGGACTCATCAGCAATGAGAACTGTTTTCAAATGGTCAAGATGAGATTTGCAAATCAATCAAGAAACCTGTACAACAAAAATCAAAAACCCTACTGCACTAACAGTTAGAAGGGACTCCAAGTCCCATATTTCAATTCGCTACTATCCATTCAAATGGAAAGGGTGACTCCATTCCCACTTTTTCCCGACCCCAATCACATAGCTTAGGGTGTACTCAGCTACCGAGTGCAGAGAGAGATTCGGCCTATTGAAGTGTTTTCTATGCTCTTCGTTCATATCGGGAATCGAACTCCAAAATAGTAGAGCATCATCCTTTGTGCATGTCTAAATCTGTTTATATTTATCTCAAATCAGGTTGTCCACATCTGTTTATCTCAGACTTATCTTAGCTATCAATCGCAATCTGTTCACATCAATCTATCGTCTTCTCACACGCACACACACACATATATATACATACATACACACACATATATATATATACATATATATATATATATATATATTATATATATATATATATATATATATTCCAGTGTGTTCATATCTATCTCAATATATTCATATCTGTTTCATCCTGTTTACATCAGTCTATCTCAGTCTTACATCTAAACCTACACATCTATTTATGCTCATATCAACCAATCTCCTTAACCTATATATCAGTCTATATCTGTTTATTGTCACTTGTTGTCACTTTCTGTTCATTTATATTCTACTTATTTGTATTGGTCACTTTTTGCTCAAATCGATCTATTTCACTATTATATCAGTCTATTTATCTTCGTATCTATCTCAGTCTGTACATATATCAGCATATATATATATATATATATATATATATATATATATATATATATATATATATATATATATATATATATATATATATATAATGACATAGTGAGAAACAATATCATTCATCATCATCATCATCATCATCATCATCAGTCTTTTAGCGTTCGTCGTTGGACATAGACCCTCCCTAGGATTTGCCACACTTCCCTATCATGGGTGTCACGGAGCCAGTACTTCCTGAACTTGTCTAGCTCGTCTCTCCATCTAACATTTTGCCGGCTTCGGTTGCGCATGTGGTTTATCCTTGTAAAATTGTGAGACGACTATCGAGTGAAATCAAAAATAAATTGAAATCAAAATCTTAGACAATAAACGCACGCACACAAATATATATATATATATATATATATATATATATATATATATACATATATATAGATAGATAGATAGATAGATAGATAGATAGATAGATGGATAGATAGAGAGAGAGATAGAGAGAGAGAGGGAGAGTGAGAGAGAGAGAAATGTTCATGTCCCGTACGCAGTGACCAGTAACTGGATATCTGGGCTGGCTGGTATCTATCAATTGTTCTGAGATTTGTCTTCGTTATATTTTTTGCATGGTAGCCATTTTAATCTTTCCACCTGGGAAATGTCTTTATATTTTAAGATATAATATGAATAGAAGAAAAAAAATTGAGGACTTTGCGCCCTTGGAATTTGATATCCGTTATCTCGATAAGAGAACTCACAAGTAGCGAAATTATCTTATTAGTCATTTGAAATTACCGAAGTAAAATATTCAGTCTGTTATTTCGACTATTATTCTAATCGTCACAGTATTTGAAGAAGCTGACTGGATTTTCTTGTTATTTTTGTATCTTATCATTATCCCTTCTAGGAGGAGGGAAACTAGCTTGTCAAGTTTCATCCTAATTGAATCCTGTTAAACGAAAGAAAAAAAATTAATCTTAAAGAAATGAACATTTTAACGGACAACATACGAATGAATGACAGTAGAGAGGATAAAAACATATTTATCTACTAAGTTTAGCTTCAGTTCAGCACAAAGTCACAAACATTGGGCACACAGTGGGGCTCAAAGTAACTACTCTGCAATAATGATGTGCAAGAATATCTTGCTGAACTTCACTCCGCGATGAGGGACTCAAAGGAAGGAATAGACAACTTTTTACTAAGTTCACCACAGGGTCACAATTATGGGATGCTTGAGAGGATTAGATTCACTGCTCAGTAGTAATTATCTGCTCGACTAGCTCGCTATATAATACCATGTGATAAGCTCCACAAAAAAAGACAAATATAGTTATTTACTATGGTCATCTTACTTTGAATAGAAAGTCAACGGCACAGAGTAACCAGTGAGATTCAAACCCACCTTGCAGTAGTAATAGTGTCTACACTATCTCACCCAAAATAACCCTTCGAAAAAGCAGGAAAATACAGTCACTTACTAAATTTACTTTAGTTTTGTCACAAGGACAGTAGTATGGGTTACCCAGAAGGCAGGCGTGGTCGACCTATACTTGTCTTAATGTGCTCAACTAATCTAATCTTAGTATATAACAACGAAATCGTATAGCTTTTGCATAGTTACGATTTTAATGACAACTAAGAGAGTTTGGAGAAAGAAATACCCCAAGATTTCCAGATTAGTGGAGTCCAACTTCGTTGTATAAAATTAGAGTAATCAATGTATTTAACTAAAAGTCTGTAATTCTTCCACCGATCAAGTGATGTCATTTGATATGGCATATTCTGCTCTACTCTTTAGTTGATATAATTCTGGTTGTCGTTAATAATCAACTATGAAGAATCAGTTGGAAGTTAATTCATGAAATCTATGGAGCAAGGAAAGATGTGTGGGGGATCGTTAATTAGTTAGAGTTGAATAAGACAATCCAGATGGAGAGAATTGGGAAAAGAGGAACAGAGTGAGAGGGGGGAGAGAGTGAGGAGGAGAGATTGGGGAGGGAATAAAAATAATTAGAAGAAAGTGAAAGGAATATTTCTCACAATACCTCCACCTTCTTCAAGTTCTTTTCACTCTGTCATCCAAGACTTTACTAGCCCACCGAACTATCTTGTCTCATGTATCGAAGTCACATAGAACGATACTTGACGAAATCAAAGGCTGACTGACTGAAGTTGTCTATGGCAAGAGCATAACACAGCCCGTAGGGCAAAAAAGATGCCATTTTTATTTGAAGAAAATGAAAATTCATTCTCTCCCTCTCTCTCTCTCCCTCTCTCTCTCTCTCTCTCTCTCTCTCTCTTTTCTATTCATCGATCTATTTCACAATCTCTATCATTCAAACCGAGTTCACCCACAAATTGTTGTGACGCTCAACTGTCACAAATGCTATGTCACGGCTGTGACGGAATACGTGTCCATTGTACATTAATTGAGTTTATTATTGAAAATTGAGTAACCATTTCACATAGAAAAATGAAAAAAAAAACGTTTCTAGGAGGTGGCTTCTACTTACACATGGAAATGTCCAGTGCACAATGCAAATAGAATGTGACCAGGGGTACAGAAGGACAGATAAGTGAAAAGAGAAGAATGCCATGAGGCTATATTTTTGTTAGTTGATCAGATCTGTAAACGTGGCCATGTTGATTCAACAGCACAACATCGACAGAAAACGGAACGAAAATTAAAAGGAAATTTGCAGAGGACGATAGATGAAAAGAAAATATGTAAAAGGAATTCATATTCTAATGGGTATATGACTGGGAAAGCAAGAAAAGAGAGAAAAATATTTTAGGCGCATTAAAAAATTGTTTGAGTCGAAAATTAATGGAATTAAAACAAAGACAGAGAGAAAGAAAGAAAGAAAGACCGTTGTGGAGATGTAACAAAGAGGGAAACAGTTGAGCAGAAAGAAAGGAAGGAAAAAAGAGAGAGACGAAAAGGGAAAGAAACTAGAAAGCACTCAGAAAATTACACAGATATATCCGTGTCCTTTTTACTAAAAATTACTCGAAATCAATTTATAAGTAGCTACGATTCTTGTGGGAGGGGGCAAAACGACTCCTAGATCCATCCCAAAATTCAACAAATTCTACCATGGCCCACCCTCCCACAAAATATCATCGCAATTGAGAACTTTTTGATTTATTGTGTGGCCAAACAGACCGACTGACTGACGGACAGACATGAGTGAATCATATACCTTGCATAACTACTTTGGTAGGAGAGAAAGAAAGGTAAAGAGACAGAAAAAAGAATAAGCATATAAAAAATTGCTTGGATTGAAAAATGAATTGAAATGAAGACTATGGGATGGAAAACTAACAAACAAACGAAGGCAACCGATTACTTAAAAGAATAAAATTGTGAAAAATTAGGAAGGATAGAGTGAAAAAAGAAAATAGAGAAAGAAAGAATCAAATAAAGAAAGATAAGAAGTTTTGAAAGATGTCTTCGTCCCTAGAAGCACAAAAATGGAGAATGCTGTTATTAAATGAATAGACGTTTGCAAAATAGGCTCATTCATCTCCATTTTGTAATTCTGGCGATAAATTGTGATAAATATGAAGGTCATTTTAACACGCACTCCTCGTCATTTACATTCAGCCTTTCCAGTGTTGTCCTTATTCTGCGTAACAAAAGAGAAAAAACGATCCCCTTGCAAAAATAAAAAAGATAGAAAATAAAAACTAACATAAAATAGAATAAATGGCGTGAGAATATTTTCTCAAACAGGAAAAAAAATGTCCTTTCGGCATTTCGATATTTTTGTGTTCCCTTTCTTCGAAACAAGCTTTGCTATATATCATTTTTAGTGCGTCAGTCTGTATGAATGTCTGTCCATTCCATTTGGTTCTTATCTAACTAAGTCTGTTCATTTCTATCTATCTATCTATCTATTTATCTATCTCATTCTATTCATATCGTTACTAGTCAGTTTCAAATCTACATATCTGTTATCTATGTACTTATCTGAGTCTATCTGTCTGTCTGTCTGTGTCTCTGTCTGTCCGTCTGTTTGTCTGTCTCTGTCTCTCTCAATAGATATATGTGTGTGTGTGTGTGTATTTGTGCTGGTATGTGTGCATGTGTGTTTTGTGTCCGACCCTCAAATACTGGTACAGCACACATTATTATAATGATAAAACGTAATGAATAATGATACACCGTATCTATATATTTATTGATAGATTCAGAGAATTTTAATTTTGACAAGAACTGACTTGCCATAGAATATATTAACATCATTGAACAGTGGAGAGACGATCGGGTTCACTTATGGCACATTCAGTATCCCCCTAACTGTCAATTTAGAACTGGGACCCACATCTCCCCAGGAAGACAGACACTCCTCAAGTGCATTTTTTTTTAAATTTCACTTAGAGTTCAAGGGATTAACATGAACTTTTAAAGCTAGTTGAAGGGAGGAAGGTTTTGTGGCGGCAATACAGCAAACGTACGTTTATTATCTTAATTAATGATCTTAAATGAAGTATTTTCTTTCATCCTGATTTTTATTTACTTTTCATCTCTACTACTGAGGCCATCAGTCTACGGCAGTGAGTAAGTGCAGATCGTAGACAACAACTGCAGTAGACCGGAGACCATATTGGTTGCGATGTAAAGCAACTCAAAATTAAGATAAAAGAAAATATTAGTTCTAGTATTAATCTTTGCGTGATTAGATTGTTGAAAACAGGGTAAGATTACGCTAACCTTTTGACCCGGCAAAGATTGACTTTGATGTTAACGGCTCTTTGCTACTACCGCCTGGGTAGGCAAGGTAATTATGGGGAAAGGGTTTAAATGGTAAATGGTTCTATCAAGTGCTCACTCAACCACCCACTTCTTGTCAACTATCGAGGTAAGCCAGAGACGAAACCTTTCACTAAAATATCTGGATAAGGCACAAAGCATAAGGAGAAATACAGTCACTTAAAAAGATTGAAGTGAAAACAGGTCTGGTTAGTCACTCAATAGAAACCATCATGTGACCAATATCTTTTGGCAGCATTCCGTATTGCGTATGATCCATAAAAAAATTGGAAAAGGATGCTCAATGAATAATAAAAAAAGTGAACGCTACCAGACGCAAACTGAGGTATGAATCTAGTATAAACTTACATAATAGATATGCCACTGCCCCAGTAAAGAACTGATTATGGGTCAGGTTGAAAACATTTTTTCGATACATTATAAGAAATTAGTATTTGAATTTAAAGCCCACAGACTCCACCACCCTTGAACCTAACTCTAATTCCTATCCTTAACGTAAACCCTACCCCCTAACCCTAAAAAGCAGGTTGATTTCCTCCATTTTGAGTCTTTGGATTTTCTACAACAATAAAACATATTAGTCACTGGAAAAAATGTTGCAATTCGTAAACACTTGTCATAAAATGAAAAATCTGAAAGCAGTGAATGGTGTCTAAAAGCAAGATCTGCTTTTTCAATTACGTCTGTCAGAGAAGTTGAAGAGAGGTGTATATATATATATATATATATATATATATATATATATATATATATATATATATATATATATATGCAATAGTTTGAGAAAAAGGTGGTAAAATTGAGACTTTCCCCTGTATATTATATCATATTATGTATGCAATAGTCTCTCGATATCTCAAAATATACTCAATGAATATCGATAAATTTTAGGGATGGATTGACAATAAACTAGGAAAGAAATGATTGAATTTGTGGTTGATCCGAGCACAATTACCTACTCTATATCATATTCACATGTGTAAACCACATAATTTCGGAAGAATTTCGTGTCTCTCCGCACTATGTATCTAAAAGCTTTCAATGACTTTTCATGAAGTTATGTGAAAGGTTGGATCATACGCTACAGAGTAACTTCTTGAATTTTGAAACGTTAGTGCACACTTATTTAGCCTACGTTGTTGTTGTTGTTGTTGTTGTTGTTGTTGTTGTTGTTGTTGTTGTACGTCAAAATCCAATTTTCATCGTTTCTTCCTGTCTTCCTCTTAAAGTTTCCAATGATTTTCTCCATTTTTTGGAAAGGAGAACAATAGGCTACGGATGAACAGATTGAATTTTAGAGCGGTTTCATCTACAATTACCCTTCCTCCGGTCTTTATGTTATGTCATAACCACATTTTATCACCAAAGATTTTTGACTGTCCACATGATATCTCCAAAAATAATGAATGAATTTCAATGAGTTCTGTGAAAGGGTGGGCAATGAGGTAAGAAAGAGACGGTAAAATTTGGGAGCAGATTCAAGTATTTTTCTAATTAATAGATAGCCCCGTTTTTAAAAAAAATTCCTCAACGCATTCACTCATGACTGTCCACACATCCAAAAGTTAATAAATTTCAATTGCATTTCGTGAAAGGGAAGGACAATAGATGACGAGAGAATTGGTTGAATTTGGAACGGATCCATCCACAGTTTTCTCCCTTACGTCGTTGTTATTAATCAAAACCATGATATATCCAATTTTCGTGTTTGTCCACACGCTATGTCCATAAGTTATCGATGAAATTCAATGATATTTTGCAGAAAGGTGGACGACAGGCTACAAAAGAACTGGTGAAATCTGTGCACAATTACTTTCCCTGACAATGGCGTTGGCAGAAGTGTGCGCTCTTAGAGTGATTTTTAGCTGTCATTGTAATTTTTTATTAAAACAAAATTCCTGAAGAAAAAACACCTCAAGGGGAAGACTCCATCTTGTAACACTATATTTAACACCTGTTGGAAGTAAGGGTACAGTTTAACATCGCATATACATTGCAAATAGAACCCCCCTCCCTTGAAACTGTAAATTAATTTTCCTTGAAACTGATAAATGTCCTCTTGAAAAACGAAGGTCTATTGATTGGAAACATGTAATATTACCCCTGGAAAAAGACTCTCCTACTAGTTTTTCTGTTTCAAGTTTTCCGAATCCTAATCTTTCAAGAAATGTCAATAGTATGTGTGGATGCACAATGGCCCAGAAACTTGTCCTTGCGGCAGTGGTGGGACATTAAATATGAGCATCATCGATGGAATACAGAAAGCCAGGCGAAGCCGGGTACTTCTGCTACTAATGATGAAAATGTACTTCATTCGTTCAACAAGTATCCACGTAATGATAACAAAAAGAATGGTATAACTAGAACGATGACACCCTAGTTCCCTTCCAAGTACTCCTCTTGCAACTTCCTTATCACTTTTCAAGACAATATACAAAATCTTTTTCTGGGTTGCTTTGTTGCGTTCAATCTAATTTTGTCTTCTGTCTGAAATGTCCTCCTTTTCAGCGATGAAAAGCCCGGAGTCGCAGGGAGCCAAGTCTGGACAGTATGAGGACTGACAGGCCTGGATGATGTGATGTTTCGCCAATCATGAACAATATGCAGGCTCAGTCATTGTGAATGTGAATACAAGGTTACTCAATGGTATCTAACCAACGAATGAGTTAGCCCCCCAGAGAGCGTCTGCTGATGCTTTTACAGCAAAGTCACTTCTGATTGGTTATCAAGTTACATCAAGGCCTTGCGACCGGTTCTCGTGATATTCGAAGTAGCTGGGTGTTTTCCCGATTGTCCTTGTCGAACCCCAGTAAAAAGAAATAAATGGGGTGAATTATGCAATAAAAATGGGTCAAATTATACTGGTAAAATGATATACATGCAAATAAAAAATATGCTTATATGCACACACCCAAAAATTTTCACCTGTTTTTGGAATTTCTCCCCTCCCTTTCCCTCTGATTACGTTCGTCTCAGTTCCTCTCATCCTCCTTTCATCTCGCCTACAACTCACCAATCAACCGACATTTTCATGTTTAGCCTGTTGAAAAGCGCACTTCCTTTTCGTCGCCTCTCGGCTAATTTTGATGGAAACGTAGCCACCCGGGCCAGAGAGACATATCAGGAAATGCTATCAGTTTATCAACGCCCTCCATCACTTGACCCCTGAGTGAACCATTGACCTGTGAATAAACGATCTATTTGCATCCTGCTGTTCCCCAACTATACGCGTGATCGATCCGACGCCCCCAGTCATCCACCGACTTTATCATGAAATTCTTTGGCGGGAATTCGCAACAATTATTTCATTGTTCATGACTGCTTTTCCGTCTTCGTTGATTAGGTGGGTGCTAGAAATGTATTCTTCAAAGGTCTTCCTTTTTAAAAAAGAGAGTTCAGACATATATATATATATATATATATATATATATATATATATATATATATATATATATATATATATATATTGTCTTAACTCTATATCTCACTAAAACAAAACAGGAAAATGGATTCGGTATTCGAATATTGTATTAAGCTAAGTTGGAGAAGGCATTTGAATACGATAAACTACAAACAAATTTTCTATTTCATCATATATATATATATATATATATATATATATATATATATATATATATATATATATATAAATATATATATAATTGAGTCATCCACAGACAGCTGTTTCATTGTATTACAACTCTTCAGTGTGTCTATAGACTATCCATTATCCCATCCCTTCCTTTTTTCTGGCCTTTTTGGCGGGATCAAGGTATAGTATCGGTTCCACGGCAGAGCCCAGGGCGCAGGTACTGACACTTGCCCGTCGAATGGGTCGGAGATTGGGTTGTGGGTGGTGTCAAGTCCGAGTGCACCGGTGCAGTGCGTATAACCATTGAGGTTTTACTGAGGTTGCGAACTGTTATGCGCATTGGAGGCCTTTGAACTCGTCCTTGGGCTCTCCTATTATTACTCGGCCCAGCTGCGGGGGATCCATTGCCCTGGAGCAGCTCTGCTCCATTGTACTTAGAGGAACAGGTCCTTTGGAAAGCTTTCGTGGCGGAGGCTGTTTTAGGTTCTACGGTCGCGTAGAAATGGCTGGTGCCATTTTTGAACGGATGGTTAATATTCTTCCCATGTTAAGCCTCGAACTTATGTCACATTTTGCTGTAGTGGGACAGCGAATGAACACCCTATCCAGTACCACGAGGTAGGATCAAAACCTCCGCTTCAGACTGAGCGGCAGGCATTTTACCTCTGCGCAAGTATAATATATATATATATATATATATATATATATATATATATATATATATATATATACATTGGTTTGTCAACAAAACAATAGTCTAAAGATGGAAAAAAGCATTCATTTTACGCCACAAATATGTTTTTCCCAATATAATCCCCCTCATTGTTAAGGTTATAGACTTATTGATACACCTTCATATATATATATACGGAGACAGAGAGAGAGAGAGAGAGAGAGAGAGAGAGAGAGAACGAGAAAGAGAGGAATCTTTCTTGTGTGAAACGGATCAACTATTATCATTGCAACAAGTGGTCGGTCCTTTAAACATATTTGCATAAAAAGGATAGACACTAGCAATTTAGCATTCAATAACGGATTTGATTCAATTCAGAATCAGGAATCAACCACCCAGTCTCATAATGTGGATGCTGAATAAATGATGTTTCCGATGAACAAAAGCACTTAACAAAATTATCATCAGTAAATATGCAATGTAATTTTGCCTGTCAAATCTGAAACCCAAAAAGCATTAATCAAAAAATTTAGTAATCACCAAATTTCAGTAATCTTTAAAAATATCAAAATAAAATTCTTATTTACGGCTGAAATTGAAATTTACTTAATTATAACCGATATCTAGAGCGAAACTAGGACTTTTTAAAATTTTATACTTGTATGAAATGACTTCCTAAGACTTCAATGTATTTCTTTGTTGTCTCATGTGTTACACATCCGGGGTCAGCATTATAATCATCGTTATGTAAATGGCGTTGTTTTATTTCTTTCAACAATTCATTCAACAATATCTCCCTGATCTTCATTTTCAGAGTAAAACTGCAAATGTCTATCGATGGTCAAAAATACCCATGACGTAGCTCTAATATCAAAATCTTTTACTATGGCATTTGCATGTAAATGGTTGAAGTCGAAATGAGTAAAACCATTTTTGATGGTTTGGCTTTTCAAATTGCACCAAATGTCTTCTGAAATCTTCATCGCTTCTGAAATTGATACTTTTGCAATGACGTCAAAAGCGCATCTTCAATGACTTCTAGGGTCAGGTTTACCAGTTTTGCACAATATAACTTGAACTTATTAATGATACCCGTATTTATTAGTTCTATCAAGGATGTTGTACCAGCTGTCAAGAATTCGTCTTGAATATCGATCAAGGAATTTAAGTGAGGGTGTGCCTTATCAAGGAGCAACATAATTTTCTTGCACTCATTCGCAGTCCATGTAAAGACCTTTCTGGCAGTATGTAACGAAACAAAACAATTTTATCGGCATTGTAAATATCCTCAGAATTACATTATCGCAGCAATCAGGGCAGTGCAGTGAACTTCCAACATTCAATAACTCCACATCAGCTTTTTCAAATGAGACAACCATTTATTTGCAGCAAGGGATCCATTGTGTATAAGTTTTTTTCGGGCAATTCACCAGCCAGCTTTTTAGCATTGGTCCACATGTTTGCATGCCTCACTTCATTAAAACAGAAAACCATTTCATTGAGATTTCGTCAACATCGGAATCCTTACCATTTCCTTTCCTCTTTATTGACATTTGGGATTTATCCTGCACGCTCGTTCAAAAAGTGCGTTCAGTTTCATGAAAATCATCACAAGGTTTAAACATGAAATAATGAGACGCTGTTATGAAATGTATTTATGATGTCGTGAAAGGCAACTATCAAAACAAATTTATTTTAAATGTCGTTACGTCATCTAATAATTTGATTTAATCTCATTCTATAGAGAGATTAGACGGAAAAATCCCGATTATCTCACTCTTTTTCTCTCTCTCACTCTTTTCCTCTCACTCTTTTTTTCACACAGTCTTTCCCTCATTCTATCTCCATAGTCATCAAATATTTCATATCTATAAACTCACGCCCATGAACGCTGGTCACGTAGTTTAAACCCGAGCAAAAACTATATCCATTTCAAATTTAATTCTCAGTTGAGTACGCCCATCATACCGAGAACTATAAATCCAAACGATTTCAAACTCAGCAAAGTCCGGTGCACAGCAATCTGGCATATATCAACTTTGTACAATGGCCAGTGGTCGAATTATCTTAATACACACATACACACACATGGACATACACACATACTCACACGGAGAATTCTCAAATTATTTATTGTTAGGATGTACAAATACAGTTTTGGTATCCCAGAAATACTGGCAATTGACAGTTAGAATGTTAAAATCGAATGATGTTGATTTTTTCAATGAACAAATATTTTTTGTTTACTAAGATTTATTTGTTTTATGTATGATGCTGGCAGGGTGTCTGAATAATGAATTACATTATATCGAAACAAGCACTAATAATATGCTGCTTGATGCGTCATCTGATGGTCTTGCAAAGTGGTATATTAGGACATTATAAGCGGAGAAAGTTTGTGATTATTATAGATAGACAAAGAATCCTACATATGTATGAAAATAAAGAAAAGAAAATTGGGATATATACAATATGTAGCAGGTGTAAACATCGTGCATGCAAGACTAGACTTTACATAAACAACGGTTATGAAGAGCGCAGCAGAGATTAGATTACATAAACGTGCTTCCACACTAATTACTGTTTCAAATATCAAAACATAATCATGTTGTAATACCCAGCACTTAATTATAGCTAATGAGCTTGGAAATTGAAATGTCTGTGCATTATCACAATATATGCTTTCATGTCTTGATTGGAATATTTGGCGTTGGAAGGAAAATGATTACAACTGGCTCCCTACCCGATTCACGTAAACGATTGTGAACAAAAAGTTATTTTCTTGAAGGTAGTTCTATGTAATCTTCAGTTCTAATATTTCGATATCTTCACTTGTTTATTATGAAGTTATAGCTTATTTTTTTAATTCTTTTGGTTATTTTTTATTGATATATGTATATACATACATATATATATATATATATATATATATATATATATACACACACACACACACACACACACACATATATATATATATATATATATATATATACACAAACAAACACATATATATATATGTATGATACTAATTATGTACTATTTGTGTGTGTTTAATATATATATATACACACACACACACATATATATATATATATACATATATATATATATATATATATATATATATATATATATATATATATATATATGTATAACTCATTAAAAAGAGCATTAAAATGTGAAATTGACTTTTGCTTGTTATTTCAAATTAAACCAAAGAATTTCCGCGGGTCACTACTAGTGATAAACGATTTTTGGTGAGAATATAAGACGAAGATGATTGTGGTTGGATCAAGTCTTCAACATCTGTACCTAAACAGAATCTATAGAGGAATTCTCTATGTTTGGTGGGATTCCAGTAAAATTCTAATGACAATTGAAGAAATTTGCCCACATGGGTGCGTGTCTGTGCACCAGATTATTCAACAACCGGCCTTTGTACGTAGTTGACATTCGACTTATATATCAGTCAGCATACAGAGCCGAGCAGTGTCGGGAAATCTAATAAAAGTAAATAAGATATTAACAATTAGAGTTCTTTTTTCTTAATCCCTAGAAATAATTTCTCTTGGCATATGCCCTTTGAAACTATTTGAATTCAGATATAAAATATCTAATTCGATAACACTGAAGAGAAGTAATTTAAATATTATGAAACCGTAGTTTTGTACGGGGAACGAGAAATTATTTTGCATGATTATTAGTGCAGGCTGTTCCACACACCATAGATCTGATCCCTTCCAAATTGGCCCTTTTGGGACGGGTACTGCCTTAGTATTGCGAATTCCTGGAACCAGAACAAACGACGTATTCTCTAGACAAGTGGTTCTCAACCTTTTCAAACCAATTCTCCCAACCCCGATCAAAAATCTTAGCGCCCCCTTGACGTACCAAAGATCCATACTAGTGACACAGTATGAAGAAAATTATCTAAAAATCCGTGCATATAAGATTGCAATGCAATAGTCATTTTTCTCTTTTTTTTTTTCTCTCACTCCGCTCGCGTTTCATGTTCAACTGCTCTCAATGGTCGATTCCATTACGAAAAATAGGTCAGTCTGGGACGTGACAATTCAAACGAAAACCCAAGCTCATTTACCCTCACTTTTAAATGGAATACCCCCACCCCGAGAGAATTTCTTCTGCTTGAGAAGCACTGCCGTAGAATTGTCACTTCTTTCACTGCATGCCTGGCCAGCGTTTTCAACAAGTTGAGGACATCAAAAAATTCTCGAAGAATTCATAAAATCGCTAAAGACAGGAATGTACTTCGATAGCTAAATAATAATTCTATTAATTCATATGGGCAGCATAGTTTCCTCAGCTCCTTCACTGGGTCATTCATTCATAGACTTTGTGATCCTGTCTCGGTGCTTCATTCATTTATTCATTTTTAGCATAATGTTTCTGACTTACGGAGGTGAAATACTGCTCTTAGGTTAGGAGCTGTCATGGGTGATTATTCTCTCATTTTCTTTCTAGATTAGTTTGTTCTTTGGTAAGGATGCTATGGGTAACGTTTTATTTGGTTGGTGTTTTCTCACTGACTGTACAGAGATCTGAACATGGTGTAACAACCAATTCAATATCATCTGGTGTATAATATCAGGGCCACTGTATTGCCATTTTGTTAATGGATGCTAGACCATGCACCGGCTTCCGGTGAGGATGCCAAATCGAAATATTCCACCGAGGCTCTATTTTCTACCTACAGATGTAAATGGGTTACATATGTTAGCCGTGATGGCAACCAATCAACTTTTTGGACCCTTTACTTTAACATTATATCCAACATATCTCATTCTAAACATGACAGTTGTAAACCCAATTTTACTTCAGCGAGCGTAGATCCGTATTTTACTGTTTCTTATACCAACATCAGGGGTCTACGAACTAATTGTCCAGCATTTGAATATTTTGCCTAGGATGTTTGACCTCATCTCAGCACTTTCCGAAACTGGTCAACATCCATCCATACCAGAACAAGAGCTCATCATTCTTGGTTACTTCCCTCAAATTGGCTTTCCATGTGTCAGGGAAATCTCCCATGAGGACCCAGATTCACCTTTCATGTGTTTCCATGTGGCCATTTCACACAGCACTGCTTTCGTCTTTATGCTCCATTGCCCCCAGAACGATGGTTGTGTTTTGATCGATCAAATTTCTGCTCAGATATATCGAATCTTGGTAAAATACCCCTCAGCCAACATTCACATGTGGAGACTCCAATGTTCATCTTGAAGTGTAGTTAGTCCACTTTTCTGTGGGAATAGAACCGACCTTGAAGGGAGATTCTGTTTCGACTTCTCTATTGCTTACGAACTTACTCAGATCGTTAACAAGCCCACCCGAGTTCCTGGTGCCATTAGCCAGCATCTCAGCCTGTTGGACCTTTTTCTTACCAGCAATCCAGATTGTTGCACTTTTCATGTCATACCTCCACTCTATGATCACCATCAACATCAATGCCCAGTGCAAAGAGTCTTCTGATGTCCCTTTCCATCAGACTGTGTACAGATACTCTAAAGCTAATTGAGAGAGTTTTCGATCATTCATGGCAGATGGTCCTCTTAAAAGCCTCTTCAAATACCGAGTGCCCAGAGTTGCTTCTCTCATCTGGATATTAGCTGACATTAAAAAACTTCATCCAACTCAAAAAAATCAGCAAAAGCCCAATAGTCAACCATGGTATACTCCAGAGTGTGTTGCAGCCATAGCCTGTAGAAATCATTTTTAACACCCCTACCAGCTTGATAATTGCAGTGAAATGTTGCTGCTTTGAACTGCAAGAAACCATTGGCACAGGTTTTCAAGAGATGCAAAATCCTGTAATGCTGAAGCGATCCAAGCTAAAAGTGGTCAGGAAGGATCAGAATTCTGTGAGTTTTGGAAAATTACCAATGAAGTTCTGAACAGAGTCAAATTACCTATTCCTGCCTTTATGAATGGACCTGTTATGGTCTCAACATCTTCAGATTAGGTTAAGCTTTTTACAACAAACTCTGAATGACCTGGGTCATCCACTTCCTGACTTTCTATCTTGTACTGATCATTCTATTACCAATACCAGGAAATCAGCGAAAGAGGTTTCCAATCCCATCTACAGTAGAGAGTCGAGTCCTGTTAAGGACCTGATAACATTCCAGTGGTCTGAGAATAAGTAAAATCCACGAGTCTGTCATCAATAGGCATGTCTTATTTCATCTTGACAGAGACAATCTTTTAAGTGACATCCATTAAGCTTTCCGATCTTCTATATCCATTGCTGATGTGCTGACTGTTATCACCCACAGAATCAGGGGTGCACTGGATGGCAGCTTTGTCGCACGTGCTTTTGCCATTGATATCTCTAAATTCTTTTACAAGGCGTGACACAAAGGATTGCTCTACAAGCTCACCAGTTATGGCATCTCATTCAATGATAAGGTCCTTTCTATCAGGGAGGACCATTCAGGTGGCTGTTAATAGCCAGTCCTTGGGTGTTCATGGTATCAATGCTGGTGTACCTCAGGATTCTGTCCTAGGCCTACTTCCTTTCTGGTGTTTATAAATGACCTGCCTGACAATATCATCAGGTCTTTAGTTAACATCTTTGCCGATGATAACACACTCTATGAGTTTTTTTGGGACTTTAATCACCAGGAAATGGCATCTGATTTTTCCTCTGATCTATCGTTGACAGTTAATTTGGGGAAATAACTTGTATCATTTGACAAAAATCAAAACCAGGTTTGTTTTTCCATCATCATCATCATCATCATCATCATCATCATCATCATCATCATCAAAACACCCCCCTAATTTCCCCTATCCAGATGGAACGCTCAAAGATCCCTATGCTTTGATGAAACTCTCGATGTAATTTAGCGAGTGATGCACTTTTTTTCCATCACTATTTTCATGAACAGTGTTTGGAGGAGCTCCATCACTTGGTTCCACTAATAAAAGGTTTTCCAGTCAGAACACGACTTGTTATATTTATCCACACTTTGTGATCATTCCACGTACCCGCTGCAATTTCCGCTCAAGCAGCATCTCCCTTCGAACAGCTGTTTTGTGGGACCAACTACCCCGAGATTGCTTCCCTGTCGGATATAATATCCAGGGTCAATAAATATGTTGTAAGCCTGAAATTATTTAACCCTATACCAAGAGTAGCCCCTCAGCTTTGTAATGGGGGACTCAGGGTGAAAATGAATAAATGAATAAATGGAAAATTTCAAAAATGCTGGGAACTTTTGCATCGACATAATGAACGCCAGGATTTCCTGGAAACACTGAAAAAGAAAAGGAAAAAATGGAATAAGAGAAAGGCAGGTCTAGTTATTAACTCCGTAGAAAACGTCACCTGACTGATTTCCTTTCAGCAGCATGCTGCGTTGGGTGTGATCAATTAAAAAAATGGAAGAAGAGATGGTCAATGAATGCGTTTTGTTGGGTAGAGTTCACTAAAAAGTCTTAATTTTCAAAAATACATGTGTGAATGGCACCAAACACAAATTTTGAGATCATCCAGCATATGATAAAATTGCAAATTAACCCCCACCACCAAAATCCCTGTCCATGAAGGAAATTTACAAGAGAAAAATATTTTTCAGACATAATAAGGAGTAAATATTAAAGCCTTGTAGCTCCATCTGTGCAGCCTGTGTACGTGATACATACATAGCCAACCAGCCAGCCATACTCACATGAAAACTGAAAGAAACCTATGTTGACAATGGCGACAGTTTCGGTTGATGGTTTCTATAAATAACAGAAACAGAAAAAAAGAAGATGAAAATAAAGAGAAAGGGGGTCACAAATTCATTTAAACAGAAAAATTCGCATCTCTATAACTCACTTTATAACTTTTTATTTTAGTCCATTTGAGCCTATCTGTTTATATTCTTCTATCTACTTATCTTAACCTTACAGCGGTCATACCCTATTTGACTCAGTTTCTATTTATCTATCAATGGCTTTATCTATCTATCTCACTTGACTTTAATCTTGCCTACCAATCAGATCTATTGTCACTTTGACGCCTAAACCATTCATCTCTCCAACCTGAAACTGAATCTCTAGGAATGCGTGCAAAATCAAACTCTTTATAGATATGCATCGCTCAACACTAGAGGCTGTTTGCCTGACGTTTATCCCCTTCAAATGGAAATTGTAATTCGTTTATCTCTTCAGCTACATAAATTGCATACCATTCAACCGTTGGAACATACTGCATTTCCCACTCCGGACAATGGACGACTCTGTTTTGATAATACCTTACTCGTCCCATGCATATATCCACAGGTAATATCTCCACCCCATAAATTTGATAGAGAACGATTTGTTTTAGACAACAATTGCTTTCATTGAAAAGGAGTCATGTTTTTTACGGAGCAGGTGTTTTCTATTTGTCGGTAACTTCTGTCGAAATGGATGCTTTTTCATTCGCAAGTTTTCCTTTCTTTCAATCTGCTAGTTGATGGAAAATGATTTTGTTTTTTAATATATAAGGATCAAAATGGACTCAAGAGCAAAGAAAAAATATACAATCAGCGTTTAAAATGGAAAAATGGAGACGAAAAGACGTAGAGCAAAAAGGAAGAATGATACAGTTTAGTTGATTGGTGGCCATATTGTAAATAGTGGCTCCAATTCACGCACACAGACACAGACACAGACACACACACATATATATATATATATATATATATATATATATATATATATATATATATATATATATATGTATATATATATATACACATGATGTATTTGATAGACACTATGAAAATACAAAAGATTGGAAACTGGACTGAATTTATTTCCGCTTTATATTTTGAGAAACTCATTGCTCTCGTGAAATGTGGAAAATGATGAAATTTGTGAATAAGAAGAGGAGATATGATGCAAAGTTATTGTTTTTCTTAATTTGTTATCTTCCTTGGCATACACACGCCATCCAATAGACGTAGGTTAGTTCAAAAGCAAAGGATATATAATCAACGCCCCCATCCACCTACCTCCAAAACAAGCAAGCACAAAAATCGAAATATTTGAAAAAAATGGATAAAAAGAAAAGAAACAACAAACAAAAAACAACACATTTTAAAAATCTAAACGAAAACTACACTACCTGCACTCTTCTAAAATCTTGGAATACCCACATGCAAGGTCACACGTCGAAATTCCAATGCAGACACATTTTCCTCACACGGATTAGTACAAAAATCAAATAAATAGCCAAAACAACTTGAAAGTTTACACACACACACACACATATATATATATAAATGAAAAAAACAAAAAACAGCACACCAACAATCACACACGATTGATACACACATACATTTTTCTCAATAACAGTCACTTGACTAAATTACATATACTCACAATCCTTCTCAATTTCACTTATATACAATTAATTTCAACTTTGACATGAAGACATCTACTTTCTCACCAATGAAAATCACAAGTTTACAGAAACAATAACCTTGAATCATCTCCCTTTCTTCAAACTTTGTTATTCGTAAATTCTATCATTTTCCCCATTTGACGCTTGACAATGAGAGCAAAATTTTTTCGAAACTTGTAACGGAAATAAATTTATTCCAGTTCCCAAACTTTTGTATTTCCATATCTTCTTTTAAATTTCCCATATATATTATATATATATATATATATATATATATATATATATATATATATATATATAAACCTGCACATACGAATATGCAAATGAATAGAAGCCTCCGTCTACAATATTGACACCAATCAACACCCAGAGCGCTTCAGTTCGGGAAAGGAGTAAGACAAGGCGATACCAGCTCACCCAAACTCTTCACAGTCTTCAGAAACCTAGAATAAGAAAATAAAGGAATTAGAGTAGACGGCGAATATCAGTGACCTCAGATTTGCTGACTTCATTATCCTTTTTGCTGAGAACCTTTATGAGCTCCAAACAATTCTCGATGAATCGAATGAAGAAAACATGAAAAAGTCCATATAAACTTCAGTAACACAAAAGTCAGGTACAACAAGCATGTTGGGAACAAAACAAAAACAAAAAGCGATGAAAATCGATAACGCAGAACTGGAGAAAGTAGACCACTTCATCTGCCTAGGAAATCCAATCCCACAAGAAAAAATCATTCTAGGTTGGCAGGTTTTTATAGAGCAAGGTCAACCTTCAAGAACAAGAAAATCTCGTCAGTCCTAGGAAAAAGAAGTATATAACCAATGCATCCTCCCGATAGTCACATACAGAGTTGAAACATGGAGCATGACCAAAAGATTGACCCTCGAACAGAGAACCATTAAATGTGCAACTGGAAAGATCACACGAAAAACAAAACGGAATCCTCAAAAGAAGAAGAAATCAAGCGAAGGATCATTGTAGGATGACAAGCCTTCGGTAGAGCAAACCCAACCTTCAAGAATAAGAAAATCCCATTAGTTCTAAATAGAAAGGTCTACAACGAACTATCCTCACCCACGGAACTGAGATATGGAACTAAAGCAAGAGACTGACACGCAAACTTAGAACCATGCAACATGTACATGAAAGAAATCATGCCCAACCTCACATGGAAAGAACACAAGACAGCACAGTGTATTAAAGAAAATACAGGAGTTCGAGACATCATAGAATCCATTAGAACACTCAAATGGCGATGGGCTGGACATTTTTTAAGAATGGCAGACAAGTGCCGGATATCGTGACTAACAACCAGGATCCCCACATGTCGACAGAATACAAGATGGAGGGACAAAATAGACAAGTTCAGAAAATAATGGCTTCTCGATGCTCACGAAAGAGAGATAAGGCGAATCTAGAGGATAGTCTGTCTAACGATGGACGATAAAAGATCGATGATGATGATGATGATGATGATGATGGTGATATTTGTAGTTTGTGTGAGTGTAGCAGTGTTTATACATGACTGTGCGGATATGTGTAGGCGGGTAGTTGCTTCTTGTATGCCCATGTGAGTGAGTACGTACTAACATGTTTATGAATGAATTAATACATGGGTGAATATAGGTAAACCCACCCTAAGGACAAAGTGCTGTGTATATAACAGCGCCCACCCACTGTCTATCCATGGCACCTTCCTTACCTGCCGGGTATTTTGATATTTCAAAGATATCCGTTATATCGCCTGTGACTGTTGGTGCCGTCCCCAATCAGACAACCCATCCCTACACTCATCAGTCGCTCAGAGGCGATTCATTTGTTTAATCTGTGAAAACCGTACCGAGGAACCGGGTCTGAAAATTATGACCGTACTACCGGCATGAACTGAATTGCCGGCCGTACACCAAAAACGCTACTCGAATAACTGTTTTTTAATCGCCCTACAATATTATTCTTATCTCTCGATGTATTGATTCACTCTTTTTTACTTACTTATCTACTTACCTATTTGTTTGTATCCATTTTGAACCATAAACGATTTGTTCATTCCAGATTTATTCATTGTTTTTGTAGGAATTTTAGGTTTTCATGATACGGATGTTCTGGCCCGATACGGGTCAGTAATTTATTCATAGTAGGGAGGAGAATTAGTTCCAAGTTTTTCCCCAGAACATCAGTGGGACGTAAACCTAATCAGCCTCTGCTGGAACTCGAAATCACATCGACGATTTCGTTCTACGTACTGGTAACCGTTATGCCACTCTGCACCATAGATAAAGTGACCGTATATACTCGGACTACAGAGAGCTCTGACGCAGAGACACAGAACCCTTGGCCACAGAGGAAAGTGACGTTGTATTGGTCATACGCACGATCGTGCATGCACTCACACACACGCACACACACACACACACATACACTGAACTACTGATCAACCATTTTTGCCCAACAACGTTATACTCCCTCCGTTTGTTTTTTTTTGTTTTTCGTTTTTTTTTTTTCGTCTGTACTAGAAGTCAACTCCTGAGGCTATTTTAAATTTTTTTCATAAGTATTTACTTCATTTTGATTTTAGTTGCTTTACATTGCAACCACTCAGACCCTCAGTCTACGACTATCAGTAAACAGGGTTAGTTGTAAATTATGAATTAGCTCTTGGGTAGACAAAACTTCAGAGGCTTCCAACTGTACGGTCAATGCTCTATTGATCGAGCTACAATGGCTGGCAGAAAATCAGATCTAACCCTTCAATGTGGACATGAGTATCATTTTCAATGTAGTGGGTCACATTTTTCAATTTTTATTCGGGCCACACATTTAATTCAGGAATGTTGATCATATTACTGAAAGCGTACTTAAATTCTTTCCCAAGACAAGCGTAAATTACAATCACTATATGGTTGATTTATGTAGCCAAAACAATAGTTATTTTACGATACAAATTATGAAACGAATTTTCTGAGAAAAATCAAATAAGATTTTAAATAGATACATAGATTGGCGGGGGGGGGCACAAAAATGTTGCCGCAGACTGAAAGTTGACTATATCTGCTTTAATCTCTCTTCCCCCACCCCCGATAGCTCATCGCCATATTTTTTTTTCAATTGTTTCTAAATACATTAGTTGCACTTTCTTGATATTTTTATTAGATGGAGAACTCCAAGTTATCATTAATTTTTGCTTGTTTTTCTTCCATCTTAATTATACTAAACCAAGATAATTACTTTACCTTCTGAAGGTTTTTCGATTAACCTCAACGAATCTCCCGCAGAACTTATCTACCAGCGTGTTTATAATGATGAGGATACTAATAAATGTTCCAGAGATTTGAGGAGACGTGCTGTCATTCAATATCCAGTGACAACCATCATCACATGTGAACATGCAAATACAGGAAATAATCAGAATTTTCCTTTTTACTTTACAGAAAAATGCTCTCCATTGTTTCCCTTCCGTTGAAGCTTTTCAAAACGAACTACAAATGTTTAACGGTTTCCAGAATTAAAACATAAAGAATTGGGAGCTTTTGGATTTTTAGATGAAAAGCTTTTAGGCAGCGTCTCTCTCCGGAAATGTACTTTGGATTTTGATCAAAAATCCTCTATTTTCTTTCTACTATGAATTTGAAGCCTATTCATTTTAATACAAACTCTAATTCTGAAGTCTCCTTGAAATAAGGTTAAAGATTATCTAAATGTTTAGGTTTTTATTTGTACATCACAGTACATGCTGAAAACAGTCAAGAAACAAAGTGCAAGGCTACCACAACAAAAGCATGTTGTTTTCTGGATGAAACTGAACGGAACATTAGGAACACTGTCATCGGATTTAGAGAATGATAATAGTTGTAATAAGTGAGATGGAAGATGAAAAAGGGAAAGTAAATAGATTTCATTAATGTGAATTGAATAAATATCAATGTTACATTTGACATTTGTCTTTGGTTTAAACATAAAAGAAGCCTGTGATATCTATGACAAAGTAATCATTTATGTCGCCTGAAATACCAGAAGTAGGTTTTATTAAACAAAGACAGTTAACCCCACTTTCCCCCGAAGATTTTCTTTACGTCACGTTTCAGCTTTTACGAAAAGAAGTGAAAATAGCATTCAGCGTTTGTTTTGCAACGAGCTGCTGCAAAGACAGTGAAAGCTCTCTTATTTGATTTCCCTACACTCGAGTATTGTTTAACCTTCCAATATCCTAACCTTCAACGACTCGAAAGAAGATGCCATTATAACAATAATGCCGTTATAATAATTTCCGGCCCGGGAAAGATAAAAAATAAGCAAATTTATCATAAATTATAATAAATTAAAATCTTGTAAACATTAACTACAAATATATATGATATTAGTTTATAAAAGCATACAAGCCATGTATCATAAGTTGGACTTTTAATATTTATCGTATCAATTTTAGAATGTAATTTAATTTTGCATATTTATCTTAATTATGGACTATTGATAATTTATATGTTAGTGAACCTACATAGTTCCGGACACCCGAAAGAAATAAAGATACATTTTACCTGCGAAAAATACTGCCCTATCTCAAGAATGAACGAACTTGACTCGTCTGCCGATGCCAACTCTCACCAACCCATATCGCAACGATACGACCTCTTTCAGCAAACTGCTCTTCTTCATTTAATATCAAAAAGAAAATAGACAAAGATTCCGCAAATCAGAACAGAAAGAAAGAATTTCTCTTGTTTTGAGGAGTGTTCATCACCTTTTACTGAATACAATAACGACAAATTTATGAAACGTGTCAATATGTTGAATATACACCCTTTACGATATCCGTAGACGTATATCATAATTAAAAGAAGGTTCATTGATTAAATCTTAGAAATGTTTCAATATATCATTATGCCTGAAAATTATTGCAGACTTTACAAATATACGATTATAATGACTTCGAACATCGACCGGCGTTAGAGGCATGAGATCAACAGAGGTTTCCCCCAGTACCTGAAAGCAGAGCGTTTCAATAAAACTCTTTCATAAGCTGAACTGGTGTAAAGCGAATTAATTATCATCTATTTCCATAAAAACGATTTTCTTCCCAAACACAAAACTTTGTGATGAAAGTATTTTATATGGTCAGAGATACAAGAGAGTAAGGTGAAGGAGAGAAAGGAAGAGGGAGTGCGCAGCAAAACAAATGCAGATCGCTATTTTGACTTTTTGCCCTTTTATAAGCAAAAAAGTGACGTAGAGCAAAATTTCAAAAAGCATAGAAAGCGTGTATTCCATTTTCAGTACTTGATCTTAACAAAAACAAATCTTTAAAATGCAAATAGGAAACCGTTACTCGAGTAAATTTGAGGTTCTTTTCTTTGATCTATCGGTCTGGCGCTTGTTACATTCGAGACACTAATTTGTTATAAATACATACTTAAGTATTGCTTATGGATATAGTGAACTATTTTGTTTTCGCTTCTATACTTGTAAGGATTGACGAGACCGGACTGTGTCCAATGACAATGACGAGATTGACACCTGTTTAAATATGACTGGGTGATGACACTTGGTGACATTTGGTTTTGTGATTCAAGACCCATTTTTTGCTAAAATACAATAATTATGGGAAAGAAAATGAATGAAAGAATGAGAAAAAACAAAAAGAAATAAAGAAGAACCAACAAATAGAAGAAGGAAAGCAGGAAAGAGAAGGTAGGGAAGGATAGGAGGAATGGGAAGGTAAATGAAGAGAAGAAGAAAGGAGGGAAGGGAAAAAGAAGAGAGACAGGAGCAAACGAAGGTAGAAAACTAAGAATGGAAGGAGGGAAGGAAGGGAGGGAAAAAAGAAGGAATGAAAAAAGAAAAAACGAAAGAAGTAAAGAACAAGGAAAAAAGGGAAGAAAAGAAAAAAGGAAAGAAAAATGAAGGAGTCTGATGGAATGAATGGTAGGAGAAAACGAGAAGAATAAAAATTGTGGAATAAGAGACAAAAAGAAAAATAGAAAGAAATGGACGAAAAGAAGATGAAAAAAGAAAAGAGAGAGAAACTCAACATCACAATCAATAATTGGAGAATATAGATGTTATTAATAAACTCGTTAGAATAAGCCCCTTCCCCCAGATATCATTATCCCCCAACCCACCCCACCGCCAATATCTGTTCGACCAAATGGCTCGAGAGTTTGAGCAATGAACAAGTTTAAGTTTGTAACCGGGCTTACATTATCTACATGAAATAACACAAAATACTACCACAGTGCATTTATGATTTCCTAAAATTTCCTAAACTTTTTACGTTTTGTATATCCTACATAGTGTATTTATTGTGATGCAATTTTTCGTAAAACTGACCCTGATATCCCTATGAAATCATTCGAGACTGAACCCCGAATTATCGAACCACGAATGGAAAAACAGTGAATAGCAAAGGAAGAATGCATTTACCTTTACTGTTCGGCTGTGCTACAATGAATCCACATGCAATGCTACAAGTCCGATTATCCAACCTCCAGATGTCTTACCTTTCTTCAACCCAAAGATATCATGTACAAAATGGTCCATTTTAAGTTATTTTTCGGTTGTATTTCCTTGAATCAATACTAATGAAACAAGTTCTAAACTCTATTTCCATATGTTCAGCCTTTCTTAATTGTTCTCAGAACGAATGTTGAACAAAACTGTCTTCATACTTTTACTCTCTTATTGTGCTTCAATCTTAGTGGTATGAGTTGGTCAGGGTATTATGTCTTCATGTTATACTCCGTAAGTTAACCCCATGACCTCATCATAATTCGTTCTGACGACTCATCTAAAGAAGCTATGGAAACCTGGATGTCACACTCGAGACTCTATGAACATATTGGGAACCATGATTGCGTCTGCAAGTAAATTCGTAAGGTATTTTTATTACTTTGTATTTGATGGAAGTCGAGTTTCTTCCAAATATGTTTTTGATTTGATGCACATGTCTCCTGCAAGCCTTACTATTATCAATCTCATTTATGTTCCTATGGAGAAATTCCATACAAATGCAGTCTAACACGTGTTAGTGCTAAACTAAATTTTCGTGCATCGCTAAATAGACCTGTCGGATCTTGCATACCCAAGTGAACAACGTGACATTGTATTTCTGATTGATAGTGCAAATAAGTCCCCTCTACATGTGGCACACCCAAATACAATCTAGATTGCAATTACAAATATTAGAGCATTTCAATTCTAAATTGATAACACAAGTTCTGTTCTCTACTGGGAAGAAATATTTTAAAAGATATCAGAATTTTTTGGATCAAGCAATATCTTTATTAATTTTTGACTTGTTTTTTCATCATATTTTTTCCAGTCAACTTTTATCACAGCATTTGGGTCGTTTTACATTCCCCTAGAATTACTTAGGCAGAAAAAAAAAGGCGAAAATAGGTTTGGCTGCTGCAGGGCCAAACTCAAATCCCTCTTCTATTGCAACTGAAGATTATTACTGCAACTTTAGTATTGTATATATATATATATATATATATATATATATATATATATATATATATAGAGAGAGAGAGAGAGAGAGAGAGATAGATAGATAGATATAGATATTCTATCCTAAATTAGGTGAGAATTGTTTTTTTTGTTTTTTCTTTGTTATTGCAGGGGAAACGATGTTGGTTCTAACTTGATCAGGAATTAGACAGGAGAAATAAATGACCTCATAGAAGATCTTACATATTGACCACTTTTTGAAAGTTCGCTCAACGCAACTATTTGCTTTTACAGAAAAAGCCAAAAAGCCAAAATAGCGTTCACTGGTTATTTTGCAGCCAGCTATTATAGAGATAGCGTACACTTCTCCCTCTATTCCGTACACAACAGGCTCCTGTAATTTCCATCACGCAAACCGACGACAAATCAGCCTAACGTAGCATTATTACCAGTGTGAGTCTGAAAACGCTAAAAAATGTTTCCATATAAATAAATGGTTATTGTTTCTTCACTTCACGCCATTTGGTTCACAGAAGTTTTTTTTATATAGAAGTGCCCTAATTTAGGATACAGGGGAATCTGTAGAAAACTTACCTAGTTTGGTACCAAGTATGAACAACTAGATATTTATTAAACTTAGCTAACTTTGGTACAAGACCAAATGGAGGGAAAATGGAGGTAGTAAGATAGTACTACTCCACTTCCCCAACTGTGGGTGGGGTGGGGTGGGGGGCAATAATATTCGAAATCCCGGCATTTACCAGGCCCTATACCAGTTGGAGATATGCAACTATTTTGCCCATGTAGTAAACTACTCGCTCGTTTACCAAGCTTAACTTAGGCTGGCCTAAGACCACAGTTTAATTGCAACCAGTGAGGATCAAACTCACTCCAAAGTAATTTTTGTGTAGATATGTATTGAACTCAGCTTAGCTTGATGCAAAGCAAAATTAAGGAGATACTTAGTAAAGATCAGATTCACAACAATATTAATGGTCTGCATGACGAGCTAGCTACCTAGGACGATACATTCACGCCTATATAGGTATTTACTTTTTAAATTTAGTCCAGCAAAAGGCAGGGATAGCTCCAAGATAAAAGAATTGAAAATCTATTGAATGCCACAACTTTGTTCTCTTAGTTTTGAGTTGTTTAGACACCACTGACTTAGATAATTAAGTCGAGCTAAGATATAATAACACATTATCTTCGTTTTGGTAGTCAACAGGATAACTTGAAGGAGGGATCTGAAAAAGAAAAGCTCAAAATTTGCTTTATATCAACTTACTGGAGATTCCATGACCTATCAGCAAAATCCTTGGTTTTTAAGCCACATCTATTCCCATTAACATCTTATTCAATGATGAATGTGATATCAAATTACTGCTAAGAGTTATATAATACCAAACAATCAGTCCAGCACGAATAGTATGAAATGTAGAGGTTTAAATCAAGAAGGTCTCGCCATCACAGTCAATGATTGGACAACCGTAGCGTCGAAATTCCATCGAAGGATAGATATGGTCAGAATAAATTCCACTAGGAAACATCTAAAATAGACTTGAGAATTATTTGAAAACATCTAGATTCTCAAGAATCTAGATGTTATAAATAACCCATCAAAACAAGGCCACAAAATGCCAAAAAGTTTCTTGAAAAAAATTTTAAAAGGGCCTGTGAAGTAAAGGTACCAATTTCAATTCTTTAGACAAAAGGTTATGGCCAAACACATTGATATATGCAAGAGTAAAAAAGGATAGATCACTTCGTCAGTTTTGGTGGCTGTCTTTGTTTAGTAATGAAACTTTTTTCTATATATACAATATCTATGTGAAAGTATCTTTTGAATATCTAAAGCATCAATTGCGCATTTTCATATAAATTGGCTTACAGTCAGAAGCAGGACGCCAACTGGGTGAGCTTATGCACTATGTGACCGTCGAATTTGCAGTGCTCATTCAATACGTATCATGCAGTCGGGGGGACAAAATATTCTATTACCTTGTCCTGTTAGCACCCTTCAATCCCTATTTGGCTATCACTGACTTCTGAGTTTTCTCAAAAAGATTTCAGAAAGAGAATTTTTACAGAATTTTTCAAAAGGACCTGGATGCTGGGATATGTGTATGAGGTTCCAACTGGAATACTTTGAAGGGAATTGAGGCATCATTTTTCGTTTATATTCAATAGATACCTTCCAGTCAGATTGAAACGTAAACATCTTTTGGGTCAGTGAGTGGGATGGAATTAGGATCTTTAATCAAGAAACGGAACTGTATAAAGGTTCTGACTAAAACTTGTCTTGTGTCAAGTTACACCGGACTTCCTGTCCTGCAGGCAAAATCAATGGTTTAAAACCTCTTTTATTAGCATTAATAGCCTATCTATCAAATCATGAATGTGATATTAGAATTGTCATAAATATTTATGTAAGAAAACTGGTGACTCAGCCTGTAGGCGGTGCAGAGGTGAATATCGTTATCCAAATAGGATTGAGTGAGTTAAAATCGACAAAAAAAATCATGTGAAACGATCACATAGAAAATAAGGAAATAACTGTCAAAATCGAAGATGCATAACTGGGGAAAGTAGACCAAGACCTCTACCTAGGACAACGAATCTCCATGAAACCCACGAAATAGAAAGAGATCAAGCAAAGATCATTCTAGGATGGCAAGCAAGCGAGCTCCACCTTCAAAAACAAGTCGATCCTAATAATCCTAAATTGAAGAGTATACAACCAATACATCTTACCGATAGTCACATGCTGAAACATGGAACCAAACCAAAAGACTGACTCACAAACTGAGCATGCAACGCACGCATGAAAGAATCAACCTTACGTGGAGAGATCATAAGACAGCGCAGTATATAAGGAAGAAAACGGGAGTCAGAAACATCATAGAATCCATGAGAAAACTTGAATGGTAATGGGCAGGCCATGTTGCACGAATGACATCACGACTCAAAACATGGATCCCCAGAGAACAAATACAAAACTGAGGCCGACAAATACTAGAGAGCTGAACTGGACCGATTTAGAAAATACTGACTCTGCGACGCTCATGATAGAGAATTGTGGCGAATCCTGCGGAAGGTCTATGTCCAACGACGTTAAAAGACTGATGATGATGAGGATGATGATAATGGACTTTAATTAAATATATCTTCGATTGTTCCAATGAATACAAGCTTTGGTTGAGCATTGCAGTTTACCAGAGTTGTGAATTCAATTGTCAGGCTAGGCAGTGGAATCTATATACCTTAGTTCAGCGGAACGAGCAGAAACGGCATAACGGAGTTGGATCAACGAAAGGACAACAGAAAAATGAATAAAACAAAATATCTCATTGCATTAAGATTGGAATGAAAACGGCCTACATCATGGATAAAATAAGGGGTTCCGTAAGAATTCCAGAGAATATGACCGAATATGGTAGATAACGAAAGAAGGCCGGGGGATACAACGGCCGAAACGTTGTGACTACTGAAACCAAGACGAGGAGGAGAACAGTTTGAATAAATCAGTGGATAATGATAAATATTCATCATTGACGAAACAATTTACGCTTCAATATGGACCAATAATGACAAGATTAATCTCACAGAAAAATACTTCCGTAATGTGTTAGATCATCACTGAATGCTCAACACTATCTTAAAGCTGTGCATGTGTGCTTGTGCAAACGTGTTTTGCAATCAGCGCACAGATGAAATTGATAATTGCATAAAAGATTTCAAGTTCTGTAAAAAGCTCACTGAGTTTTTATTGAAAAAAACATTGATTCCTAATAAGGAATTTAAGAGTGCACATGTTATTATTACATGAAAAGATTTACTCATGGGATTCTTGCCCCTACTGACCATGGAAAGTGAAAGAAATCGTTGCTTCACGTGTGTAGCTTATCAACTTTTTTCTTCATTTTATCTAAGCTTAAAAATGGGTGCTCCAGAGTAGATCAAAGGTTAGCAAATAAATCTCATATATCACTACCATGATAGAAGCTTTGCAACACACTAATCTAAGCTTGATAAAGGGCACTTCGCTGTGGGGCAATGGTATACAAACTTTACAGAGCGTATTGATTCCAATCCTCATCAAATGCCATACACTTGTGGCTTTATGACACACTTATCTTGATTTAATAAAGGGCATTTCATTGTGGAACTGTTGCTACTGAGAAAATTCTACATATCATTACAACAGCAATACGTTCGATTCTAACATTATGCGTAATGGTAAAATGATATATGAAACCCTCTAATGTTGTTGAGTATTTTAGAGGGTACAAAGATACAAGCCCCTTGGGAAAGCTATTTCTGTTAATAAATGACTGATTACTTCCCAGATATATATATATATATATATATATGTGTGTGTGTGTGTGTGTGTGTGTGCGTGTGTGATGACAATTTGGAAAATCTTTCAAATTGTTTTTTTATATCGATATTGCATTACGCTACATCATAGCTTCTTCAGGTTGATTTCGAAATGAAAATACAGTTTGATGCAGCTGTCATAGGAATGGTAGATAACACTCATTTAGAATGTTCTGTTGTTATAGAGATATTTTTTTTAATTGAATCTCAACCTGTGTCCATTTTATTTTTCTCGTTGGTGATGCTCCAAAAATCTAGAACATAATAACAAAACATTTTAAATAACTACCATCTTCTCTGTTTGCTGTAGAATTCAGCGTCTGTTGGTCATTTGTCAGAATTTCTACCATAATAGATACTTTTTTTTCTCGCTGGGACAATTAGTCCCTAATAAGAGCGCCATTTTCTACCCATTCATATTCTGCCATTATCTCCTTATAACAGGAAGAGTAATTCTTCATAATGAATTATTTTCTATTAAAGTTTTTACGTGTATAATTAGCTAATTTCATCTGGGTCATCGTTCAATTCGCCTTTATGCAACGTGGTCCAACATTTCTCACTTGCCATTCCGTATCCTTGACGCACCCACCAATGCTCTAAAGAATGCGTAAACGAAGCCATGTGATTCCCTGGTTGCACACAGGAAATCAAGAATGGTGGAATTCGAATTGCAGAAAGAATTTCGAAAAGGCAACAGAATTATTTTCATTAATGTCACAAGAGAGATTTAGTAGCCTAAAGACGGTCACAAATAGTTTTGATGTCACCCAAAATGTAGTGATGGAATTGAAAGGATTTAAAATGATTTAAAATTCGCAGACATACACAGGGACACATGAGATCATGTACATGCTCAAAAAGACACACACACACACACACACACACACACACACACACACATGCACATGCACACGGCCCGGCCCATAAATCTACAATACTACTGTACCCAGGGGTAGATACCCTACACCGAGAGAAAGTCGATATTGAGGAAGCTTTCGGCTAAGTTCTGAGTCTAATTTTCGGTAAAGCAGTGTTTGGATGCTTAACAGTTTTATTCTTCGTTTTGAATTCAAGCAACTATAATTCTTGACCAAACATTCTATACAACACTCAGTTCTCTGCACAATATCACAACGTTGCCGTTGCCGTTGCACGTTTCATATAAAGCATGTTTGCATTACTGATTTTTTCACTTGTACTTTGGAGGACTTGGATTGTTAAAATAAGAGATAGAGATAGGACGAGAAAGAGGAAAGTCCATAAACCTGTAAAGATTCTGTCAATATCAAAAGATCTATTTACTAAGGTTATTTTGAATTGACATAAGGACACAATTGTAAGACCCAGTGAGAATCAAACTTACTTGGGTAGTAATTATCAACGACCATTGCTTACAATCCACTACCCATTAATTAATTGTTCAAAATATTAATTAAACTCAGTTTGCACGAATTTATAATAGCAAGATGCAAGTAGAAATCGAACTCACCTGACTAGCAGATGATCTTGAAAAACAAACTTGTTAACCATTAGTCTATATCAGGTGCTTTGATTATTTCCTATGGTCGAGGGATGCTCAGGAATAATCAACCAGATCATAACTTCGGATAGACCTGAGTGATGAGTTTGCTACCTGCAGTGCTATGGTAGAAACCCACGTTAGTCATGTAGATACCAACTAAGCTGTGATTTGATTGACATAAGGCCTCAGTAATGGAGCATTGTGATGATTGATCACAAGAGGATTGATCTGCGAAACTATCTTGCTAGCTATTGCAACATGATAGGCACTCACCAGAGCCATATTACAGCCAGGTAGATTCATAGCAGGGGTAGTGAACGTTTTGTTAAGAACAAGTGTCCACATTGGCAATAATCTTCTTAAAAAGTGTGCCATCAAGAATTTCTAATATATTTGTATTTTACAAAATATTTATGGAAAAAGAGAAGAAAATGTTCGGAAGCATTCTGTAACAAGTCCGTTCTAGACAATCATCAACAGAGGTGACAGCTTATAAATCAAAGATTGCCAATTCTCTTTTAAATAAAGTCACTGACAGAAAATTATCTTGCTGCGTACCAATAAAAGTTTCTAGCGTGTCACCTTTCGGCACGCGTGCCATAGGTTTGCCACCGCCTGGTCTGGGCGGAGCACTTAAATCCAGGTTGACACTTGCACAAAATATACTAGATACCACTTCTCTTCGACACGATATTTCTAGTATAGGATTATTGAAAACACATGGAAATTATCCTAAGTGGCGTTAAATTATATATAAGTAATTGTTCAACGATTCTTTCTTGCTTTTACCTACTACATATTAACGACATTTGCTGATTTAATCAATATTAGTACCAAGCCAACCATAACAGCAGAAAACATTTTTTCATTAGAATACTATTCATGTTGTTCGTAAACGATTATTAATTCATTTTCGTAGTAGGTCAAGGGAGTATCGCGTGGCCCATTTATCATTGACACATGTGAATTACTCATGATTTCGATAATATTTTGCACACATTAAAGGTGTTAATAAAATGTTATAGTAGACCTTTTTATTGAACTAAATCGAAAGAAAGAACGAGAAAAGTGAAGACAGAAAGAAAAGAGAGTGGAAACAATGTTAAATATGGTATGATAGCTGTGAACAATGTAAAGAAGAAAGAGAGAGAAAAGAAGAAAAAGAGAAAGGAATAAAGTTTTAAAAAATGTTATAAACCGGAAGGAAAGACTGTAAAAAGGAAGAAAGAAAAAAAGAATAGTAGTAGGATAGCAAGGAAAAAGAAGGAGTTAGAAAGAGTGGTACAAGGGAGACAGGGACATAGATTGAGCAAATAAGAAATAACAACAGAAGGAAGATAGTATTGATAGAAAGAAAAAAAAGAAAAATTATGAAAGAAAGAACGAAAGAAAGAACGAAAGAAAGACGAATGAAAAAACAAAGAAAAAACAGTGATGAAATAAATCAGTAAATTGAAAAAGAAAAGGGAGAAAGACATGAAGAAAGAATGTAACATCGTTATAAAAAACACGATGGAAAAGGAAGAAAAAGCAGTAAAAGAGATGAATGATTGAAGAAAGAAAGAAAGAAAGAATATAACATTATTATAAAATTGAAAGCAAGGAAAAATAAAAGAAGAAACAAATTAAAATAAACCATCAAACGAAGAGGAAAAGAAACAAACGAAAAAGGAAAGCAGTTTTCCGAATGATGAAGAAATTATAAGTTAAATAAAAAGAAAGTACAGAGAAAATATGAGGACATTAGGAACATAGGTATAATTGGACGAAATTGAAAGTCTGCCTAATGGATCTTGACATTTGTTGACGTCGAAAGCAAATGGTGTTCCAGCAAAATGAAATCGCCACCATTTTGTTGAAGAAACGTAGAAGTCGTTATCGAATAATTGTTACAATCTCCATTGAATTAAGTACTTAACCAACAGCAGGTTTGCGTTTCGTTGTTTTTACTTGCTGGCCCTCCAGTTTATTCCCCCCCCCCCTGCCATCAATGATTCATTTTATCCTCGATAGTCTCCTCTTTTTCTTACTGTTCTGTTTTTTTAAGATGTTTTTAATCTTGTAGACCGTTGCGTTCTTGCCCTTCAAAATGTGTTTGGTTGAATGGAGTTTGTACGTGAATTGCGCGTGAAAAATGGACGGAAGGAGGAGGGAAGAGAGCAGGAGGAATTTAAGAGAGAAAATCACTTAAGATATCAAAACTAAAAAGCACTGAGAGAGTGCATACCTCTACCAACGCCGTACACCAACTAAAAATTGAAAACTGAACGAAAATCAGGTCATTTATAGCTATATTCCAAGGGAGGTAATTGGGTTTCGTTTTTTCGCATTAAGGACTATTGTCTCAATATACGTAAACCTATTTTTCTATCAAAAATAATTCCTGGATCAGCCCCCAAATTCGCCCAATACTACCCTAGTCCAAGTCCCACTGCGTTGGCAGAGGTTATTGGGGAAACGGACGAATGAAATCTAAGACACAAGAACAAAACAACGATAAAGAGGGAAAAAGGAAAAAAAGAATTTCAAGGATGTTCATTCAGAGGGAGGAAAAGATAAACATTAAAAAATACAAAGGAGAAAATGATCCGTAGAAAAGAGAACAAACCAGCTGAGAAAGGAAGGGATAGAGTTTTAAAAAGATAGAAACAAGAAGCAAAAGTTCAATGAGGCGTACACTATTGAATTAAACGTCATTATTGGTTGATCACGTGATCCTGAGTAGAAGATATCTTAGTGAAGAAACATCTCAACAAAGAATGGCTTTTTATCAAGTTCCAAGTAAATCTGACTTAAAATAGCTCAGAAAATCAATTTTGAAACATAAAATTTAGACGCCATAATTGCAAGATCATGTTACCCTGAAGGTAAGGAGATTCCTTTCAAGGGGCATTTTTCTAACAAATTCCAATTAAATCCGACTCAAAACAGCGGGGAAAATTGATTTTAATAGATTTAAAAACAAATTTTAATGCCACTATTGCCAGTTCACATGATACGTTTCCACTATGTCTCAAGTAAATCTAACTTTATACAGCTAAGAAACCATGGGAAGTAACCGAAAGACATAGTCTCTTAAAGAAAGGTGAGGAAGCCTCTAAAAATGAGAAGAGAGAGAATAACATAAAAATGCCACAAGAAAGAAAACATTGATGAACAAACCAATGGACTAGGGTTGAACGAAAATGTAAGACAGAATGACAGGAAGAAAGAATGAAGAAGAAAATGAAGGAATTAAATTATGGAAGAAAATAAAGTAATCGAGAAAAAGAAAGTAAGATGGAAAGAAAGGAAAATTGAAAGAAAAAAAGGAAAAGAAAGAGAAGCACATACGGAAACCATTTCAAAGAAAAAAAAAAGAAAGAAGCGAAAATCGAAGAACGAAAATCGAAGAACGAAAAAAAAAACATAACAAAAAAAACAATGAACATTAGGGGGAAAGGAAGAGAAGGAAAAACTGAAAGAAAGCAAATGAAAGTCAATGGGAAAAAGGAAATAACGGACAGTAGCAAATGAAAGGAAACAGAAAGCAAACGAAAGCTGGCCAATTCCATTCTATCAGCCACACCCAGTTTGAGCCAAAAGTGTCCGAAATAATTAGAGGTCTTAAGCGACTGCAAATGAATTTTCTTTCCGGGTTCAAAATTGAATGAAGAATAAATCTTTCACTACACCAGACATTTGGTATTTGAACACACACTATGACGGAAACATTGCTTAATTATCGAATTAATTAATCAGGGAATATAGAGAAGCCAATTTTGACCTGTTCAGACCCGACTTATTTATGGCAACAGGATGTTTATTTTGATAACACCAAATTCACAAATTTATGACAGAGTCTGATTTTGATTATTTCTCGCAGTAATCGGCCTTAAATATAATATTTATTTGACAACCGTGTGATCTGTTGTAGAAAGGTTTAAGATAGAATTAGTACAATCTAGTCACAGATCTTTTATGCATTTGCAAACTAACAAATCAATGAAGGTTGTTGACTACTTTATAATCAGCAATTAATAATTAACTCCCTTGGCAAATCGTTTTCTATTGATAAGAGTGAGGGAGAACTCATACTTCACTCTATTATCATTAAGTAGCGAATCATCCAGAATTTTTTCTTTCGATTCTTCGATTCTAGTTATCATCATTATCTTCTAAGCGTCTGTCGTTAGATATATGCCTTCCCCAAGATTTGTTAGACCTCTCTATCAAGGGCGTCGCGAAGTATATTCTTTCCGAACTTGTGTAGTTCATCACACCATCTTATATTCTGCTGGCCACATAAAATATCTGGAAATCCACATCGTGAGTGTTGATGTCCAGCGGTTTTCTTGAAACATGACCAGACCATTGCAATTTGTGTTTTCTTATATTTTTCATTTCTTTTTTTCTGTTTTCCTCTGATGTAAAATGTGGTCTTGTGATTTCTCCATGCGACGTTGTGTACGATTCTCCCCTGTGCACTCTGTATGCTTCTTAGTTTGAGGGTCAATATTCTGTTTGGGTTCCATGTTTTAGTTCCATGGGTGACAATCAGGGGGAAACATTGGTTGTATACCCTTCTCTTCCAGACTAATGGGATTTCCTTGTTCTTGACATTCGAAATAGTTTATATAATCCGTGCGTGTGAGTAAGTATTTCTAGTACTGAATAATCAATTTTCGACTGCTATTTTCTTTCATCATAAATCTTCAGTTGTTTCTTCTTTTCAACCCAGGTACTGGTTCTACGGCAATGAGAGAATAGCGCTGATTGGAAATAACTCATGACATTTTTTACTTAGGTAAGTCTGGTTAAACAAAAAAGAAAAAGACGAACAGTTGAACAGCCCATTCTTCCGAATGTTTGGTAGAGGATATTTTTGTCAGCAGATTTTTCCCCATTGAAGCAAGAGTCGATGGTTACTGACAACGAATCTAGAAAATCACGCTGTTCACTATTGGAGTAGGTTAACAGTGTGAGTGTGAGTAATCTGGTGATCATCTTTTCTACATATACGTGGTTATGTATACACGTGTGAGTATCTTTATGGATATGTCGATTCAAAATCAGAATATCTGATTCAAACTCCGAAGGGGAAAAGGATTCTGTAAAAAAAAATCACCCGGAATCAAGATTAATGCTTCCTGACAACTTCCTGTGAAGATAGTTTTAGTTTTACCCCGCCTAGACTCCAAATCGTACGACTTTCCGTTTCGGCAAGGTCGACAGAGAGAAAAGACAAATTCAAGTAGAAAATTTGAAGCGTTGATTTCAAATGAATAAACAAAAATTACTTCCTTAATAAGTAAATTGAATGAAAAATAAAATGCCTCGAGTAAGAAAAAAAAAAGAAAAAAAGAAAAGAAAATCGACTCGAATCAAAATAGTTTGTCCTTTTTCCTTCCATATTCCTCAGTTCTGATACCGATCTTTACTTCCCATTTTTCTTTCTTTGATTCTTCATCCTCTGAGGATTTGAATCGAAAGAAAGAAAGATACAGAGAAAAATAGTGGTCAGACATTGGACAACCATAGCAATTAAAGGTGCCCGAGGGTTCTATTTTTTCGTGTGTGTGTTTGCATGTTTGCGTGTCAGAGTACTCCAGCGCTTCAAGCCATGCCGTTTTGTCAACAGACTTGACCCCCCCCCCCTAAAAAATATTTTCTAGAAAGAAATTGGTGACCTGGGGGGCCTCATTTTGACGGGTTTATTATTTAAATCCAAATTTTCGGGAAATTAGACTTTTTGTTTACTTCATTTCAGATGTTTCCGAATGGAAAACTTCAGTGGTGTCATAAATAGAATTTATTTCGACAATATTCATTCTTCAATTGAATCTTTTTTCACTGCTTCAAATTTTGATACCATGGTTGTTCAGTTTTTGAGCATTCATAGTGAGTTTATTTCTTATTTAAAAGGAACAGATGTGAAATCCATCCGAAGTTTCTATTACCTAAAAATCCTCACATACATTCGCTCCAATGATTAAGGCGCGATTCGACCACTTTGATTGCTTCAATAAGTTCCTATGTTTAAGAAACAGAAAGGAAAATTACAAAATAGTTGGAGACAAAGAGTTGCCGACAGGATCGGCACACCATCTGTAAATACACGGTTACGTATGAGAGTTGGAATGCGAAGAATTTCAGAATAGCTCCTTATTTATACAGGGACTTTTCCTATTCGACTATATAAACTCACCAGCACTTAATTGCATAGAGGTTTAGACTATCATATATACACATATACGATAATAGGTCTCCGTCAAGTTTTATAATTACGGCACAACTTTTGTACGTACCACCAACACAGGTGAAGCAGGAATGGGAGACTAGTTTTTACCAAGTGTTCATTCACCCCATCTCTTCTTCCACAAATAATCTTTGGATGCCCATGACACGAAGTTTATTGCCATTCCCAAGCACGTTCGTTCGAATTGAAAATACTTATATATTTACTGAAAAGTTGTGGCTAGCCTCGTGGCTGAGATAGTTGAATATTTTTGAAAGGCGCCAGAGCTCAGTTAAAAACGAAGCATTTTAAATGCTAATTTCCAAAATAAGTAAGCCCTTATCACTTTGACGCAATACAATCCCCTTCTCACCAATTGGTAAGCTTGATAAATATCTAAACATCAACTTTAAGAAACTCAAAATTAAAATTCAAACATCTCAAAGAGAAACCGGAAATATGATGAATTGATGCAGGAAACCGATGTATTTAGAAGGAACAGAAAAGATCTAACACTACATACTAGAAAATCACAAAATGAAAGCTAGATAGGGATGTGAGTTGTGACCATCCAAGCGAGGGCCTAATCTAACATTTTAAAGCTGAAGATTGGGGCTTCAAGAGGATCAATTCAAGACCAGACAACATTTCAAGAAATAACCAGGAGTCACATGATTGATGTCAGATTTTCTTCAGGATCTTCGAACATATAGGTAACAATATTATATAAATTGCATATCTAGATAAAGCGATGTAAATCCTATCAAATGGCAACATTTTGAGAAATAACTCGAAGTCACATGATCGATAACATCATCAAAATTTTCTCTAAAATTCGATATATCCGTACATATTGACCACAATCAGATACAAATTGTAAATAGATAGAGCAAAGTATGACCAATGAAATGAGTTTGATGGAATACGAGAATATCTATTTGGGGATTATTAGATCATCATTTTTTTATATATATAATTTCAGTTATTCCTAACAGTAAACAAGAAATGTACAGATTGCACTGATGTCGGCATATTATGGTCGTATTTCATCTTTGATGTATGTTGCATTTTTCATGTGCCTATGTCAATAGATTGGAATCATCTGTATCATTTGAGACCATCACAACGTCAATATCTACCAAAGAGGAATGGAAAACAAAGTGTGTATCAGATTCTTCGTGGTTGTACTTACAAGGCATGAAATCGTCTTTTTTTTTGTTATCTCAAGCCATGTGTGGATGGTTCAGTAAGCTTATGTCTTCTGATATTTCAAGTTTCTTGGCAATGAGTCGTATAAACTCTTCCATGTTTTTCTTGGCTCTTCAGAAAATCTCAATCTTTTCCTCCTTGTAACCTATACTGGTCAATTCTGTCAATTCTGTGACTCGTTCTTCTAAATCCTCTCTTTTCTTTATACTGTCCTTTTTGTATGTGCCATTGATGAGCTGTACCTGCTTTTGATTCTTTAAATGACATTGTTTCTGACTAAATGTAATGAATAGTACCAGACCCATCAACCATTCCTGTTAACTTTTCTTCGGTCATAGCTATTGAATTGCAGCCAGACCATCGATGAACCATGATCAGTAAAGGACGGTCTGTTCACAAACTGAGCCATATTCAAGGATTAATTAATTTCTTTGTTATACTTTGCCCGACTGCTTGAGGGATGCATTGGCTGTGGCTAAAAATAACAGCACTGATGTTATTGGGTATTGAAATGTGAAATGCTTTTTGCAGCTTGACGGTTTTCGCAATGATCGAATCGAATAGTTCTTGTAATAAAGAAAGTGATTATCGTGTTTTTCATCTTTTCGAAGCCATTGTTCAGCTTCACCTTTTCAATTGGATTAAGATCTTCTTCACCTTTTTTTTAGGCTGACAAAGGCCTTTAACAGGGCATTTGAGGTAGCATGATTATAGAGCATTTCTCTTTCACAGTAAATCACAGAATGAAAATATTTTGGTGATCGCGTGTCAAAAGAATTAACACCGTCATTTTTCAGCTGGGGCTTCAGATTTTTTACATGATCTTCATCTGGAGTTTGATCTTTTTAGAATGAGCTATTCCCTGAACATCTTGTGGGGTTTACTGTATCTATTGATAGTCTGAATCCATGTATCAACTGCAGAAAAGACAGAGATAATGCCAACTCTGAAATGTCCTGTGGTTCCTTTTGCTTTCTTAATAAACAATTCTAACAAATCTCTGCTAATCGACAAGAATTTCCCACGCCTAATATTTCCTCTAAAACCCTTCACTTAGTTGTTTGGATGACTCTGTAAAGGATGTAAATAGATATCTGGATAGCTTCAGTATCTTATCTTATTTTGTGGTGGGACTGAAAAAAAAAACTGGTGCATCATTCCCCTCCTAGATGAGAGATATCACTGTATGTTTTTTCTCTTACAACTGAAACATTGGAACCGTCGGAGAAACAGTTTTGTGATAGAGAATGGATATGCTTGCTTCTACTTTGGTTATATCGATAAGTACACTTTCGGATTCGGATTAATTGATAACTTTCTCAATTGCACTTGTGCTTGGTTCTTCTCTTAGAGCAAAGACAGCAATTTTGGTATGTTCTCGACTTTGAACTGACAAGGGTGTACTAGAGTACCTCTTAGGGAAAGATTGAAGAATAAATACATAGATAATTGAATAAAACAACAAAAAGGGGATTAATTCCAAATTGATTAGTAATTTCTTCAAATGAAAAAAAGATTGATATATGTTTACATCGATAAAAACAATTTAAACTGGGCGGGTGTTACTTGATATTGCATCAAACGTAAGGTTTGTGTATGATCTGTTCCCTTTGACGACGAGAAAAAGCCGGCCGAGTGTTAAATTAGATATTGATGTATACACAAGGGTCATATTGAGGAGTGGGGCCGGATGTTACAGGAGATAGGCATACGGATGGCGTGTTTGATATACTTAGATTGATGATAGTCTCGAAGGCCTTGTCGTACGTTATTCTCCAGGTGGGATGAAATTAGAAACAATGGCGTAACCAAGGATCGGTCAATGGGTGGTAAATAAACGTAAACCTGCAAAGAGAACAAAGTAAGAAAAGAATGATGTTACAGTCAGTGAGACAACAGAGTCGGTGTCGGCCAATATTAGTATAGGATCTCTTTCTATGAGAGAGGTCATGAAAGGTTCGTTCTGTTGTGGAACTTCATTCCTCCATCAGGTATGACCTAGAGTGGAATAGACAGCTTAATTAGAGTGAACAAATATGTGAAAAATATCTAGATTTACCATGATGCTAAGCAAAATATCAAGTTATTCTTTACATACAATATATTCTGTTGGCTCTGCAGTGGAAATACCCTTGAACGCTTTTTTTAAGTTTTATAGTTGGAGACCACCAAACTGGAAAAAGTTCAGAAGCTGAGGAAAGGTTATTCTCTACCATCTAATCCAGAAGGCAGAAACCCAATGACAGACCATGCTACACATCTTTTGAAACATGCCTGAAATTCCTCGCTTGAATTCTCATCGTTGCTAAAAATTGCCATAAGGGGAAGTCCAACAATATTGAACGGTCCTACCTCGGTTGTTTCACTGTCAATGATATCAACTTTTCTTCTCCGATTGACACTTGAAACACAATTTTGATTGTCTTGTGAGTGTTGCCTGACGCTGCCGTTGTTTCTTGCCTTCCATCATTTTATTGTGTAGAGTACTATGCATACAAACTTCATATTCGACAAAAGCTGCTGCCCCCAGGAGACTGTTCTTGGTTATGCCCAGTTTCGCAACTACCGTGCTGCCTGTCATTCCATGAATGACAAGCCCAATCAGTGCTGCTTTTATCAGACTCTCATATGATAAGGCTCCCTCAATCACTCACCAGTGAACAAATCTTTATAGCTTTAATGTAGAGATTTGTTGTAGCATAACCTTTATCATCTCAGCGAAACTATACGTAATATAGAAGATGACACTATAGAGACTCTGAAGTGGCTAACAGTCCAGCATTTTTACCATTTCGATCGGACTTGAATGCTATTGTTTTTTTGTGTTCAGCTGAACCCTGTAACTCTTGCCGGATCATTCTACCAAATAATTTAAGTAAATCGTCATCTCTCGAGCCTCAGTGATGTAGAGCAATATGTATGTATTCTCAAGGCGACATGCAACAATAGATATCTTCCTGCTGGGAAGAAAGTCAGTTTCCTGGAATTCTTGGATTGGTTTCTTCTGTAATGTAGATGTGTGCTCAATGATAGGTATTAACAATCCCCTTTCGTCGCTTATGCTCCTTGAAAAGCTCGTCAAGGAAAGCAGAATCGTCAGAGATAATTCGGGTTCTTACTTGGTAGAAAGACGCTTGCAAAACGTTCTTTCAATATCATGATCAATCTCAGTAACTGCATTTTCGCTAGTGCGAACTTCATATAGCAAGACAGACGACAATCGCAAATATGTCATGAGATTTGCTAACTTGGTTCAATACCTTTTGTGAACCTCACTTAAAGCCTCGTCCGTATCTTTAATTTGCTTGTAAACTTCAGTGAAATGATATTTAGGCCAATGGATTGGAATTTTTATCCTCGACCAGGCTTCAGCCTTGGCTTTGAATAGTTCTGACTGTCTTAACAACATTGAATATACTGTGATTAAATTCCTCAAGTTTCTAGGTTCCGGAATGGTTTTGAAGCCAGCATAATTCAACTATTTGAGTTTAATGAAAAAGTATTTGATTAAGATTGTCTTAATGCTCGAAATACGGCATATATAGCTTCATAAACGTAATGAAAATATCATTTTATTTCACAGGCCCCAGGACAAATTCCATGGCTGTGTACCGAACAATATCAAGCTCCAGTAAATCCTCATTGGCTATGGAAAAGTACCTGCATAAATATATTGCTGAAGCTTAGAAGTAATTCGATTAAACGTTATTGTTTTCAGGTCTGTCCAAACCCGATGGTCTGTGACACCAGATTTCCTTTCAAATAATTTTTATCAAAAGTATTTTTTCTATGGTTGATACCGGAAAGGGGGTTCAACTTGTAACAAAGATCTTTATTAGTTTATATCTATCCATATTGCTTGGTAGAGCTGAATATGTCCATGCTTCTGACTATGCGCAATTATGTCTCCCGAAATATTGATTGTTTGAAAGGTATTTATTTCCTGTTTACGAACAGCATTCAATGTCGAAATTCGATCCTTTAGGGTTGAATAGTTGATTAGGTCAAATATTATCAGAAATTGAGTCTTAACAAAGAATAACAAAAATAAAAAGGCAGCTTATTGATGAAAGAGAATTGCTAAACAGAATCAAGAATGTATCTCTCTCTTTCTCTTTCTCTTTCTCTCTCTCTCTCTCTCTCTCTCTCTCTCTCTATATATATATATATATATATATATATATATATATATATATATATATAACGTTCAGTTCGATCATCTTTAAGCTTCAGCAATATATTTGTGCGGGTAATTGCCAATAGCCAATGACGATTTACTGGAGCTTGATATTGCTAGACGCAGAGTCATGGAATTAGTTCTGTGGCCTCAAAATTACTTTTCTCAGTTTCGGAGACTCAATAATCCCCTGGACAGCACCTCCCAATTGCTCAAAAAGAAGAGTTTTTGGCCCAACCTGATGCCTTCGTAATAATAGTTGCAGGGATTACAACTATTTATGGAACAGCCTGCATGTGGGACCCCCTGTTAAACTGACCTTGGGTCACATTCTGCTTTCGTTGGGAACCTGAGTAAATACGAACATTTCTGTTTGTTTCTTTTTAATTGGAGATCATACTTTTAGTTCAAGATACAGTTGAAAAAGAGGACAACCATCTATGAGTAGGGAGAAAAACATCTCAAAACTATGAGTATAAGCGGAACTGCGAAAAAAAAATGACATTTAAAAATACACAAGAGTGGCAGGCTGGAGATAAAGATCGGCCGGGGTCGAAAGTTTTTTGAAAAATAACAAAAAAGGTATTAAGCTAATATGGAGTGAAGGGAAAGAGGAAAAATGGAAGTTAAAAAAAGATACGAGTAAGAAATGTCTAAGAGTTGACATGTTTGTTTTGTTGTTCCTGCAAAATATGCTGCTGGGAACTGTTGCATCAATCTAATATATCATTATGGTCAGCCTCCTGGCAGAGACAGCTGCATATTTGGCACCAGGCACCAGTAGTCAAGATTGATTTCTAATAAATGCCAGAATTCCAAATGTGGATTTTAAAGATAACCAGGCATTTCCTACTTAGAGATTAGATACAACCTTTCTGATCACTACTTTCTCAATGTGACCCCGTGCCAAGCTTATCTAATCTAAACAAATATATGTATCATAATAAAAAATAATAGATAACAATATTAGAATAAAAACGTTTTATGATATCAATAAGCAAGATGTAAAGTGAAAGGAGGGTGAATGAAACCTATTCAGCATATTCTGTATTGGGTCTATTGACTACTACTACTCATACTAAAAGGCTAGTGGACTACACAATGCAGAGTCACTAGAACATAGTGTTAACGAATACGAACCGAAACAAAATTAACAATAAGGATGATTGATTAAAAAAACTTCAAATTAGAAGATATACACGGGGAGAAAAACAACTCCATTAAGAATTCAGGAGACAAACATAAGTAATTGCCGATGAAATGACCTGGGTATAGTTACGCAAAGAACACTCGCAAAAAGAAAGGGTATCACTTGTAATGGCAGCTCAAAACAAGTTTATTGAAACGAAATAAAGCCAAAACTAACTAAATACCACAAAATAGTAAATGTAACCTTTGCTGAGATAGAGTTGAAACCCTCAACTACATTATAAGTGAACGTAGTTAATTAAATACTCAGAATGAACACAACAATTGACATGTTTGTTTTGTTCGTGGATTGCTGAAAGTAATTCAAGCCCCACTCCCTACACCTTGGCTTACAAAACTGTACGTTTTTCTTTCAGAGTAACCTGCTTTACAGAGATAAAGGTTTGTAACTGCCCCGACACTTAACCATAGCTGAGAGTAAAAGTAGATTCATGCCTGGAAGGGCATTAGTGCAAAGTAAACATGAACAGCCCCGGTCAAAACTCGAACTTGTTTCACTTGTTCCGTGCTGCTAAACATAGCACCACCCCACACCTAAAAAAAGAAGACATAACTGGGTCAGAGACATGATCAACAGGCTATTTTCGGACGATTGGGATTTCATCACTAAGCCCCATATAAAAACTAAAAGTTATCCTGGAGAATAAACAAATGAAACTTTATGGGACTTTGAAAATCAACCAGATCACTAAATCAGAGAAAAAGCAAAAGGGAGTGGAAGTGTGGAAGAAGATCGGGATCTTACCAGAAAAAGAAAATAAGTCGTGCAAAACGAATGTTACTATTGATCATTATTGAATATTCGGAACAGTCCTTATGATCGTTGCAAAAGACTGGAAGAATTCAGAAATCAACATCGTTGAAATGGATTAAAGCGTTTTCCATGTAAGACAAGCCTCTGGGGTATGGGACACGAGGTCAGGACTCACCAGAAGTATTTTGATTTCACACAGTTTAACGGTCCTAGGGTATTCCATGTTCAACGTTGTTACAGAATGCAACAAATAGGTGAAAAACAAATAATTAATAATGAAAATTGAAAGAAAGAAATAAGGAAAAAGAAGAAGGAAAGGAAGAGGGAAGGGTGGAAGAAAGAAGGGAGGTAGTCAGGAATGAAAAAAGGAATGAAAGAAGAAAGGAAGGGACAAAGGTAGGGAGGTGTCCACAAAACGTTTAGTGTTCGCGCTGACAGCATTTATACACGGTGTTGCTAAACACAATTCTATGGAAGTTCGTTTATAGTTAAGCAAGCGACTGAATCTTAGCTAAAATCTGAATTTCTTTATTTGGAAAAATATGCACCGCCTACACTTTGAGATGATGACGTCATTTAGGATGGGATTGTAAAAGCAAAAGTCAGATGAGGAAGGTAAACAAAAGGAAAGGGTGAGAGAGAAAAAACTGAAACCAGACGGAGAGTGCGGGTGTAGTGATATAAAGAGAGGGAAAACAGAATGAGTGTATCAAAGAGAAGGTATATGTATGTGAGTGTGTGAAAGAGAAGGGGGCGGTAAAGTTAGACAGAAAAGACTTTGAAGGTGAGGAAGAAGATAAAACTGTGAGTTAGAGAAATAAAGAGGGATGGAAAATGAAAGAGAGAGAGCCAGTCAAAACGTTGGTATGCGTACGCGTATGAGTATGTGGGAGAATGAGCAAGCAAGGGATGGAAGAAAGAGAAAGAAATGATTGATTGGGTGAGAGAGAGAGAAAGAGAGAGAGAGAGAGATAGAAAGAGATAGAAAGAATAGTCCAGAAGAAAGAGTGTGTGAATTGGAGTGCATTTGAAGACAGGAGGAAGGAGAAAAAATAGTATGAACAGACTAGGAGGAAGAAAAAAAAAGAAATGAATAAGGGATTGGAAAAGTGAGAGAAAGAGTAAAGTCTCTTGAACAAAGGGATATGCAAAATGGAGAGCATGTGTGTTTGAGATAGATAAAGAGAGAGGGGGAGGAGGAGAGAGAAATATCATTGATAAGCAAGAACAAAAAGAGATAAGAGATGGAGATAGAAATAGAGGAAAAAAGAAGGGAAGGAACGAAGAAAGTTGGAAGAGAAAATAAGATAAGAAAAATGAAAAGATAAGTTTAAAAAAGAATGAAAGAAGGTAGAAAAGAAGGAAGGAAATGAAGATCTTGAACATGAAGAAGAAAAGATGCTCGTAAAGAGTGAATGAAGGGGAGAAGACAGAATATGTAAAATGTACTTGAAGTGAGTAGAAATGGGAAAAGCCGAAAAAGCAAGAAGAAAGAAACGAAGGTAGAAAGAAAGAAAAAGGAAGAACCATAAAGAAAGACGGAAAGAAAGTTAGAAATAAACGAATTAGAACAGAAATGAATAAATGAATCAATGAATAAATAGATAAATGAAGAAAGGGAGAAGGGTTTAGAATTCGGAAAAGACAGATGCGAGAAGGGAAGAAAGAAGATAAAAAGAAGAAAAACGATATGTGAATTTGAAAAAATCAAAATGGAAAACAATAGAAAAGAAGATGGTGAAAGGAATCTTAGATGTTCTTGCAACAAAGAAGGAAGCTGAAAAACCTCGAGCTAATTTTACCCAATGGAGTTTTAATGGAAGCGGGAATATTTTCCCTATTCCGGAAATGTCGGTAAAATAACGTACACCGTATTAATTCTTGTTTTGTAGTACCCTTTAGCACAAAATAACACAAGGATGTAAGTGCATGTAATATTTACTAAACTTACTTTCGTCTGGTACAAGGCTAAAAAGGGAAATTGGAATAAAATATTCCATCAGTGCACCGAATTGCGAGCGGCTTCCTACATTGAATATCAGCGTTCGAAATAATGATTTAAGCCAGGCTCAAAGATTGACCGTCGGTAGAAGTCAGGATTCCGTAAACTGAGTTTCAAGGTAAGCGGTTCAAACTTTGAAGATTGGCACAGCACAATCTTCCTGTTCCCATATCCTTCAATTTTGTCTTTGAACATATCAAGTTTCGTAAACATTGCAACGATCACTTATTAGCAATAAAAGAATATCAACAACATTCTTTTGTTAATAAAAATGTTTTGTGTGATAATTTCAGCGGCAACAAAAAGTTTTCAAACGCTATCTAGCAGAGCTTGATGTGATTTTTTTGCTTACGAACACTACAATTAACACAATATGGTACATCAAAGTACTCAAGAACCAACTCCTCACCTTCATGGAATATTGTAACTCTTTCGAGAAGAGAGTCACAAATTTATCATTAAGATAATTTCACACTTGCATTGTACTTATCGAGAACATTGTGTTGCTTTGTATTTTTTTATTTACGTCCGACCAGAAAAAACCCAGTTTTTCTGCAAATGAATAGACAATGGAGAATACTCTACTGCAGTTATCTCCCTTAATAAATGTCAGAGACGAAAAGTTTATACACGTGCGTGGTGTATTGTATAAGTAGATGTGTCATAGCTGTTGCAAAGGCTTTTATCAACATGACCAACGAATGGGCTGTGCAGGACATAGCAGAAGACAAAGAAGATTCAATGATAAGGCGAGTGAGGGGCAACTTATCAAAATCATTGTTTTTATGAATGTAGTACTTTGATATTCAGCTAATTCCTTTTATAAAAAAGATGACAGCATTGATGGGAAAGAAACACACGCTTGTGCTCTGAGGTAAGGTAAGACAGCCAATCTGGTGGGGGGACAGTCCGTAAAACCTCATTTATGAGTCATGTGACGTGGGAATGAGTCTGAGTCTGAGCTTGTGCCCAAGACAGTTTTAATGTATTATGTAAATTACTGTCTGAATTTCCTTAGAAGGGGTGTATTAATCATTATGCATGATATGGTCGCTGATGCAACCTTCTAGAACCAGCAATACCTGACAAAGGCTGGAGGGTACACGACAGAAACATTGCGAAAAAATGAACTCATAGACTGGAAAAATTCTCTGACCATATCATACATGGTGAACGTATAATTGTTGCTAGTTTTTTTTGGGGGGGGGAATGAAGAGCTTCCCACTTCCCGTCTGTTCTTTCAACAGAGATTTTAACACGGGAGACGGACGAAAAATACAATGTGTAAAACCACTCCTCTATCTACCGATACCTGAGAGGGAAGAACTGGATGCATGCCTTTCCTAAGAGTACGTAAACTCTATTCCGGCTGAAACACAATTCCCCGTGTCGGTATCTGCTACAAGCCTCCCCTTACTGTTGAAGCCATGATATCAAATGTTGATTTTTCAAGGGTATCCTAATTGGAGGAGCGGAGTAAAACTAATTTTCCCCATTTTCATTCGACCTTGTGCCAGACTAAGCACTGAAAAAATCTATCAATATGAATGAATATCATGCATGTGTTTGTGTTTGTATGTGTGTTTGTGTGCATGTGTATGTGTCTGTCTGTCTGTCTGTCTGTCTTTAGGGAGAGAAAGATCTGCCGTGTGGTATATTTGTTGCTAGCGCAGAAAACGAAATCGACAAGCCGTTAGAATTATTGTTGAAGCGGTTTATTTCCGTTTGAAAACCAGAATTCGAAATACTGTCTTGAAGAGTGTTGGTTTCATTTATCCTGCTTTCTGTCGTATATCATTACAAAGTCAGTCTTCTCTGGCATTCCATCATGTTTGATAGAGGAAAAAGTGGGTGTGTTATAAGTTGGACAAATGGCTTTCTCATCAATACCTAACATGCCCAGGCTCCAGTCGTCTTACCAGCATAGTAAACGTCGGCACCGACAATATATATATATATATATATATATATATATATATATATATATATATATATATATATATATATATATATATATATATATACATGTGTGTGTGTGTGCATGTGTGCGTGTGTTTACTTACTATGTTTAATTATTTAGCCTAATCCTGAGGCAGTAATCACACATAATCTTTATGAGTTAAATATGTTCAATTAAGTTTAATTACGTCTCAAAATTGATATCATACTAATTAATTAGTATAATGAATTATCCATCTTGATTCAGTTCTAAGCACGATCTTGCCCCATTATTAACCCTCAAAAAGAGATTTTGAAGTCAATTTAAAATAGGTTTTACTTTTGGAGAATTTTCCAAGAGGCAGGGAAAGGCAGTTATTTCACACAAGAGATATTTATCTTTATATCAACATTATGCCCTTCCTTGTCAATGTACTTAATTCAGTGATGAATATTGATCGTAAATACCACACATTTCAAGTCAAAATGTCAGTTAATGATTTTGCGTCGGACTGAAGACATTTTGGCTCTACCAGTGCGAATTGAACACACTACAATAGTAATGATACAACGAGGCGAGCTTGTCGGCCAGTGCTCAACAGCCTTGGCTCTTTATTCTAATGGATGCAACCAGCAGGAATCGAGCTCATTACATCTACGAACTGGGATTCGAGACAAGCATGTTGGATATTGCACTATGGCATGCTCTCCTCTTGACTGACACTGCCAGCCCTTCGCGCTGAAATTTATTCATTCTTGCTAGTATGTGTCTTGAAAAGTCGTTGTCTCTTTCTAAGATTTCCTTTTCGTTATACGTTTAGGCTAGGGATAAGGTAATCAGATTTCGGTAAATCCTCGACTTCACCCCAAAACAAATAATAAGGAAGCAAGAGGTAGACCAGCTGTTATCTAATAAATCATTGGATTTGAGTCCCCCTTGAGGTTATTCATTGGAAAGGCTGAAAACCAGTATACCCTCTTCTGGCTATGAAATGCTCAATTACCCTTCCTACAAGGTTCATGTCTCACTCGACGAAATTAGATGGTAAGAATGATAAATGAATGAAGAGATAGATAAATAGGAAAAATTCTGTCAATTCGCACCTTCTGTAAATGAATCATAGCAAACACCATTGTTGACTTTGAAATAAATAGTCAGGGCCAAGAACAGGATAATCCTTCTGATTATTGAATGGAAGCTGCTCATTGTGAACTCTGAAAAAGGATCATTTGCGTAACAACAACTGGCAGATAACATTAAGCAAAGGATATAGAAGTGGGAACAATTCATAATCATCGTTACATTTTTACATTCTTTGTTATAAATTCGTTGTTATGTTATTGAATTCATTATTATAAATCAATGCAAAATCAATCGGCTTCTTATTCGGGTTGATTTCTATAACAATAACGATCTGATAACATGATTTGAGATTATAGTAAACCATTTTTCCGTATATACTAATTTCAGTATAGTCTGGCAAAAGGCCACTAATATGGAACACCTAGTGATGATCGAACGTATTGCAGTAGTAGACTGTGAGACTAGGCTTGCATGTTTATATTGATATTTACACATTACTAGCTCAGTGGTATAAGGCCACAAAATATGGGACTCGAATTGACTGAAGCGGTAATGCTATGTGTGACTAGACAAACAAATATAGAGGTATTCATATCTCGTTATCCTTTTAACACATAGTGAGGCTTGAACTCAATAAAGCATCCAAGTCGGTTACAGTTGTTAGTGTTCCCAAACGGTCACCCATCTAAATAGTGATCAGACTCGACGCTGTTTTATTTTGATGGTTTAAAGAGGAAGTGTGCTTTCAACTTAAAATGATTGTTTCCGTAATCAAATTAAAATGACAAGTAGATCGATTAGCATATACTCTTATGTATATTTATATGAATTTATTATATAAGTTGTATGAATAAATTATATAAAGCATTGCCATTATCATTTTAGACTAGTTTTTCTTGAATTTTATTTTGTTGCTTTTAATGCAACGCCCAGCGTTAAGTCATCAGCATGAATCGAGCATAGAAAATAAACCCGCCATAAGATTTTATAATTGCATACCATATCTTTTGAAGCCTGCTTGAGGTGATCAGCACTTTACTCATTAGACCAAAAAGTGTCGAAATTCAGTTTTAGTCAACTAGCTCGATTCCTCTATATCTTTTTTTCCGCGCCATATTCTTAGTGTACACTTAGTGGTAACATACTTCATAGCCCTTAATTTTTAAATGATTGCCATTGCGATAAAAAACAGAAATAAGATGAATGAAAAATGAATATGGACACTTTTCTATATTATGGTTTTTTTGTATGCCTATTTGTTGGTTCGCATGTTTGTTACCATAACACTGCAAGAACAGCAATTTGTAGCGCAGTTTTCATTAATACAATATGTTAAAATGTTTAAACTTGGAGAATAACACAATTCCCTCCACCAGTGAGACACTGGTTTTTGAGTATTTTACTCAATTAGATCGAACTTGTATCGAAGGTGTATTTTGAGCAGATGTTCATAATCTGATTTTTGAAGAAAAATTTAATTTATGAAATGTCGAAAAGTCTTACAATAGGTTATTTGCACACATTTCATCCAGTTTCCTGATAAAAATAATATCAACAGGAAAATAAAGTTCTCAACAAGAATTAGATATCGTTAAATTGGTGAGAAAATGTGTGGATACCTGGAACATTGGAACCATTAAGCATATCTTGTATTTAGATCAAACCGGTTGGAATTTATGGGTCTACATCAGGATTGGCCATTCTTAACGGCAAAATAACATTATTCCGTCTGCTTCTGTACAACACATCTCTGCGTCTACATTGAATTCGAATCATCCCGTTTTTATTTGTTTTCGCAAGATGTGATTGTCGCCACAAGAGGCGACTGAACAAAAACAACGCAATTTTAAGTGGGGGTAATAATTTTCCTTTTCAAACATCATAACCATCTTTTTAGAACAAGATTCTAAGAGAATTGATACGTTTAAGCGATGGTTAGCAAGCTAGTATCATGGACCAATTCACTTGAACCGGGTTAGTCCGTACTATAAGCTAGTTTGTACGCGTTGCACTTAGTTTATTGCGTGTGCTTGTTTCTTCTACACTATTTTTGACTCTCAGTATCTTCATCATTTTGTGTTTTGCTCTTGTTTTTATCGCAGCATCTTTGGTCGATGTATTTTTCAGCATTCAATATGAATTGCAGGTTACAAGCAACAAAAAAATAAAGATTCTCTAATAAACAATATGTTGAATAGTAAGAATACTTCATACAACGTAAAACCAATGTTCAAAACTCTATTGCTATTGCTGTAAGGAAGGAGTTTTCAAAGAATGCATTCTCTCCATACTTGAATGATTGACGCAGCTCAATCTTTCTAACCCTACGCATCCGTTAACGACGAAGTTGACCTACTTCTACAACTTCAATGTCCGGGTGGCAAGTAGACAATAAGTGTGCGTGGCCTAATAGTTGAATATTTTTCACGGTGTCCAATCGAAAAGTTTGGATTTCAAATACTTGATTCGCTTAGGCAGATAAACACGCCTCATTTAGAGAATTTGCGTTACACAATCTTCCTATATTCATTCTCCCTTTATCTGACTTCTTCTGTTGTAAGTTGAGCTTTGAAAAGTGATATTGTATTTTGTTATACTATTGAAAAATCGGAGATGATATTTCTTGCACGAATTTGAATTCGTTGGTAGATATAGTGAGACAGCTTGGTAAAATAATCGTGCATTTTGTGATAAAAGCGTTAATTTGGTACATTTATAGCTATAAGCATTTAAAGAAAATAGATATTGAGCTATCTTGAAATTTTACTATGTCACCCATTTTTCAAAGTGACTGACTGAGATAACTGTTTTCAGAATAATTTTGACATTGAGGATATAATTGGTTGAATTCATTTACCGCACACAGTTGCAGGGATTTTTATCTAGATAATACATGCAAGTTTTTGAAAATTAAAAATGACCGCTATTTTTCATGATGGTGGCTATGACACAATTCCAACTCAAAATAAATGATCGCCATAACAACTCCCACTTAGTGTCCATCACGAGAAAGTGTATTCAGTGACAGAGGGCTTGTGCAGTCTAGAGCAGTTTTTTGAGATTGCACTGTTTAACACGACCCCTTTTACATTTGCTGGAGATATAGCTGAACTGGCCTATATCTGGTAGTCAAGTTCAAAATGGTTTTTATTATCCCTCAGATGTCTTTGACCAGCTCCATCTACACGGTTAAGGAAGTTATTATATGGACATCAGTATTTAACCCCATACATGCTGATCATCTTGATTTGTGAAATAAAAGGAAGCTTCTGGGCAATTCCAAAGTTCCAAATTCGAATTCTGCATCATAAAAATAGTGTGATCATCCATATCAGACAACTTATTGCAACTTTATCGTAATCACAATTTACATACCAGTTACGGCAGCCATCCTTTTTTTCTTCTGATTTTCATGTATTATCCAAATGACAATTCCCAAGAACTATATGTTTTATATTTGTGAAAACATTATTTCTTGTTCAAAATATCAGGTGTGCCATTTTATGATTCTGTAAACATCATCATCATCATCATCACAACTATTATTCACTCATGTTTGTATGCTTGCCTTCTCAATATCCCCAAGAGTTCTCAATTAAATTCAATGACATTTTGAGGAAGATTTGGTCATGGCTTAAGGGATAATTGTTTGTATTTGGGGGGGGGATCTATGATTTCCCCCATTAAGGGATGTGTTTCAAATTGTTTTTCATAAGTTTATATGCATTAATTCATGTTTGGCTGTTGTCTTCACTATTTCTCCAAGAGTTCTCAATCAATCCCGATGAAATTTTAGGAAAGGGTATGCTATGGGCTCAAAAAAAGGAACCATTAAAGTTTTGAGTAGATCTAGAGAATTTTTCAAATTGAGAGACATTTTTTCATAAATTAAGACAATTGTCCAAATCATGGAAAGCCAAAACAAACACAGTTACCAACCCATGTATCATGAGTGATTTGATTTTTATCCATTTTTTAATTAGTTTCTAATTAGTGTACAGCGTTTGCAGAGTTATACAGTCCCTATTTTTATTATTATTATTAAATTTACTTAATTTTATTCTGATTGTATGTTTTCAATGTCATTATTTCATTGATAGTTCTGTTCTATTTCATTGTTACTTTCTAATTTTATTCCATCTTATCATTTTTGCTTTGTAGATGAAACATTTTTGCTAATATCATTCCATTAATAGGCTTAATTCTTTTTATAATTGTTGTTGATAACACATTTTCACTAATATTCCATTGTTACTATCATGAACATAGAAATGATAACATCAAGCTATGGTGAACGTCTCATGGGTATTTGTTAATCTTAATCCCAGCTCAAGGCTAATGTATTTGGACACCTTGTGGGGATCGAATCCACTGACTAAGGAACATGGTCCATGAGATTGGCTTTCTAGTCATCTCGCTACGGTATACGTCATTGCCACTGTTTTCTCAGAATTTAAGGATTTTTTTAAATTTTTGAAAGATTAGGTTTCATGTCGGCGTTGCTCGTCGGGCATGTTTCCTATCGCCTTTGCAGACGACATTCTGCCTTTCTACTTTTTCCTCTTTTTGTGCTCATTCTTTCACTTTCCTTCGAAAAACTTTTTGTTAACAAACTTTTTGGGTATTCTTCCGATTTTTAAAAATTTTTAAGCTTTCTATTTTGTATCTTTTTGTAACTTTCCCTTCCTACCTTATGTTTAATCTGAACATATTTCTTATCCTATACAAGCCCATCAAAATACTTCAGATGGAGATCAAACAGGACCTTAATTTTCACAAAGCTTTTCACGAATTTCACGATACATGAGCAAGATTCATCAAATAAATACCAAGTCGGGTTTATGTTGCCCCGAAGTAGATCTTGAAATTCTATCCCATTACTATGTATGGAAGGTCATTTATTTTTCATAGGCCTATCCTAACCCCAAAGGAAGGTAATCTATGTTGGACAGTGATCTTAACTTTGATATATGACCTCGGAATGAAGGGCATAAATCATACTTAGCAGACAATTGTAGATAAATAAAAGTATCATAAATACCCAAACGAAATACGTGATCATAAAATATCATTCCAATATCGATAAAATGGTAGACGAGTGAACAGACTAGTTGTAATTCAGATGTAGCATATCAATATCACCGTTATTACCACTCAAAATCTCGTTGATTTCAGGGGAAAATCATTGAGTCACAAAAGAAGTAGAAGTGTGAAAACTATGAAACTCTGAAATAGGTTTGCCGGTGAATCATATAATAATAAGACTATCAAATACTCATTCAACATCTCTTGTGGTTGCGATCAGCTGTTCTTTAACTATACAGGCTATAAGTGGTCAAGATGATCAACACGTCACCATGCCAAATTCAAAACTTCTTGAAAATGTGGATGAAAGTACCGAGACCTTCATCTTATGGTTATTCTTATTGTTTATCTATTATTCCAAATTGAAGCTGCTCCTTGAGGCTGGAGTGTCCTCTACGTCGGTTTGTATGGGCAAAGTTTTGCCAACTCCATCATTCACTAGGTTAACTTTAGAATATATTTTAGCGATTTCCAGCATTCAATCTGTGTGTTGTGCATGGATGATCTGAAAATGACTGACAAAGATCAGAAATTAATGCAGGTGTATTTGGCTAAACAGGGTTATCATAAGAATAATGAAACTTAATTGTTGATGGTTTTACCATTATTCATGGCCAAAAATTTGGAATTATCACCTTAAACTTTTCACTTTGTGGTTTAATAGCTTGATATTCTGGCTTCATGAAATATAGCTGAAAAATTGATTAAAATATTTGAATTATTAACATATTCCTTTCTGGATCAAAAAGTGAAAAAACAATAGAATCGATTTGTAATTTGCATTTCTAAATCAAATATTAACACAAGTTTAAACCTGCAAATTAGTCTACCGATGGAAGAGAGTGCTTGCAGATCTTAAACTATTGAACTGGGGTAATTGAAAGGAACATGGCTTCAACAAGCAAGTTCTCAATTGACATTATGCAAAGGATAAAACTTGAGAAGGAAATCCAACATGAAGTAGTGCTAGTATAAAAAATTGCAGAGTTTTGTAAGGAAAAAATACAGGTAAGGCATAAAAGATGTCAAGGCATCGGGATATAAAACTGGAAGCAACATGACTTGAAAATAGAAATTGCACCAGAAAACAAATGAAGACAAATGACTGAAACAGCAGTCAGTGATTGTGATGTCTGAATCCGCATAGACCAATGACTACTTGATAAAAACAAACGAATTTCCCCACTCGTTTGACATGAAGTTGCATATCAGATAAAGGACCAGAAGAGATGGTAACCACTACTCTAACAGTCAATTCAGTGGTTTAAATTGAAATTTGGGACACTTATCTCATTCCGTTGATAGAAAATAGGTTTGGTGACGATGATGTCATTTTTCAGGATGATATATCTTTTCACAGAGCAATGAGGAGTGTTGAATCTTTTTCTCTTGAAAGACATATCTGCTCTCTGATACAGTCAGCATACGGTCCGGATCTCAAATCAGCTGAAAATTTATAGAGGAATTTTTTAGAAAATATCCATAACAATGCTCCATCTTGCAAAGCTGATATATCAACTACTATTCGTGAAACTTAGAACCAGCTTCATGAAGAATATCGTTTTTCATTACTGAAGCCCATTCCTCGAAGAATTCAGGACATCATAAAATCATGAAGAGGAGCAACAAAGTATTAATTGTGATTTTTTGTTGATGACTCCATATCATTCCTCAAAATTAGGTGATTTCACATATTCTTCTCTCCTTGGTCTTGAAAAAGTATGCCAATTATTTGAATTATTTAATCTACTTTGTTTAAGCTATTAAACAATTTTTTGTGTGTAATATCTGTGTTTTTTTTAATTTTATTATTATGGAGTAGAAAAGATGGATGAACATCTTCAACGTGTGGTGATTCCATATTTTTCACCATGTGTATTATAGAAATAAGATTGGCTGCAGAAGGTTCAAACTCTACTTGAACTTCTACTTCAACTGCAACTTTCGTATTGTTCGTATAATAAATGAAAAATCATAAAAAATATATATCTTTTATACGATTGCATTTATGTATTAGAATAAAATGCGTGTTTGTGTGATAAATCTTCGTTAATATCGAAGACTTGTCAATTTAGTCGGCAAGGCAGCCTTCTAGCAACTATTTGAAGGTGAATTCAAATCACGGTAAGGAAATGTGAATTTACATATTGGTTTCCATTGTGATGAGGATGGTTCTTGTTCTTAAGAAGAAAAATAAAACCAATACCAGTTTTGGAGATTGACAAAATTCGTAAATATGTGTAGTATAGAAATAATTTTCCAGAAGAAATAATTCGAAAAATAAGAAGGCAATTGTCATCCAGTAATTGTTTATTAGCGTAATGATTTGGCCATTAAATGAATATTTAGTGTGTTTTGACAATTACTGATACAGAGTAACACTATGTCTCCTCAAAACTTGATAGTATGCTCAGCTTAGTACAGAGCAAAGTCAAATAAGGGTATGAAGATTGTGTTCCGTCAAATTTTCGAGTGGGAATGCCCTGCTTATTTGAAAAGTAGCATTCGAATGTCTAAGCTCTCTCCCCAAAATATTTTTATCATTGATATTTATCAATGTTAACTTTGTATGGCTCAAGACCTGATAGAAGAAAAAGAGGCAGGAAGTGTGGCTTTCATCATTCTTTTCCTAAATGAAGATGGTTTCCTGCTGAGAAAATCAGTACTCGAAGTATATATAGTTTAGTTTGTTTAACCTAAGATCAAACATCGAGCAATGGGACAGTAGGGAATATGCAATCCTCTCAGGCACGCCTTTCCGCATATCCCTGTTTCCAAAACATAAGACGAGTTACCGCCCCTGATGAAACGAACATTAAGTAGGCTATTTTGATGTACCAAAAACAAACACGTCGATTTGGAACTATAAGCAGGGCGTTATGTTCCTAAGAACAACATAAAGAATAACAGAACCGTTACACCGAACGCATTCTACGAAACCGTCGGATTGATCTCAAAATAACGTAACTGGTCAGACAGAGAAAGATCAATAAACACTTGAAGACGAATTTAGTAAATATTGTAGAAAATGTGTCATTATGTCGGTGAAGAGACGTTCCCTTTTCTGTTGATGGTCGAGCATCCGTTATTTCCTCAACCTATCCAACTACAACACAAGACAGCATGAGGAAAAGTAAAGTTTGTAAGATTCAGTTACAATGTGTCTAACCAGATAATCCATAGTAAAAATTAACTTTTTACCCTGGCTCGAACACTGACCTTTCAGAATAATGTAAAATATTTCCACCACAAGACAGGTTATTGATGAAATAACGGCTTTCCACTCAGCGTAGAATCAAAATTAGCTTTGTAAGCTCCCTAAATAATGCATCCAAACTTACAGAGTGTACCCAGAATGTTTACAGACTTTGTTACAAGCAACTGAGATTAATACCTTAAAGTTATTTTATCATAAAGAGTTAGGAAGAATTAGTGTTAGCTTTTACAAAGTGTATCGTATTT
>OY735201.1:19051176-19094400 GCA_963457665.1 Thysanoteuthis rhombus
ATAATTCATCAGAAAGTTTTTCTGATGATTTTAGTTTACAATTAACGAGACATCAAGTGAAGAAATCCCATTTGTATACCATATCGTGCACATACACACACACGCGCGCACACACACGCGCGCGCACACACACACACACACACATATATATGTATGTATATATATATTGGGGGTGTAAATAATGGCAAATAATTATTCAAGATACTTAAAACAATATTTGAAAGAATGGTATTAAGTTGGAAATCATGATTTACGCAATGTTTGGAAAATCTTGGCAACGTCTTGACGTTTACCCATGCCTCAGTTGCTTGTGCGTTTGCACACTCGAAAAATAATTTGCAGAAAAAATGATAATTTCACTTTATCTAAGTAAATATCATGGTTAAATAGATAATTGCACATTCAACACTGTTCACTCTCTATGCTTAGACTGGAGAAAAGAACAATGGAAGCGTAGGAATGAGTCAGTGAAGCTCCTAATATTGATGCACCAGGTAGTAGTTCTGTTGTTTGACGTCACTATTTGTCTATTTCTCTTAACAGATTCGACAAGTATAATTCTTTTAGTTTGGCATCAGCATAATCTCAGTCACATTTGGTCAAAACACTTATTCGTAATTTACATTTTGTTTATGTTCTCATCATCGAGAAACGTGAGTCCTGCCCTCCCTTCATCAGGCTTAAATTGAATCTTTTTCTTTTTCACGTTCACTATTTGTCTTGTTATGTTTCCTACTATCTATGGTACTAAAGATTCAAGATACGTGTATAATCAGAGGTTTAATAGTTAATCATCCCTACCCTAAACAGACCGGTTTAATCACTGTAGCTGAGTTAAAATTATTCATGTGTTCTGACATTTATATCGATCTATGTATCTGAGCTTTGCATAGCCTTTATCGTTGATGATAGAAACTTAAAATTCTGCACACACACACACTTCTCTCAATGAGTAAGGAAAATATTTTGGCTTTTTTTGAAACTCACCTTGAAAGTTTTCAGTTGTAGGTTCAATATGCAATGTAAATTTACGCTAGATCAGTCATTAGCTCGTGTCTTTTTTAGTGATCACAGCTCAGCAAAAGGCAAGAGAAGTAGATCATTCATTGATTACCCTTTTTTCTAACTGTTTAATCAATCATACCCCAACGCAGCATATTTGGGTGGTGGTGATTCATAATTTCCCTCGGGCTGTTTTTCTGGAGTAGTTTATGCATGATTAAACCCTGTGATTTTCGTGGCTAATAGCATGAATGAAGTTGGCTCAATCGGAAATGACTCTGGAATCATAGAGATATTACCACAGGAGTTGAATATACATACAAAGCCACGTTTAGTGATCATTTGGGGATAGTGTCTCTTGAATAACAATATTAAACTGATAACATTAAGCATTTGATATATTGAGAAAGTTATTGATTTTGATCACTTTAAATGAATTCATTTGTGCTGGAGAAATAATTCATGATTATGATAAGCCACTTCCTATCTCTCCACTATATATATATATATATATATATATATATATATATATATATATATATATATATATAACGTATATTTGACACCATTTTGTTTGATGGAAGATGTATATATCTTAAAAATATATAAATGAAAGGTATGTCTTGCTATAAAATGTACCTAAGCATGGATTCACCCCAACCAAATGTGGTATGCCTACTTAATAAACATGGTGAGAGTTTCAAAACAAAAGTTTTGAAAAAAAACAGCTTTTGGAAGGCATTAGAGTGCAGGTTCTATTTTCAATGTAACTATAATAGCAAAATAGGAAATTACTTTCTGTCCATATACATATTTTCTAATATTATATGTTTATACACAAGGAAGTAAAAAGTTAAGGAATACTTTGTCCTCCCTTGCAAATGGTCTAAAATGACAGTAATCTCTCATATATTTCTCTTATCTTATGTATATTACATAATATATTTCTTGTATATGAATCATGAACAAGATGTGTCTGAAAGTATGTCACGCAATAAAAAATAAGTAAACATAGGCGCAGCCCAACCAAATTTGCAAATCATTGTCAAAAAACATTGGAAAATTTCTAGAAGGTAGTCTTTTTGCTCTGAACTGTAGGAGTGCCACAGTCGGGATCATAAACTTCTAAAGGCTGTCTTCGGACATAAACTGGGCATGGAAATTATGTAAATGAAGATTCGTCTCAGCATATCACATTCTTCCATTGGTGCATTGTCCAATTCTTATGGTCATTACACTATTTTTTCACGACATTTCAAATTGAGTTTGATTTGCAAAATTTCCGTAGTATCCAACTACATGAAACTCGATAAACTAACCTGAGAGTCGTGGAAGAACATATGCAAGAATCTGCAACGTATTCAAAGAGGTTTTTCAGTCATTCGAAGTTTTAAGGAGTATTAATGTAATGTCCAGAAATACTAGTGAAATCAGGAAGTATTTCTTTTTATTTTTCCCAACTCTATATATATTTATACACACACACACACACACACACACACACACAAACACACACACACACAAACACACACACACACACATATATATATATATATATATAGAGAGAGAGAGAGAGAGAGAGAGAGAGAGAAAGACACAGAGAGAGAGAGAGAGAGATGTGAGAGTTTGTGTGCGCACGTAACAATGAGTGAGAGAAGTCTAAGTGAAATGCTGGAAGAAATAACAAGTAGGGACGTGCCATTCTTAGCGATGAGCTCTGTGTACATACTATGACAATGTTAAGCGCCAAATGATTCATTGAAGCGATTCTCCACGTAATCCCAATTAAGAGCCTTGAGCTTTTCCTGTTCATTTGAACGGATACATGTTTCAGCGTCCCTGATTGCCCTTTGTTTTATAACCTGAATAAAAGTGTCACAATTTAATGGGCCACCCGGTAGGGCCATCGCCAAACTTGATGATGGTAATGATGAAGATGATAATTCGGTTGCTATTTTGAGTGCTGTCAAACATCTTTTGAAAGAACACTGAATATTTCATTGCAGTAAGCAATTCATTCACTGCTTCCGAAAAGAAAGAATATGGAGCGAAACAAGATATCAAGTTGAAAACAAAAATTCCCAGAGTAATCTTTTTTACAATCTTAAAGAAATCTTAGAAGCATTTTTGATGTTTACAAAGCTGTTCATTGCTTCTGCAATCAGTCAGCTGCAGGATATCGATTACAAGTTCAACTTCTTCCTGCTATCCAAATGTAGAGCGCTCCAATAAAAAAATCTTGCGTAAACTGGATCAGTGTAAAGCGAAGAAGCAATTACCATTAATTTGTATGGGGAAATTTTTATCCTTCCCAGACAAGAAAGACGATGACGACGTTATTTTATACTAAGACATTGGGGGTTGGGGGAGTAGAAATTACCGGAGACTGGGTGTAGGGCAAAGAGAGAGAGGGGGGAGTGCACACTGTCTCTATAACGGCTCGCTGGAAAACAAATGCTGAATGCTATTTTCCCTCTCTAAAAAGGGAGGGATATGTATAATACGAAAAATTCAGAAGCTATGAAAATCGCTTTAACATGAACTTACAGAATTGAGTATTGTTTAACGTTTAAACTCTAGTCTTTTTCTTCTTGCTAGACACAGACAATCATTTTCTAACAAGGTCGTCACTGTCAATGAAAATGGATTTACTCCTAGAATGAAATCAGCAGAAAAGTGTGGCTAAACTGAGGATAGCCTCCAAAATTTCTAGCTAAACGAAATCTCCAGCAAGAAAGAATTTTTTCTATGATTTATGATATTGTAATGATTATGATTTGTTAGAACTTAAAGGATGCAACTCAGCAAACAACTCAGGCCTTTCACACTCAAACTATCTCGGCTATCGCTCAATGAAACATTCCATGTCAGCAGTTCACAACGTTTGAAGATATCAATATATTTCTTGTAAAAATTTTTGAATCAAAGTTAGAATCGTTCCTTTATTATAAAATACACAATTTTAATGAAATTGGCCTTAGGACCATTATCATGGTGTTAAGTTCGATCCTTACTTGGTGCCCACATAATGCTAGACACGAACCATAATATGAGAGGGTCTCACCCTTCAGTTTTGTTTAAAAAGGAAGTTCAACATAACATTACTACTGTAGTGGTGTTGCAGCTCCTTTACTCTTAGTTAAAATCAAATATGAAAATGATCAAATATTACTTTTTGCTATAAAATCCCTGAATTTATCTAACTATACAAAACATCACCTCTTCCGTCTAATCCTTATAAAAGACTTCATTCGTTCATTTGCCCCGGTTTTCTAGCTGCTTACCTTCTTCCTTTGCTTACTAAACTCGCGGTCGGCGTAGTTTCCATTCTTCGACTGTAACTATATAAATCGTCTTTTGAGTGCTAATCTTCTTCGACGTAAGAACCCGAATGAACTTTATAGCTTCTCAATGCAAACACTGCAACTATTTCACTTATTTCATTTTTAGTGACAGTGCAAACACTGCACTTATCATTTCGTCCTGTCAGCTCCTTCTTGCACCTAACCTGAACCAACCGCCTTTTGATAATCTAGTTTGGTTAAACATACCACTCACTATAATACACACTTCTAATCAAGCTCTATTCGGTAGACAAACCAAACGATATTATGCCACGCGTTTCCCTAACTAGTCATTTTTCTTATATTTAATTTTTATGTATCAGAATAACCCTATAAACTGAACAGGCCTCTTTTCTGCAAAATTCCTCGATGAACGTTCACCAGATTTCAGTGATATCGACATTTTCAATGCACACATCTTAAAGTGATACTTATTGTTGTCAATCAACCCCAAACATTCAATCATATCAAAATATTGATATTAATCGTATTTTTTATAATGTAAACTTATTCATAACAATGAATTCAATAACATCACAATTATATACTACAAATAATGTAACTTTTTAATGATTAGTATAACTTATTCCGATGTTTATATTATTAGCTCAATGCTATCATCCGCTTAACGTTATCTAAAACTCCCTGTTTCTAAACGATCACAATAAGCGGCTACCTCTGTATCTTGTATTCGTTGTTTTCGTTTTTTTTAATGAAAATGAAAAAATAAAGGAAGAAACAGTGACACATCACGTTATTTCGTGCTCTTAACCATCAAGCTTAGCCGCGTCAACAGTTGAGTAATTTATGATGGATCTAATAACAAGTTGCTCGAATGAATTCATTGGTTTGGAAGGTTCCCTTGTTATACACCTCATTACACTTAATTGACAAGTAAATAACTGAAGTCAAGAAGAAGAAAAAAAGATGTACCTGAGTTTAGCAGAGCAAATAAAGGTCGTTACGTTTAAAAGTCGGGGTCACTCCGTACCAAAGGTGAACAGGAAAGGTATAGGCGTGGTCTTTAAACTGCAAAGTTCCATTTCTGGTGGTAACCTGAGTATTTTTTTTTTCGGAATAAAGTAGAAATACACTTCAAAACAAAATATTTTGCATTATATATGTATGATGCTGATCATAACAGCAACCACAAAAGCACACACACACACACACACACACACACACATATATATATATATATATATATATATGTGTGTATATATGAATGCAAATAAATGATTATTATGGATGATTCAAACCTTGTTGATGATTTTCTATCATGTATATGTGTGTGTGTATGTGTGGGGGTATGCGTGTGTATGTGTATAAAAAAAATGGATGTTTTTGATCTGACAAAATGATAATGAATTGTGTTATATTATATGAAAATATTATTTCGAGATGATCTACCGTTGTTACCTTAACAGAGCCCTATTCTTAAATGTGTGCAACCTAACAAAGATGGCGGTATCCGCACGTTTGAATCAAGGGAAAATGATTTTTGGATTCACGTTATTAATTGATAGTATTCAAAATCAAATTCTATAATTTTAGTTCGTTGCTCAGTTATGTACGTTCCCAACGGATCCTTTATGTATCCAGTAAGAGGAAAATAAAAAAAAGTCACATTTGAATCTTTCATCTTATATTTATATATATATATATATATATATATATATAGCTGTTGAAGGGGTTTACATTGGTATATTCAGTGAATTTGAATATGGGTAATCCAAGATTTCACAAAAATGTTGATAATATATTTTTATTTAGTTATTTATTTTTTAAAGATGTATGTGAAGAGAATGTGTCAGCATTTGTATGTTTCTCTGTGGGCAATCAACAATTTGAAAGAGTGGAGGTACTGTGATTTTTATTTATCTATTTTTATTTATTTATTCAAGTTTTTGAAATGTGTGGGGTTTTATATTTTAATTTTTGACAAAAATTTTTTAAAGAGGTGAATGTGTCTGCGTTGGTATTTTGCTATCTGAATATACGTGTAGGTATTCGAAAATTGTAGAAAATTGTGGGTAGTGTAGTTTTTATTTGATTTTTTTAAATGAATTGTTTTTTGTTCGCTTCGGTTTGTTTTATTTTTTAATTTATATATATATTTATGTGCCAACTTGTTTAAATGTGTGTGGGTGTGTCGGTTATATATGTTTTGTCTTTTGACTTAGTTCTTGGATGGTGTGTGTATCTGGTGTTGTATGTGGTAAGTTTGTGTTGTATCGATATTATCCTTGCGCTGTGTTTAGAAATATTGTTGAAATCATGACGTTCTTTAACAGTATTGTTTGTAATAATAAGTGCTGTTTCTATAATCTGGGGAGTATTTTATTATCCTGTTCTCTTTTGGGGAGCAGGAATCGAGTGTGGTCTGCTTCGTAGCGGTGTAGTACTAAGTCGTTTTTATGATCCTCTTTTATGAGAGCACGCCCTTTTTTTTTGTATTTTTTCGTACTCTCATATATAGAGATAGATAGATATCTGTAGACAAGTCAATAAGTTCGTGGCTTAATGATGAAAAACACAAACACATTTATTTTTCACAAAATATTCCTTTTTTTAACGTAATCTTCTTCCTTGGCTATGCAGTTAACCTTGCACTTCTCCATTACTGACATAGATCGCACAATATACAATGATATATCAGATCAGAATTCAGCATGTCAGGCTTAGTTGTGTTATATTATATTGAAACTATGTTTGAAATTATCTCCAATTATTACTGGGTGAATTTTGGCCAAGACAACGTAAATAGAATATGGGGCTGCTGCAGGAATCAGACCTGCCATCGATAAGGTAGCCACTTCAACATAGCTGTTGCTCTTACGATTGAAACAACTGCTGATAATGCAAAGGCCCAAATGAATGCTTCAACTCAAAATTCTATTCTTTTTTTGTTTTTTTATTCACTGTCTATATCTACTCTATTTGTTTCTTCCAACACGGATGATTATATTATTAAGAAATCGATATATAATCTGAAGGAAATATCTTTAAATTATAGTCAGAACTGGTCGTAATTATACCTCATGATAGTAACATAATGAACTTTTCAACTACTGTGCATCTGATAAAATAATATTTGGTATCACTGCCTACCGAAAAAACGACACAACGTATACATCATAGTTCAATTTTGACTATCATTATTGAGCGACGTCCGATTAGATACCATAATATTTGGTATCATTGGTTTCCGACTCAACGACGCATCAGGCTGGCTATGTAGGCATCACTGTCCTATATTACCTATCATTATTAAGCAACATTCATATTTGGTATCATTTTACATTGTTATATTTTGTACTATCAACAGTACCATTCTTTATCACACATTGTAAAACATACACAGTATATATCGGTTAATTAGGATAGAATGGAAATTCAGCTCAATTAAGCAGCTGATTTGATAACGTGAAGCAACTTAAAGATAATTTAGACTTTTACTTTTTTTGTTTTAGCAAAAAAGAGTAGAACGCATAAAATAAACTATTTTCAAATTGAATTGCTTAAAAAAAATGCTTTTACCATGAAACAAAATATTAAAGAATCCTCACCTATCTCTGCACAAAAGTCACCAAAAATCTATGTTTTTCATTTAATTGATTTAATAACACATTCAGCTATTGTGATGCAATGGTGTTCAGATCATTTATCTAGTATTTCATACCACCATCATCATTATCATCATCATCAGCCTCTAAGCATCAGTCGTTGGACATAGATTTTCCTCAAAATTCGCCTGGCTTCTCTATCGTGGGCGTCGCGAATCAGTACTTTCTGAACTAGTCTCATATTTGTCGGCCCCGTTGTTGCATGTTATATCTGGGGAACCACGTCATGATTCGCGGTGTCCAGTGTCTGTCTGCTATTCTCACAATATGACCAGCCCACTGTCATTTGAGTTATCTTATGGATAATATAATATCCAAGAATCCATTTTTCCTCCAATATATTGTGCTCTCTTGTGCTGTCACCGTCTTATGTTGTGCATAATCGCATGGTTCTCAGCTTAAGGGTCAGTCTTTTGGTTACTTTCCATGTTTCAGCTCCGTAGGTGACTATTGGGAGGATGCATTAGTTGTACACCCTTCTTTTTAGCACTGGCGTTTTTTTTCTTGTTTTAAAAGGTTAGATTTGCCCTATCAAAAGCTCGCCAACCAATTTCTTCTTCTTTTGAGGATTTCATGGAGATTTGTTATCCAAGGTGGATGTAGCAGTTAACTTTCTCCTGTTCTACTTCTTCTCTTTAGATTGTTGTGTCAGTCTCTTAAAATCAGCCCAGGTATCTAATGAAGGTAACAGACTGCCTTCACAACCTCATTGCATAAAATAATGTCATAATCCGTCGACATGTTTCATTGCTTCCTGCTTAGTCACATCGTATTTTTAGAAGTTTGAAATTTAGCATACACTAAATGACCAAAGCAATTGCACTAATATTCTGAAATTATGGACTATACTGAGATATTGAACTAAAGCTGACTAAGCATTCGGGTAGCTAGCAATGACTAACCCAAATGTCACTTCAGCATGCTCACAATTGCCCAATAAAGGGACTTGATGACCTAAATCAAGGATCAGCAACTTCTTTTTGTAATGTCCCACTTTGGATTTTTTTACTTTTCTCAATGGCCCACATGTGTATAATATCATATCTTAGATATAAAAAATTGTACTTGAGGCCTATAAATTCCAAATATTTACTCGTCAAGTGAAAAGTAATATAAAAATCAGCATGAAGTGTTTATTTATACACAGTCACATTAATAGCAGTTAATTAATTGTTCCCAGAAAAACAAGATCAGTGTGAAGATTGTGGTTTCATTGATCAGCAAATTTTGAAATATAAGATGTGCGAAGCAGGAATTATCCGTCTCTTCAAATTAACATCCAAAAGACAAGTTTTTTGAGAAGATTTGATGTTTTTCAAACATAAGATCGCTCACAGATATACGTATAACTGAAAAAATCGATTTGCTTCTCTTTTCAGAGTAAAAAATCTTTCCCTTGATCCTGACATCCAAAATTCTTTCACTAATATTTCTTTGATACTTTATTTTTCAATTCGATATAACAGTCTGGGGCCCGCATAGATCACATCAATGGCCCACCTGTTATTGACCACTGGCCTAAAAAAAACGATGAAAATTATTTGAAATGAACTTGATTCATTTTATTGGTTCAAGATTTGACTCAAATAATCGATTGTCCCCGATGACACAAAACCAATCAACTGGAATCTACTGTACTTACATATGCAAGCAAACGATGGATTCATTTGTCTTCTGAGAAGGTCAGTTAAGTTTCGAAACCATCATGCATAGGTGTGAGTGCTTCCAGATAGAGTCCCATTCCCTAAGCACTCCCCATTTTGAGACGCCCCAGGTATCAGGCAGTGAAGCTGACCCTACTCCTTTAAGTGCTTCCTGGGGGTGCCACACTCGTTTGGAACTAACCTTCAAACCAAAATGCCTCCCAATAAATACGATATAGTACTTTGATCTTAACCAACGGGTCGAGTACCACATGTGAAGAAAAGATCATACGAATCAATGCTATAAGCCGGTTAAGGGTTAATCTTGAACCCAGCAGTCAATAAAGCGATTAAACTGGGTGTGAAATTTCATGGTCTCTTGTAATTTCTGACATTACTGAAAAATAGTCGGAGACGTGGCCGCACCCCGATATCTTGCCGACAGCCCCTTCCCTTCGTCACTCGGTCAAGTGTCGAATGTCAACGGATAAGGTTTCAAAAAGAGGGGCCGAGTTTTGTCGTTGTTCTGTTTAATTAGTTGCCATGTCATCTGGCCGACTTGTCCTGCCTGTGTCAACTTTAAACTTATTCTCTTTTCCACGATTGACTGCCTGCGCAGGTAAGTACCTCGTGTCTGAGAAGGCTGAATAGCAATAATGTGTTTGCTGTAAACGCTATGAACAAATATACAAGTAATGTTATCATTTACCAAGAATCCAGAGTCTTATATTTAGTATTGGTACTCGTTAACCGAGCGAACAGGTTGCTTGCGGTTATCATTGGAATGTAACGAGGCATAATTATTTCTAACTAGGTGCTTATGTAACCCCTGATATCATGGGTAGGAAATATCAAACAAACGCTTTAAGAATGAAATCAGTTCTACGGATAAAGTGACACTGCACATGCTGTTGTATTTTAGCGCCGGCATGATTAAATAAAGATAATGTTACTGATAGAATTTATGAATGATATGCAAAAGTATGGACGTGTATAATCAAATTTCAGCAAAAATGCCACCATTTTTTATCTCCCCCTCTCTCCCCCTCTCTTGATATGCTCTTCCATAGGAATAGAGCACTCTGATGGATGAGGAATTTCTGTGATAATAAATATATCGCTTAAATTCTACCATACTAACCGTCCAGTTTCGAAATCCAGAGATAGGATATCGGCCTCCGGATCTGAAGTGAAGGATTCAATTCTGCCTCGCAATACTTGATGGGATAATGGAAAGTCTATAGCCACACTGAAGAGATGTAATACATCGAAACAGCTGTCTGTGAATGACACAATAAATCCTTGGCTTAACTCTAAGTTATTTGATGAATCCTTGGTTTAACTCTAAGTTATTTGCTGAATTTTGATCTGAGAAAATCACTGAATGATTTTTTTTAATCTCAGTGATTGATATTCCCCACTGAATCTAGTGAATTACCAAAAAGGGAGATAATGACAAAATGAGTAAAATATGTTGTTGTTTTTTCAATATGTGGCTGTGAACTTATTGATGCATCTCTCGTTCTCTCTCTCTCTCTCTCTCTATCTATCTATCTATCTATCTTTTTATCTACCTCTCGCTATATATATATATGTATATATATATATATATATATATATATATATATATATATATATATATATATTATAGCTCGTATTGTTCTGGTTATCAGGTTCAATATCAGCACGGGTTTCCCCATACCAGACGAAATAAGAATGTATCGAATTTGCCTCAAAATTTGATAGTGAAACATAATTTTACATCATACGGAGAGTCTTAAAAACATGATAGTTCTACTTGTCGATTAGATACCTATCTCTCAGATCTGATTACACATCTTCAAATCTACCCTCTGTGTTCTAATGTCTACATTGATGAGAAACTATCTTCAAGAATTTACCAGCATACATTCGCACCTGTCATCCAGTCAATCGCTCTGTTTATTGATAACATAGCGATGGAAGTGATCTCATTTAATGCCACTTTAAAATTAGCATCTGAATGGGTTGTGTTGATCATATCAGAAAGAGATGGCCATGAGCTGTGAAGGTGACCTATTAACGCATTATTTTCTATAAATCTATTTTATGTGACACTGCTTATTCAAATGGATAAACTTCTGACCTTTTGCTGTTTCAAAGATTAACTGACACTTACTTTTGAAATAGAAAGTCAACTATCGATGTATTCGAACAAATTTTGAAAAATTCACTGGAACAAATTATTCATTCAATCAATACACAGGTGTATTCCGTTTTTCGAAAGTTCGCTTTACGCTACTTCCTACGCTTTTACGAAAGCAAATATAACGTTCAGAGTTTGTTTTGCAGCGAGTTCTACAGAATCCGCATGTACTGCATTACTCTCTCCCCCTCTCTCTCTCACTCTCTCTCTCTCTCTCTCTCGCCCCTGTTTCCTGTAGTCACAACCCTCTCAACTTCCAACCACTCAGCTCAATGCACCATAATCGACATCACACACAAAAAAATCCCCATATAAATTAATGGCCATTGCTTCTTTGCTTTACGCCACTTCAGTTTATAAAAGTTTTTTTTATTGGAAGGCTCTACTTGTATTTTGCATAGGTCTCAACATTTTTTCATCTTAGCAAATAGTCTGATCCATTCCTTAGCAAAATATCATATATGAAGAGCCAGTCAATCATTTAAATGTTTCTTCTATTTGATTTCGACTGCAAAAGTCTGTAAGAGGGTCATATTGATATTTGAAAAGATGGTAGTTCGTATCAAAAAGTAGAGTGGGTAAGGTGATATATATTCTCCATCTTCAATTGACAACCTGTAGTGCTGTTATTTAACCATATAAGGACGAGCATTTTCATGCAGTAAACAGAAATTCATCCCATGCACTAAAGTAGGCATTATTTACTTGATCTTTTCAATACATTTTCACGAGATACCCTACTTATGATTGGACATTAGATGATAGGATGATTCTAGACTTTGAAGTATATAAACCAACAATGTTTCACCAAACGCACTCTATAATATTCTGGGGATGATAACACGGAACCGGTTGATGCATTGGCTTCTCATCTGCATCCAGAAATACGCAAATCTACTTCTTTTTTTGTCAAAATTCAAAAAATGATGTTGCAATGCGAAAATAAAAAAAATTCTCTTTGAATATCTGAGATCATTTCTAGCATTTTTATTTACTCGTTTCTCCTAACATCATTACGATATTTGTTTTATTTTTATTTTTTTCATATCAGGATTTTGCTTGAAATCATAAAGAATGCCAAAAAAGGTCCCTTCTCATTCCTCTTCGTTCTATAAGTGATTGGTTTATTTTCTATTAGTGATGAATTACTCGTATACTCGAGTATTAGTGTTGTTTTGTCAGTGTGCTCTTTGGCTTTCCAAGTGTTACTCTATCTCCCTCTCTCAAGTTCTGCAATGATTTCTTTGGATTATCAAGAGTATTCTGATTGAATTGCTATGTTTAGACTAATTCTCTAATTCTTTCTTGCTTTTTTTGTCACAATTACTTGGCTGTTGTACACTGTTTCTCCAGAGGATCTGTTTCATTTTTATTTTCATTTAATCTATTTCAACGTTATTCTTTTATTTGAACCTCATCCTCTACAGACAAGCGCGTTCTTCCCAAGAAAGTCACATTCCTTGTGTCAGTTGATAGCTAAGCTTGACTTGCTGATCACATGATTTGAGAATCGTATATATTTTCTTTATATGGTGTGAAGTTCTGAGAAAAAGTATTATGATTGTTACATTTAGACTCTGAGACCAATGCATTCATTAACCACCATCATCTTTTTTTTTAATTGATGCAGACATTATGACAGATATGTATTCTAGCCTTCCAGCATTGTTGGAAGTTTCAAGAAAAGTATGGTAACTATTTCATGGATTACTCGAACTCATCTTTGTGGCTTTAATATGAAAATTTTGGCAGAGTGGATCAATGCGCAATAGTAACAGCACCTTGTCACAGGAATTCAAGTAGAAAGATGACTGAAGGGCACAGCAGCTGAACTGTTGTGATAAATGCAACAATAATAAGGAGATTGGTCCGAATGAATCAAAGTTCAATTATAAGAATTCCTTGTCTAAAATTCAAACCGAGAGAAGACCTGAGGAACAGCAGTCGGAATGTTGTGGCAAATACGAGACAGATGGGGAAATTGATCCGAATAAATCAACGCATAATAATGAAAATACTTTGACTCAGAAATCAAAACAGACAGAAGGCTCGAGGCTACAGCGTTCGAAACGCTGGGTTAACAAAGATGGTGAAATTTGATGGAACGAATTAATGTATAATAGTAGAAGAGTAGCTGTTCAAATATAGAAAGGTGTAAAGTGACTTCAAACGAAAAGATAGAAGTCGCTGATGCAAATTCCGATGACGAAGTGGAACATACATATGGCATTTACATCATAAAGCTTTGGCTAAGCTCTCAAATATATTGCGCATGAGGAATTGCTACTGTGGCGAAACATACCAGAAATTGTTTTCTTGTGTGAAAACACAACAATCGGAAGTTTGTGTAACATATCATTTTGTACGCATGCGCAACGGAGCATGATGATGTTTTTTCAAAGACTTATGCTCACGGCAGGAGAAAAGGGAGCAGAAAAGAGAGGCAAACAGTCAATAACACAGTTACATGCAAAGTCATCTGACAGGCTCTATCTATCCGTCTATCTCTCTCCCTCCTTTTTCTCTTTCCATATATATATATATATATATATATATATATATATATATATATATATATATATATATATATATATATATATACACACAATACCTGTTATAAGTAATAGTCATTTGCTTTTAATCGTTTGGTTTTAAAAGTTAAAAATATGAACATCACGTGACAAGAACCACCTTTTGGCAATCAACATAACAAAGCATGCATTTAATCATGTTCTGTGGTTCTGAGAGCTAACTTTCTGGGAAAAGTTTTCTAATAGAATTTAATTGTCAAATCAGAAATATTGTGTGTGTGTGTGTGTGTGTGTGTGTGTGTGTGTGTGTATGTGTGTGTGTGTGTATGGTAAGATATTACTTTCCCTTTCCTCTTGAAGACGTTAAAATGAAGTGTAATTACTAGAAAAATATCATTCGTTCGATTGGTTAGCTCACAAAGGTAGATGTACGCTATTGAGCATGTGCACTGGTGGAATGTGCTTCCGTTGAGTGGGGGGGAGAATGCAAAAAAAGAAGCAAAGAAAACCTGGGGAAAGAAAAAAGAAAGAAAGAAAAAGAGAGAATAGACTAAAGAAATGTAAGAAAAAGAACAAGCAGTTGATTTACAGATACAAATTTGTATATACATATGCACGTAAACGTATGATTATATATATATATATTGTAGCTAGGTTTTAGGAAAGATTTGGGATATATATATATATATATATATATATATATATATATATATATATATATATATATATATACTTACTCCACTACACTATGTGTGTGTGTTTGTTTATGTTTTCGTTTTTGTTCCCAAGCGCTCCTGTTCATGCCGTTTTGTCTACGGACAATTTGGCATCAGTACTCCTTTGTACCCCCCTTCTGAAAGTTTGTTTTTTTTGTGGAGGGAACTTCATCTCATTTTCACGGGTCTATTGATATCATCGAGATTCTTCATAATATAGATATCTCTAAATTTTTTCTTACTCTTTTAGATTTTTTCCATTAGAAAATGCAAGTGATATCATACATAGAATTTTTTCTGAACATTCATTCCTTGATGGAATTATTTTACATGACTTCAAAATATACTGTTAGAATGATCATCAGAATTGTTCTTTGATTCATTGGTGTGAGTGAATGAGGAACCCAAAATCTCTCTTCAAATTTATTTCCAATTTAATTAAACTGTTCATGTATTGTTGAAAATTATGCATTGAGCCTTTTTTGCTAAATGTCTGAATTTTTATGAAAATCTGCATCAACAGACGCTTTCAAGAGATAATATTGAATTCGGCTTGTTTTCCAGAGTAAGTTCCATCGGAAATATCACAATCATCTTCTTTTTTAAAATTCCAGCCCAGTTGGGTTTCAAACAACGGTTCCAAATCAAGCTTGATCAATACCAGGTGCCATAAGCAGCGTGCTATGTGGCGACCCCTATAATCCTGCAAGCGACAATGAATAAATTCATCCTTTCTAAACTTGCTTAATCATTACCGACACTTGAGTTCACGAAACACACATTCTTTATTGTCTATATTGCATTACAACCATCATGAAATCCACACAACATGCAAATGTGAAAATGATACTCGTTGGAATATTTGCCATCCATATAAATTGAGGGCCTCATAACTTATAAACGGTCATTAGTCTGATAATACACATATTGATAATCATTTGCCTCCCAATGATGATAAATACGGGCTTTGGCTCGGTTTAATTCGGGCCACACATGCTTTTGCATGTGAGTGTGCTCAGAAATTGCCAAGTCACACCAACTATTACTGCAGGCGTCAGAGCGTATCAACTGAGCCCTGTAACTGCAATGGGAATTTGCTACCTAAGAGACTGGTCCCTAGGTATCGGAAGATGACACTGGGTAGAATTTAGATTTCATTTCGGTTTCATAGTTCAATATTTGACCTTAATTTTGCAGTGGTTGGTTGGTTAAAAGTTTGCATATTTTAAACATGATATTACTTAACAGACAGCTAAATGTAGTCCCCTTCACTTTTGTGAGTTCGCTTTATCCACTTTTTTGCTTTTACTAAAAAAAGACGAAAAGCGAAAAATAGTGTGGAACGTTTGTTTTCCGTTGGTCTGTCCGTGTCTGTCGGTCTCTCTCTCTCTCTCTCTCTCTCTCTCTCTCTCTCTCTCTCTCTCTCTCTCTCTTTCTTATCTGTCTTCTGTATCGCTCATCATTTCAACTGCCGTCAACTTCGTGATACCGTATACTATCCATACCCGAGAAAAGCGGGAAAGTGAATTGGTCAAAAAGTTGTTTTTTTTAAATTGATGTTCAAAGAAACCATTAGGAGGCATTGTTGTTATTCATTCCTCTGTTTCTCATTTGATTACAAACAGAACTCGCCATCACGGTCAATAATTGAACAACCCTAGCGTCGTATCTTTCATATGAAAAAATTTAATCGAAAAATAAATATGGTCAGAATAGATTCTATTCATGACATTATATATATTACGATTACATGGTAATTAACTAAAGCTAACACCACAAGAGATTAAAAAATAACACCATATAACTTAATTTTGTACGAAGACATAAAAGCCTTTGAAAAGCTATCATAATTTGCATTAATAGATATAAAATTTTTAAAAAACTTTTCTATTTCTAGTGTTTAAAGCTTTATGTATATATATATATATATATATATATATATATATATATATATATATATATATATTGAATCCTGCCTCATGGTACTGGATTGTATAATGAAAAGTTTATAGCCCCACTGAAGAGATGTAATACATCGAAACAGCTGTCTGTGGATGACACTATATATATATATATATATATATATATATATATATATATATATATATATATATATATATATATATATATATATATCTTACAAAAGCTGTATATGATATATAGTTTTGATCAGTTTATTTTTCTTTCGTTTTTCTTGTTGAATCTTTTATTCATATAGCCTCATAGCAAACTCATTTAACCGACTAAGTATTTACTTGGCTTTCTATTATGTTTCAGCGTCATTGTGTATTTTATCAAGAAAGAACAATTCCGATTTCCAGAGAGTGAAACTAATGTTAACTTGATTGTGACTGGACTGCAGGAGAATACGCCGTATGTTGGGAAACTCATCCGACGATTGTGTGTTTCATGTTACAATATGATGAGAGGCATTGTCATCCATCAAAATCACCGGTCAACCGTCCTTACTAGAAATTTCTTTCCCGTTCCACTTCGTCATTGAAAGGAGACAATTCCTCCCTGCAGCCTTGAATAATAAAGAATTTCCGTTGAATCCCGCCAAAGAGAGAGAACGGTTTTCCTCAAGGAGATTCCATCCAGACTGAGATGTTCAAAGCTATCCTGAATGTAAACATTGATTTTATTCGTTTGTGTTTATTGTAATAAATACATTTTGCATGGCCAGTAACTGTTTTGTCGTGAAATTACTTCATTCTGTGTGAAGAAAAGGAAAACAAAAGTTCAAACGTTGGTTGATCTTCTTTTCTAGCAATGTATGTGGAGCTCTTTCCATAGCATTATTCTTAAGGTTTGTAAACAAATTTGATTTATTGCACTAGCAATGGACAGCTGTATAAACTGCGACAGTTCTACGATTTCCCTAACATTGTACACAAGACAGAGATGGGAACTTTACCATTAATCTAATATATACATGCTTACCTTCACACACATATACACACACATAAACACGTACATACATTTATATATTCATGCGTGTGTGTTTGTGTGCACGCATGCATGCATCATGTCCTCTCAAATATATTATGTATTGTATTGATGTGCATGTATATATTTTCCAGAGAGACTCATGTATATATATATATGTGTGTGTGTGTGTGTATGCGTGTGTGTGTTTTATGCGTGTGCGTGCAGGTGTGTTCATGCATGTATGCTTCTTCATATATATATATACATATATACTATTACAGAGCAGCAGTCCCCTTCATAGCCTTGTAACCGAGCGTTTATAATTGAACATATGTTCTTTATTGTGAGTACAGATGTCACACCGCAGCTTGGGACACTTAATAAGTACCCACAGCACTCATACGTATCCAAATAAAGAGACTCTCGAGCTGCGAGCGTCACCAAATGGTACTTGATCTTGTTTAGAGATAAAATATTTACGTTGACCCAAACTACACGACGATGTTGCTTTGCGGCTTTCCGAGTTCCGCGCGTCAAGAGAGAGAAGACCTTAGCGTATTACTTACCATTACAGTCAATGCAAGTTGTTTTGTACTGTCGTCTAATACCACGTAGGGTGAAACGTTAAACTCTCTGAGTACGAAGGGTTGAGATCAAATAACATGTAGGTGTGTGCCGCTCGTGACTCGGATCTTCCATGAATAGAAGTGGATACCCCATGAATTAGCAGCTTTTTTTCCCATCTTGACAAAAGTAATTACATCGATGAAACATTTAAATAGAAATTTAAATGGATGATTTTTGGATGGAAAGTTGTGTTGAGACTGATAGTGTCCAGATTGGTATCCATACAACATTTGCCATCAACCAGAAACTGCAATACTTTGTTTCCGGATGAATATCTGATATCAGACGCCATGGAATCAGTCAGTTATCTAGGAGAAGTTTAGCAATAATTGTATCAACAGAATATGGATCTCTTGATATGCGTTTGATGGGTAATTAGTTAAAAATCAAAGAAGGCCCTGAAAAATGCTATCATACCCAATCTCCCATCATATATTCGCATCGGTGTATAATGAACGCCAATGTTTTAGCAAAGGATTTTAGTAATTACTTCAATTTCCGTATTTGTGAGTACATAAGACTCATAGTTTATAAGGTTATTTAAGGCATAGCTCACAGGAACCTGAAATAATCAAATAGTTTTTGTAATGGTATGCCGAATACAGATGCTATTTTCAGAAAAGTGTTTAAGATGAAGCATCAGGTGATACTTTTAGCAATAGATATTGAAAAATGTATAGACCATAAGTGAAAAGTAACAATGGTGAAAATAATGAAATATACATAGGAATATAAATATAAATACAACTGAAGATTATTTGGTGGTTCACCATTGTTCTGGTTGCATATGTGACTGTGGAAAATCTACATAGCAGCCTAGTCATGTATATTTACAAAGTACGAGGGTCGTTGTACAGGTTCGATCACACTGTTTCGCCCTCAAAGGTGGATCTCCATCGATGCAATGGGACGTCAAAATTGGTAGCCTTTTTTTGGCAGCAAGAGTTGGTAGAAATGAGGTAAAGTGTTCTGCCAGCTCGCCAAAGGGTTCCACTCCTGGTTCGTTTTCTTTCTTAGTTGGACTGTTGCACAGGATTAAAATGCTCCAAATACCCAGCTATTTATCCATAGCTGAGAGGAGGAGTCCATTCGTACCTTTCCCAAGGGCATTGATGCTAAGTATACATTGCTCAATGAAGATTGACATTGGAAAAGGAAAGATGAAAGAATGACAATAGATTTTTGTTTGTTTGATTATCGATTATCTCTTGTAAAAGTCTACTGCAACGTACATGTCACGAAAATAAAGTAAATAATGTTTTCCCGGCATTTACAACCGTGCTCAATAACATTCTTATATCATAAACCCACGCAGGAATTTTTTTGCATTACATGACTGAACAGGAAAGAGTCCACTAATTCTTTGTGTACTATAAATTTATGATTGGTTCTTATGTAAAAGTGTATAACATGAGGAAAATTAACTTTTAATTTTATTTTATGTACCATTTCAGCATCTGCGAGAGCTTAAATATTGTATTCATACGTAATTAACTTGATACGTTGATTTTGGAAGCTGTTATTGACATAATTGGCAACAGAAGAACTAGTTTTATTCTCATACCCCATGATATCTGCACATGATTTGAAAATTAACGACATTGATTAATGCAGAAAAATTCAAATTCATCAGCTAATGGCCTCCATTTATAAGTGACGTTCTACCTGTATGCGACCCAAATCAGCGATACATCAGCCCTAGTACACCAGTGGGTCATCATAAGATTGAAAAGTTAAGCACTGTAAAGGAGTCATTTCCGAAAGAAAAGAAAAGAGAATGATACAAAAGTAAAACTTAAATGCTCTTTTAGTTTCCCAGTGAACTACATAAATTGAATTGACAAGATCAATTTTAATTGAAAGAAGTGATCCATAGTGTCCCAATTATGTGCCCTACACATACCATTGAGAAAGATATCCTTATATAAAAGGCAAGCACAGTAATTGCAGTTTGAACAGGCAATAATTCTAGTACAATTTTAATTCCACCTCATACAGCATAGAAAAGGTTGTGGCTCCACAATGAAAATAAGATCAGCTCTGAATATTACTTGGGGCTTAAAATTAGGTCCCTTAGCTTGCACACGGTTCAGCAATGTTCAAACTGTCAAGTCTTTCACAAAATAAGAGAAGAGGAAGAAGTAGACATCCTGTTGAGTATTTGCATCTGTCACAAATCAGAATAATTTACTGTGATTCAGTGTCACCTACATCACTGAGAATCTATACCTAGTTAGGCCTTTCTTCAAATTCATTCTTGGATGAAGTATTACAGTTATTGATTTTGACTAGTTTTTTACCTTCGTCCTAATATTTGGTCGCTTTTATCATAGCTTTGACTTGAAGTGTTATATACCATACTCTCTAAAAAGCACGATTGGAAAATAAAGAGAACACTTAGGATGAGAATCGAACTTACACCCTGTAGTCAGTAGGGGTTCCATAAACGCCTACTCACTTTTAACAATTCAACCACGGGGTATATCTGAAAAGAATCTGATTTTACACCTTGAAGCTTGCTCCTGGCAACTGATATTCAACGCTAGTTGATGTTTACATTTCAGGCCTAGTTTTCTTTAATACCACGATATTTATTCTTGGATGAAGAGTCACGGCATATTCATTCAAAATTGTGGCAAAAAGCTACTGAAAGTTAGGATGAAGGTAAAAGATGAAGAGATGAAGATACGTGATACCCTCTGGCTAGAGGGTCTGAGTTTGATTCTCAGCGTGGTCTTGCTTTATAAACCACTGAATCACAATTCAAGCTGCGGTTTAAAACTGATTCAAAAATTCTTGTGGCGGATTCAAAAACAAATGGCGGCAAATTCAAAACATCGGTCGCACGATGAGAGTTGCTGGACTACAGAGCGCCACATTGCAGAGTTACAGTCCACGTTGTTGTAAGATTATTTTGGGGGGCTCGTCTGATTTTAGAAAGAATGTGGACGCTGCTGATAAGTCGCCAAACAGAACCGATTTCACTCATTTTCTTTTCTTTTTTTTTTTTTATAACAAATTTATATTCAAAACCCTGATCACGTTTCTATCCATTGGGCTGGACTCACTTTTTTCAAACTAAAGGCAATTTCGGGGCAATAACGACGATTTATATATTTCCCTTATCGCCATTTTTTCTCTTGCTTTCTGAAAAATGATGTAATTATTTTAATCACATAACCATTACTGTTTCCACAACTATCCTGACCTTCGTCTCTGCAACAACCTATAACATTATTTTTGAAGTTTCTTACTTCGATTATTCCTCTGTAAATACATTAAGCTTTGATATTATTGTTCAGATGTCTAGACGGGATAGGGAGTACTGGGGACGGCTGCAACATTTTTCGTATTTCTCTCACTTATTCAGAGACTATTCGGACTAGACCAACCAACTTTTTATACATAGAATTCCATCTGTCTAATAATCCCCATAACATTTAAATATCATTACATATGACATATCGTTCACGATATTTATTTGAATGGGAGATGTAAGATGTTGCAACTAATCCCAACCCTGGGAACAATTGCAACATGAATCAGGGACGGTTGCAACCTGTTACAAAAACATTAAATTTCACAAATTGATTTTGCTTTTTGTTCGATGAGCATAGAATTCAGTTATGTATGTTGTTTACAATGATATTTTTTTATCTATACTCAATAATATTATAGTATTGTTTATTTATTCATCAAGTTGCAATATGCATAGAAAATAGGCCTACTGTGAGTCAACGTGCTATTCAATCTTACCATTTTTTGTGTTAAAGAAGAAGAATGGAGCATCATTTTTGAATGCAATGAACTTTCTATTATTACACAGGCATTTATTGTGCAAAACTGGATCTGTTTTCAAAACTGATTTGTCACACTCCAGTGAATGGGAAAGTGAATGTGAACTGCAGGCAACCCTAAATGACACTGTTACTAAGTTTTTTAAAACTTTAAAAAAAACTCATTTTGAGTGGGCAGCATGAATGTCCTTCCTTAGAGTATATTTATAGTTAGAAGAATAAGACTTGTTGCAATTGTTTTTTGTTACACCTCTTGCCAGTCTTCCCAACTCTAATAGTCGTTATTGCGTGTGTACGGTACATTTCACCTGTATCTTCCAATTTCATGTCTAATGAATGACGGACATTTCCATGCACTCAGTTGTGTTTTATCTCAGAAAATTGGCTGGATTGTTTACAAATGGATTGTCACTTCTATCTTGAACCAAAGCATCTGGGCGATTTGCTTAGGATCAAATTGTCGCTCCCAGGAACTTTTTTTACTAGGATCAGAGTGTAGATACCCGGCCCTTGGGTTAGAATTACAGTGTATAATCTGTTCCTTTGTCGTGTCCCTGACTCCGAATGAGAACAAATCCTGAGCATTCAATCTCGGGGTAACACCTTCCAATTACACTATAAGGGGAGATTCAGAAGATATTCTAACCCTTCTTAGACACTGGACACGAGAACTTGATTATTTTTTGTCTTCGTCAACATGTAGTTACATATATCCTACCAGAGCCAGTGATCGTTGTGCAAGCTCAAATAAGTGCTAAAATTTCAAATAATAAAAGCATACCTTCCCCAACTTACAATACCTACATATATATCTATTCATCTATTCCAGTTTATATATATATATATATATATATATATATATAGATATAGAGAGAGAGAGAGAGAGAGAGAGAGAGACAGACAGACAGACAGACAGACAGACAGACAGAGAGAGACTGATATAGATAAATACGTACAGAATATAATAATTATCCAGACATTTTATTATGAAATTACTGTTCTTCACCACGCTCATTTATTTATTCATTTACCTGATGTAAAGCCACTCGATTTTCGACCAAGTAAAATTGGTGTAGAGCAATAAGTTCATACTGAAATGTCTTTATAATTAAAACATTCTGTCGGATATAAATTGTCCATTTACTGATATTTTATACTGTCGGAATAAAGAACAACTGATTTACCACCAGAGCTTCATTACTTTGCTCGGCTTGGTTAGCGTAGATCCTAACTATGGGGCTGCTTCCATGTTGGATGTAGGTTCGATCCCTGCACGACGCTCATTTTTTTTCATTTACCTTATATGATCTAAGACCGCCCAAATTTGCCATCTAGTAAAATCGTTGCCTATCAATGTTCTTAATAAAATGTTTTCATAATTATCACAAAACACATATCTATCTCTCTCTATACATAAGCTTTGTAAATATCAGAATTGGGATTGTCTTGACCAGAGATTTTTTTCAAATTTATGGTCGACATTATTTTTTTCAAATTACTTTTCCCTCGCTCCAACAACAGGTTTATCTGTTGATATATTTAGCCCCCCCACCTCCAGAAAAAAAAAACTTTTTTGTACCTGAAAAAAAGAGGAAGAAAATCATAAAAGCCTAATTTTGTTGAACACTAAAATTACTTGGCTCCAACAAAACTGGCTAAATAGTTGAATGACAAGGCAGGCGAAAATTACGAGGACAGTCACACTAGGACGATGAAATGGTTAGGGGGCGTCGACTACAGGGGCATTTATCTTTCATTTTGTTTTGTTTGTCTTTTTAAGGGAAAGTTGCAGAAAAAAAACTGGTGGGTTGGGTGCGTTTCACCTGTTCAAATCTTAAATTCAGGTAAGATTTTTTTAAAGATAAGAAACAAAGAATAACAAAAAATGTCGGGAAAAGGTATAAATGATTGATGAATTTCAATTCCTCCCCCCTCCCCCACACACACGACTTGTTTTTCTGTCCTCTCTCCGTGTTTCCTTCTTCCTTCTTTTCTTCTTCTTCTCTTTCCTCTTTTCCTCTTCCTTCCTTCCTTCCGCTTTCCTCCTCTCTTTTCCCACCCTCTTTCCGTCTCTATCTCCTCCCCCTTTTACTTCTCTTCCTCCATTGTCCCCCTTTCCGTATAATTCAAGAAGGTAGTGATTGAGTTGAGACTTGGTGGCATTATTGTAAAGGCTTGCTTATTAAATAATAAATGTCACAATGATGCAAAATTATATGATGTCTTTGTTTCTTGTTTCCTTTCCGATCGTTCTCTCGTTTGCAGGACATGGACGAAGTAGATCAGCACTTGCTCATACTTAGTAACCTATCTTAGTCACAACATCTCTCTCTCTCTCTCTCTCTCTCTCTCTCTCTCTCTCTATATATATATATATATATATATATATATATATATATATATATATATATATATATATATATACATATATATATATATATATATATATATATATATATATATATACATATATATATATATATATGATAATTATAAAGACATTTTTGAAGGAACTTACTTTGCCCATCAGCAAACAAAGAGGCCCCAGGTCTCGTAAATGAAATAAGAAATGAGCGTCATGCAGGGATCGAACACAAGTTCACGAATGTGTGTCACCCAGTAAATATTGAGCACAACTACTCTTGAAAATAGTCTACTGGAAAATAGTCTTTTAATAATCGTTTCAAGACAGAGACCCAGGTCAATTTCTATTTCCTAAGATTTTGATAACGGATGTAATTATATTCTATAAAGTACAACCGTTAGTGTCAAGTTTCATCAAAAACTCACGATGTAATCTTACTAATTCATCAATTGTCCGTCTATATTTGACAGCGTAATTTAAAGACCATACAACATATTCCCATGAAATCTGTATGTTTTAATGGGGGCTCAAAGTATGCATTTAGTAAGTTAATTTTTGAAAGTTCCTAAATAAAATAATAATAATGAAATATAATAATCTTTGACTTTTCTGTTTATCTGTATGTGGCCTTCAAATAGCCGAAACACTGCATTATATCCAGAGATAACCCGAAATGCACTTGAAAAAAGACATGGGGGATTCGCAACTGAATAATCCAACTCGATAATAATGATTTGATTTCAATCTATCTATCTATCTGTCTGTCTGTCTATCCATCCAATACTAAAAGTTTGTATTCAATCTCAAAGTTGCTGAAACAGTGCATTGTAGCTAGAGATATTGAATAAAGGTAGGCCCTTGAGCGGTCTTTTTTTTTTTTCAAAGCAAAGATAGCGTCAGAGTTGTTTAACGCTCTCGTCTTGCAGACCATTCCGTTAGTGTAGGGAATTTGATACTCATGATATGATATTGTTGGACTAGATTAAGGTTTGCTAAATAGAAGTAATTAGAATTATGTGTTTTTCTCAAACTGATGAGCATTCTCCACGTCTGAACCAAATAACTGCCCGTAGTCCTTTCACAGATCATAACATTTCGTCCAAAAACTCGATTTACACAAGTATACACGAAATTTTTGCATCTACTTTTACATTTACCACATTCTAGTCCGTGCCCCGTTTGGCTTTTCCATTACAACTTCTAGATTATTTCTCCCCTTCCCTGCCACGCTCTTTGTACCGCTCTTTTTCTTTTTGTCATCAACTTTCCTCCTTTTTTTTTTTCTTTTTTTTCTCTTGTGGAGAGATTTCAACCAGAAGGATAGGTCGATAGGCAACATTTACCTTAACATTTACACCAAAAATCTCGATTTAAATAGCAGTATATACATGTCATTTTCGGTCTTATTTTCTCTATCTTTAGTGTCTCGTTCAACTTCTTCCTCTCAACTTGAAAGTGATTCTATTTTTCCCCACTTCTTATCTTTCTCTCCGTTCACTCTTTCTCTCACACGACCTTTCTCTCTTTTCAATTTGTTTGTTTGTTTGTTTTCCTTCTCTCTTCCTTTCTTCCTCAGGGCCACTTTCTCATTTCCCTCTCCTTAAATAGTCTCCCTTTTTTTCGTATACACACATTTTCAACAAAAATTCTCTCTCTCTCTCCCCCCTTTCTCCCCCCTCTCTCTCTCTCTCTCCCCAAATCAGACTACGACGAACGAGATGTTAGCCACGATAAAAAAGATTTTTTTTCGATTATGTCCCCCAGGGTCAGATATGAATCTCGATAGTTTGGAAATGGTGGCCATTAAGATGGGCAAGGCGATATTAAGGCGCAAACAACATTATAGGCGCGGGAAATGTTAGGCTAATAACAATAATACAGGATATTTCAAACCTGCGATCTTCGCCCCAAAGCGGCGCCCCTTTTCCTCGTCAGATGTAAAGATGGGATTGGCTGCCAACCGAGGAGATCACTTAGTGCATTCTAAGAATGATAAACACAATTGCATTCTTTTATGACTGTAGTTTTTCGCCATAATAGATTGTTGGAGATAGACTGATAGAGATGGCCGTCAGGTGTGAATGAATACTTCAAAGGCGAAAAGGATTGGCCAATTAGTGCTTTTTTTACAAGAAATTCTACTAAATATGACTTGTGACTTTAATCGGCAATTTGGATGTTCGTATGAATATCTATATTTGTTAATATATTGATATACAGTTTGCTCATATCTACCTATCTTTCTTTCATTTTTTATCTGCCGATCAAGCTGTCTGTATGTCGTTGTCTGTCTGTCTCTTTATCTACATGTGCACGAGTTTATGTCTTTACATCACTTTTCTCTATCCTAGTTTGCTCATATCAATCTCAGTCTGTTCAGAATCAGTCTGTACATTATCTATCTCAATCTTTTCATATCTTAATGTCCATATCTATCTATTTATCTATCTTTTTTTCTGTTTTTATCTCTCTATCAATCTACCTATCTCAGTAGGTTAATCCCTCTTTCTCTCTCTCTCTCTCTCTCTCTCTCTCTCTCTCTCTCTCTCTCTACATATATGCAGAGAGGGAGAGATAGCCATCTTGTGATGCTGAAAAAGAACACAGTTTTGTAATCAGTCTTAATATATAGTCCCATAGTATCCACGACCGTGTGTCACACAAGCCACTTTTAATCTGATTTGTGTTTTCAACGTGATGTGTTAAGAGTGTTTATCATATAATTTTTGGTTCTTGTTGCGTGTGATTCAATTTTATAGTCAAACTCTGTAGATGACTTTGTATCGTATCGAAACAAGTCCACCTCACCAAAAAGAGATGGGTCATACGCATAAAACCATAGCGTACACAAAAAAAATCTGATGACAAAACAGCAGTAAAAATGACAGTGTTAGATTTCTTCGATACGATGAATAGAACAGAATTGAATATGACATGTTTTATATCACCACACAAACGATAACAAATTTGTTTTCGCATATCTATTCCGAGGTGAGATAAGTGATAAATTCAAGAAAAAAAATGATTGATTTTAAAAGTCCGTTCCATGTAGTATTTTCTTTGTTTCAAAGTTTTTAAAAACTGTTTACTTTTTTCTGCGAATATTGAATTTCCAACTTATAAAAGAGTTGTAATGGGATACGCAGTTTTTGAATGAGATTGTATGAAGGAATGAATTCTATTTGTTTACGTTTCAGATTACAAGGAAGCAAAAGAGGTTTAACCCTGGTACAGCCAAGCCTCTTTGTATTTGTATTTGTAATTTCATTCTTCATTGCAGAGTTCATTAGCTGTTTCTTAACACTGCTTCGAAAAAACAGGAAAGGTTTCTTGCAATATATATATATATATATATATGTGTGTGTGTGTGTGTGTGTGTGTGTGTGTGTGTGTTTTCATTTAACAGTCTCATATAAAAAGAATTATAACGATGCATCTCTTCCCCTTCGGAAAATAATTCTACATTTTTAAAAGAAATAGTACTAGGCTGCACTTCACGAGTCTCTTTCAACAATTATAGAGGAAAGAAATGCATTCAAAAAGATGGAGTATCTAAGGGTTCAGCCCTGGATCTCACGTCCACTGATTTGTACATGGTACACTTAAAGAACCAAATTTACCTAAACCTACCATTTATCTATCTTATGTCGATGACATCCTAATATTAACTAAAAACGATAACGAAATCGATTAACTAAAACTAACATAACAAAAGAATTCAGTTTTCAAGTTCACAAATAAATTAACAACAGCAACAAAATCCCTCTCTTAGATGTACTAATTTACTCCAGCAACACTAACTTCACTCACCTCTCTCTCTCTCTCTCTCTCTCTCTCTCTCTCTCTCTCTAAAAACCCATTAGCAGTAACTCCTGCCTTCTTAACAATAACAGCAAGTGCCCCCTATCGTTATAAAAAGCCGTAATAAAAAAAAAAGAATCGAATTAACGGCGTTAAAGTAATATCCCCCTCTAATATTCTCTAATAAACGAAAAAAATAAGCAAATACTAATTAATACTGGATCCCTCAACCAGGGTAGATGAACTTATCAAACTAACCATAAGCAAGAATAATAACACTCCTCACCAAAACAAATATATTATCAACCTTTTTACTGTAATCAAATGCACCCAACTTCAAAAAATCATACACAATATCATCAACCAATACATATCTACCACCGATCCGAATAAACATCTGAAACTAACAATTTGCTTTAAAAAATGTAAAACATCAAATCTCCTAATAACTAATGACCAACCTTCACCCCCCCCAAAAAAAAACACTGCAAAAAAACTGATGTTGAATACCAATTTAATTTCCCACTGGGAGAATATACCTCCGACAATACTACATATTTCAGGTATACAACTAAAACACTGTAGTGATTAATATGTCACCAATCTGACACTCGCTCCATTTGCCAATATTCAAAACCAAACAAATAACTACAAAATACACCTGGAAATAACAAAATTTTCGAAAGTTCTCACAATACAAAGAGACTCCAAATAATGCGAGCAATTTTGTTAAAATCCAAACAACCCCAAATCTACAAAATCTCTAATGAAATTAGTACCCATATCTCAGAATGCATTTAAACAACAATACAAAAGTATATTCATCAATCAAAAATTACAAAATATAACTTTCATTGATAAATTAGTTACAACCACATTTCACTACAAGTGGAAGTGACGTAAGTAATTTTGGATGATAAATAGAGTCAAAATATGTAAACTGGAACCAACAGCTCTGTGACTTGAAAACAAATCTTGAGAAGGCGATTGAAAGAATTGGGATTACTAAAAATGATAAATATCGATACTGTTTCATGAAACATATGTAAAAGAAGAACTGTTGCACACACACACACACACACATACACACACACACACACATACATATATATATATATATATATATATATATATATATATATATATATATATATATATATATATATATATATATATCAGTCTGTTTGTATCTATCTATGTATCTATCTATCGATCAGCTTCAGTTTATAATAACTGCTCTGTGTACAAGCTCAAAAATTCAGGTATTTTCTGGTAATCATTGTTATATTTTATCGACATTAGTACAAATCTTTTCGTTCAAACTTTCGTTTACAGGTATTTACAAGTAAGTATAATAGATTTTTTTCATTTTATGCACAGTTTGGATTGTCCAACACTTCACTAGAATCGGGAATCCAATCTGTACTTGGTATCCCTCCGACTGTGGCCTGATAAAGCTTGACTTATCAAATATAATATCAAAGTGTATCGCCGTCGAGGAATGGTTTGCAAACTGGCCAGAAAAACCATTTATTCTGAGATGAGTTCTAGTCCGTTGCTGTTTAGTATTAGAACAAACTAAGCTTCGTAAGTAGCTATTTTTCAAGACTATCGTAGAGAAATGGTTAGCAAATCACTCTCACCAAACTATTTGCTAGGTGCAGTGGGTTCGACCCTGATTTGTTATTCGACCCTTATAGCCTTGTGCCTGACTAATACAAGCTAGTAAATAACTATTTGGAAAAGATCGCGTTGCATATAGCTGTATCTTGCGAGAACATTTGATAGTATAGTCGGTCAGCGTGTCGAGGTGTCCAGCACTTGTAGCCATGTATCAGACTGAACGAACACAAAAAGAAAAAGGAGGGGGGTGGATTTCAATGCTTTTATCGAAATCAACAGAATTAGGACACAGTAAAATGTAGATTATAGATTACACCCCCCTCCCCACCAATGTTACTCATGACTTGATTATGATTAATCAATGGATTCCTTGTGGAAATACGTGTCCTGGCGGCTGAACGCATTGAAAACGTGTCACATTATCGGCTTCACTCGCTTCGATTATCAATGTTTAAACAGACAGCCATCTTCCCAACAAATAAAAATCAGACTTGACGCCTCGTTACATTATCTACTCTCGGTAACCAAGTTGCAGAATTAAGAAAGGTGTCAGTTTCAACATTCACAATGTTAGACAGCCAGGTTTTTGCAGCTTTTCGGACTAATATTCTTTTGATGGAATAATGCTTCAAACATGAATTCCATTTTTGAAGATTAGAGTAACATCAATATACCATGATCTTCCTTGTCATGGTCCATGTCTCATAAATCTATTCGTCAAAAATGGGCCAATCACAAAAGAGAGAATTTTTGCCCACTAACATTTAAAAAAAACAGACGACAAGAACGTTGTTCGTTTCTTTCTTACGTTTCAGAATAAGTTCGTAAAAAATATGGTTTAAATGCAGTTTAGCAAACCAAAGTAATTCTTATGAAAATATAATACTTATTGTTCATGCAAGAAGAATTAGGTGATTTAAGCATAGTGTATGAAGAAAGATGGCAGAAAAGATTGTTGAGTAGTTTGTGAAGAGGTAGAAGACGATTTGCATCTGAAATTAATCCATGTTTCTATAACTATTTGATAAAATCACGGACCGACAATGGAGAGAAAGATACAAGCATTTTCAAATTAGCACATAAAGCAGATTAAGCTGTGCATAACTTCAATGAAGTATTTGGGATGAACAATAGAATAGTTCAATTAATTTGTGTATCCCAGAATGTTTCTGGTTTTGATTTGATTAATTATTTGAGGGATCTTCCGATCTCTTGAATTTGAAACCAATGACCAGACAAGGAGTTATGTATTGAGCGTAACAAGTGATAATTTGAAGATGGCAGGTGTGGAAACTTCGTCACATGCGAAAACACTTCCCATTTCAGATTCATGATCGTTTAATATGCGGCATGGTATTCAGGGAAAATGTTCAGGAAATTCACAAGACGTCACTTCTGTTCCAATGCATCATTTAAACGAGGCAATTGCTGAGTGTAGTGTTGCACAGTAACAGTCGGTCAAAATTACAGTTCTCGTATTAAAGAATTTCATTTGCCAAGCGCAGAGAAAAATGTTTCCCACAATATATTGCGTCTAGATTAAGCATGTTGTTTTGGATGTAAATATGATTTTCTTCGGTTTGGATTCTTATGAACAAAAAACAATTTTCCATTGCCATTGACTATTTTGACTGAAAGTGAATATTTCCTGTATGAAACAATAAGAGAAATACACTGAAACCCGAACCGAATTTTCATAGATTCTCATTTTCTTACTTTAGGTTTGTAAGCTGAGTTGTGGGGTTGACTGAAGAGCTTAGAAAACCTTATAGACACTTCTAAAATTTTATTTGTATCAGTTTGAAGTATTAAAACTTTTTTAAGTACATATCTTCAGAGGGAGTGAGATTCATTTTTATATGCAATAAGGCATTTAATTGTACAGCCTTACAAAAAATCGAGAGTCTAGTTGCATACCGTAGCCTTTCATACTTTCTGCTGGTTAACGAATGTTCAGAAGGATACTGCACCTGTGTGAATAGACAAAACTTTGATAAACAACGCTTTAACACGTTGTCTATTTCCCTTTTCAACTTTGGACCACCAGCCTCGATCAAAACCGCACTTTGTGAATTCACACTGATTCAACACAGTTGAAAACAACAATTACATTTCTTAGCAACACCATAGATCAGTTTTTCGACTGGTTTGATTGCAATCCAGGATAGCCATTGCTGAAAAAAAACAGGAAATAAACTCCTGAAATTGATTTTACTCACGTTCCCTCAGACAAAGCACATAGGATGTGTTGAAGTTGAGGAATCTCGGTAATTTCCTAGGCCAATTTTGTTGGTTTTGTCACGTTTGCTCTTCAGGAAATGACACCTCACGACCATTAGTCCATTGCTTTATCAAGGCAAATTAAGAAATAAATGGAGTACATCTATTTTGAATGTTCATAAAGCAACAGTAAGTCTCAAGAAACACAGCTAATGTCAAGCCCATCCTCCAAAAACACCTCTGAAGATAGCGATTTTTAACAATTATGCGAAAGGAATTATTTGGATTATTCAGTCAATTTCCTGCAAAGGTTTCTAACTTATCCAAAAATAATGTTGTTATAAAAAAAAAGTCAAAATGGCACAAAGTGATGAAGCAATTACCATTAATTCATATGGGAATATTTGAATTTTCTTATACTCCAAAAATGATAATGATGCTATGTGAGGCCGAGTTGTCAAAGGTTTCTATGATGAGAGGTACACGAGATAAAGTTCGGAGTAATAGGAGGAGCGTGAACATTGCCTTTATAATGACTGTCGCAAAACAAACGGCAAACAAATTTTGATTTTCGCCTTTCTTTCGTATAAGCAAGAAAACAGCGTAAAGCGATCCTTCTAAAAACAATCGATAATACATATATATATGTGTGTGTGTATGTGTATGAGTAGACATAATTTACAATCATTATATAAATATTAATTCTGAGGTGTACACATACATCACAATGCTCATTATTCAACACAGTGAATAGAGCTATTATTACATAAGAAATATTAAAAGACATGTTCCCGGCTAATGTAAGCATTTTATACCTTTTGCACATTTGTTTTTTTTTTTTCCTTCGGATTCTGAGAATTACCAACGCATTTTCTTTTAAATAACATTTACTATAATCACCTGATATGGTTTGAAGGTGTTAACGATTACTACCATGTATACACTCGAACTTTCAGACTCACTTCCTTTTCTCTTGGACTACCAAACGGACCGAGACGATCATTGTGCCCGTTCTATAATCATTCTAGCGATTCCTCATGTATTTTATCGCTCTATACCATCTCATCACACTTAAAAAGAATCTAGTGTTGGGATTTAAGCCACCCCGTGAAAGTGCCCTCGGGGAATAGTATCAAGATAATTATTGTGATATTTACTAACCTCCCTTTCGAAGAGTAAGATATCGTTCTAGGGGCCATTTTAGTTTTGTTTAAAGATAAAGATTACATGTATTTTACTGATTTGGTCACATTGGCTATTTCTTGGTTTGTTAATTTATTTGATTTTAATTGTTAATAAACTTCAATACAATGTAAGTGTTCCAAAGTCTGAGGAATAAAGGTGATTATACCGTAAATAGAATATACGTGGGTTCATCTTGCAAGGTGATAACTTTGGCCAGTTCCTTCCCCAGTTTGGATTCCAATTCTCCAGCCAGGGTTATACGCTTAGTACGTTGTTGCTTATACAGTGATATGAATAACCGTATCACTAATCCACTTCTTTCTATCCTCCTCTCTATTTACATTACTGATCGTAGAATTCTTCAGAGAATGTTGACAGTTTTGATCAGCTTGCAGATTGGTTCGATTTCACCGTTTACCTCCCGGTAGTTTATATTCAACTGCTAGATATTACACACACACACACACATATATATATATATATATATATATATATATATATATATATATATATATATATATATATATATATATATATATATATATATAATTAGAAAGATGGGCTGCAACAGGAATCTAACCTGCCTCCAACAGGTAGCCGTCCTGACGCTCTTACGAAAGTTTGAAATTAAAAAAGAAAAAAAAAAAACGCATTCATAATTATTCTGTCGGATTATGTATCCATTTCTTATAATATATTTTCATATCATATAATTTTCAGCATTGAAAAACTAGAGAAAATATAGATAATGAATAAACAAGACATGATTTCGGTATGAAGCAGTAATTCAGGCCCCCGACTTACCAGACAGTTTGGTCTAAGGTTAGTAATCTTCGGTTTACTATAGTGGTAGAAAATGTACTTTTATAATACATGGGTAGAAAATCGACTTGAATATTTTTCCGATTAAGTAGAATTCTAATAGATGATATCATAAATTAGTTTGTACGCAGACCGAGATTAAACCGAAAAAACAGATTAAATATTCACATGCGTCAAGACGCATTGAAAGTGATACGAACACAACGAGTCACATCCGTTGCTGTACTTACTGATCCCTCATCGTCAATTACGTTTGTTGGGTAACTCATGTAAGTGAGGAATTTGTTTCAAAAAATTAAATGATGCATAGTATAAAATAACTTCTATATACAATACATCATGAGAGATAACAAAAGGAAATAACAAATTATGTGTATTATGACAGTACCCTGAAATGATTATTCAAATAAGATAAATATTGAAATCATAGCTCAAGGGAGGATAGTATTTGATGAACATCGCTGGAGAGTCAAGTTAAGATTATAGTTTTATCTTAAATTCCCTGAAACGATTACATGGTAATTAACTGATGCTAACACCACAAGAGATTAAAAAATAACACCATATAACTTAATTTTGTACGAAGACATAAAAGCCTTTGAAAAGCTATCATAATTTGCATTAATAGATATAAAATTTTTAAAAAACTTTTCTATTTTTAGTGCTTAAAGCTTTATATATATATATATATATATATATATATATATATATACATATATATAGATAGATAGATAGATAGATAGATAGATAGATAGATAGATGGATAGATACACACATATATATATATATATATATATATTGAATCCTGCCTCATGGTACTGGATTGGATAATGAAAAGTTTATAGCCCCACTGAAGAGATGTAATACATCGAAACAGCTGTCTGTGGATGACACCATATATATGTATATGTATATATGTATATATATATATATATATATATATATATATATATATATATATATATATATATATATGGTGCTACCCGATGATTCATAGAATATGAAAGCGTGTGTGAAGTGAATGTGTAACGTGCTTTTGCTGTTTCCCTTTGTGAGAAGTACTATTTGCAAGCTTGTGTTCTAAAAGCAGGTAAGTGAACAATTTATTATATATATATATATATATATATATATATATATATATATATATATATATATAGAGAGAGAGAGAGAGAGAGAGAGAGAGATAGATAGATAGATAGATAGATAGATATAACTCTTATATCTGAGAATAACCGTGGAATTCTAAGAGTTCTCCAGCTTACAAATAACTCAAATGGGGGTGGGGGTGGAAACATCAGTAACGCTCTTTATTGACCGTGAGTTAAATTCCCAGTTGATGGTCCCTAAGTTTAGAGCTGAGTAAATGTAATTTAATGATCATTTTGTAATCTTGCTCACCAGGCTCAGCACAAATGCAGAAAACTCTTCGATCGATATAAGTCTTTTCTATTGTGTTATTCTTAAATAGCGACAGTTCATTCTATTCATAAGTTTGTGAAGAACTGGACAAAAAAGAGGTACACTTTATAATGTAACCAAGATATTAATTCAGCCATTAATAACAACCCGATACATTCGAGTAATTTTTAAACTCCAGTGACAACAAAGTAAATTATTATCAACTAATTCGCGTCTATTGTTTAGTGAAAACTTTTGGTCTTCTACAATCAAATACAAATCATGGAAATTCTACCCATTGAAAAAAAAACATCTGATATTATTTCCGACACATGCGATCTGAATTTGAGCAAAAATATAAAAGGTGAAGGTTTAGATTTCAGGAAGATGGGCGCAAGTTACTGTACAGAATTTCTGGCGCTGATTTTAAAAGTACTTTGGCCATCTCAACTTTGAAGTTTGACTAAACACTAAATTCCTAACCAACGGATATCATTTTCAAAGCAACAACGATTTTTAACGACTGTCATCAAAATGTGATTTTTTTTCCATTTATCTCTCATTTATTTAGAGCCGATTGCGTATGACAAAAAAAAACGGCGATATTTTGCAAGAGCTAAGAAAAAAACAGGTTTATTTTCCAATAGTTGTAATCAAAGAGTTTATGTACAGTGGAAAAGCCTGGGACCGCACAAATCACGTTCTAAATTGGCGAAGAGACCAAGACTGAGCTGATAGACTAATCAAACGTTCGCTTATAAACATATTAATGTAGCCGAAAATCCATATAATCTGGAAGCAGTGATTCCCAGCGTTGTTCGAAAATAAAATAACTTCTTGCACGTACTGGTATGCGTTCGATTTGAAGTTTGTTTTTTCCCTGCCAACGCCAGGATCCCTAGGTAGTACTTTTATAAAAATCTTTGCTCTGGGCGAGTAGCAATTTCCCGAAATTATATTTCACAATGCAGAATTAAAACATGGTCTTTAATTTGTTTTTACATGATACAACCATGTGTGGGGCGATGCGAGCCCCCAAATGGACTGAGAGTATTGAGTTTACACACAGGTAGGTTGTGGGATTGAATCTTGGCCTAGATGTTGCCAAACCTAGACTCCAGGCCAGACCTGCGTAGACCGCCATTCCACCTTCGAGTGGGTCAACGTAATCTGCTTTGATTTTCCTATGCGTTAAAATACTTGAAAGCAGAAGTAAAACATTTCGATAATATGAAATTTGTAAAAAAATCCATCGTTTTGTGAAGATAAAAATTTTGACCACTATAGAAATTGACTACAAATGCAAGAAAAAGCAAAAATAGAAGGACTTGTCTGAATCGTTGAAATGAGTAATTGTATTAAATAAAGATTATGCATTGTAAAATTCCACACATGAACGCAATCGAGTGTGCGAGTGTGTGGATAATTAACGGAAGGAAACCGAGGTTAAGACATCAATTATATTGTTATTGCTTTGAATATCACCAGGTGTAATAGTGCATTTGCCCTTTATACATCCGTAGTCGATTTCAACAATGGATGGAATTTGTGCGTTCATAGAACGAACGATGCCCGATATTTCTTTCACAAAAATTGAAGTAACTGAAAAGATCTGATGAAAGTAGCCAAATACTTCAAAGGTGTACATCCGTATGATGGACAGAAGTAACGTTTCAGTTTAGCATTGTAGTTACAATGTAAATACAACCCCGATGTAAAGGCTTACAGGAATAATTTATCAAAGTACTGAATGTGACCTTCATTTTTTTCGATATTTTTTAATTTGATTTGATTTAAAATTGATACATGCAAAAGTTTCCATTTAGTTGTCGATTCTAATAGATTGTTCGTTAGTTTTTGATTTTGATGCTGATTGGCTCTTTCCCAGTAAGGTCCATAATAAGCCCAGAGTGCGTATATATATATAGCTTGAATTCGCACACGAAAATTCTGGGAGTATTTTTCACGACTAAATGGTGGTGTCTCTCTCGTAGAGAAGCCATCAAGATTACGTGATATATATATATATATATATATATATATATATATATATATATATTTATTCAAAATGATCTCCTGTCATTACATCGTTAAAGCATCGCTCTACCGTAGTCAACGTAAAAAAAGATAAACAACTGAAGGAAATAGGGCTGCTGCAGGGATCTAACCTACCACAGACAGCCCCATTCTCTTCAATTGTTTATTCTATTTATGATGTTTAAGTTGGGTGATACCATTATCATTTAATGACAAGATCACTTCAAATACGTTTCTACATATCATAACACAATATATGTATATATATATATATATATATATATATATATATATATATATATATATATATATATATATATATATTTATATACATATATATATATATATATATAAAGAGGAAGGGAGAGTTTTGCTTTATTACAACTGTAATGGCATCGATCGACAGTAGGTGCACTGCACATGTGGTTTTGTGCTATAATAAGCTATCCTATCTCTCCCTCTCTTTCTTTATCTCTCTCTCTCACTCTCTCTCTCTCTCATGCACACTGTGGGTGTGCGTGTGTGTATGTACGCGTGTGTGTGTGTGTGTGTACGTATAAAAGAGGATTTCCATTGATTCAGGAGATTTAGGGAAATTGGTCGGGATGATTCGATATTTCAGCTATTATCTGGGCGATCGATAGTCTGACTGGGTGGGTAGAACCAGGATAGTGCCAGGATGACATCAACTCCAGCAAAATCAGACTTCACTTTGGCTCTTCCAGCCGTACATTGTTCAGACGATTTGACTGAGAGAAAAACTCTCGTTAAACTGCTGATTCTCTCACTAACCAAAATTCTAAATGAAACGAGAATTCAACAACCAAAAGCTAAAGATCATTGTACTGAAGTCTGGACGTCTGACCACTAAAACAATGATCAACAGATGTATAAAAATAAAGTAGTCCATTACGTTAGTTTTCTAAGGAGTGTGAAGAAAAAAAATTAGCTTATTTATGATGATTTTGTGTCTCATTCAGTATTATTTTTTATCGGTGTTTCAGAAACTTGTTTTATCCCCTCAAATAATAACATCATAATAGCAATTTCTGTTTCTCTACAATTTGTGCAGTATGCAAAATTGAACATTTCATCCAATAACTTCCTTCAAACGCTACTAAGTTCAAATTACGATATAACTAAGGTACAACAGAGGCAATTACATACACTAAATGAAGTAAACGAGTCGATATTTGATAGATGTGACGATATTTGAAAAACACACGAAAATAAAATATCTGTACGGTTGATATAAATAAATATAAATAAATATAAATTGGATAGATATTTGAATATATTTTTTCTATATTCATAGAAACCATTTGACTCAACTGTAACTTGATGGATATTTTAGCAACATGCAACATTGCATTATCAGGCCTCGTCTTAGAAGGATCATCCTTTTCGTATAGCAATTGTCTTAAACTTATGGTAAAGAAATCAAGATTCGGTGTCGATTCAAGTCAATTGATGGCATAAAGGCAGGAAAGGATATGACAAGAATCCCAAGACAGCACAGTCCATAATTTAGGGAAAAAATGAAGATGGCTATCAACGGGAACAATCTTGGTATCCTTCATAAAGTTTCACCAAGAATCGTTCTGAAGAGAGTCAAAGATGCAGAAAAGAACAAAAGTTTTTTCTTACCGGAGAACACCATTCCGAGCGTCGAGCATGGAGGGAGTTCATTTATGCCATGGGGTTGTGTTAGTGCAGATCGTGTTGGTTAACGAGCAGATCGAAGGAAATAGGAAATAAAGAAACTATCAGGATAGACTTAAGGGTAATCTGAAACGTTCAGTTCGAAAATTCTGCATTAGAAGAAATTTGATATTCCAACAAGACAAGGATCCTAAACAAAAGACAATGTTGGTGACTGAATGGTTGAATAAGAAAAGATCAATGTTTGGCCACGCATTTGCAATCACCTGATCTAAATCTTATTTTAGAGATGAATCTTTGGATGAAGAATCCTGAAACGTATCGCTATTAAGGGAGTGCTGTAGAGAATAATGGAGTAACATATCCGTTGAAACTTGTCAAAAGTATTTGGGAAATACCCGAAACGTTTGACAAGAGTAAGTGAACAAAAAGGATTCACTATAAATCACAGATGTTCAATTTTTTGTGGTTTTTAATAGATTGTTACAAAACTCAATCAATGATAAACATATTGACTTCATATTTTGTGTGTATCATTGCCTATGCTCAACTTTGTGATATAATTCGAACTTCGTACTGCTCATATGAAGAAGGTTATCGGATGAAACGTCCACATCGGGCGAATACTTATTACTCCACTGTATATGTTTCAGCTCATTTGAGACCATTATGATTGCTGCCATCTTTGGGAAGAGTTTTAAGACTCAAGTACGTACTAAAATAACAATAAAATGAAGTACCATTAGATATCCATGCCAAACCCCATGACTGAAATTCCAGTGAGCCGCTCTTTCACCTCATATCCAGAAATGAGCCAATTTCATTTGGTGACACAATTTCCAGACCATTTACAAAAAAATCATTTGCAAAAAAGATGTCGACGTCAATATGAAGCTAACAACTGATCTATGACCCTTTAATTTTGTTACTCGATCACTTGGGCAAATAGTTTAAATTGTAAAGAGCACCGTTTCTATTACTGATGCCCACCTGGTTGGAGGGAACTAGCGCTAAAAAGGAGGCGGAATTTCCTGAAAAGTTTCTCAAACAGGATGAGAAGATCTTCCACACACATTCGCTCACACACACACACACACACACACACACACACACACACACACATATACCAATATATACAAAGAGCAACCCCAAAATAACACGTGAAATGGCTCACGTAGATAAACGAGTGATTTCCAAAGATGTGTGAAACATCCGGCGAGACAATTAAAAACATTTGGGAACTTGACAGCTGGAAAGGTTGATCAGTCTGTTCAAATCCCTGAAATTTTGGGTTGAAATACGTGAGTACGCACACACACACACACACACACACACACACACATATATATATATATAAATATATATATATATATATATATATATATATATATATATATATATATATATATATATATATATGCCAGTGTGTGTGTGTGTGTATATACTAAATATATATGTATGTGTATGTGTGTGTGTGCGTGTGTGCGTCTGTGCGTGTATAAATTGAGAGAGAGAGGTGGAATATAGAGAGAGAAAAAAGAGTTGGGAGGTACTTGGGCAGTTGTCTTGATCAGGAAGCAGGTAGATAAAGCGAGGACGGAGATTGGGGTATGGTGGGGATACTTGCTGAACCAGGTATTTTGCCTCCAGAACAAAAGGAACAGGAAGTTCGCCTCAACTATTAATGGTATGACAGCCATCTCTCAACTAAAACAGAATGAGACTGAGATGTATTGGCTACTTTCAAGCATACCCACATACATATATATGAGCACACACACTCGCACTCACACACACAGATATATACATGAATATATATAAACACATAAAAACACACTCACAAATACATATATATACATATGTATATATACACACTCACAAACACATATACATATATATATGTACATATGCATATATATATGTATATATATATATATATATATATATATATATATATGTATGTATACATGTGTGTTAATACCTTAGCATTTTGAAAACATACATGCGTGTGATAATGTATGTCACGTATACATACATAGAAAAACTTATTTCTATCCACATACTTGATTTATGGAGGAATAAGCAAAGATTTACATATTTTCAAGATTATGTGCATATATGCTTTATATATATATATATATATATATATATATATATATATATATATATATATATATATATATATATATAGTTATGTGATAATAGCCATGCATAGACGCATAGAGATATGTTTGTGTGTATTTACCAGTATTTATTGATGCATCAATTTTTTTTCAAACATATTAATCTTAATATATGGTAATATATTAATCCTAATATATATTAATATATTTATACATTGTAATAATATGGATGTGTCTGTCTATCTTTATATATAAATATTATTAGAGTAAACGAATGATTCTTCTTTTTATATCGGTTTAGACATCGATGTATTTGATCGGTATGACTACCATCATTAAGTATATATCTACCTCCCCCCCCAGTTATCTCCAAACAGGTCTCGTGTAGGATCAATCCATCTGTATATCATTAATATTACCTATGTAATCATTTTTATCAGTAATAACAGTTGGGTAAGACATATCAATTTACAAATATCAGAAATATCACAATACTAGTCTTCAAATCTGAGGTAGATTCGGTAAATTCCAGAATTGATAGTAGTCAGCCTCTGTTAGGACTTTTACTTGTATCTCAAAACCCTCTAGCCCCTGGACAATATAATTTACGATATGAGTAAAGGTATTAATTACTTATTACCTATTACAAATTCACCAATTTTTACTTCATAATTGTCTAATATCTGTAATTCAAATGAAGTAAAATCCACTGCATTTATGAAGAACCATTAACAAACAATCTTCTTCGGGGCTTTTCCATCGTAAGATATTGTACAATGCATTCCAGTTGTAATATAATTTGCAATGCATTCCTAACGTGAAATCATTAGCAATCTATTTACATTAAACGTACTGATTTAAATTGTGCCCATGTTTTATTGATATGCTTGAATTTGGATTGGAGTTATTATTTTTGCTCTAAGAAAAATATGTTTTATTGTCAGTGTAGGGTTAAATAATCAAAAAGATTCTGCCTATCTTGGATGAGTACTGATAGAAGGAGAAATTAATGTCCATGGTCACCTATGATGAATGGAAAGTAAGGATGTAGTTCATTATCCTAGTGACATTGTGAATGGATTTCCCTTACATAAAATATTTAAACATGAAAACTGACAGATTTAAAGAAAATTTAAAGGTCAAATCAATTTGAAAGCACATGAAACTGAAAGAAAAGAAAATTCTCCATCGGGTCTGAAGTCGGTCTGCTGAGTGTATTTACCACGTTTCTTTTTGTAGGTTTTACTTCAGCATTACAGCTACAATGTAAATAGAATCTGCTCTAATGAAAACTTCCCCCTCACAAACCTTAATTTCCAGAAGGTTTTAAGTTCTAATAAATTGAAAGTACATGGAATTTTTAAAAAAGCAATCAGAATTCAGAACTTTATATGATATAGACACAGCCATGATTACACCAGAACTGAGAGAAAAAAATTTTTTTTTCAAGTTCGGTGCACCAATTCTATCTCTCTAAGTTCAGACCATTCGGCCACTGAACCGACATGACTTTGAAATTGTAAATAACAATCCAAAAAGAAATTGTGAGTACACACTTTATTCCTGAGAGTACAGACGGAGAC
>OY735201.1:19094600-19107100 GCA_963457665.1 Thysanoteuthis rhombus
GCCTAAGCAGATCTAGAGGGTTCCATCAACAATAGAGAAGGAGAGAGCAGAGTCACAGGAAGTACTATTAAAATTGAAATTTCCGAAACGCCTTAAAACACACAGACACACACACACACACACATATATATATATATACACACACACACACACACATATATATATATATACACACACACACACACATACACATATATATATATATATATATACTGTTAAGTCTGCAAAGCACAACATATACCTCGATGACTATGTATTCTTCTAAACACAGATTTTCCCTTTTATCTACAAGTTCAGAGTTACTATAAAACATTTCGAGCGCTGAAATGGAGTAAAACAAAGAAGCAATTAACATCAAATTATATGGAAAAATGTTGAGCGTTCCCTGACCCCATCATCCAAATGATGATGATAGTAAGTAGGCTGAATGACTGTAAGTTGGATTGCTGAGAGGCTCTGAAGACTAGGGGAGAGAGCAGGAAAATATACCCACTCATTTTTTTTTAAATGCTGTACGACTTCTCGCCTTTTCACTTTTCGCCTTTTTTTTCGTACATACGAGGCGTAAATCTAACTTTTTAGGAGTAGGGGGTACCTGAGTTGCTTTTCAAATTATTTTCGAAATTACCTAAAACCTCTTATAAGACAAACATCAGGTATCTAATTTTATGAATATTCTGACCTGAGGTATTATGGACTTGAAGAGAGATACTTTTTGACCGTGTGAATATGTCTTCTGTCTGTGTGTTTCCTGTGAGCAGATCCTAAGGAAATGAGGCACACGCCCACCCTGTCCGATTTTCTCTGAGCCTTGAAGCTCAAATGCTCCCAAAATGTCAGCGATGACCCCAATGCATGCATAATATCATTTGGCGGGGCCTGCTAACATCCGGTTATTATGAGAAAAGGTGCAATGGAGGTGAAATGGGGTTTTCAAAGGGGATGGAAAGGAAAGTAGAGAAAGGGGGCAGAGCTGAGGGTGGAGATAATAAAGGTAAATACAAAGGAGGGATGTTTGGAAGAAGAGAAAGAACTAAAGAAAAAGAGGAAGAAAGGGTGGGAATAATTGGAAAAAAGACGAAAAAACGGGTTTATTCAAATGCTCAATAGGAAACGTCACATAACCAGCAACATGTTGTGTTGGGGGTGATCAATTAAAAAGTTCGAAAAAGCGGTGATGAATGGATGTTACTTCTCTCACCTTTTGTTGACTAGAGATAACTAAAAAATGACTGAATTTACAGAAAACAAACGTGAATGCTGCTGGACACAAATTAAGGGATCAATTTGGCATTACCTTAGATTGCAACCTGAACATCAACTGAAAAAAAACATTTAGGTCAGAGGGAGCAAAATAAACGTTTTTTTTCGAAACATGATAAAAGGTGACGGTTGAAAATTCCAGCCCTCTAGCTCCACTGGAGTGGCCTATGCATGTGATACAAACATATGCAGCCAGCCGGACCAGCTCGAAAACTGAAGAAACCTGTACTGACAGTTCTGGTGAAAGTTTCGGTTAATGGTTTCTAACGAGGAAATATTTTCGAACGTTACTTTTCGTTTCATCTCTCATACGATTATGATTTATTTTAGCAAGGATCGATTTGGGAACTCAGTGAGAAAGACCTACTGATATTTCAGACACAAATGTAAACAAATGCAGTGAAAAATTGTATTTACAACGTCGCAGTTTTTGAGTCAATTCTTTTCCTTGTTTTTATCTGGAAGATCATTGAACAACTAGTACCAGTGAGTAAATGTTAGGAGAAAGTTTTGGAAGAAAGGCATTCAGTGATTTAATGAAGCTGGTAACGTAAAAAATATTCAGTAATGTACCAAGTTCGATTCTGGTATGTGTAAAGCTAACGAAAGAAAACTGTTTTTACCAAGGGATCGAATATTCTATCCTTTTGCATTGAGAATTACATTGAACCGTCAAAACCGTTGAAAAGTCGAAGCCGAAACATAGGAAAATATATGAAATAAACCTTTTAGTGTGTGCGTACACACACACACACACACACACACACACACACTCGCACATACCATTGCTTACAGACTTAGAAAATAAGCCTCAGTGCTCCATTAGATTCCCTTTTTAAAAAAATTCTTTTGATTCTTAGAAAAAGCTTTTTTCACTTGGGTGTTTCGGGAGAGAGTTATTTCGTTTTCTTGTTTGTTCCAGTTTCCTGGTCGTACCGTTTTGACTAAAGACTTGGAAACCAGCATCAGCACTCTACTAAACTCCTTCTTGAAATGTTTATTTTCATTCTTTGTCTTATTTTGTTTGATTGTTTGTTTGTTCCAGTGCTCCTGGACATACCGTTTTGTCTACTGACTTGCAAATTAACATCAGAACTCCATTAGACCCTCTCTAAAATTTTATTTTCAATTTTTCGGGAAAATGCTATATTGACCATTTTAGAGCCTTACTCTGGCAGGTTTATTAATAATATTTAGATTTTCCAGAATTATTTTAGATGTTTTCCAGTGATGTAATAAATAGTATTTATTCTTACTTTATTTATTCTCCGATCGATTTTTTTTTACATAATTTTATTGAATCAAATTTATCATTAATCATACAAAGATATCTCTGAATTCATCGAATTATTTGGTGACATGCAGACATTTTCATATTCATGGTAGACAAAATTGGACTGTAAAGCAAAACGTATCAGTCTTATCGATATTTACAGCATTAAGCTTAGTCAAGAGGTTCTCATCAACCCATGTTATATTCCCACCCCTTTCGATTCCAGGTACCTTCAATTCTATCCCCTTTACGAATTACCATCAACCAATTTCCTTACTCTATACATTATACATTCCTCCCCGACTGGAATTAATCTCAGATTCCTCCTCTGGCTGTAATTCCTCCCCTTAAGAACTTCCCCCTACCCCTGGAAGTCAAGGACCTGTTATTCGTGAATCAGTGGTCTGGCACAAGGCCGAAATGGAAGTAGGTATATTGCGTCTCTCCTGTCTTACAAGCAGTTTAAGCGTGCTTACATTGAAAATCAGCATTTGAAAGTCCAGCTTTTAATCTGAGCTTGAACCCACTAATGCGAGTTGGAAATACACTGAAACTAGTTATCAACTACTGTCCTATTGTGAGACATGCATTTGATGATATCTAACAAGCTTAGCTTTGTATGACACAAGGCTACAAATATTGTAGTGAAGATCAAACTCACTTTAGTAATGATCGCCCGCGAGAATATATCGCTATCCACAACTAGGCGATAAGTATTCAACAACTTGGTCTAACACCAGGCCATATGATTAGAGTACCTAGTTAGAATGGAATTCACAACGATAGCAATTGGTAAACAATTATAGTTCACTGACAAAAGATCCACGTTGGAACACCCGAGTTTATTGTTTCAGTTTTATACCACTTTCAATTTAGTCTTGCAAGACACATTTGATGTGATGAGGTCGACATTACAGGAGCAAAGGTTTGCATGACCAGTCTGCTGACCATAGCTCTACCTCGAGGCACTTGAATGAACTGATTTAGGTATTAGATTATTGCTGATAAGTATTGCTAAATTTATGCTTGTGTGTATCTGCATTTCGTAAGCTTTGGTCAATCTGGCACAAGGCCAAGTGTGGGATGCACTCTGTGGAAATCGAACAAACTATGGTTGTAATAGTACATCAAAAAGGCTTGTCAATCATTACTGGTATTTATTAAGCTTAGCTTAGTCTGATACAAGGTACCCAATGAGATGCAAGCTCACTTCAGTAGTAATGATCTGCAGGATTAGTTACTTATCAGATTGGCGAGGCCACTAATTGTATTGTTTCAGAGTGCAATTTGTTGATATCATCGTTCAATTGATAATTGTGTTTATCTCTGGGTGGCCTGATAACTATTAGAATTCAGCACAAACTCCAGTATGATATGCATGCGACAATGTAGACGTGTATGTACATATTTACAAATAACACCAGGGATACAATCTGTTATTTATAAGAATTAAGCGTAGTTTTGGCACAAGGCCGCATGAGTACGAGTACAGTACAGCCGGTGAAGATCTCATTACTCAGTTGTATTGATCCGTAAGAGCTGTATGCTAACTTCACGCCATGGTAGGTGCCCACCAGTAAAGTTATCAAGGACGCACGCTGGTATTCAGTTGCAAATACAATTAACCTTCATAATAGCAAGAATCGTTGGTATATAAATCATTTTTTCAGTGTATTGTCCAGATGGCGTTTGCACATATTCATTTTGCTTTGTTTCATCTTCATGCAATTGAATTTTGTGAGAAAAGATAAAAAGTCCGACGGAAGAAAAAAAAAGACACAGCTTGATTGCTGGGATCGAAACTGGCATATCTGATCATGAATCAAATGATGAGAAAAATGATGTATCAAATAAAACGGTGAAATGAAACAATAAAAACTGTTCAAGCTGAATTGTTGAAAAAATACTAATTTATCAATTCTCAACAGCCAAGATTATTGATATCAATTTAACTGAAATATTTATTCTTATATCAGTAACATAAAGCTGATTCATGCATAATCAACTAATGTCATTGAATACATTAAACCAGTGATTTGATTCAAATCCCTGAAATAACAATTTATGCAAATATCAACAGCAAATAACACAATTCATCTGGGTATATTCATCAACATACAACTTGTCCTAATGTAATAACAGTTGCCCAAAGAAACCAGAGTGGTCTGCAGACAGCATCCACAGGTGATAGACAGCAAAACTGAGTTAACTTGCAATTACTAGGCTTTTTATACAATAGTGATCCTCTATATAATTCAAAATTTGTTCCCAAAAAGTAGCATTTCTCTTACATGAAGCAAATAGCAGATTAATTTCGTTAACTTCCTATTATTATAGAAAAGAATTCCAAGCAATGATCATGTCAAAGCTAATGGTGCTTGTATCGATAAAAGTATTGATCGTATTGTATCAGTGACAGAAAAATGATTCATTCAAATGCAATACCAAACGACTGGAATTGAACTCATTTCGATAACACTAGAAATATAGTAGTAAACAATCTGGGCTATTAATGAAACGTCTCTAAGACTGTTTATTAAATTACATTAAATTTTTGCTCATGGAAATAGTTGACATGAAAAGATTATCAATAGTTCCAAGCAATGATCATGTCAGAACAAGTGGTATTTGTATCGATAAAAGTATTGATTATATTGTATGAGTGCCAGAAAAATAATTCACTCAGAATTTATTGTTTACATCTCATATACTTAACCGATAAATTAAACTAAAACAGTGCATGATTTACTTATGCAAATAGCCATAACAAATATCTGGATATTAATGCATGAATTGTAGGAATAAAACAAGCTTGAGCGTAATGTCTATTGCCCAGATGAACCACAGTGGTCTGTGGTGCAGGCTTCAAACCTGTAGCTGATTAACATCAGAGTGGTTCGATTCCACCTTCCGGGCGTTCTACAAAGAATTGATGAAACTTATCATCTCTTTTTTCAACATTTGATTCTAAAAGATTCAATGTTGTATGATGAAAGGCAATGGTAGCAGGTTATCAGGGGCAGACACCATCCACTGGTGATTGACAGCAAACCTATGCTGACTTTCTATTACTAGGGAGAAGACGTCTGAGCTTCTTTATTGACAAAAATATAAAAATACAATAGGGAATTCATTTGGAAGCGATCTTTCAAAGACTGAAGTACTAAAAAAGAATTTTGAACGAACTTGTGTAAAAAAGGTTTTCATCGAAATTTTCATGCGTGAATGTGCATCACATTGAATACATATTTATTATAAGAAACTGGAAATGCCAAGCTGAAGGCAGTATTGCAACCCTCGTCAAAATAAGGGTACCTATTGATTTTGGGAATCAGCATTCGATACTCAAGCTAGAACTCAGATCGACAAAAACATGTAGCTACTCAATCCACTAAATGAAGTCGATTTTGCATATGCTCTGTTTTTTATGAGGTACTTACAGATATTCATTAAGCTGAATTTAGTCGTAATACAGTTATTACAAAAGTTTTGGATGTGTTTTCCAGTTGTAGAAAGCCTGTATTGAGAAAAAAAAACAAATGCAATACGAAACGACTGGAATTGAACTCATTTCGATGACACTAGAAATATAGTAGTAAACAATCTGGGCCATTAATGAAACGTCTCTAAGACTGTTTATTAAATTACATTAAATTTTTGCTCAATGGAAATAGTTGACATGAAAAGATTATCAGTAGTTCTAAGCAATGATCATGTCAGAACAAGTGGTATTTGTATCGATAAAAGTATTGATTATATTATATCAGTGCCAGAAAAATAATTCACTTAAAATTTATTGTTTACATTTCATATACTTAACTGATAAATTAAACTAAAACAGTGCATGATTTACTTATGCAAATAGCCATAACAAATATCTGGATATCAATGCATGAATTGTAGGAATAAAACAAGCTTGAGCGTAATGTCTATTGCCCAGATGAACCACAGTGGTCTGTGGTGCAGGCTTCAAACCTGTAGCTGATTAACGTCAGAGTGGTTCAATTCCATCTTCTGGGCGTTCTACACAACATTGATGAAACTTATCATCTCTTTTTTCAACATTTGATTCTAAAAGATTCAATGTTGTATGACAGAAAGCAATGGTAGCAGGTTATCAGGGGCAGACACCATCCACTGGTGATTGACAGCAAACCTATGCTGACTTACTATTACTAGGGAGAAGACATCTGAGCTTCTTTATTGACAAAAATATAAAAATACAATAGAGAATTCATTTGGAAGCAATCTTTCAAAGACTGAAGTACTAAAACAGTATTTTGAACAAACTTGTGTAAAAAAGGTTTTCATCGTACTTGTCATGCACGAATGTGTATCACATTGGATACATATTTATTATAAGAAACTGGAAAGGCCAAGCTGAAGGCAGTATTGCAACCCTCGTCAAAATAAGGGTACCTATTGATTTTGGGAATCAGCATTCGATACTCAAGCTAGAACTCAGATCGACAAAAATATGAAGCTACTCAATCCACTAAATGAAGTCGACTTTGCATGTGCGATGTTTTTTATGAGGTACTTACAGATATTCATTAAGCTGAATTCGGTCGTAATACAGGTTATTACAAAAGTTTCAGATGTGTTTTCCAGGTGTAGAAAGCCTGTATTGAGAAAGAGAACAAATGCAATACAAAACAACTGGAATTGAACTCATTTCGATGACACTAGAAATATAATAGTAAACAATCTGGGCCATTAATGAAACGTCTCTAAGACTGTTTATTAGATTACATTAAATTTTTGCCTAATGGAAATAATTGATATGAGAGGATTATCAATAGCTCCAAGCAATGATCATGTCAGAACAAGTGGTATTTGTATCAATAAAAGTATTGATTATATTGTATGAGTGCCAGAAAAATAATTCACTCAGAATTTATTGTTTACATCTCATATACTTAACCGATAAATTAAACTAAAACAGTGCATGATTTACTTATGCAAATAGCCATAACAAATATCTGGATATTAATGCATGAATTGTGTGAATAAAACAAGCTTGAGCGTAACGGCTATTGCCCAGATGAACCACAGTGGTCTGTGGTGCAGGCTTCAAACCTGTAGCTGATTAACATCAGAGTGGTTCGATTCCATCTTCTGGGCGTTCTACACAACATTGATGAAACTTATCATCTCTTTTTTCAACATTTGATTCTAAAAGATTCAGTGTTGTATGATAAAAGGCAATGGTAGCAGGTTATCAGGGGCAGACACCATCCACTGGTGATTGACAGCAAACCTATGCCGACTTACTATTACTAGGGAGAAGACGTCTGAGCTTCTTTATTGACAAAAATATAAAAATACAATAGGGAATTCATTTGGAAGCGATCTTTCAAAGACTGAAGTACTAAAACAGTATTTTGAACAAAATTGTGTAAAAAAGGTTTTCATCGAAATTTTCATGCGTGAATGTGCATCACATTGAATACATATTTATTATAAGAAACTGGAAATGCCAAGCTGAAGGCAGTATTACAACCCTCGTCAAAATAAGGGTACCTATTGATTTTGGGAATCAGCATTCGATACTCAAGCTAGAACTCAGATTGACAAAAACATGTAGCTACTCAATCCACTAAATGAAGTCGACTTTGCATGTGCGATGTTTTTTATGAGGTACTTACAGATATTCATTAAGCTGAATTTAGTCGTAGTACAGGTTATTACAGAAGTTTCAGATGTTTTTTTCCAGGTGTAGAAAGCCTGTATTGAGAAAAAAAAACAAATGCAATACGAAACAACTGGAATTGAACTCATTTCGATGACACTAGAAATATAGTAGTAAACAATCTGGGCCATTAATGAAACGTCTCTAAGACTGTTTATTAAATTACATTAAATTTTTGCCTAATGGAAATAGTTGACATGAAAAGATTATCAGTAGTTCTAAGCAATGATCATGTCAGAACAAGTGGTATTTGTATCGATAAAAGTATTGATTATATTGTATGAGTGCCAGAAAAATAATTCACTCAGAATTTATTGTTTACATCTCATATACTTAACCGATAAATTAAACTAAAACAGTGCATGATTTACTTATGCAAATAGCCATAACAAATATCTGGACATTAATGCATGAATTGTGTGAATAAAACAAGCTTGAGCGTAACGGCTATTGCCCAGATGAACCACAGTGGTCTGTGGTGCAGGCTTCAAACCTGTAGCTGATTAACGTCAGAGTGGTTCGATTCCATCTTCTGGGCGTTCTACACAACATTGATGGAACTTATCATCTCTTTTTTCAACATTTGATTCTAAAAGATTCAGTGTTGTAAGACAAAAGGCAATGGTAGCAAGTTATCAGGGGCAGACACCATCCACTGGTGATTGACAGCAAACCTATGCTGACTTTCTATTACTAGGGAGAAGACGTCTGAGCTTCTTTATTGACAAAAATATAAAAATACAATAGGGAATTCATTTGGAAGCAATCTTTCAAAGACTGAAGTACTAAAAAAGAATTTTGAACGAACTTGTGTGAAAAATGTTTTCATCGTAATTTTCATGCACGAATGTGCATCACATTGAATACATATTTATTATAAGAAACTGGAAATGCCAAGCTGAAGGCAGTATTGCAACCCTCGTCAAAATAAGGGTACCTATTGATTTTGGGAATCAGCATTCGATACTGAAGCTAGAACTCAGATTGACAAAAACATGTAGCTACTCAATCCACTAAATGAAGTCGACTGTGCATGTGCGATATTTTTTATGAGGTACTTACAGATATTCATTAAGCTGAATTTAGTCGTAGTACAGGTTATTACAGAAGTTTCAGATGTTTTTTTCCAGGTGTAGAAAGCCTGTATTGAGAAAAAAAAACAAATGCAATATGAAACAACTGGAATTGAACTCATTTCGATGACACTAGAAATATAGTAGTAAACAATCTTGGCCATTAATGAAACGTCTCTAAGACTGTTTATTAAATTACATTAAATTTTTGCTCAATGGAAATGGTTGACATGAAAAGATTATCAATAGTTCCAAGCAATGATCATGTCAGAACAAGTGGTATTTGTATCGATAAAAGTATTGATTATATTGTATGAGTGCCAGAAAAATAATTCACTCAGAATTTATTGTTTACATCTCATATACTTAACCGATAAATTAAACTAAAACAGTGCATGATTTACTTATGCAAATAGCCATAACAAATATCTGGAGATTAATGCATGAATTGTGTGAATAAAACAAGCTTGAGCGTAATGTCTATTGCCCAGATGAACCACAATGGTCTGTGGTGCAGGCTTCAAACCTGTAGCTGATTAACGTCAGAGTGGTTCGATTCCATCTTCTGGGCGTTCTACACAACATTGATGAAACTTATCATCTCTTTTTTCAACATTTGATTCTAAAAGATTCAGTGTTGTATGATAAAAGGCAATGGTAGCAGGTTATCAGGGGCAGACACCATCCACTGGTGATTGATAGCAAACCTATGCTGACTTTCTATTACTAGGGAGAAGACGTCTGAGCTTCTTTATTGACAAAAATATAAAAATACAATAGGGAATTCATTTGGAAGCAATCTTTCAAAGACTGAAGTACTAAAACAGTATTTTGAACGAACTTGTGTAAAAAAGGTTTTCATCGTAATGTTCATGCACAAATGTGCATCACAGTGGATACATATTTATTTTAAGAAGCTGGAAATGCCAAGCTGAAGGCAGTATTGCAACCCTCGTCAAAATAAGGGTACCTATTGATTTTGGGAATCAGCATTCGATACTCAAGCTAGAACGCAGATCGACCAAAACATGTAGCCTCTCAATCCACTAAATGTAGTCGACTTTGCATGTGCGATGTTTTTTATGAGGTACTTACAGATATTCATTAAGCTGAATTTAGTCGTAATACAGGTTATTACAAAAGTTTCAGATGTGTTTTCCAGTTGTAGAAAGCCTGTATTGAGAAAAAAAAAGACAAATGCAATACGAAACAACTGGAATTGAACTCATTTCGATGACACTAGAAATATAGTAGTAAACAATCTGGGCCATTAATGAAACGTCTCTAAGACTGTTTATTAAATTACATTAAATTTTTGCTCAATGGAAATAGTTGACATGAAAAGATTATCAATAGTTCCAAGCAATGATCATGTCAGAACTAGTGGTATTTGTATCGATAAAAGTATTGATTATATTGTATGAATGCCAGAAAGATAATTCACTCAGAATTTATTGTTTACATCTCATATACTTAACCGATATATTAAACTAAAACAGTGCATGATTTACTTATGCAAATAGCCATAACAAATATCTGGATATTAATGCATGAATTGTAGGAATAAAACAAGCTTGAGCGTAATGTCTATTGCCCAGATGAACCACAGTGGTCTGTGGTGCAGGCTTCAAACCTGTAGCTGATTAACGTCAGAGTGGTTCGATTCCACCTTCCGGGCGTTCTACACAAAATTGATGAAACTTATCATCTCTTTTTTCAACATTTGATTCTAAAAGATTCAATGTTGTATGACAGAAAGCAATGGTAGCAGGTTATCAGGGGCAGACACCATCCACTGGTGATTGACAGCAAACCTATGCTGACTTTCTATTACTAGGGAGAAGACGTCTGAGCTTCTTTATTGACAAAAATATAAAAATACAATAGGGAATTCATTTGGAAGCAATCTTTCAAAGACTGAAGTACTAAAACAGTATTATGAACGAACTTGTGTAAAAAAGGTTTTCATCGTAATTTTCATGCACGAATGTGCATCACAGTGGATACATATTTATTATAAGAAGCTGGAAAGGCCAAGCTGAAGGCAGTATTGCAACCCTCGTCAAAATAAGGGTACCTATTGATTTTGGGAATCAGCATTCGATACTCAAGCTAGAACTCAGATTGACAAAAACATGTAGCTACTCAATCCACTAAATGAAGTCGACTTTGCATGTGCGATGTTTTTTATGAGGTACTTACAGATATTCATTAAGCTGAATTCGGTCGTAATACAGTTATTACAAAAGTTTTGGATGTGTTTTCCAGTTGTAGAAAGCCTGTATTGAGAAAGAAAACAAATGCAATACGAAACAACTGGAATTGAACTCATTTCGATGACACTAGAAATATAATAGTAAACAATCTGGGCCATTAATGAAACGTCTCTAAGACTGTTTATTAGATTACATTAAATTTTTGCCTAATGGAAATAATTGATATGAGAGGATTATCAATAGCTCCAAGCAATGATCATGTCAGAACAAGTGGTATTTGTATCAATAAAAGTATTGATTATATTGTATGAGTGCCAGAAAAATAATTCACTCAGAATTTATTGTTTACATCTCATATACTTAACCGATAAATTAAACTAAAACAGTGCATGATTTACTTATGCAAATAGCCATAACAAATATCTGGATATTAATGCATGAATTGTGTGAATAAAACAAGCTTGAGCGTAACGGCTATTGCCCAGATGAACCACAGTGGTCTGTGGTGCAGGCTTCAAACCTGTAGCTGATTAACGTCGGAGTGGTTCGATTCCATCTTCTGGGCGTTCTACAAAAAATTGATGAAACTTATCATCTCTTTTTTCAACATTTGATTCTAAAAGATTCAATGTTGTAAGACAAAAGGCAATGGTAGCAAGTTATCAGGGGCAGACACCATCCACTGGTGATTGACAGCAAACCTATGCTGACTTTCTATCACTAGGGAGAAGACGTCTGAGCTTCTTTATTGACAAAAATATAAAAATACAATAGGGAATTCATTTGGAAGCAATCTTTCAAAGACTGAAGTACTAAAACAGTATTTTGAACAAACTTGTGTAAAAAAGGTTTTCATCGTACTTTTCATGCACGAATGTGCATCACATTGAATACATATTTATTATAAGAAACTGGAAATGCCAAGCTGAAGGCAGTATTGCAACCCTCGTCAAAATAAGGGTACCTATTGATTTTGGGAATCA
>OY735201.1:19112100-19124600 GCA_963457665.1 Thysanoteuthis rhombus
TTCCATAATAACAATAGACATATAAAAATATCAACGGAACTTATATATGCCAGTAGCCATAGAGAGCCCGGAGTAATTATGCCCCAGGAGCCTTGAAAGGGTTAAACATGTGTTTTATATTGTTTTCAGTGGTAAATTATACGCTTATTAGCTGTATTTTTAATTTCCTTGCCCTTCTTTTTGATTTACTCAGGAAAAGGTGTAATTGCCGTCATCTGTCGAATAATGGCCCTCCTTTAAGAAGTTGCCTATACAGAATTATGTAATGAAGCAGAGGAAAAAGGCCTTTCGAGTAATAATTTAGAAGTGAGTAAGGTGCTTTGTCACACATGGAATCAACTTCTTGTGTCTCTGTCAGAGTAATTTTATTTTCCAAAACAAAATTTCGGTAAGAATGTTAAGTCTTAGGACTTGGGACTTATTGACAACATTAGGATTCTTCAGCAGAACAGAAACTAAAAATCAAAAAAAAATTCAACATTTCCCAGACGCCTTGAACAGACTTATACTAATTATTAAAAAAGAGAAAAATATTCCTCAATTTTAAAATTGCTTCCTAGATGTCTTTCAGGGGAAATTAGATCAAACACTTTTCTGGGGAAATGATTATATTTTGTTCCAAAAATGAAACAGTTGTCTTTTAAATCATGTCGCGTTGGGTTTTTAGTCTACAATCTAGTATTTACAAATTAAACTGGTGTTCACTTGATTACGGCACAATCTATCACGAAACTGTACTAGCTTAATTTATTCAAAAGTATTAACAGCATTGACGGTTCGAATGTTGAATCTTCCACAAAGTTCAATATTGGAATATCTTCACCGAAATAAACTTTAAAAATCGATTGCATTTGACGTGGCAAGCAAGACATGCTAATCCAGAAATGGGTGATGTATGTGAATTCACTTATATGCACCGTTTATCCCGAAAGGGAACTAATGGAATCCGCCCCAAAATGAGCGTTACAGATTATTGACTTGTATATTAGTTTGTCCTCTTTTGATTGGCCTGCAGAGTGGGCTGTTTTCTTTTCCTATTCCAGAGTCAAGGTCCATTGATCCTATTTTAGCAAAGTCATTAGTTTTGCTTTAATTACATTCCTAATGGCCTATGACGGAAGAGAATGAAAAGATGCTGGGCTAAATGGGAATGTAGAAGAAAAAAGAGAGAGACAGGGAGGAAAGGAAGAAAAGAAGGAAGAAGGTGAAAAATGGATGAATGAAATAGAGAAAGTGAAGAGGAGGAAAGGAAGGAACAAAGAAATAGAAATACAAGAAAGGAAAAAGTAGGGATAGAATAATTTAACATAAAAGTTACGAAAATAAAAGAATATCCATACTTCGCATAAATGGACCACCGTAGCCCACGTTCATATCAGAACTGTCCATCTAACTTATCTAATAAAATAGACCTTTTATCTAAAATAAAATTACTGTTGGTCCAAAAAGATCATAGAGGCTCAAAAATCATTTTTTGAGAAAACAAAAAAAAAAACGCATTTTTGGATGGTGTTCAATGATATAATACAAATCATCAAAGTTGTGGCCCCCCTATCCCCCCCAAAAATGTGTCCAGGAGCGCCTACAGAACACACGCACGTGTGCACACTCATGTACTCTCTCCAACACTCATACACACATTCAGACGAGCGAAGAGAGAAGAATCTATATTCCTCTTGGCTGGTAGGTCGGATGGGCCATTCACAAGACAACGGTGTTTCGATAATCATGAAGAAGAAGAAGAAGAAGAAGAAGAAGAAGAAGAAGAAGAAGAAGAAGAAGAAGAAGAAGAAGAAGAAGAAGAAGAAGAAGAAGAAGAAGAAGAAGAAGAAGAAGAAGAAGAAGAAGAAGAAGAAGAAGAAGAAGAAGAAGAAGAAGAAGAAGAAGAAGAAGAAGGAGGAGGAGGAGGAGGAGAAAAAGAAAAAGATGAATGTAGAGAAGATTAAAAAAAAACAAGGTCATGTCACTGGTCTTCAAGATATTCAAAATATCCATAATCACTTTCGGCTGTTTGCACGTTGACCAAGAAAATGTTTTGCTCACAAAGGTAGCCAAAAAAAGTGCGTACTACATTCAGATCACGCGCGCTATTGACGTTTCCCGAAGTTTTTAGTACTTAAACTTGTAGAGAGAGAAGAAAAGAGACGGACAAACGGAGATATGCAAACAGACAAACAGAGTTTAAAATAAATTAACATGAATATGAAGAGAGAGGTTAGTGTAAACAGATACCTGGATATGAACACAGAGATAGAGAGAAAAACAAACACTGACACCAATGTTAAACTAAGTAGATGAATAATATAAAAAATATTTGCTAAGAACAAGAAACTTACAATGAAAAAAAAAATGAGCTTGGGAGGAAAGAAATGAAGAAGAAGCTAGCAATATTAAGAAGAAATGATGATAAAAAATGATGATAACCGTAAGAAAAATAAGAAGCACAGCGAGAAAGACGTCGAGGAGGCGAAAAAGAAAGTAATAATAATAAGAAAATAATCTTTATAATGAGAAACTAATAATAATGAGAAGAAGAAAAAGAAGAAGAAACTAATAATGGTAATTCTTTGGGAAGAATGATGGAAACTTTTTTGTCTTGTATACCAGTCTTCCCTTACGGAAGAGAGACGTGAGTTCGAATATCTTCGAAAAGTTACTCTTTATTTCCTATCTGCGCTGTTTGCTCACTGCCGTAGGATGGTTTCCCAAGTAGAGTTGTGATAAAAACAAAGAAATAGTTAAAGGTAAAAAGTAGTCAAAATTGAAAAAAAATACTGGGCTATAATGCTTCATCTGATAAAGAAATAAATAGTGAAATTGCTTTAAAGATAGAAATGATTCAATTGGAAGAGCTGTACAAGCAAACTGAGATAATACATATTAGGATATTCAGGTAGATAGATGGATAAATACTAAATAAATACAGAGCAAGAACAAGAACGAAAATGTATTGCAATCAGTACAAGACACGCATTGTATCATCTTTTCTGAGAAGTGTTTTTTAATCGAAACAAATTGTCAAATAAATCAAATCAAGTATTTTTTCCATTCTGCTAAAACTTTCCACAATATTGAAAAGGCTGCGCGAGTGCTTAGTATTTAGAATTACGAAGTAACTGCAAAGAAATTTGTGGAAAGACCAAGATTTTTCAACCTATTCCGAACGTCTTCAAATTAATTCTGAAACTGCATGAAATGATGATCAGTAAACATGATCAGAATCAATTTGAAATGGGCTAAACATCTTGTAAATCTCTCGTAAATAACTAACAAAACATACAAAGATACAAAGATTACTGATCATTTGAAAGCACAAAAAAGAAAGCCTGAAAATCCTTTATAATCTTCGTTCATATCCCTTTCTATTTTTTCGGATATTAGGATCCAATTTATTGGCAACTCAGTAGTATATATATATATAATTTCATGTCTTAAAAATCATCTTATAGAAATTCAAATATACTCGGATAATAATGAATCATATATAAAAAGATGCTTGGAAATTAAGGAGCAAACAGTCATCTTAGCAAATATTAACTATTACAGCTGTCGACTTTCAAGGCCCAGGGGTTTCGGGGGAAGCCTATGAAGAAACCTCTATCAGAAGACTTACGTCTTCCCGTCCAATAAATTCAATTTCAAGATGCCGTCTTGGAATTTCAGATTCGCACGGCGTTTTGATAAATTCAACCTCACGCAATAAGAGAAACAATCAGGAGGAAAAAGTCTTTTTGCTTTTTAAACGGAAGTCACTTCCTTTCGAATTTTGTTTGCAGTAATTCAATGCAACGAGAATTACGGCTTCCGGCTCGAGCGTCGTAATAGAATAACGTTAATGAATATTTTGCGTCGTTGCAAACGGGAAGCTTTACTCAAAATTTTACCCAGAGCGTTAGCTGCTTTGTTTTATCGATGTTTTGTCAACTTGACATACGCAGGTGTTCGGCTTCGTGTTGTTCCCATGAGTGAATCAGTGAAAATAGGAACAATTCAACATTTCACACCCGGAATATTAAGTTAGGATACTTATTTTGGTTCTTATAGTTGATTGGAAATTTGAGGAGCAAATTAAATTTTTCATAAAGCAAAATTCTCGACTACCGACCCCAAATATCACGTGCGCTCACACACACACACACACACACACACACACACACACATATACACGCAATATGTGCCCATAAATATATATATTGCGTGTAAAACAAGTGTTACATACAATATACACACAAAACTGTACGCACATATACAACACTCTGATCCTTTGCAAAAAGTGTGAAAGAGCAACACTTTCATCTTTCATTTAGATCCAAAGCAGAGTTGCAAATTCATGCATAAATAATCCTGTCATTTTAACTGCTACGAGACTAATGTCTATATAATCACCTTGGATACAAAAGATCAACAAGGGTCAACAGGGAAAATAAGATTAAGAGAAAAAGGATATTATGACATAATGGTTGAAAATTATGCATAAAAAGTACTCTTTTTTCATGCTACAAGGATTTCTACAATGAAGAGACCAGTATTTTAACAACATCCTATCTTTCATCAGACGGAAATGTTGATGCCTCTGTGAGAAAGCGTGTTTTATCTGACGGCGATTAGTGATTTATTTATGCCATTATATGGGTGGTAATTGACTAAATCAATTTAAATAAACTCAACGAAGTACGCTTTGGTTTATATTGATAAAACAATCGGCGGTAATTTAGTATTTGGTTTAGTCTTATTTTAAGAATGAAAATATTCGAGAACAGAAACTCAAATCAATATCTTTATAAAACACATTCAAGATTGCGTCCAGCTACAGATTGTTCCACTAATTACCTCATTTTCAGGGACTATATATATATATATATATATATATATATATATATATATATATATAGAGAGAGAGAGAGAGAGAGAGAGAGAGAGAGAGAGAGAAACTCTTGGATTTATTGATTTTAGACAGTGAATTGTTTTTCCAGTTATAAGAATGGTCAATCATGGTGGCGTAATTAGTAAGATTTGTACACAATTTAAAAGAACCATGACTAGATATCCTGATCCCTTCAAAACGCATCATCTGAAATAATAGCGAAAATTAAAGAAAATATTAACGAGATTATAGAAATAAAATAAATGAATAATGTATATCAAAAATCAGTTTACATGGAACTTAGGAGAATTAAATAAGCAAGAGAGATGGATCCAGTCTTTGTATTAACTTGAACCAGGGAGAGGGGGAACATTTGTCTCTGATCCATTTATCTGACTGATAAGTAATTAAGTGGGACGAAAGATTGAACATGGAATGCCTAGTAAAAAATTGTCCATGTGTATAAATGGAATAGCCCATTGAGGTGTTACTACCAGCTAGAAAGTTGATGGTATACGATGTGAGAAAATAACTAACTTTCGCAGAAAAATTGTCAAATTCCTCAGTTGAATATGTTGGTAGAGAATCAACTCCAAGAACTTTTCTATGTAATTGATATCCTTAAAATGATATCATAAGTTGGTTTGCATGCTGTCTGAAATTAAATTAGACGCAGATTTTATATTCACATGGGTGAACACTCAAGAGAGGTGACACAAACAGTGAGTAACGTCTGTTGTTATACTTACTGATCCCTCATCGTCAAATAAGTTTTTTGGAAAACCTAGATGAGTGAGCCCTGTTTCACAAAATGGAATGATGTGTAGTACAGAAAAACATCCACATACAATCCATTATGATAATACCCTATGTGAAATAACAAACTACTCGTATGACATCAGCTACATAATGATATTATTGCTGGGAGGAAAGTGGTGTTTGATCAACACAGCTTGGAAGCTAGGTGAGTATAACTGTTTTTTTTTTAAATCCCCGAAACGGTTACATGGCAAACAACTGATGATCCCAACAAGAGAAAAATCCCACATTGGAGCATAATAACAAAGTATATGGAAAACACGGGAAAGAAATATTGATGAAAATTACATAAACTGAATTGACAGATATGAAGATATAAGTGGCTGAAGTGACTCAACAAATTTTGAAAATATTCTTTAATATATATATATATATATATATATATATATATATATATATATATATTCATCCAGGCCTCGAGTAGGAAAATAACGTACATAATAAGGCATATTTTCACGTGTATTGATTTTTATTAAAACTCAATCGAGAAAAAGCGTGGAACAAAGTTGTAGTGAGGATCCTATACGTATATTATCATTTATGTATATACATTAAGAGAGAGATTGCAAATATATATATATATATATATATATATATATATATATAGAGAGAGAGAGAGAGAGAGAGAGAGAGAGAGAGAGAGATTGATATATATTCATATGTGAATGGTTTAGATTTACGAACGGGATTTGGGGATGGCAGGAATTTTGGACCTTACCTATGAACTGATTGCCACAGAGTCGAATTTGAAAGTTAAGTGCTCTTAGTCACATGTCAGCATGGTTGACCTGCTTCGAACCTGTAATGAAATATGACAAAGTGAAATGATATAAGAACAAACACTGAGAAACATTATATATAGTCAGGCTTTACTTGTTCGGATGAAGTTGTATTTGACACAGTAACCCGGAAGATCTCAACAACTACAAGCCTATAATCCTACTCAACTGCATATAGAAACTTTTCACAAAAATCATCACTAACCGAATCACAAAAACACTTGATGAAAACCAACCAGCTAGCTGGCTTTAGAAGAAGCTACTCGACCACGAACAACCTGCATTTGATGAATCATCTGAGAGAAAAAGCAGCAGAATATAAACTACCACTCGCTGTAACATTTATCAACTTCAAAAAGGCTTTCGACTCAGTGGAAATCCCAAAGGTCATGGAGGCTATCACTCGACAAGGTGTAGATCCAGTATATGTCAACGTGCTGAAACATATATACAATCACAGGCTGCTTTATCTGGCCATATAAACATTAGGAACCCTTTCAGCTCAGAAAACGGTTAAGACAAGATGATACTAGCTCACCAAAACTCTTCACAGCCAACCTCAAGATGATCTTCAGAAGACTAGACTGAGAGGGCACATGAATCAGAATAGATGGCAAATATTTGAGCAACCTCAAATTTGCAGACGACATTGCCTTTTTCGCAGAGAACTTACACGACCTCCAACTAATTCTAGATAAACTAAATGAAGAAAGCAAGAAAGTCAGCCTACACATGAACTTCACCCAGACGAAGTTCATATGCAACAACCACATCGGAGATAAAAACACTAAGATCAAAATCGAGGACACAGAACTGGAGAAAGTATATCACTACATCTACCTAGGACAACTAATCTCCTTAAGACCCTAAAAAAGAAGAAATCAAGCGAAGAATCACACTAGGATGGCAAGCCTTTGGCTAAGTAAGCGCAACTTCAAAAAAACAAGAAGATCCTATTAATCCTAAAGAGAAAGGTGTATAAGCAATGAATCCTCCCAATAGTCACTTATGGAGCTGAAACATAGAACCTAACCAAGAGACAAATACGTAAATTGAGAACCATGCAACGTGCACATGAAAGAATTATGCTGGACCTCACATAGAGAGACCACAAGACAGCACAATACATCTGAGAGAAGACAGGAGTCAGGGACATCATAGAATTCATTAAAAACTCGAATGGCAATAGGCTGGTAAAGCTGCAAGAATGGCATACAACCGATGGACATTGCAACTCACAACAATAATCCCCAGAGATCACATACGCATCCGAGGGCGGCAGAGATGAAGAGACGAGCTAGACAAATTCAGAAAGTACTGGCTCAGCGACGCCCACGATAGAGGAGTATGGCGAATCCTGGGGAAGGTCCAACGACGGATATTAAAAGACTGGTGATTATGAAGGTACTATCAATAGGTTCAAAAAATTTGAACAGAATGAAGAATCTACATTCATGTTACTCGGTGTTTTCTGTCAGACAGTCTAGCTTCTACATTTCTCGAAATTACGCCACTGCAAAATTTTTTAAAAAATTATTTTCGATTATTTTTCTTTCTTTGGGGAAAAATACAACTTGATCAAAAAATAATAACTTTAATAAAGAATTATGGTAAAAAAAAGTAGTGTAGTTTTAAAATCTTATTATTCATTAATCCATCGAATTAATAGTACTTTAAATCTCAATCTTGAAATATTGAGCAATATTTACCAAAGATTTGTGGGTGAAAACACCTGACATGTTTATCAATGGATGAACGAATAACATGGGTCGTTTTCCCTCTCTCCCAAATCTTTAATATATATATATATATATATATATATATATATATATATATATATATATATATATATGTGTGTGTGTGTGTGTGTGTGTGTGTGTGTGTTTGTACTTCAACAATGGGGATTTAAGTAGCAATCCTTCATTGATATAAATTCATTAGACGCTACAGAATTGGATTTTTGTTTAATTTTTCACTTAACATTTTTTGTTTCCATAACAATTAATGTAGGTCAGTGGTACGTAGATACGAAAACAATCTATATGGACAAAAAATATACCTGAAAAATGCTTCATATTTTGTCACGTCTTTCTTCGTTTGTTGCAATAATTTCACTTTTAGTCTTTAGTGCACCGTGTAACGTTTTCAATTTATTTTATTCCTGGGTCGTAAGAGTTATTTTCTGCTTGATTATATCGAAAGAGTAAATAAAATGGCTATTATTCAATTCAAACCTTTATATTGCGATCAGAACACAGATATTTTGCAACTCTGGAAAGGTACTTGAAGGCTACAAACTCCTTATCTAGAGCCGTGACAAATTGTTTAATAAGGTTTAATTCTATGAGCTTCCGTGGGTTAATCAATGGCTCTCGCCTGACGTTGTTCATCCCCAGCACGAATTTGGCCAGTCATGGTAATGCACTTATGTGTTCCTGCTGTCCAAAAGGCAAAATAGCAAGGAAACTTGGTAAAAACGTCTTGAAGACCCATCAGGAATGCCACAATTTTGAAGTTTCCGATGACAAGCTAGCCGTACTCATGTTTCATGCCAGTCCAGCGAGGTATGTACCCTGTTGTGTTGCAATTATCTTGATCTGTGATAGGCCTGCCAAAGTATGCCTGGTATGCCTTGCACATCTCAGTAAATGATGCCACGAAGTACTGTCAGTGGCAAAGGTCAAAGCCGGTATTATTGTCACGGTTCAGATAAAGAAGATTACAGAGTGCAAGGGAGTCCCAAGGGAGCTTGCAAAGAAGAGGGCAGCTTGATACAGTTTGGTCACAGTAGACAGGGGCTTCCGGGGCAATCATCAGGCTGAAAACAACGTGAAGCTGACCAAGACTATGCCGTAGAACTTCTTTAAATTGAGCTGCAAACTGTCCCACTAAGTACACATCATTTACAATCTTCTTGATAAATTCAATTGAATGCTGCTACCGAGGAACTTATAATCAAAACATGATTGGAGATTATATTCCGGGGTCTAGTTTGTTGAAGTGAATGATAGTACAACTGTGAATCTCAGAAAACTACACACTACTAAATCTTTCATGATCAATTTTGAGTAATATTAGTTAAAATATAGGATTTAAATTCATATGTTATTGTTTCTTATATTATGATTATTTTTTCAAATGCGAATAGATATATACAAACTCACCCGCAAGCCAATAGGAAATTTGTTTCCAAAATATTGTACAAGACACAAAAGCAAAATTTGAAGGGAATGATTGTCATTCTGTGTACTTTTTATGCATGAGCAATTAGAAAATAACACTCATTAACGCAAAATAAAAAGAAATCACGTGCTACGGAGTTATGGATCTTGAAACTGACTTTTTCTATCCCGTTGTACAGTTGACTGATTAGACCAGCCATAAAAGCTGGGTAAAATTCAAAGATATTTCTAAGTTTCCCCCATCTTTTGTAAAAGATGTTTGCTTATGTCTTACACGAATAACTTCTACATAACAATGGCTTGTAAAATAGTGGGTCCCTTCAATACCACATGATACAATGTATTTCAGCGATTGTTCATTAGTTTCTCTACCTCAGTATTTCCTACTTTTTGTAATATTCTTCTGTGGGCCTAGTAGCTTGCGTCAGACTAAAACTTCCTCCGTTCTGAGGCCTATCGTTTCATGGCATTTAAATCACCCTCCTAATATCCAAAAGAAAAACAACTTTAAAAATATTTATCAGGAAGTATTAAAAATCATTAAGGAAGCAATAATTTTTCTTTCAGATAAACAATATGAAATAAAAAGGTGAACCTGTAGAATTTAATGGTATCGTTATCCATAGAATAAAGTAATTTATTCACCAAGGTAATTTGTCTTCAGTACCGGTCCTTAACTGTAAGTTGATATTAGTTAACGCCCTCGGGGAAAAGACCAAGACAGTTAACTAAGTATGGCGCCGGAAATCAACCCAAATCCAGCCGTCAAACAATCACCTCTTAAAATAATAACAGGACGATGAAATATATTGACATAAAAACACTCAGAACAAATAAATAAGGAAATTAATTCCCCAAAACAAAAACAAAAATTGCAAAGACATTTTTCTCTGCTTCTGAGAACCCCACAGCCAAAGGAGTCCAACCTGTGTGATCATGATAATGCAGCCAGTAATTCATGATTAAAGAGACAAATTCGTTGGGTGCTGATTCAGTAGAACCACCCGTGAAGCTTCGGTTGACTCTGGTAGAAAAGAAATGGAGGATGTCAGTTATTCTCCCGGCATCATTCAGTGGAAATCCGAGTACAGCCTGACTGTAATTGATGGAATGTGGTTGGATTTTCCATATGTTAATGACTGCAAACACACTGCTGTTGAGACTAAGAATTGGTCCCAAAATAAGTTTATCCGTGCTGTTGAGTGGCCCAGTCAATCTCGAGATCTAGATTCGATTGAAAAATTCTGGTGGTTGGATGAAAGAGCTAGAACTGAAGAACAGATATGAAATTCTTACTGAGGTGAAAGACACCAACATCAACGAACTCAACGGCAAAATAACATCACTCTGATAGAAGCTGCCATTATGTTTGAACCAAGAAAGACTATTCGTAAAATCTCACTAGTAAACCAGGACACTCATTGAAAAGCGCTGAAACCTCAAACACCCAACAACAACAAGGAAAAATAGAGGAAACCAAATCAAACAAAACAATCAAAACAAACTAAGAGAAGACAAAAGAGGGTATTCGTCAGCAATCATCAAAACAACTCTCAAAAAACGTCGGGGCTTCTTATCAATAAATAGAGCTCTCAGTAAAGACAGAAACAAATAACTAGCATACTCGAAGAAAACGGACATATAACAACAGACAGAGACAGAACTGTCGAACGCATCCAAGAATTCTACCAAAAACTGTTCTCTTCAAAATATGGGCAACTAAGCAACGACCAGGATATGCAAGACGCTAACAATCAGTTCGAGGACTCCCAGAAGTTACACCATGGAAGGTTAAACAAGCCGTTAAACGAACAAAAAAAGAAAAGCCCATGGCCCAGATAACATCACCATCGATCTACTCAAAAAGGCTGATAAGACTGTCAATAAAAAAAACTAACTATTCTATTCAACTTCTGTTTAAAACAGAGTAGAGACTGGAATACAGCAATCATAATGCTTTTACATTAAAATAAAGAAACCCCAAATACCTCAACAACTACAGGTCTATAAGCCTACTTTACTGCATCAACTAGTTTTTCACAAAAATCATCAACAACATATATACAGTCACAACAACACCTTTATCAGGCTACATAGAGACTATGAACCCTTCCAGCTCCAAAAAGAAGTTAGACAAGGTGATACCAGCCCACCCAAACTCTCCACAGCCTACCTTCTTAAACCTTGACTGGGAAAATAAAGGAATCAAAATAGAAGGCTAATACCTGAGCAACCTCAGATTTGCAGACGACATCGTCCTTTTCGCACAGAACCTACATGACCCCAACTAATGCTAGATTAACAAAACGAAGAGGGAAAGAAAGTCAGCACATGAAAAACGTAAACACAGCCTAAACAGTAAAACGAAATATTTGTATCAATCACATCGAGAATACGAACGAAAATGTCAAAATCGAAGAAGCAAAAGATGGGAAAAGTAGACCACTACCTAGGACAACCTATAAAGCCCACTAAAGAAAAAGAAATCAAACAAAGAATCACTGTATGATGGCAAACCTTAGGCAGAGCAAGCTCAACCTTAAAAAATAGGACGATATTAATAATCCTAAAAAGAAGAGTATACAACCAATGCATCCTCCAGATAGTCACTTATGGAGCTGAAACATGGAGCCCAATCAAGAGAATCATGCAACGTACGCATGAGATAATCGTGCTCAACTTCACATGAAGAGATCACAAGACAACGCAATATATAAGGAAGAAAACGGGAGTCCGAGACATTTTAGAATCTACCAGAAAACTTAAATGGGAATGGGCTGGCCATGTTGCAAAAATGGCAGGCAACTGATGGACATCACGACTCAAAACATGAATCCCCGTAGATCACATGCCAAA
>OY735201.1:19129600-19164600 GCA_963457665.1 Thysanoteuthis rhombus
ATATCAATATTTATATGGCCTGTGCAAATCGAACACACTATACCACTTAATCCATGTGAGACCAGACAAGTACATGTAGATTGATATTTACTACTATTTGTTTTGTACTGAAGAAAGCAACGAGTGAAGAGCATAAAGTGGATTGTGTATTAAACTTGGCTCAATACAGAACAATGAAGGGAGGTATCTAGCAAGGAGCGAATCTACTACAAGTTGTGAGATAAACTCGTTAACAATTACTCTACGGCGAGACTCTCAAATTATTTACGAAGTTTGCATTTGTGTCAGACACTGTCAACCAAAATTGTCAACATAAGTTACTTCAGTTTTTTAGTTTGTCCGACGGACGATGTATCACACGTACAGGCCGCGCCGATGGGGCAAGAGGTCTGTTTGTCTTAACATGTACTTCCTAATTTTCATTTTTTTAAAACGACCCTCATGATTTGTTCGTAGCATTGGGTGCAGTTTGCAATGTAAGTTTATGCTAAATTGATCCATTACTGTGTGTCCAGGAGCATTCACGCTTGTTTTGTATTTTGATTCAGACCTTTTTTTGTGATCATTACCCAACACAAGGTGGAATAAGTAACTTGATCATCTCCTTTTCCCAATCTTTTAATTGATCATCCCCAGCACGGCATGCCACCAAAACTAATTTGCTAGACTAATTTGGTAACCTGTCTCCTAGGGCAAGACGCCCAGGTGCCCTTCCTCACTGTTATGTAGTTGAATGAACGTGGTATGACCAGTTGGTATGGAAGAGGAGGCAAAGGGTTAATAGAAAGAAAAAAGGACTGGAAAAGGATTTGGTGATGAGTCTGACCTTTCCTCTCTTCCTTGCCTCTTTCTGGATGCACCTGTTTAGTGCACTTGACCTTTGTGAAGGTTGCCCCTTCTGTCTAATTTGCCTTTCGTCTTATTCTACCCCTTTTCTCCTCCCATTTCCTTTCCGCTTTTATTCGCACGTTCTCTTCTTTTTAATTCTAAACAGATCCACCTTCGTCATTTTCACACTATCAAGCAACTTTTAGCTCTATTTCACAAGCGATAATTACTAGTAAAGCAACACCAACACACGCACAAACACACACGCACACAAACACATACATACGGAGAAACACACTCACACAAACACACGAGGCACAAGCACACACGTGAACATAAAATGCAAATTGTATTCGTTAATAAAAGTTTTTGAAAAAAAATTAATTTCGAAATAAAGTACTGGCGGCGTTAATGGTTCAGCGGTTATAAGCTCGTAAAACGGAAATGACACTCAGAGTTCAAACTCAAACAGAGAAAATTTGAATGAACTAGATGGGGTAAAAAGTGGTGGTACAATTTGGGAGTGGATCCAGGAAACTTTTTTGGTTGACCGATCTTTTCCTGTCGCTTTTTTCTAAATTTTCAATCACATTTATGTATACGCTTATGACTGTCGACGTCATCAAGGGATTTCAATAAGATTTTGTTGAAGTGTGAAAAATGAGCTCCAAGATAAACTGATAGCATTTTCGAATGGATCCATGCTCAATTATGTCCAAACCCCATAATATAATCTAAATTTTATACTTTCCACATGATATCTCCCAAAGTTTAATGAATTTCATTCTCTTATAAACGTGGACAATAGGCTATGAGAGAACAGATTGAATTCAAAGGTGTCTCCATTAACAATTACCCACCCTGATAATAACGTTGGCAGAGGTATGCACTATCATGAAGCTTTCTAGTTATTACATGTGCTTTCAATCTATCAGACTTCGAAACCTTCGTGAAATTTGTTAGTTGTAACAAAAGTATTATTAAAGATTATAGGGATTGGTCCCATAAACAGTGCAATTATAATGATAAACTGGACTCTAAATTTCCGTTCGTCAAAGGAAACCACCGATGTTTATTTCCCTTTAGCGCAGTGAATATGCCATTTTGACAGTATTTACAATGAGTCTGTGACTGTAACCCGACAACAAAACATGTTTTTCTTCGAGCGAAAACCCTCATCCTAACTCGAACATGACAATAAAACATTGTTTGAGTCCGATGGCCCGCTTTGATGTGCGAATTACAAATGTAACGGTAAGAATTCGATGTCAAGACCAGAATTGAGTAAGTTAACGGTATTTGTAAGGAATTAAGTGGCCTAAAGAAAGGGTGGCTGAAGAGATATAGATTTCTTTCCTAAAAGGTGAGCTGTTGTCTTGATAAAAAGATGTGTGTGTATGTACAACTTTCGATATTTCGAAGTTACAAGCACATTTTTACCATTAAAATTGAAGATAACAATAAATAACACATTTGAAGTATACTCCGCTGACAGAGGACAACTTCAAAAACAGGCAGCATGCACACCCTTAGCAAAAGAAGCAATGAATATGGAAACACCCATAAAATTTCAACTGATCTTTTTAAAATTAGTGAAATTATCAAATATATTCTTTAAAATGTTGATTTTGATTTCAAGTTCAATGGACTAAAAAGTAGAAAAATGCAAAACTTGAGAGAACGGTAGATGAATCCATTTTATGTTACAAGGAAATCTACAACAAAGAAAAAAGGAAAAATGTTCTGGCCATTTTGGATATTTTTTCCTAAGTAAACACCTTCTGTTCCTTTAATAAATGGCATTCAATATTCTTTACTCGTGGGAGACGTTGATGACCCAGTAGAAATGCGTATCTTGTCTGACACCGACTCGTGAATTGTTCATGACATTATGAAGGGTAATTGCTTACTTCCATTCAATTAAAGACAATGAACGAGGTTTTTGATTTTGATGTATATCGACAGTTCTAAAAAAAGGTAGAAATTCCCTATTAAAACCAGAGTTAAATAGATTAATAGCATTTGTAAAGAATTAAGAGACAGATTGCATTCCTAAAAAAAGAGAAAATAGTTATTTTGATAAATGAGGGTTAATAAGAGAGAGAGTTAGAGAAAGAGACAGAAAGAGAGAGAAAGTGAGAGAGAGAAAGTGAGAGGGAAAGAAAAATAAATCATTCCCCTTTTACGTCAACTACGTCGTATTATTTATTTTCTTTAAATCAATTCTCAACATGAAGTAATAGGACACAAGGAAGAATGGAAGAAAGAAAGAAAGAAAAAAAAAGACTAAATAGTGTTTATAACTATTGCATACACTTTGTATGTATTTATAACTTTTTTCCTTTGCCAATGAATTATATGGGATTTTTGACGATGTATTTTTTCAGTAACATTAATATTTTTATTACAAAAAAAGATATTTCCATATGTTGCCAAATGCAGTCAAAAATTGTATCTACATCATCGCAGGTTTTCAACAATCAATTATTTTTCTTCTCTTTTCAAATGATAAATAATTGTGGTAATTTAGTATCCATCAAACTAAATTTGAGATTGAAAATATCAAAGAAGTGGAACTTTCTCTCTAGGTAAAATTTAAAAGTGCATTCGACTTTCAATTTTTTCAACTTGTGATAGCATTTTTTGCTACCTAACTGTTTTGAGTCGTGGAATCCTTATTATCAGCCCTGTCGTTGGACATAGACCTTCCTTGGGATTCACCAGACCTCTCTGTCATAGGGGTCGGGCTGCTGATATTTTCTAAACTTATCTAATTTATCTCGACACCTCATATTCTGCCAGGCATGGTTTCGCATGTGATCCTTGGAATCCAGCTGTGAGTCCTGATGTCCAGTGATTGTCTGCCATTTTTGCATCGTGACCAGCCCATTGCCACTTTATCAAATGGATTCTATGATATCACCGACTGCTGCTTTTTCCCCTAATATATTGTGCTGTCTTGTGATTTCACTATGCGATGCTGAGCACGATTTTTTCATGTGCATATCGTATGGTACTCATTTCGAGGGTCAGTCACTTGATTAAGTTCCGTGTTTCATCTCCTTGGGTGGCAATCAGGAGGATGCATTGGTTGTGAACCCTTTTTGTTGGATTTTCTAGTTCTTGAAGGTTGAACTTGCTCTACTGGAGGCTTGCCATCCTAGAGTGAGTTTTCGCTTTCTTCATTCAGTCTGTCTAGTATTAGTTTGAGGTCAAGATATCGTCTGCAAATCTGAGATTACTTAGGTATTCACCTTATCATGATTCCTTTTTTTTCCCTGGATAGGTTTCGGAAAATCATCTCAAGGCAGGCTGTTAAAAAGTTAGTTTTTGTGGGGGGTATATTTATCCAACTACTACATCCATGCTATAAACGAGGATCCCGGATGCTGATTTTCAAGACTGGCATTCCTCCACTACTTGAATACTTTCTTTCACTTTCCTTGCATATAAGCCTGATTCACGTTAAGCCATGCGTCAAGTCTATCAATTAATCTACCAGAAGATACATATTTATATATAATGCCGTACGCGTAAACGTAAACGCTAATGTTCCCACGAGAGAGGGAGAGAGAGAAAAACAAGTGTGTGTATGTCAATGAGTGTGTGTATGTCAATGAGTGTGTGTATGTGGGAGGATTTATACTGAACAATAATTTCCACGATCATACCTCATCGCTATTTGCCCTTCAAACAGACGGATGTTATAAGAAAGTCAGTTCCGGTCCACGTCATCCCAAAGCACCGGTGTCTCCTATCTTTTGTTCAAAACTGAACTTCTTCTCATCCCAGCAACATAATTGTACAGCAACTTCTGCTTCCTCTGCAGACCATTTCTCCCCCCATTCTTCTCTTTCCGGTTGTTTTCCAGTCGTATGCATAGGTCGACTGGCTCCATTTTTCTTATTCAACCCACCAGCGAAAGAAAAGGGGATTGTTGGAAGATGTAACTAGTTCCAGTGTTTTGCAAACTTGTTTGGCTGTGACCCAGCCCAGAGATCTTTGGAGGCTATTGGCCCTCGGGAGAGATTCATAATTTCAGTGTTTCTTCATTCAGTTTTATCCAATAATTTTTGCTGAATTTCTTTGTAGATGCTTTATTATTGATAACCATTTTCATTTTCCAAAGCTTCAATGATGCTTTAAAATCCCTAATTGTCATGTGAATATATTTACATTATTTCTTTTAACTTAGAACGAATTTGATCATTTTTTTCATCCTTTTTATATTAATCTTAGGGGGAAGGTCTACCTAATTCGGAAACAGAACGCTCGAAATTTTTGCTTTTGCTCGGGCTTGAACGCCGAGATGGGCGCAAAATGAAAATGCGGAACTATCTAATGCATTAGGCAGACAAAATTTGTTCGTAAATCGATATTTTCAAAGTCCAGATGTAGATAAATGGGCCAAGGGAAATTGCATTACGTCAATACTTCAAGTGAATTGGCCTTGCCTTCCTCGTACCGTATAAATTCGAAATCTTGGCCTTTAAACTGCTTTTGGGCGTCGAACACTATAGCTTTTGCAACAAGCTTAACCACAAAACAAATCAAGTTTCTTTGCTTGTGAGTTGCCAATGATATTATTTACGAACCTAAGCACAACAGAAGGTCAAATTGGATAGAAAAATTATGTTGTATCCATCACATAAATGATGAGGGCTTTACCTGCTAGTTTTGAAAAATGAGAATTTAAGATCCTGTTCTTGCCCAGGCTCGAACAGCAACCTCTAACATCAGAGGCAAACAAATATAAAAGTCATTATTTCCAGCGCTTGTGTGCCTTTAATTTACCTGGACTATTTTCTTTCCCATCAGATTTGAAAGGAAAATAATTTTACTAAAAGAGAAAATTGGGCGCACGTATAATTATCGGTCAGTGAGTGCTAAGGCTGCATTTGTGATTTATTCATTGACTCATATCTGGAAATGATCCAGTCTAGATGGTCGAACAGAATATATATATATATATATATATATATATATATATATATATATATATATATATATATATATATATATATATATATATATATATATATATTTCGTATATTATGTATTTATTGGTGAAATGCATATATATATATATATATGTATGTATGTTTGTGTGTATATATATATATACATATTTATATATATATATATGTGTGTGTGTGTGTGTGTGTGTGTGTGTGTGTGTGTGAATGAGAGCAATCTAAAATGTTAATTATGTCATGAATGTTTTCCAGATTACTCAGCTGAAAAATGCTATGGAAAAACTCTCTTCTCTCAAAGAGAAATGGTTGTCAAGAAAACGAAATGTGATGGGAGGGGGCTCGTTTTGTTGTTTTTTGGACAATTAAAGATAGGCAATTATTTAGTAAAGGCACTTTGTCTGATTTCCATGTGGAAAATCCTTGAAATATTTGTCCCTTTAAAAATAATGAAGATATTTTCTTATTCATTTCCCCGACCTTCCTCTATGGGATTCCATTTTATTCCTTTTCTTTTTCCAGTATACATCTTTTTTTACATTTTTCTTTTAATATATTTTCCAGCAAACGTCTCTTTCCCTTCGTTTTTTTTAATTCTACTATTTGTCATTTATTTTCTCTTTTTTCGTTTTTTTTTTATCTCTCTCTCTCTCTCCTTCTCTCTTCTCTCTTATTTCGTTCCTCTCTCCTCTCTATCGATAAACCTGTCTCTCCCCCTTTCATTTTCTCCTTCGGTCTCTCTCCCTCTCTCCCCCAATTATTCCCCCTCTCTCTTTTTTCCCTCACACTCTTCCCTCCTCTCCTGATTCTTCCATCTTACACACCCGTCTCTCTCTCTCCTTCTATTTCTCTCTTTTCTCTCTCTACAAAGCAAGCATCATCGTTTAATTTTGTATCCTCCTTCCTCTCTCCTCTTTCATTCATGTCGTCATTCTGATCTCTCTTTCATCTTTCTTGATTTTTCCATTTTCTTTCCAATTTTTTTTTCTTATTTATATGATCTGTTAATTAACTTTTTCTTTCTGTTTCTATCTTTCCTTTATTCTTTTTCTTCTATTTTTCACAATATTTTGATTTTTCTTTCTTGCGCTCTTCCAACATTATCTTCACCTCTTTTCACATTGTTTTCATTTCTCTCTAAATTCCCACCCTTTTTTTCACTTCTTACTGTTTTTCTCTTTACTTTCATTCTTTCTTTAATTCATTGTTACTTGCTTGTTAGCTTACTTCCCTTCTTTATTTATTCATCTATTTTCTTTCTTTCTTGTTTCCCATAGCATTCTCTCTTTTATCCTCCTCATTTTTTTCATTTTTTTCCCTTCCCTGTCCCCTTTTTTCTATTTCTTCCCCTCTTCCTTTTCTCTTTACTTCAAATCTTAGTTCTCCAAATTACCTTCCTTCTCTTTCACGTCTCTTGCTTCTTCCCATTTCTTTTCCGTAATTTCTTCCTTTCTGCTCTATCTTTTGACTCTCTTTTCCACCATTTTCAACTTTTTCCCATCTATCTTTTTGTTTTACCTCATTCTTTTCTTCTTTCTGCTTACTTTTTTTATTTCCCTTCCGATCATGGATTTCTTTCTGTGATTTCCTCACTTTTGTTCCTTTCTTTTTTTCTGTTTTTTTTTTCTTATTCTCTTCCTTCTCTCCTTTTCCTTTGTGTCTTCTTTTTTTCTCTCCACCATGTCTTTTTTTCTGTCTTTCTTTCTTCCATTCTTTCTTTCCTTCTCCCTTCTTTTCTTTAATTGTTTCCCTCCTTAAATTTTTTTCGTCCTCTTTTCTTTTCTATTTTCCCATTTATTTCCTCATTTTGCTTTTCCTTCACGTCTTCCTTTGTATGCTTTTCTTTCTTCTTTCTAAATTTCCTCCTTCTTTCATCATATCTTTTTTTCCCTTCTATTTCGTCTTTATTCATCTCTTTCTTTATTTTTCATTCTTTTTCCTTTGATTTTTTTCCGTTCATTGTTTTTCTTTTTCCTAATGTCTTTCTGTGCTTTCTCTCTTTCTTTTTCATTCACCTTTATGTCTATTTTCTGTTCGGTTGACATCATTCCCTCATTTTTTCTTCCATTTCTTCCCTTGGATAATCTCGTTTATTTTTTCTCCCATTGACTTCATTTGATTTCTTTTGTTCTTCTTCTTAATATTTTATCTCACGAATCCCATTTTATCCCTTTGTTCATTTTCTTTCATTCCCTTCCCATTCTTTTAATCCTTCATTCTTATCACTTGCTCCATTTCTTTCATTTCCAAAACAAATGTTGTTTTAAGAGCTCGACATTCAACTCTTAAATTAGCCGGCTAAAAGCATAAACGCTTTCAGGTGAATGCTGTAGTAAGGATGTGAGTTGAAAAATAAACACTCAATTCTAATCCTCAAATGCAGCGCTAATTAGGCCAATTTCGGAAAGTAATCAGTGAAAAGTTAAACGATGTTTGTTAAGATTGAAAAAACAAACATTTGTCACTTTTTTGAAGTGTATGGAGTCTATCTAGAAAGTATCCGACCATACAATATCAACGAATAGATAGCCTGCCTAGGGTAATGGTGTCTTAGTCACTCTCCAAATACTCCACTTTGGACCTCATATGCTCATCCTAACGTTGCTTTATCTTTTCAAAAGTCTACCAAGTCCTCTTTCAATATTGCTATCAGCTGCCTCGACATGTTCTCCTTAATTTCGTCCATGGTCTGAGATCCCCTCTCTTTCAGCGGCAACAAAGCAGAATTCACAGAGAGTAAAGTCTTGATTTTTGAGCAGACACTGATATATTTTGGTTATGCGATATCTACAAAGTCTGCACACGACGTGAAGAATGAACAGGGTCGGTCATTGTAAACGCTTCGACGGTCACATTATACGCAAACTTACTGAATAGTGTCTCCTTGCCGATACTTTTGAGAGAGTTTCTGTTTACGAATATGCAATATAGGGTGTCTTCAGATTGGTTACCAAGCTATAGAAAGGCTGCACAACCGGTCCTCGAGTTTTCCTTCATGGATGGGTACTTTCCAGAGATACCTCATATATATTGAGGAGACATAATGGTTATTGTTTTGTAAAATTTGTGGAATGAGTTCGAGATCGAACTGGTGCTGTTTATATTAACTTTTTATCGTAAATCTTGGACAAGTCATGAATCTTTTTCTCTTATCAGAAGATATTTTAACAAAATTGTACCTGTCATACCTCGATGGTTGACGGAGAGAAGAAAATGTCAGTGAGTATTTAGGCAAACTTTCCTCCTGTAACTACTTAACCTGCTAAGTCAATAACAGTAATAATTTCTAATTCTCAAAGTCAAACGTGACAGGGAGAAACCGATAAAAGATAAATTAAGCCTATATCTGAACATATACTCACGTGAGTTCTGGGATTTACTCGGATTATTTTGTCTGGCATAAGGACACGATTGAAAGGCTTAAAGTGAGGATCAATCTACTGTAATTTTGATTTGTAGGACTACATTGAGAAACATTGTTCAATGGTTGAGCTACAAAGGTATTTATGGAGCTTAGTTTAGATACAATGAAAACAAAATGGTACTATGGACCAACTTATAGAAATTACTTTTAGAAATTTAGGTGTAACTAATTTTTCAAAGTTGGCGCAGAGTTCTATTTTTTCGAGTATTTTTGTTTCAAGACCAAAAAGAAAAATTAAAATCAGTACAGCACGATACTGGTCTACTTCATGAACTCACTTAAGATTACCTCACAGCAAAGCAACACATATACACTCACACACACAATTACATACACACACACACACACACACACACTCATACACACATATGTTTATGTGAGTGTGTATGTAATTGTATGTGTGCATGTGTGTGTGCGTGCGTTTATGTGTGAGTATTTACTAAGTAACAATGGTTAGAGAGACGAGCTGGCTTAACATAATTCGAAAGCAGATACATCAATATGTCTGTCGCCTGAGGATGAAAAGAAGCTTCTATTTTATACGACAATCTTCTTTTCAACAGAATATCCTTCCTATCATCATCATGACCATGATCTTTTGTGTCCAGCGTTGAATATAGATCTTACCGAAACATCGCTAGATCTTTCTACCACGAGTATCTCTGGACTTGCTTAGTTCGTCATGTCATCTTATTTTTTGCCGGTCACAGTTTTTTATATGATTTTTGGGGATATACTTTGATGTCCAGCGGTTGTCTGTCATTTTTGCAATATGACCAGCCCATTAATATTTAATTTTTCTACTAGTTTCTATGATCTTTCTAACTCCTGTTTTTCTCTAGTATACTATGCTGTGCTGTGTGATCTCTCAATTCTCTTCTATGTACGGTTCATGATTCTCTGTTTGGGTGTCAATCTTTAGGGTAGATTTCATATTCAAGTTCCATAGGTGACTATCAAGTGGATACATTGGTTTTAAACTATTTTTTTTAGGACTAATAGAACATGCATTCACCCAACGCTTCTTCAGAACCAACATAGTATAGAGAAAATTTCAGGAAAAAATTCATCGAGTGAAAATGTTTCATTCCACACACTTATCCATCTACTCTCGTACATTTTGGAATACAGGCCGTATTTTGATTGTTTGTTTTCACTTTCGTTCGCAAGGAGATTTGGTTTGCTGCATGCATGACTTTTTATCCTCATTTCTAATGAGAAATGAATTGGAATTGATTTTTTTAAAAACGAGAACATGCTGTTTACATGCTGAAATATTGATTAGAACAGTTGATAAGTGGTGTGTATCTCACTATACGGATAGATATGTAAAACGTATATCATCATTTCTAACTTTTATCCTAGATTGTATTATTATTATGTAAAAGCAAAAGTCCACAGCACCATCTCTTGCATAATGTTAGGGAATATCTATGAAGTTATTCAGTTCTTCACAGCTGTTGAAATCAACTTTCGTTCATTTTTTCAACTTAAAAGAATTCAGAAGATGAGGAAATTCAGATCCACGTGAAATAAAAGAAATTACACTAGAGTACGTTTAAATATTTATCATAGAAAGCCAAAAGCATTTGCTGGTAGGATACTGATGCAATGAATATATATGAATCGAAAATGTAAATAAGGCTGAAACTTTTCTATCAACCTGATATTATTATTGGCCCTGTCAAGATTGGAGCTATGTACTATCATGATTATCTGGAAAGAAAGGAAGAAAGGAAGAAAGAGTACGTATATCGTAGGAAGTAGAGTCAAAGAAAGAGATTTCATGAACATTGTTGAAAGAAGGGGGATAAGAAGAAAGAATGAAAAAAGGAGATCTTGTGAGGGGCGCAATAAAAGAAAGAAACAAATAAACAAAGAAAAAAGTCGGGAAAAGTAAAATAAGCTAAGAGACGGAATTAAACAAAAAAAATGCAAAATAAATAGAATGAAATAAACAAGAGCGAAAAGAATTTCTTGAACTGAGGGAAAATAGATTGGAGAAGAAGAAAAGCAAGGTAAAAAAATCAAGGAAAGGTAAATATGGTAAACAGAGAGAGAAATTATCAATGGGGGACTTTCCACTGTGGGAGACGTTTCATGTTGGCCTAGATTTTTTGATACGTAATAATTTGTCTTCTTCAACTGGGAAGACAGAAACAATCAAATAGATGGAGGTGGCCACCCACCCAGCATTTCTCAGACTCTACCCGCAAAAGCTGCCAAAACTAAATGAAAAAAAAAAAGCAAGTGACATAAAGGGATAGAAAGAAAGAGAGAAGCTGTTCCCAGTGTTGTCTTTGCTTTCTTATGTTGTTTTCAAAATGATTGTCCCGTGCTGTTTGGAAGAACATGAAAGCCTTTTGCTAACGAATAATGTCTGCAAGATGCAAAGCTGTTTTTAATAGCAACGTGAAAACCCATCTTCTACAAGGTGAATCAAATTTACAAGAAATCTATATTCAAAACGTACGACTATTAAAGTTGTTTTGCTTTCTACCGGTGTTAAATATTGCAAAAACGCGGAGAAAATACATTTAATACTGTAAGATATGGCATAAAAAGCAACAACTCCATGGATTGGAGAAATTATACAACTCATTGAATGAAAACATTTGACCAAATATCTTGTTCAATCCATCCCCTTTTTTTGTAAACAGCCAATCATAAACTAATTAAAATTCCCATCTTCAAAGGTAGGAGTGGAGTGAATCTTGTTCTGATCTTATTAGAAAATAGAATGTTTTCATAAAATTCGGTATTGGGAGCAATTTTAATATCCAATGGATACCAGTCAGTCGATCCATTGCTCCATCTATTGCCATCTCTCCTCGCTTAGTGTCCAGCCGATCTACCTTTTCGTTGTTTAGGCAATAAATGCAGCAGGAGAACGGACACAAGCTGGAGGAATGCGATTTGAAAGGTTTCCGGTAAGAGAGTAGCAGAGAGCACAATTGCTGTCGTCATGGAAGGAGATCGAAAAAGACCTTGTCCAGCAGTTGATTGATGATGATGATGATGATGATGATGATGATGTAATTTTCCTATAGTAATGCATCATTGTCAGTGGTCAAAAATCAAGGAAAGCGTAACTAATACTGTAAAGCTAATACATATAAATACGCACACACACACACACACACACACACACACACACACATATATATATATATATATATATATATATATATATATAGAGAGAGAGAGAGAGAGAGAGATGTGTGACTATATAATATCCTTGACTATATCCAACTACCAACTCGGGGTATTTATGACGAAGAAACATTTCAAATTCAACCCTACCTTAACAGCTATAAATTTGTGGGGACACGGAAGCACGAATTTATATGAGAAGAGAAAGCCAATACATGAGGCAATACACTGTGACCAAAGTACAGGAAATAGGTAAACTTTTTTGAAAAAAGTATCCCACTACACGTTATATCCATACTGTCAGAATTGTGGCGACACTGGTCTATCTATTCGTCTCTTCGTTGACTTTCTTGAGCTTCTTGGTTATTTGCTTCTTGAAATAGCTGGATTGAACCCGTGGGGTGTCTGTTAATGGGCTTTTTATCTTTCGTTCTCCCATGTCTTGTTTCCCAACCACACCTTATTGCCACCCGACACCAAAAGCATGTATTCAAGCGCTTAGGTATGTAGATCTAAGTAATTAGAACACTGTGAGCTCTAAAATGTGTGAGTTTCCTAAACTGATAGCTCGTCGGTGATTCTTGTTATGTGGCTTATCCACCAAGATCTCACTGGAAAGTATTCAGCCATTTTATATATATCGATAACCTGCTCCGCAACCTCGATCTAACTTGACAAAAAATCAGGGGGTCCTTACTGATCATGCTTGAACAATCTCCTGTGAGACAACTTAGTCGGCAATGAGAAGCTATTGAGTGAGCTTGTGTACTGAGTGTCTATCGCATTCACAATGACCGGGCCCGTCCATTCTTTACGTCACGTGCAGATATTTTGACAAAATATTGAGTCATCCAGGTTTGCAAACTCCCCCCACTTTTCAAGGAATAATATTATTTTCTATGTCGTTACACACACACACACACATACACACACACATAAAGGTAGAGTGAGAAACTTATATGGACATGAAACATAATGCATACACTCACACTGAAAAATTGTATGTTGTATAGATGATTATTATATCATTATAACAAACTTATTTTTTGATATCAAAAAATATTCAAAAATAGGTTTGTTTCTCAAATACAATACCATTTTTGTTTTAATTAATTTTTCTATATAACCATTCAACTTTATTTGGCAGTCCTTTCTCGGTAACGAATAACACTTAGCTGGTCCTTTGCTACAACTCACATCCTGTATCCGCGTTGACATTATTTTTTAGCCACGTAAACGAAAGATCCTTCATGCTGAAAACAAGAAGTCCGCATAGCACCTGTTCGAAATTTGTTTATCATCACTTTTTAAGTGGAAACGTGGGAGGTGGACTTATCAGCTTAACACTTATCTTTCCAAAATCAAAACGTAATTAGGATTCTCACAAAAATTGCAAAACGGTAGCACGATTCTCAAAGAACCTGACATTTTTTGTTTGAGAAAAGAACTCAGTATAAGTAGGGGTGTATCAAAAGTATTTATGTTTTAAATCAACTCGAGACTTCCTGAGTGTTTTTGAAGCTTATGTAATACTTAAGATATCTCTCGCTGATGCTTTTTCTTCCGAAATCTTTTGAGTGCTATTCTCCTCTATCTTGCAGTTTAAATCATCTTAACCTACAACTGATAGTGGTTCAATCCTGGGCTGCGATCCAGAGGACAAGTCAACATCATTTAAACTCTTAAAGCAGTTTTGGGAAGTACGATCAGATATTGATTAATTTTCTGGGGTCATTTTCCGCACCGCTAACCGATCGCCTACCAACACATATCGGGGCATTTGTTGAAATACAGTAAGATATTAAATAAGGAACGTTGCTGGACCCAAAATAAGTGATTCAGCTGAAACACCAATTGCAAACTGAAACCGTACCCAAAACCATCAAAGAAAGGTATTTTCAAAAACTAACTCACTAAGAACCTGATCTGGGATTCCATTGATAACTTCAGAATATTTGGTTGCCATAAGTCTGGCTGTTTTTCGTATTACAATTTCGGACAGACAATGAATGTATCTATTAATGGCGAAGAGAATACGTCTGCACGTAGCTGTATAGTAAATTTTCGTTAACATTTCTGACTTATCAATTTATCAGTAAGGCAGCCTGCTGGCAATCAGTCTGTCGCGAGTTCAAATTACGATAAGGGAGTGAGAATTTACACATCGTTTCACACTCCTAATTTTGGTTAGGGTTGTTCTTGTTCTTCTTACGGTGAAACATATTTTGAGTTTGACAAAAATATAAATAAAATTGTGGAGTCATAAATAGTCTTTAGTTATGTGCTGGAAATAAGTTTTGGCCTTGAAGTCTGTATAATACGAAAATACTTTTGATACACTCTAATAATTTTGTTCTATTATTTACGAAGCGTTGCCAGCCGAGCTCATTCATAGAACACCTCCTGATAACAATCAAATATACTGGCTAAAAACGTTGAGACAAATTAGCAGAACAAAAAATGCCCGACTTTTCCTGAGTACCACCTACTCAGGCACAAGGGCACAACTTTAGAATATCTCTGAAGGATCGTATAGAGTAGTAGAGATTATATTTTCAACAGTAAGACGCCCCATGTGTTTTCTTATTGATATTTCCGAAATGAGCCTATCCTTTATTTCGATCCATGCTGTTGATTTATTCTTTCACTGCCGAAGAGAAACTGTCCTGAGTTTAGTTGCGATAGAAAGTGGTGGAAATTGAAATGAGAGTAAACAATCGCATAAAATTATGAATATTAATTTGCAATTGTCACTCAAATAAAAAAAGCTAAAAATGTTTTATTCTATTTTATCTGCAGTCTTAGTACAATGATATGTTTTAAGTTACTTGATTGTTTTGTTAATTTGGACCCAAGAACATGAAAACTATTGAAAAAATATTTGGATAAAAAATAGCACACTTGGAGAATTTTCACGGGTTCAGGTAATTTGATACATTTTTGAGTTTTTGAGATCTGTTAAAAAAAATAGTTTCGATTCTGGTATCTTAATAAATCTTTTTAACTCCATAGTTCGTTTTTGTTGGTCCTTGTGCTGAATTGTTGTTGCGCTGAATTGTCCTTGTGCCAAAATCTCATGTATTAAATTATCGGTGCAAAATTTTCTTGTCTGGATATTTCGGTTGACCAATTTAACGAAGAATATTTCATTCTTGTCATGCTATGATAGTTAAGTGGAGAAAGGGTGTAATAGTGATAATTCTCTCGTAATTACGTTATTTGCCAAGGCTTGAGCAGATGCTATGACTCGCCTAACAAGAACAATAAGCATTTTGACGATCATGCGTTTCTATCTACGTGTGTGTTTACTCGTGTGTGTTTTTGTTTTCGAAAAGTGTGAATTTATCACTGATATATTTTCTGTCTCCCTTTTTTTGTCCCCTTTTTCGTTATGTGTCTTTATATTTTTGTGCTTATGATTAGGTATACAGGACAGAGAAAACTGAGAACACTTATTAAGACTTCTCTGAAAAGAGGACTTGAATTATGTTTTGCGTATTAAAACGAGAATGAATGCTGTGTTTACTTTAGAGAACTCTTAGCTAGGCAGCCTACGTCCTTTTTTTTCTTTCTTTTTTTTTCTTTCCCCCTCGAAAGATAATCTACCCTTTTTGCATACACCATCTCTTGAACATCTGTCGCTGGCATAAAGTGACCCATCTATTTTTTTAGCTTGACTTGACTAGCAATAGACAAGATTCCACTGTCGTTTTCTTTCTATTCTTTTAGATCCTTTGTCAGAATCGCGATCCTCATCGTGAAGAAGAGTCGAATATTTTGTTTTTATTCAAAAAGAGAAGAAAAAGAATTGGATGAATGAATATATTGAAGTCTTTCAAAGTGAATTGTTAGTGACAGACAAATTACTTCGACTTAAACGAATGTCATTATTCCTTTTCTCAAATAAAGATGAAAGTCCGCGCCAACTTCATTCTGAAATCCCGCCGCATGGATTCCGATTTTTGAAAATTAATTTCATGCCACTTTTTACTTTTGCAAAAAGAAGGTAAAAAGCGGAAAGGGCTGTTTTGCCTACGCCCCTCCACCTCTCTCTCTCTCTCTCTCTCTCTCTCTCTCTCTCTCACACACACACACACACACACACACACACACGCTACTCACCCCTACCTTCTAACAGCCTTGGCCCAACATGCCATTGTCCCCATTTTGGGAGGTTTAGGATCGCTCGGAAGTTTTTCACGCCATTTTGGCCAATAAAAGATTTTTCTAGACACGCTTTACACTCAAATAGTGATGGAACTTATGATCATTTTTTATCTCCTCCTAAAAACAAACTCGTCACCTTTTTTCTTGCTATTTAACACAACATCTTCAACTGACACGTTCTTCAGGTTTCAGATGGTTCGACTTCAGGACAAAACAGAACCAAAAGCGTGTCTCAATTTAAGGAAATTCACTTTACACCTTTTCCTTTTTCCGAAGCCAACAAAACTTCGAATTGTGTCGGTGGGCATCTGCACTTAATCTCGATTTATTTTGTGTATTTACTTGCAAAATGTATCCTGAGGTATCAGGAAATACTACGAGAGTTAAAACTGGCAAACAAAAAAGTTATTTTAGTGGTCTGGGAACGCTGAAAATGTCCATATAGATTGCTATAAATGTCCATAGCGATTGCTTCTTCGATTTTCGCCAGTTTAGCAAATGAAAGATTTCATAGGAACGCTTTACTTTCGGATATACACGTGACATCAAGCATTTGCGAATAAGTTATCGATGAATAGGCCTGGAACTGTATTGAAGATTCGAGATGAGTCATCCACTCCAGCCATACCAATGTCATACAACATGATTCAATCAACCTTTGAGGTCGTTTAGCTTAGTCAAGTGTAAGGTCATGGGAGTGGAGTATTCTGTGAGGATCGACCCCATCATACAACAGTAAGAGACATTCTTGATTTGCTCGGTGACCATCATCCCTCAGCGAGACATATACAGCAATCTTATATTGCTTATATTCATTACATTTGTCCTATTTTCCAATAAGATTTCATATTTGCGTCAGTCAAATTTAACGCAGGATGAATAAATGATAAGTCAAACACCATCTCCGTCGGCAAGGAGACAAGTACCGAAGCCGTCAAACAGTTTTGAAATTGCCTGTTTATTAGCTCGTCATATCTAATGGTATCAAATAATAGGTACAAGATTCTAGTGCACAAATGATAATGACATTAGAAATAAATGTTACTGTCATCGATTTAATTATTAGTTACTTTATATCAATACTAAGAACGATATTCATACAGAATTTATTGTTTTAATTCTATACGTCAAACTGACGATCTAATTCAAAACATTCGACAAAATTATCCATGCAAATAGCCATAACCATCAACTTAATATCTGAGCACATCCGCAGACATAAAACTAGCTCAAGCGTTTATCTACTGTGGTCTGTGGTGCAGGCTTCAAACCAGAGGCTGATTAACGTCAGAGTGGTTCGATTCCACCTTCCAGGCATTGTATATGATAGGTATTGATTATAACATTTTTTAAATATTTTCCTGATAATCAATTCTTTTGTCCTTCGGTCAAAAATGTAAACCAGCGAAGGGAGTGTTTTGAAGATTTGTAATAAACCATGACAGTTTATCTGTATTATTTACGCCAAATCGACTGATCCTATTTATATTAATCAATATATATATATATATATATATATATATATTGAGGGTGTGGAATACGAAAGTCAGTGTATTACCAGTAAAAGTAGATGCATTCGGAACTGTACCAGATACACTGAAAATGAGATTGAAGGAACTGGAGATATGAGGAAGGATTGAAACTTGACGGAAAAGAAAACGGGGGACTGTTAAAATACTGAAGAGAGTATTGGAAATATGAGAATCTACAATATCCAACTAACGGCTGAGAGAGAAGAGGATGGTTGAGACGGTACGAAACACAGCGCAGTTCTCATAGGTGAGAACGATATGAGAGAAGGGCTGGGGACCAGAAGAGACTTACTGTCACCCAGCCTTCAGCAATAAACACTGGGCAACTGGTGTGAAACTGTAATCCATAGTTGTGCTGTGGACTGTGAAAGTACAAAAAGGAGAGCTGGAAACTCAAGGAGACTTACTGCAACTCACTCTCCAGCAGTGACAACAAGGCAACTGGAGTGAAAATGCAAATAATTATAATCATAATACAGGTAAGCTCCATCTTTCAAAAGTTTCCTTTACGTAACATTTGGCTCTTAAGACAAAAGGCTGAAAACCGAAAACAGTGTTCAGCATTCGTTTTCAGCGATTCGTTTTTAGACAGTGCACACCCTTATTCTGCCCGCCCCCCAGTCTCTTGTACCTTTCACCACCCTCTGAGGACACAGCCTAATATACCATAATTAACACTTTCGGATTTCAGGATCACACTAAAAACTTTCCTTCATTAATTAATAGTGATAACGTTTTTGCTTTGCACCATCCTGACAATGTTTTAGTGCTAATGCTTTACTTTCAGGTACGAATGGAAACTTGTACGTATGAGCAGAAGACTTAGTATTGTGGAGATTTGCCGTCAACCTTTTTCCCAGCAAGAGTCACGAGATAAATCTGGAAAGAAAGAAAAAGAAAAAGAAAAGGAAGCAGACAAGTCGAAATAAAAAAATGTCCGAAAGGAAAGGCAGAAAAAGAAAAAGAAAGGGAAGCAGGACGAGTCGAAAGAGAAAAAGTCCGAAAGGAAAGGTAGAAAAAGAAAAAGAAAAGGAAGCAGACAAGTAGAAAGAAAAAAGTCCGAAAGAAAAGGCAGTAAAAGAAAAAGAAAAAGAAGCAGACAAGTCAAAAGAAAAAAAGTCAGAAAGGTAAGGTAGGAAAAGAAAAAAAAAGGAAACAGACAAGTAGAAAGAAAAAAGTCCGAATGGAAAGGCAGAAAAAAGAAAAAGAAAAGGAAGCAGACAAGTCGAAAGAAAAAAAGTCAGAAAGGTAAGGTAGAGAAAGAAAAAAAAAAGGAAGCAGACAAGTCGAAAGGAAAAAAGTCCGAAAGAAAAGGCAGTAAAAGAAAAAGAAAAGGAAGCAGACAAGTCGAAAGAAAAAAAGTCCGAAAGGAAAGGTAGGAAAAGAAAAAGAAAAGGAAGCAGACAAGTCGAAAGAAAAAAAGTCCGAAAGGAAAGGTAGGAAAAGAAAAAGAAAAGGAAGCAGACAAGTCGGAAGAAAAAAAGTCCGAAAGGAAAGGCAGTAAAAGAAAAAGAAAAGGAAGCAGACAAGTCGAAAGGAAAAAAGTCTGAAAGGAAAGGCAGAAAAAGAAAAAGAAAAGGAAGCAGACAAGTCAAAAGAAAAAAAGTCCGAAAGGAAAGGCAGTAAAAGAAAAAGAAAAGGAAGCAGACAAGTCGAAAGAAAAAAAGTCCGAAAGGAAAGGCAGAAAAAGAAAAAGAAAAGGAAGCAGACAAGTCAAAAGAAAAAAAGTCCGAAAGGAAAGGCAGAAAAAGAAAAAGAAAAGGAAGCAGACAAGTCAAAAGAAAAAAAGTCCGAAAGGAAAGGCAGTAAAAGAAAAAGAAAAGGAAGCAGACAAGTCGAAAGGAAAAAAGTCTGAAAGGAAAGGCAGAAAAAGAAAAAGAAAAGGAAGCAGACAAGTCAAAAGAAAAAAAGTCCGAAAGGAAAGGCAGTAAAAGAAAAAGAAAAGGAAGCAGACAAGTCGAAAGGAAAAAAGTCTGAAAGGAAAGGCAGAAAAAGAAAAAGAAAAGGAAGCAGACAAGTCGAAAGGAAAAAAGTCTGAAAGGAAAGGCAGTAAAAGAAAAAGAAAAGGAAGCAGACAAGTTGAAAGGAAAAAAGTCCTAAAGGAAAGGCAGAAAAAGAAAAAGAAAAGGAAGCAGACAAGTCGAAAAAAAAAAGTCCGAAAGGAAAGGCAGTAAAAGAAAAAGAAAAGGAAGCAGACAAGTTGAAAGGAAAAAAGTCCTAAAGGAAAGGCAGAAAAAGAAAAAGAAAAGGAAGCAGACAAGTCAAAAGAAAAAAAGTCCGAAAGGAAAGGCAGTTAAAGAAAAAGAAAAGGAAGCAGACAAGTCGAAAGAAAAAAAAGTCCGAAAGGAAAGGCAGTAAAAGAAAAAGAAAAGGAAGCAGACAAGTTGAAAGGAAAAAAGTCCTAAAGGAAAGGCAGAAAAAGAAAAAGAAAAGGAAGCAGACAAGTCAAAAGAAAAAAAGTCCGAAAGGAAAGGCAGTAAAAGAAAAAGAAAAGGAAGCAGACAAGTCGAAAGGAAAAAAAGTCTGAAAGGAAAGGCAGAAAAAGAAAAAGAAAAGGAAGCAGACAAGTCAAAAGAAAAAAAGTCCGAAAGGAAAGGCAGTAAAAGAAAAAGAAAAGGAAGCAGACAAGTCGAAAGGAAAAAAGTCTGAAAGGAAAGGCAGAAAAAGAAAAAGAAAAGGAAGCAGACAAGTCGAAAGGAAAAAAGTCTGAAAGGAAAGGCAGTAAAAGAAAAAGAAAAGGAAGCAGACAAGTTGAAAGGAAAAAAGTCCTAAAGGAAAGGCAGAAAAAGAAAAAGAAAAGGAAGCAGACAAGTCGAAAGAAAAAAAGTCCGAAAGGAAAGGCAGTAAAAGAAAAAGAAAAGGAAGCAGACAAGTCGAAAGAAAAAAGTCCTAAAGGAAAGGCAGTAAAAGAAAAAGAAAAGGAAGCAGACAAGTCGAAAGAAAAAAAAGTCCGAAAGGAAAGGTAGGAAAAGAAAAAGAAAAGGAAGCAGACAAGTCGAAAGAAAAAAGTCCGAAAGAAAAGGTAGAAAAAGAAAAAGAAAAGGAAGCTGACGAGTCGAAAGAAAAAAAAGTCCAAAAGGAAAGGCAGTAAAAGAAAAAGAAAAGGAAGCAGACAAGTTGAAAGAAAAATAGTCCGAAAGGAAAGGTAGGAAAAGAAAAAGAAAAGGAAGCAGACAAGTCGAAAGAAAAAAAGTCAGGAAGGTAAGGTAGAGAAAGAAAAAGAAAAGGAAGCAGACAAGTCGAAAGAAAAAAATGTCCGAAAGGAAAGGCAGTAAAAGAAAAAGAAAAGGAAGCAGACAAGTCGAAAGAAAAAAGTCCAAAAGGAAAGGCAGTAAAAGAAAAAGAAAAGGAAGCAGACAAGTCAAAAGAAAAAAAGTCCGAAAGAAAAGGCAGTAAAAGAAAAAGAAAATGAAGCAGACAAGTCGAAAGAAAAAAAGTCCGAAAGGAAAGGCAGTAAAAGAAAAAGAAAAGGAAGCAGACGAGTCAAAAGAAAAAAAGTCCGAAAGGAAAGGTAGGAAAAGAAAAAGAAAAGGAAGCAGACAAGTCAAAAGAAAAAAGTACGAAAGAAAAGGCAGAAAAAGAAAAAGAAAAGGAAGCTGACGAGTCGAAAGAAAAAAAGTCCGAAAGGAAAGGCAGTAAAAGAAAAAGAAAAGGAAGCAGACAAGTCGAAAGAAAAAAAGTCCGAAAGGAAAGGTAGGAAAAGAAAAAGAAAAGGAAGCAGACAAGTCGAAAGAAAAAAGTCCGAAAGAAAAGGCAGAAAAAGAAAAAGAAAAAGAAGCTGACAAGTCAAAAGAAAAAAAGTCAGAAAGGTAAGGTAGAGAAAGAAAAAGAAAAGGAAGCAGACAAGCCGAAAGGAAAAAAGTCCGAAAGGAAAGGCAGTAAAAGAAAAAGAAAAGGAAGCAGACAAGTTGAAAGGAAAAAAGTCCTAAAGGAAAGGCAGTAAAAGAAAAAGAAAAGGAAGCAGACGAGTCAAAAGAAAAAAAGTCTGAAAGGAAAGGCAGAAAAAGAAAAAGAAAAGGAAGCAGACAAGTCGAAAGAAAAAAAAGTCCGAAAGGAAAGGCAGAAAAAGAAAAAGAAAAGGAAGCAGACAAGTCGAAAGAAAAAAAGTCCGAAAGGAAAGGCAGTAAAAGAAAAAGAAAAGGAAGCAGACGAGTCAAAAGAAAAAAGTCCGAAAGAAAAGGCAGTAAAAAAAAAAGAAAAGGAAGCAGACAAGTCCAAAGAAAAAAGTCTGAAAGGAAAGGCAGAAAAAGAAAAAGAAAAGGAAGCAGACAAGTCGAAAAAAAAAGTCCAAAAGGAAAGGCAGTAAAAGAAAAAGAAAAGGAAGCAGACAAGTCGAAAGAAAAAAAGTCCGAAAGGAAAGGCAGTAAAAGAAAAAGAAAAGGAAGCAGACGAGTCAAAAGAAAAAAGTCCGAAAGAAAAGGCAGTAAAAAAAAAAGAAAAGGAAGCAGACAAGTCCAAAGAAAAAAGTCTGAAAGGAAAGGCAGAAAAAGAAAAAGAAAAGGAAGCAGACAAGTCGAAAAAAAAAGTCCAAAAGGAAAGGCAGTAAAAGAAAAAGAAAAGGAAGCAGACAAGTCGAAAGAAAAAAAGTCCGAAAGGAAAGGTAGGAAAAGAAAAAAAAAAGAAGCAGACAAGTCGAAAGAAAAAAAGTCCGAAAGAAAAGGCAGTAAAAGAAAAAGAAAAGGAAGCAGACAAGTCGAAAGAAAAAAAGACCGAAAGGAAAGGCAGTTAAAGAAAAAGAAAAGGAAGCAGACAAGTCGAAAGGAAAAAAGTCTGAAAGGAAAGGCAGTAAAAGAAAAAGAAAAGGAAGCAGACGAGTCAAAAGAAAAAAGTCCGAAAGAAAAGGCAGTAAAAGAAAAAGAAAAGGAAGCAGACAAGTAGAAAGAAAAAAGTCTGAAAGGAAAGGCAGAAAAAGAAAAAGAAAAGGAAGCAGACAAGTCGAAAGAAAAAAGTCCGAAAGGAAAGGCAGTAAAAGAAAAAGAAAAGGAAGCAGACAAGTCGAAAGAAAAAAAGTCCGAAAGGAAAGGTAGGAAAAGAAAAAAAAAAGAAGCAGACAAGTCGAAAGAAAAAAAGTCCGAAAGAAAAGGCAGTAAAAGAAAAAGAAAAGGAAGCAGACAAGTCGAAAGAAAAAAAGTCCGAAAGGAAAGGTAGGAAAAGAAAAAGAAAAGGAAGCAGACAAGTCGAAAGAAAAAAAGTCCAAAAGGAAAGGCAGTAAAAGAAAAAGAAAAGGAAGCAGACAAGTCGAAAGGAAAAAAGTCCGAAAGGAAAGGCAGTAAAAGAAAAAGAAAAGGAAGCAGACAAGTTGAAAGGAAAAAAGTCCTAAAGGAAAGGGAGAAAAAGAAAAAGAAAAGGAAGCAGACAAGTCGAAAGAAAAAAGTCCGAAAGGAAAGGCAGTAAAAGAAAAAGAAAAGGAAGCAGACAAGTCGAAAGAAAAAAAGTCCGAAAGGAAAGGTAGGAAAAGAAAAAAAAAAGAAGCAGACAAGTCGAAAGAAAAAAAGTCCGAAAGAAAAGGCAGTAAAAGAAAAAGAAAAGGAAGCAGACAAGTCGAAAGAAAAAAAGTCCGAAAGGAAAGGTAGGAAAAGAAAAAGAAAAGGAAGCAGACAAGTCGAAAGAAAAAAAGTCCGAAAGGAAAGGCAGTAAAAGAAAAAGAAAAGGAAGCAGACAAGTCGAAAGGAAAAAAGTCCGAAAGGAAAGGCAGTAAAAGAAAAAGAAAAGGAAGCAGACAAGTCGAAAGAAAAAAGTCCGAAAGGAAAGGCAGTAAAAGAAAAAGAAAAGGAAGCAGACAAGTCGAAAGAAAAAAAGTCCGAAAGGAAAGGTAGGAAAAGAAAAAAAAAAGAAGCAGACAAGTCGAAAGAAAAAAGTCCGAAAGAAAAGGCAGTAAAAGAAAAAGAAAAGGAAGCAGACAAGTCGAAAGAAAAAAAGTCCGAAAGGAAAGGCAGTAAAAGAAAAAGAAAAGGAAGCAGACAAGTCGAAAGGAAAAAAGTCCGAAAGGATAGGCAGTAAAAGAAAAAGAAAAGGAAGCAGACAAGTCAAAAGAAAAAAAGTCCGAAAGGAAAGGCAGTAAAAGAAAAAGAAAAGGAAGCAGACAAGTTGAAAGGAAAAAAGTCCTAAAGGAAAGGCAGAAAAAGAAAAAGAAAAGGAAGCAGACAAGTCGAAAGAAAAAAAGTCCTAAAGGAAAGGCAGTAAAAGAAAAAGAAAAGGAAGCAGACAAGTCGAAAGAAAAAAAGTCCGAAAGGAAAGGCAGTAAAAGAAAAAGAAAAGGAAGCAGACAAGTTGAAAGGAAAAAAGTCCTAAAGGAAAGGCAGAAAAAGAAAAAGAAAAGGAAGCAGACAAGTCGAAAGAAAAAAAGTCCGAAAGGAAAGGTAGGAAAAGAAAAAGAAAAGGAAGCAGACAAGTCGAAAGAAAAAAAGTCCGAAAGGAAAGATAGAAAAAGAAAAAAAGGAGAGAAAGAGAAAAATCGAAAGAAAAAAAAGTCAACAAACCTTAAAAATAAGTTTCTGAAACAATCATTCCTATCCCTTTTCATATCTTTTTCTCAATTTTGGTAAGTTTAGCCAAAGAGAAAAAAGTTCGACTTTCTTGGATTTGTCGAAAAAACTTTAACATCCATGAAACTAAAATTTATTCCCAGGCAGCTTTCAGTTCTGATAACTGAGAAAAAAACATTTACGAAAATTACTTTCCATTTTGAAAAAAGATATTAATGAATAAACAAACAATAATGAAATATGAAAATAATTTGCAATTGATATTCATTTTTCAATTTCATAAAATATTTATACTTTTAAATAGTTTCAGTATTAGTTATTTTTCCTTTATTTTTAACAGTCAACGATTTTATCTTTCATTAACGATTCCTACACATATATATATATGTGTGTGTGCGTGTGTGTGCGCGTGTATGTGTTTGTGTGTGTGTGTGTGTTTGTGCGTGTGTGTGTATGTGCATCTTAACATATTATGATTATGTTATAATTATAGTAATAAGAAATGTATATATTGTCCGACAGATTATCCATGAATGAGTTATATTATTCGAAACTATTTGAAATGACCTTCTGATGTAACACGGGTATTATTTAACCTATCTAAGCTGTCAAGGCCGAGTGACTCATTTTCTGTGTAACTAGATCATCTAAAATAGAGTTTCAAATAATTTAACGAATTCATAAATATTTTGTCGGATTATACATCCATTTCTTAATCATATAATTGTCGGTGTTAGGAATAAACAGTGCAGACATGGACAGTAAAAAATCAACAAAATGAGGAAAGTGGGTGTAAAGCATTTATTTGGACTTTCGCCTTTCCGCTGTTCAGTTCAATGATTAAAAGTAACGCCATGTAGAAGTGGCTATCTCACCTATTGCTGGTTCAATTCTTGCAGCAGACCCATTTTCCTTTGTTTATTATAGTTACGCTGTCTGGGCCGAGTGACTAACTCTCCGTGTAACAGTGTAACAACGAGAGGTCATTTCAAATAGAATTTAGAATGATACAACGCATTCATAAATATTCTGTTGCTTTATACATCTTCTTTGTTATCCCTCCAGTTCCAGAGGAGATGAAATGGTCGATTGTGGCTGTATAGATGTAACATCATGTATAGGTTGTTCTCTTCACAAACTGTATGAGTGCATCCCACAAAGGAAATATGGTCTTTAATGTGTTCAAGAAACAGTAATGATATTTATGTTACGATGTTATATTGAGTTACATGTGCGGTAGTTGTACGGTGAAATTAGGTAAGAAACTTTTATATGTTAAATACATTTTACAAATTACCAAAGTATATTTGCAAGGTAAGGATTATCTCTAATTTGAAAATGGAATTCCAAGTGTATATCACTTGGGTTGGTGGTAGATTGGCTTTTCTTCGTGATCGTTGTACATCATAGACTGACAGCTCTGCCCGTCTGTCATATAGCAGAACAGTGTAGTGCTCAACAGTTTTGAAGTGGACAGTCTCAGCGATAATATTATAGACGGGAATTCCTGCCCGGGATAAAAAAAAATCACTTACAAGGTGACCATGCTGTCTTTTTTCCTATGTCCGTCCCAGGGAAACTGTACAAGAACAGAAAGTGCTATGGACTTTTCTCAGTTTTAAGCTGATCTTTTGTACATCATGTATCTTCCTCTGTTTTCCAGTTCCCAAATCAAACACTACCTCAATCTATGTGTCATTGAAGATATGAAGTAGAACCAGAACATCTGTGTGTGATGTTCACACTCTTTTGTGTTTGCAGTAAAGTACGTAATCCACATGCTTACTCTTTTGACTATCTTCAGTAATTGTTTGATGCGTTGAACAGACTCATTTGCATATTCTTGGGAAGTGATGGTGGATTACTACTCTAAGGGTTACATGTTTCAGAGAGGGTTCTATATATTTAGAATCCTCATGATCGAATTGATAGGTAAATACATTTATTTTAGTATCAAATTCAAGCTTTTAAATATTTTCTCCTTTTAAAACATACAAAATACTAATGGCAGCCATCATGAAATAATCAATTTTAGTTGAATTCCTTGAAAATATTATTTTTACTTTCCTACGCTATGATCAAACAACACTGGAAAGCAAATGATGTTTCATAAAGATTTCATGATGTCATATAAGGAAGCGTACCCATCTCAACAGTCGGGTCAGCACACTCTCTGAGAGAAAGAGGAATTCACATACCTTCACTTACCTATGACAAATTGAAGATAATGGCGCATTTTAGCATTATAGCTGCTTTTCAAATATACAACCGATTGAGAAAAAGATTAAGAGAAAAATTGAAAATTTCTGTCAGGCTTTGAATTCGGTCCTCTTATTGTATTCATCTTGTTTCTAAACACCAGTGTATCGTTGATTCCATTCATTTCTCAAGAATAGAAGTGGTTTTTTGTTGTTTTTTTTTTACTATTTTCGGTAGAATCGGATCTGAAATTTGAGCTGAAGGTGAATTGAGCAGCTGTTTTCATTATGTTTTCGTTTCTCCTCAGTAATGCGTAGTTCTGGATTTTTATGAGAGCACGTACACACATACACGCACAGAAGCAAACACACACACACATACCCACACACTATGACTTTAAGACATAGATGGTACAGATGTGTCAAAGACCTTTTTTGTTTCCATATAACTATTCTCCTTCAAACGGCTGGAACCTCTGTTCAAATTTTTGAAAAATCCATTTTGTTTCACCTTTCTCAACACTCTTTTTCTTTCCGATCTCTGCTTGATCCATTTACTGGAAGTACGTGTTTTTATTTAATGTTAAAGAACGTATTTTCCAATGTGCTGTAAAATTTGATGTTATTTTCCCGAGGACAATACCGATTATACCTGCTAATAACAAATATTTTTCAACATAACCTCCTCTCATCACTCTTCCATTTTATATGGACCCAAAACTCCGCTAATAACTGTGTCAGGCTTCAACTTATGGATGTAACTGCCAATACTTGATGTTGATATATATATATATATATATATATATATATATATATATGTATATATATATATTTATGAAAGACCACTACATCAACCCAAGACAACAAATCTCCATGAAATCTTGAAAAGAAGAAATCAAGTGATGGCAAGCTTTTGTGAGGGAGGGGTATACAACCAATGCATCCTCCCGATTGTCATGTATGGAGCTGAAATTATGGAAGCTGTCCAAAAGATTGGCCCTCAAACTAAGAACCAGGACAAAATCATATTCAACATATCATGGAAAGATCACAAGACAGCAGAGCAAATTAGGAATCGGGATGTGATAGAAACCATTAGATAACACAAATGGCAATGGGATGGTCATGTTGCAAGAATGTCAGAAAATTGCTGGTCATCTTGACTCACAGTGTCGATCTGAAGTCGGAACTGTGACCGGCAGAAAATATGATAGCGTTACGAACTAGCAAAGTATTAGCCATGAGATAGAGGTCAGGCAAACCTTGGGATATCTATGTCCAGCGACGGACGTCAAAAGGCTGCTGCTGCTGCTGTTGCTGTTGCTGGTGATGATGATGATGATGATGATGATGCTACTGATGATGATGATGATGATATATCCTATGAGAGTTATGTATATTTTTCACCGTTTTTAGGAGTACTCCTAAAAATATTCGGAGCTGATCTATTCATAAAAGGGTTAACAACAGTTTGTAGAGTAAAAAATTTAAGAATACGAGGTAAAATAAAGGACGAATCGTCATAAAAAATGGCCGGTTTTAATTCAATCAGTTTCTAAATGTTTTCAAGAAAAATATTTATCTTTGCACCACAATGGACGTTTGCAGAATCTGAGACTACAAACTCCAGAGCTGTTTGAAAGATGGCTGGACTGGTGGGTTGATTGTATGGGTAAGGACGAATCCTCCAGGGAGGGAGAAGTGATTTTCACATTGTCAAGCCGGAAGTGTTAAGAAAAAATAAACAGCAGAAAAAAAAAGAAGATTAGCTCAAAAAAGGTTGGTTAAAAAAAATCAAAGATTATGGACGACATATGGTTTAGAGCAATCTTCGGTCTTCGGCGTTTCTCATGAAAAGTTTTGTGTTTTTGGAGGATTTGTTCTTAAATTTTGATCAGTTTGGTTTAAGTTTACGTCGTGAAGAACATTCAAGACTATTTAAATATTATTTCTGTGAAAAGTTCACCAGACATGGTGACAATGTTCGGGTTACACGCAAATAGACATACACAGAACAGGAAAAGAACAAGCAAGTTAATGAATGCACTTCATTCGAATAGTTACACCATGCATTCGGTGTTTACATATATATATATATATATATATTAGATGTCTCCAAAATTTTCCAGCGAAAAACCGTGTATTCAGTCTCAACTTTTGGAAGAAGTCTTTTGCATTTAGCTAATATATAGAAGTATGTATGTTATCACAATACTGGGAAAATAGTGACTTCGTCAGATCCCTGAACTTTTCAGTGATTTCACAATCAGTATAATAATGGTTAACAAGACTGTTATGAGTTCGATCCTTAGCAGTTACTATATCCTGAATTAAACTCGTCGAATATCAAATATATTCTCCTTCCGTAATTATAATCTATGTGCAGTACGTATTAGCTTAAAAAGACAAATCCACTGTAGAGGGGCATCCAGAGAGTGCTGAACTCATTGAAGTTGTAATAATCAACATCAAAGGCTTGTTAACCATTACTACATCAATTGTGAAATAAGGGATTTCATGAAATGTTCAGGGACTTCAAAAAATAAGGATTTCACTAGGTTCACAATCTCACTATAACACAAACCACACACTTGTATAAATATACATATATATATATGTATATATATACGTATACATATATATATATATATATATATATATATATATATATATATATATATATATATATATATATATATCATTGTGTCCTCCACTAACAGCTGTTTCGATGTATTTCATCTCTTTAGTGTGGCTATAGACTTTCCATCACACATCCAGTCCTGCGAAGCACAATTAAAACCTTCGCTTCAGACCCGTGTAACGATATCCTACCACTGGACTACGGAGGCGGACAGTCAATAAGGCTGAATTTAAACGATATATTTATTTACACAGAAATCCCTCATCCACAAGAGCGCGCTATTCCTATGGAAGAGCATTACATAGGCTTACAGTGGATGAGTTACCTCACTTGTGCATGTATATATTTTTATATGCTCATCATCCCCTGACATTAACCAATGGTCGAAACTAATGGGGATATATAAGAATTTTTTTTAAGATCATTTTTCACACTTATTTCAACAACCCGTCACGCACAAACTTTTATGTTTATGTTTATGTTTATGTTATATATATATATATATATATATATATATATATATATATATATATATATATATATATGTGTGTGTGTGTGTGTGTGTGTGAATATAGCCACACTGAAGAGTTGTAATACAACGAAACAGCTGTCTGTGGATGACAGAAATATATATATATATATATATATATATATATATATATATATATATATATATATATATAAGGTCGAACGAAAGGTTAGTAACATCCTCTTTGCATTATCTTTGGTGATAAGTTTTCTCTTCTCATTATTGCTTTCGTGTGTTTTTGTTTTTTCTGTTTTTTTTTGTTTTGTTTTTTTTGTTTTGTTTTCAAGAATGCAGAAAGGTTATCATTTTACTTCATTTCGGTGAAATTTTTGAAGATAAAAAGAACCCCTGACATTGTTAACTCTCCATATTTATCCTGCAGAAAATCCAATGGAGCTTGGAAATAGATCACTGAAATTTATGATAATGATGCAGTAGGTTCAAGCACGTGGCATGAACGACTTGTTTAATGTTTGATAAAAAAGATTTCCAACTGAAATGCAAAGAACATGCTGTAATTTGTGAGCTTACAGAAAATTAAGAAGTGAATCAGTCACATTGTTTGAATAATGCATGATAATAGAGAAAAAAATATTTTCCAGGCAAAGAAGTCGACCGTTGATTTTGTTGCATGATACCTCCTGCCTCCTGTTGCCATTGTGACGTAACACACTATCAAGAAATGAGCTGAATAATTATGAATGAGTTACATTATTTGAAACTCTATTTGAAATGACCCCCAGTTATTACCCGGGAAATGTGTCACAGCGTAGACAGCGTAAGTAGAATAAACAATCAAAGAATATAGGGCTGCCACAGGAATCGAACCTGGCAGCCAGACGCAGAGTCGCTCTTACCATTGTGATAAAAGACAAAAAGGAAAGGCAAAGGCCCGAAATACAGCTTCGTTCTCAAATTCTCATTTTTTGTTCATTCACTATGTAATAATGCGAGTTCATTTTTGACCATTCACTGTGTAATAACAGGAGGTTATTTCAAACAAAGTTTCAAGTTATATAAGGCATTCATAATTATACATACATTTATGTGCGCGCGTGTGTGTGTGTGTATTTAAGTAAGGATACTGACAATAGCATGCTGATATCACATATCATGAGTTCAATCCTCTATAAACACACAAACCCATGCATATACATAGACACAGAGAGAGAGAGAGTGCTGGGTTGAGAGTTGGTGAATGGCATAGTCTGTCTTCACATTGCCAGGATTGAGGCAGTGCAATATCCTTACTTATATTTCCCCTGCCGTTTTGCTACACAAAGCTAAGTTTCATAACAATAGGGTATCAACATGGTGTGTTGGTTTGCAACCGTATTTTACAACCCATTATCCTACCGTAGTGATTTCAATCCTTATTTGGTACCCCATTACTGTCCCAGACGGAGCCACGTTTAATAGATGACGGAGGATGCCTCACCTTGGTGCAATGCTTGCCAAGCGAGTATTGCAAATGATTACCACTGAGCTGAGTTTGATCTATATTCGATTTCGAATGCTGTTTTTATAGGCAGACAAACCCCTAACTATTTTGGAGATTACTTTTACACTATCATCCTGTTCACATGTCACTCATTCGGTTATGCACTAATCTAAGCATAGTAAATATATTTTTTAAAAGGTTTGAATTTACAGAAATTGCCTTAGTGTGACACAAGGTCATAATAGCTGAGCATCTGCAAAGGATCAAGTTAGTTCAGAAGATTGAGATTACAACAATCTCTCTATGGTAAACGACCTTCGTTATAAACGTATGGATACAAGTGGGCTAATTAGGGAAATATCCCTCCCTCCGTTTGGTATTTATTATTCTTGGCTCATGCATGAACAAGCAGTACCAACTCAACATCCGAGAACCTTGAAGAAAAAAAAAAGATTTCTCCTATAAAATAAGATGGTCCATGTCTGTAAATATAGTTTGCGTACACAGATTCATCTTGGAAGATTTCTCGAGGCATGTCTATAATTCTTATATAAACACTATCATGGATTCGTATCTGTTCGGCGTTTGCAGACGAACAATGAGAATTAATTGAAGCACATACATACATACACATACGCACAAATGGAAAATGGGAACGCATGCTTTTTTACAGTCGGACACATCTGAATACACAAAGGAATAAGTTTGTTTTTTTTTAATCACTAACAATAACTCAGATAAGTGCATATATTTTCAGAAAAAGTATTTGCTTATCTAAATGAACACCAGCACTTAGCCCTCATTTCTGTCTGTACACTCATCTATCCAAGTATATGAATCGGTCTTCCTCCCTATTGCCCTTTCACTCTCCCTTTCTCTCTGTCTATCTATCCATCTATCTATCTATCTATTATGGTCTGGTAATGCTCCTCTTACTTTCTTACTTTTAGCTGTATCCACACATCTCAATAAGACGCTTTTCGGTCGGTAACTCGGTCGGTCGTTCGGTTGTTTGGTCGTTTAGTCCGTCGGTCGGTTCAAATTACGTTAAGCAGCAGTAATAGGAAATAAAAAAGGAAGGGGTGAGATGTCATTAAAAGGGTATGACGTCATTAAGAGAACACCATTCAATTTTTTGCCAGCTGCCTTTATGTCATGATTAAATACAGGTCTGCATTCACTATAAATAGTGATCTTCCGATTTTACTGAAAATAATACTTGCAGAATACTTCCATAACGCAATATTTTACAAGTATGAGAATCAATTGACTCAAAGAAAGATTACTTGCTCTTCTTTTTCCTCCCCCCTCCTCCATCTGCTATTACCATCACGAATGGTGGACGCTCCGTTGAATTTATTTCTCGTTTCTTTCTTTCTGTCTTCTCTCGATTCGTATGTTGTTCTTCACAGTTTGTTTACTTCTACCAACAAAGTGAATAAAGATATATGTCTGTCTGTCTATTTGTCAACCCAATATTTCCAAAGGGCTTCAATGAATTTCAATGATATTTAATGGAAGAATGCATAATGGCCTGCGAAAGAATTGATTCGATGGGGTTTATCTAGGATTTTTTTTCGATTGAGAGATATATTTTCATTTATATGAAATTACATTATCCAAAAATGAAAACTCATACAGTTACCTTTCCTACCTCATAGCCCTCTATACACAGATAACATTGGTAGAGATATGCGTTCTTTTTGTGTTTTCTAGTTCATATTTGGAAGCAAAAGGCGATTCCAATGAAATGAATAACACAGAAGGAATTGATTAATCGCATTGATTCAACTAGAAAACAGCCAGAGAGAAAAAATGCGTCTGCAAAAGCCAAGGTTTGAAGAAGTAATTGTGTATGGATGCAATCCCCAATGTAATGACACCCTCCGAAGCCTATTGCCCAACCTTCCACAAAATCCCATTGTAATCCATTGAGAACTTTTAGAAATATTGTACGATAGTCATGAGTGCAAACATGAATGTATTGGATGATGGAAAAATATCAATCAAGAAATACTACAGGATCCACTCAAATTTAACCAATTTTCCATTTATTGTGCACTCTTCCACAAGATTCAATGGAAATTCGTTGAGTACTTTTGACGGTATGCGTTGGCAAAGTTGAAAAAAAATCCATTTTAATTTAGTATGCAAAAGTGGGAGATCAGAAAAAGAGCCCCAAACCTGGATCGAACTCATACTAACGAATTGGTTTGACAGAAAATAAAAAAAGGAAAAAAAGAAAAGAAAAAAAATAGAAGCTTGCTAACCATTACGCTACGGTATACGTCCTTGAAATTCGTTTGTTACTTAAAATGAGTGAATAAATAAACGAAAAGACTTTGTTCTGTCGATTATCCTGAGAAGAAAACAGCAACATGGATAAAAGAAAAGTGTCGATAGCTCCAAAAATAAGTCAGCGTAACAATCGTTTTACTCTTTTTGGAAAAGTCAGGATTGCTCCGAGAAAAAGTGTGATTTATTTACGTTGGTCCTCCTGACTCTTAATTCTTCTTAAAGAATTCTTTTGTGGTTGTTTTTGTGTTGAGCTGCGGTTATAGGATTGTATTTACCCTTCTATTGACTTTTTGCTTTGTTAAAAAAGGTAAAAAAAAAAAAGACAATGTGTGGTAAGTGGGCTAAAGTCACAATTCAACAAGCCTATTAGGGATGTTGTGTTACCTACTTGCTTCTTCAACTGAAGTTTAGGATCGAGTTCAAGAAAAATATAGTTGTGCTTATATGTGTGTGTGTGTGTGTGTGTGTGAGAGAGAGAGAGAGAGAGAGAGAGAGACTAATCCTTGCGTTAAGACCTGACCACTGAGAATCCCTTATTTTTTTGTTTACGATGTTCAGCATAGACATCGTGTACAAAAACATGTTCAGACAAAATTTCAATCGGAAATTGTCAGAAACATTCATTTCATCAAATCAAAAAATTGCTATAGAGCTAATTAGTGGAGAAGTGGGAATGTCAGTGGGCAGCGCTAAATTCTAAATCTTGATCTATGTACATCTACGTCAAAGGCACTCAACGTTGAAATACAACATAGAATATTGTTCCATTTTTCACTATCGCCAAAATCACTGTACATATACAGGGGAAGCTGTTTGTTATAACCATGGATGATGTTATGAAAACGGCTATTGTTATTAAAATCAGTGGCTCTAAAACACTATTGAAATTGAGGTAAACATGATTATACAGATTGTGCTAAGTAATTGATAAACAATTATGATATAAAGCAAAACAAGAAAATAAAAAATAAAAAATCGATATTTTTTCATTAAAATTGGTGCATAAGTTCAACTAGATGTAAAGAATCAGGTAATTCAGGATGGTATCCATACAGCTTTGGAAGCGACTACATGCCGAGATCTCGTGGTTCTTGTTCATGTTGTCCATCACTTCCACAATGTTGCCCTTCGAGTTCGGACTAGAGAGGGTCGTTGGTTGTTTTCCCTTTGCCCCAGATGAAATTATCCTGGGATTTAAATCACGAGAATTAGGATGCTAAATGTTGGGGATCACATAATCAAAAAAAGTCTCAGCCAGCCATCGTGGACCTCTCCTTATCCTGCAGAATTTTTACCTGATCTCCTCGTACAACACACGTTGAACAATGGAC
>OY735201.1:19169600-19514600 GCA_963457665.1 Thysanoteuthis rhombus
TAAAAGTGATGTCGGTCGTGATGGCAGCGGCGGCGGTGGCAGTGGCGGCAGCGATGATGATTGTGATGCTAGTGATGGTTATGGTGTTGATGATTGTGATGATGATCACTTCTGCCACCATCATCACCGTCATAACCATCAACATCATTACCACAATGGCCAATATCACCACCACCATGATCATCATGACCAGTATCATCTGCCCATCTACACAGTGAACGTCTTTCTAGTGTTGACATCAACATTTGACCCATCTTGAAATGTGAGATAGATTGAAGATTTTGGTCAATTCCAAAGTTCAACATTCGATCCATATAATCATATCAGACTAGACTATGCAACCTTATTGCAATTATAATCTCGAGACCAGTCACATCGACCATCTTAATTTTTAATGACTTGCGTATAATTTCCAAATGGGAATTCCTAAAAATGCCCCAATATCATACCCTTTGCTGTTAGGAGGATTGATCTGAAAACAGTTGTCGTTGGCAGCCTATGCTGACTTACCAGAAATTCATGATGACTCAATATCCAAATCTCTGTGGAATGCCTGTGGCTATAAGTGTATCAGATTTTATGCATTAATCACAAAATGAACAATTATTTAGCCAAGCAATCCCACTATGGGTAGAATTTTTGGGCTTCATTTTTATTTCAAACATTCTACAAAAACGAAAGACAAATCTTATGAAAATTCTAAACATTTAAACGTTTTCAAAAATGTTCCCTAAATGCCGCTAAACTCTCGCTTTACTTCAATTAAAAATTTGTTTTCCTAAATTTTTATAAAGGTTCATCTTGAAGTTCCCTTTAATTTCAGTAGTTACAATGTTTATAAATTGAATCTGTCAGCATTCTTCTTTACGGGATGGAAAACAAAATATTGTCTTTATTCAAAGTACTTACAAAAGAGCAGTCAAGAGCAGGTATCGTCTAATACATATATATATATATATATATATATATATATATATATATATATATATATAAAATCATGAATTGTGTTATGCTAGATTATCCCCATTAAAACACAGTGAATGTATCATTTAGCCTGGACAAAGTAAATAGAATAAATTATTAAAGGAAACAGGACTGCTGCAGGAATCGTACCTGCGACTGATAGGATAGCTGCTTCAACGGATCCTTGCTCTTACCATTGAGCTGTCTGATAATATATCTCTTTCTTGATATATATATGTATATATATATATATATATATGTATATATATATATATACATATATATATATATATATATATATATATATATATATATATTTATATATATATATATATATATATATATCGGATCTTTTTTCTAATATATATATATATATATATATATATATATATATATATATATACACCGGATCTTTTTTCTAATATATATATATATACATATATATATATATATATATATATATATATATATATAATCCATTATGATAATACCCTTGATGAAATAACGGAGCGCATGTATGACGTAAACTGTATATTGAAATCATTGCTGAAAAGTTAAGGGATGTTTTATCAACACTGCATGGGTGCCATGTAAATTTTTTCTTTCGTTTTTTGAAATCCCGGAACAGTTACATGGTAAACAAATGGTGAGTCCAACAAGAGAAAATTAATTAATAGTACCATAATAATAAAGTATATGTAAAACTTAAAAAAAAAACAATCAAGAAAATTATTTGAATTACATTAACAGATATGGGGAAATACGTGATTGAAGTGACACAAAATTTTTTTAAAGATTTATCATGTTTAGTGTTTAAAGCTATAAATCTTTGTGGACTATATATATATATATATATATATATATATATATATATATATATATATATATATATATATATATATATATATATATATATATATATATGATTCGACTTAGAGTTAGTTGAGTTCCTGAGATGTGAGTTCCAATCCCCGGAAATGTTCCTACAAAATTCCTTTAACTTTATCTTTATTTTTTATAATGGATATATTTCTTTCCTCTTCATTTCCAAATAAAACGGTCACTTTGCATTTCTGGGATACCTAAAACGCCAACCTGTATTAAAATAGTTCATAATAGACATTATCTCTGCGCTAAGATGTGACATGTGTCACGAAATGTAATGGAAGTCTTGAGGAACTACTACTTCTACTACTTCAGTTCGTTAGCAAAGTGGCGTAGAATGAGAAAAAACGGAATAAGAAGGTCGCGTGATTCTAAGAGGCTGATGACCGACATGGGATTGGCGTTGCTACATGATGTATCAAATCCTATGGAAAGGATGACGATTTGAGTACCATCTGAAGCTTCCACATTGGTCTAAATTCCTATATCTTTACTATATATGAAAACATGCACACATGCACACTTATACGTATATATATGTGTCCACAGTCTATTGTTGAAAAGTGTCTTCTCAACAATAGACAATCTACATGCAATACATCAGCTGATCAAGAAGACAACACGGAATAACAAACCACTTTGTTTGGTTCTTGTTGTTTACGAAAAGGCATTTGACTCGGTAGAAACTGCGATAGAAACTCAATGCAAGAGCAATGTATTAACGAAAATTATGTAAAAGGTATTGGAAATGTATACTGGAATTGCAATAATTCAACTTTATAAAGATAGAAATAAGATACATATTAGAGAAAGAGTAAGACAAGTGGATAAAACATAGCCTAAACTATTTACAGCAAACATTGAAAGCACTTTTTGGAAGCCTGACTAGAAAGTTGAGGTTAACATAAACAGATTATTTAAACTGTCTACGATTTACTGATGATATTGCAGTATCAAAAACATCAGATGAGTTACAAAATATTTGAAGTGATCTAAGTAGGGAAAGCCTCAAATTAGGTTTAAAGATGGGCATAATTAAGACAAAAGTAGTGTTCAATAATGACGTCCTTTAAAGACCATATTAATAGAGGGTGAAAGGGGTTAAGAAATGCATTTACTTGGGTCGGTTTTTGAAGTTATAGAAAAACAATGAAAGCTAAATAAAACGTCGAATTTAGTAATCATAAAGACATATTAAAAGCTCTTTGTCAATATGCCAATTGCTTAAAAAGTACAATAAATGTATTATACCATCCTTGACATACCGAGGTAAAACATGAAAACTGATTAGATCACTTGAAGACGAACTCAGAATAAAACAAAAGGCAATGAAAAGAATAATGCTCAGAATAGGCACGAGAGATAAAAAAGGACCAATATGGATCTGAGAACAGAATCAAGTGAAAGATATCATAAAAACAATTGAAACAAAAACTGAGACGGACTGGGCAGATTGCAAGAAGAAAGGATAGCTTATTGTTCAAAACGTCAACAAATTTTAGCCCCAAAGATAGCAAATGCAATTGGAGACACAATAGTAGATGGACATATGAGATGGAATGTTTGCCAGTAAGACGTATGAAGTGGCAAAGTTAGTACACTCGTAGTCGATATGGAAGGTGCTTTGGAAGGCTTTTGTCATCATCTTATGAGAGCTGTTGCTGATGATGATGATTATGATGTTTCTCATATTCTTCAATTACCGAGAGACGGTCTAGTTTCTTTCTATTTCTTTTCAGTTGTTGCGGTCTTCTAGTACATCCATGGCCGCAATTTAGGAGACTATTTTCTAAAATTGCATCTCTACCTCATTTATATCTGATGGTCGTCGCTATGCATCGAATGTGAACAAGTGGCCCCCAACTATTCAGAACTCTCCTCAATCACTTTTATTTCTATTATTTCATCTTAATTAAATAGTCAAAATACCAGTTGGTTGTCGATGGTGCTTGAATGACAGCAAATTTACTCTTCTCTCTAGACCCCCCCCCCCGCCTCAGTATTGCTTATTAAGCTTATTTTCTTTATGTCAAATATATCTGGTGATTGTCTCTGATGATCGAATGACATCAAGTCTCCTCAACCCTCCAGAATTCTCATAGGTATTATTATTATTATTATTATTATTATTATTATTATTATTATTATTATTATTATTATTATTATTATTATTATTATCATTATTATTATTATTATTTTTTTTTATTATTATTATTATTATTATTATTATTATTATTATTATTATTATCATTATTATTATTATTATTATTATTATTATTATTATTATTATTATTATTATTATTATTATTATTATTAATAATAATAATGATAATAATAATAATGATAATAATAATAATGATAATAATAATATGTTGTTGTTGTTGTCTTTGATTTCAGTTCTTGTAAGTCACTGACCGGAAATATCAAGCTGGCAACCTTATAACAGTCCTGTCTTTAGACGAAAAAAAAGTGGAACAAGGCTTTTACGAATACAGACGGCACAACTCTTTCCTGAATATAAATCTACATATACATAAAGTGATTTATGCTAGGTTAAGTACGTACATTCATATTGACAGCAAATTACTAATAATGTGTGTTGTGGAGATAAGGGCTATTTTCTGAATATCATGTATGCTGGGTTTTCCAGCTGATATGTCTAGTGGTTGTAATTTGTGATCAATTAACAAAGTGTCCTCAAATCTCCAGGACACTTTTCATAGATCATAACATTGCTTTGATGTGGATAATATTTCTTTTCTGGGATGTTCAGTTATTCCAAGTTCACAGCGATGGTCATAAGGATTTTACTAATGAGCTAGCTATAACAAGCAAAATCATGGCGACTTTAGTTCTCAGGCAAGGTTTTAGCTCTTTCTTTCTTTTTTTTTTTCTTATTTCTTCTTCTACTTTCATCGCCTTGTTCCGGTGGAATAACCACATCTACTTGACCGAGTTTTTTTTTCGGTGAATCTTTCTTCTGGAAAAAATAATGCTTCCACTTATTCTATTTGTTTTCATAATACTATAAAAAATTTAGACCTCGAGTTTTCAGACCAGTTGTATCTGGTGGCTATCAGTAGAGATTCAGCGAGAGCAAATCATCCGAATGGATGTGCAAACACCTTAACACTTTGATAAATCGTCGTTCAGTTTTCATATTAGTTGTGTCTGGTGGCCATCGCTAGAGATCAAGTGATAGCAAGTCATCTGAATAGTCCAGCACTCACTTAGGTATTCTTTATTTTTATCGTTGATTTTCACACCAGCATACTTACACTCCTTCAAAATTATTAGAATGTTGATTAAAGATTAAAAAATGAAAAGAAAAGAAAAGAAATATTGCTACAATATTCGATAGTTAAAAATTATACACATAAATCAGAAATGCATTTTATAAAAATCATTTACCTTCCAGGAAATAAAATCTATACTCAATTATCATACCACAATGCTAACATGATCATTCATTCTTTTGTAAAAGTATATTCAAAACTTACTTAAGTTCAGAATACAATTTAATAGCAGTTTTTCAAACATTGTTGACGATTTCGTAATTATTCGCCACAGGAAACTATCTTTTATAGTTTGTGATGAGAGGCATTTTAATCTCTACTGTTTAAAATGGTAGATTCTTTCTTCGAGAAACCTTTTCGCAAAAACTTCTAATTTGCACAAATTTTATGCTTGCGATTACCTATCATTCATTATATCCCAAGAAGAAAAAAGGAAAATTGGCTTCGAAAGTGGCATTTTCAAAGAACATTGATGGTTGGAATATGCTGTAATGGAAAAAGCAACCAAATTGTGAGTAATATGTGGCGAAATCATTTCAGTACTAAAGAAATACAATATACGTAAGCATTACCAAACGAAGCATTCATCTCACTATTTCTAACAGGAAATCTACGTCATGAGAAATACGGAGCCTTGAAATAGAGTATTTTATCTAAACAGTCGATTTTTTTTATCAAAACAGCCGTTTTTCACTTGGATAGATGCTAACAATGAAGCTGCAACTAAAGCTAGTTCGAGAGTATTTTATTTGTCGGCTGAGAAAAGAAAACTATTTACTGACGGATGGTGCATTAATCAAAACTTGTATAATAGCAACAACTGAAGAAATATGTCTAGAAAAATAGATTTATTCAAGAATATTAGTCTTCTTGCAAAAACAGTAACTCTGAGAGTCGAAGACATGAGAGAAAGCATCCCGTGCTAATTAAACTATAAAGCACAAGTGTTTCCCTCTTAACAAATGAACAGATGTCTCTGACAATTCATGGCTACTATTGTTCACTCGGGCAATTAATGCTAACTTTTAAGTGACAGAAGAACTAGTTTCAGTGAGCAGAATGCATCTGGAACATTATGTAAGGGACGAAGAAAACATTGACAAAGTAAAATCTGGTTCCGAAAGGTTTAAAGTGTATTACAACTGATGGGGGAGAATATGTGTTTTGTGGGAAAAGGTTTTGCAATGTTTGTGACAGCATAGAATCTATAATGTTTCATTGCATCGTTCAGTAGCAAGGACTTCGAGGGAAACATTTTATACATGTTTTTTTTATTTCTGTATTAAAATCAAGGATGAATTTTATTCGATCACATGTACTCAATCATTGCTAATTCCAAACATTTGAAGAAAAAGAAACTGAATAAAGCGATCTTCCCTATTACACGGCAATAAGATTACTTAGTAGCGGAAAGTATCACACTAAATATTTTTTTCTAATCAGAAACGAAACGCAGTAAATTATGCTCAGTCGCTACTTCCAAACGGTGAATCATTGTGGAAATTGGTATTCTCGGGTGACTTGAGAACGCATCTTAACGGGTACAAAGTGATTCTAAGCTTACATCTGCAATATTTACTCTGTACTGAGAGTTTTACCACATAAATTAACCTTATTTCACTTCCAGCTTATGCAAAATAACTTCAAACACTTTCCCTGCTGTGCTTTGGAAAATACAACCAAAATGCAAATTATCCATTTTCATTCTCACCAGACTGAAGTTACAGTTTCAACAGAGTTTTTTTTTAGATCTCCATGAAAATGCAAAAGTGTCCAACATTTTTCAAAATCCATTTGACTATATCATAGAGGAATTACGATCAGATATTTAACTGGTATTTGTTGACCTCTCGTCAAACGACATGTTTAAAGTCATGTACGAAAGAGAATATCAATTCTATAAATACCTCCAAGGCGAACGATATACATCTTTAATGTCCTTCGCTCGAGGATGCCTTTCAGCTTCGCTACAACCTATTTATGTGAAAAGCTTTTCTCCAGAGTGAGTATATTTAATCTGTTTATAGGTCAACGGTAACTGATCACCATTTGCAGTCAGTTTTGGATACAGGAAACACACTTGAAATATCATGTGGTATTTTTGCTCAGTCTCAATGAGTGCAAAAGTTTGAGGAACCCTGCTCTAAAGGACTTCTTTACAGTCAAAAAGTTCACCGAACAGCACAGCGTTACATCGAAGAATCAACCAATGTTCGGTTCTTTCAGTGAAGAATTATCAAGAAAAGAAAATTGAGAATAGGCAGCCAAAGTGAAATATATGCATGAAAGTCGACGCTGTGTTATTCTGACTATTTTTTCCAATCGATGTTTTCAATTCATTTTGTTCAAATCATGTCCATTTATATCTAATTACTAACTGATTGTGCATGGTTAAATCTATGTTACCCGGCCTGTCCAACAAGAATTTCTCGTCTATCCATTCTAAGATGCTCTTGTTATTGCAGAGGGCATCAGATACCTCCCAATTTCTTCGTTACCCTTGCAACATTCGGAAACAGCATTTCAGGGCTTTTTTCCTAACCAGACACATAAAAATATAGACAATCCAAACAACCTGTTTGGGTGCCTTTTTATCATCTTATCGGAATTGGGTTAATCTCTTTTTCTCACTAAAATTCACTTATAGCTTTCTCCATGATGTATGGCTTTGTCTAAAATAATGCTGCAGAACGTCGACAACGAAATCTGGGCAGCCGAATCGAAAAGACTGCCACATTATCTACAGACTTTGGGTGTGCCTCCCTGAATTTTGGAACGTTGTAATTGCCTGTTTTTTCGTACTACGTTCATGCATAAGTGTGGGTGTCTATGAGTCAGTTCGGGTGGGATGTTGTAAACGTGTAATCGCACGCACGCACGCACACACACACACATGCACACACACATATATATATAATATATATATATATATATATATATATATATATATATATATATATATATATATATATATAAGAGAACAATAAAAGATATACGACAAGCGTGTGCATACGTATTAAATAGATCTTCAATTAAAATACTGATTGATACCATCGGAAGAGCAGTTGTAACATGGGTAAAGATTTTTTCCATAGTTCATTACAGCTTGTACGTTCTGTTCCAATTAAAAAGAGATTTTTAGCTGAAACTTTCTTTTAAGTAAAACAAAATGTACAATCTGCCAATCTATCTATCTATCTATATGTATGTATATGTATAAATTTTACATTGAAGCTAAAGTTTCCAGCATTATGAAATTTTCTAGGTTTATAGATTAATAGTATAATTATTTTGATTTTAAAGTATTTTCTCTAGCTTTCTATGACCTCCTGACACCAATTAGTTAAATTATGTATTCCATCATAATTAGTCTAATATAAAGGTTTCCAAAAGAGGAGCTCTCTGGTCGCCACTGACTGTGGTCGGCCAATAGATAGATCGATAGATAGATAGATAGATAGATAATGAAAGACCGATTCCGGTTTTGATTCGATTAATTTTTCGAGGAATGTATCGAAGTCTTGAAATTGATGAAACTGCGAAATAGCCAATGAGTGATGTACAGAGCAGAACTGGTGACTGGGGGGAAATTGACAGGTTACATAAGGTAAAACATCTCATCCCAGCTCTATGATTGTTTACTGTGTTGCATTTACAGCCAAATGACGGGCATTGTCATGTAACAAAATCAATGGTCATCTTGCTCATACAAAAAGCTTGTTTTCTCTTCTAATGCCAGATTAAGACGAGTTAATTGTTCACTGTAGCATTGTACAGTAAGAGTCCGTCGAGGTTTCAGCAATTCTAATTTTAAAAAATCCCTTTTGAATTCCCTACAACCCAATACGTCCCGTTTATTATCTGGATGCAGCAAAATGTTTCTTCGTTTTCGATTCTTGTAATAAAATCGGTTTTCATCACTAGTGACTTTCAATGTTTTTTTTTTCCATATTGAAAATTACTTTTTGCTACGCCGAGCGACAGGAAAACTGATGTTTGAATTGTTGACCGATGTTCCTTTCCATTTGTTCATATGTAACCCATTTTTTATTGATTCAGTTTTTTTTCCTAAGGCTAATGAGCTTAAGGAAATAACATCTTATAGTTGACTGATTGCACGAGCAAAAAACACTTGTAAAATTTCTATAACATTATGCAAAAAATATCCCTGAAATATTTTCATTCACCGACTTATCATATTGGAGGATTGGCGTAACACCATGCTTGTTTGTCAAAATAAAACTAATTCAATATATTATTCTGTTTACTTGTAGATCGTATTTACTTATATCTTGTAAGTCTTTGCAAAGCTTATTGTGGGTAGGGACAAGATGATTTTTATCCATCCTTATCCAATATGGCGTCTCCATCTTGAGTTCTTTTGTCAAACATTTCAACTGCTTGACTCACACATAAACAGATAAGACATTTTTCTACGATTTTTCCCCCTCTTTTTTAATCCAACTTGTCTTCCATTAGTCGAGTCCCTTGCTCTTCACAATGTACCCAAGCTGCTCTGCGTCTTGTTTAAATTCCCACCCACAGCGTTTGGCTTGGCACACTGCCCTTCCCGGGTCTCGTCTATCTTTTACAAGTTTATTTACCATCTACTCTAATTGCGTTTCCCCTTACTATTAGAAACACTAGATCTGACAAGTGGATGTGTTTATCATTGCTGCGTATGTTCTTAAGAAAAGAAATGTATGTTGCTACTCATTACAAGATCTAGGAGATCGTCGGGTTGCCCTTGCTAAACGTGTTTCACGGCATCTCGCAGGCAAAAGGGTGTAACTTGGCAATGCCCGGCTCTTCTCTAAATGATACGTAGTCCTAGATCACAGTAGCGGTGGGCGGTTGTAATCTCAGCCTTTTTTCTGCGTCAAATATCGAGATATGCTACCACCGAGATGATTGTCAAGACAAAAGTATCCGCCCATTCAACATCAGGAAAAATAGCCTACCTATTCCATATCAGTCACCTCTGAAGTACTTCCTGGGGGACCTCACATATTTATAGCAATACTCTTCCACTTTTAGAAAAAGCAGATTTCCATATCATCCACGGTCTGACATTTCCTCTTGCGATGTTTTACCAAAAAACCTGGAAAGGACTCAAAAAATGGTCAGCTTCGGTCATTTTTAAAGCAACGGTCACGCAGTACCCAAGTTCACTCAACATTATCTCAATGTTTATTACAAGGGTCAGCTATAGGTGGACTGCATTCTACAAATGGGTCATTTTCTCGGAGGGACCACGGATCTTTTCTAGAAGAATTCCAAATTTTATGAATGTATAGGCCACTTTCATCTGATGGCTCTTAGATTGTCGTCTGTGTCACGATTTGTTTAATTTTCACCTATATAAGCATTGCATTGTATAATTTGTTTACTATAGGCTTATCCATGGACTTTTGACAAATCATGATACGTGTCGGTAAACAATGATTTCAAAATTTTACCAAAAATATAAATTATTATAAATACTGTACGCACATTTTATATCACTTTTTCCTCGTAGCGTAAATATTTTGAATAGGCCTCAAGGGCAAATTTTTTCAAATGTAAGATATCCTATAATATCCATGTTGGCCACGGGTAAGATCGAGAAAATCAAAAGTGGACCATTGCAAAAAGAAGTTTCTGATCCCTGAACGCCATTGGTTAGTGTCTGTTCATGTATGTACCGTTAAATGCCCTCATTGCTTCCTTGGTTACATCAAGACCGTATAACTGGTTTTCAAGATATTCAAAATAGGTGGGTGCTTTTCAGACAGACACCCAATAGCATGGTGGCAGAACACAGGGAGGGGTAGAATTATATTTTTCCGAAAAACATTTACACGGATTGAGGACACAAACTTCAACCTGATTTTAAACTCGGTTCGTTGGTTCCATTTCCCATACCGAGGAACGCTCCATCTTCCAGATTGATTTAGGGGAGGATGTTCAATTACCAAAACTAAGTGCGGAGGACTCATGAGTGAGCAAATATATATATATATATATATAATCAGAAAATGGACAATTCATATTGGACAGTATGTGATGATTATATTTTGCACGGCACTGAAGTTATTCAGTGGCAAATTGGGCGGCCTCGGATTATGCAAGTAAATGAAGGATTAAACGTCATGCAGGATGCAAATCTGCATCCACTATAAGACAGCCTATATACTGTTCTGCTCTTACAAACTGAGATAACAACCCCCTTGGCAAGTCGGGAGTGTATGAAGAGCACATCCATATCTCCATTTTTTACGATTATATATATATATATATATATATATATATATATATATATATATATATATATATATATATAATCAAAATTAGAAAGAGAAATATAGCTCAATATTGTATCATTAATATATAGTGCACCTTTGATATATTATTCAAATTTTTAAACTTTAGCAGCACTACTTTCTTATCAACATCTTGTAATTAAAGTCATTTTTAGATAAGGGAGTCTTATTATATTTTCATATATAAATATATGTGTGGGGGGTGTCTGTCTGGCTGTCTGTCTGTCTATATGAGCACGTGAACATTAATTTTCTATAAATATATTGGTGTGATAGGGTAGTCTGTATGACAGTGACTTATTCAAAGAAACAGTATCACAAATGTTGCCCAACAAATGTCACTTTATCTCAATGGCACACCCCAGCACGTGTCATGACCCGCTAATATCACTGAGGATTGAGAATTTCCATATAACCTTAAATATCAACTTCTCGCCTCGACCGATGCCTAACTGCGTAAAAAGATTCGTAGCCATTTCCCCTTTTCTGGCTTCGGTTACATTGTTGCCATACTTAATGTATTGGTATCCTGTTTACGGTCTTCCTAAGCTCACTTTTTCCGGTGAAGGGAGGGTCGAAGTCTCATTTATTCATGTTGTGCTCATTTCTGAACGATGATAAGAAGCCCGAGTGTTTATTTTTAAGTAAGTCTGACACAGGGCACGGGAGAATATTTGGCTGTTTGGGAAGCTCCAATTACGAATAGTCTGGTTCTCCGACGACAGTTGAATGTGAATGTTAATGTTGTAGCAAGATTAGTGGTCTTCAAGTTCAAATAATCCGGAGTCTGCCTTTAGGAAATTCACTAAAACAGGACGCTATCAAATTGACTAATATTAGCAGCGATTACAGCAATAAAAACTATTTGCAAATAATTTTTCTTCAGGCCACTGGTCGCTGCTTCGTAACGCACAAAACTATATTTCCATTTATATCTAAGAGTGTAGACCAAATACACCTTTTGTATTTTGCATAGATAACCCCAACATTATGTCTGCATAGATTGATACAACTTATATGTTGCTCATCTTAACATAATAGGAAGCAAAACATTACAAGCTGAAGAAGGAATTTGCAATGACTTGAATATTTTCTATGAAGTTTTGATTTTTTTAGTCTCAATTACAAGAACATAGAAAAAAGGTAGTCGCGAAAAATTACTTTTGCATATTTATAGCAGGTTCTAGACTTTTTTTTCTGTCATTGAGAATTTAAATCGATTACACCATGGTTTAATCTAAACTCTGTAATTTGAAATGTTCCAAAATTGAAGTTGCCTACAGTAAATTAATTAAATGATTGCTTAAAAGGATTTTGAAAAACTATGACCAACATTTCGTTCAAAATATAATTACAATATTTTTGTTCCTCGTGGGTGCCTGTAACTTGTCAACCAAACTTACAGGCCAAATGGATATTGAGTCAGAAGAAGAAGAAGAAGAAGAAGAAGAAGAAGAAGAAGAAGAAGAAGAAGTGGACTTGGTGAAAGAACTTAAGCTATTTGTTTTTCAGAAAAAAATAAAATTGGTCTTAGAGGGGGCTTCTATTTATATCCAACTATAATACAAAATTGAGCTCTTATTTTCCGTTCATTGACGCAACATTGGTGTAGTTCAGCCAACTTTGGTATGCATACTCAGTGGACCAAGCTAAAAACCTTGGAACTCAGTTCTTAAAAGCGATTTCAAATCTAAGATCTTCATTAGTTTTCGTTTTTAAATCAAAGGGTTTTAGAAAGTAACAATAATTCACAGTGTAACTATAATGACAAACTGAACCCTTTTCGATATTTATATATATATATATATATATATATATATATATATATATATATATATATATATATATATATATATATATATATATATATATATATATTTGTATGTGTGTGTGTGTGTGTGTGTGTGTAATGTATCAGTAGACGGACAATTCATATCCGATAGATCATTATAAAGACATTTGAATGTCGTACGGGGATAGACCCAATGTATATATATATATATATATATAATTATTATTATTATTATTATTATTTCAAACAGATTTCAGGCAGACAGTGTGACAGGAATATCACTCATTTCTTGGATATATTCTTACATGAGAAATTAACGATCTTTTAAGTATCCAAATACAAAGATTTTGTTTCGCGACAAAAACAGTAAAATTTGGCTCATTCATTACTGTAGCTACTCGCCTTAGTATAAGAGAAGAAGAGAAGTGAAAGACGATTCCTTCTCACAAGTTTGCATGTTGATCATTGATTATTAAATTTGAGAACTATTTGAAGAACATTTTGTCTCTAACAACCCTTTTGTTTAAGATCTCAAGTGGACTAAAGGCTGATAGCGTGATCTTGGTAAGGACTCTGTCCACTCACAGTACTAATGTCTCTCTTGAAATATTAAAATGTATTTTCGTAGAAAATACAAGATGAATCTAACAGCTGACAAAAAGGCGAGCTGACATTATTCTTGCAACTCCAAGAGACTAACATGTACCATATTTTCTAAATGAAATACTATTACTCTTATCAACGAACTAGAATATTATGACGAGTTCTATCAATTTATTTCAATCTTTGGAATCATTACCGCTATTTTGAGTTTGTATTATCATACTAATTATTTTTAAATTAAGAGATATAGACCATTTCAGCCTTGGATCTGCCGAGGAGATAGACACTCCTCAAAACAATCTAGAAAACGAACATTTCATTATCATCATCTTAGCTTGCCGGGCCATGGCAGTTGACCCCCTGGTTCAAAGGTTGGGTACACCAACACATATTACCTTCCATCTTGAGCTTCAGTGTGCAAACCTGAAGGATTTCTACTGAACCATTTATCAAGTCCCGTAGCGAATGGGAGCTAAGTGAAAACGGCAGGTGAAAGATGACACTAGAACCCTGCTGCGCCATTTGTGCTTGCTGGGGATAAGAAGTCACCTTATCCTGAATTTGAAGAGGGCAGTATCCTGAATGTAGTTGTCTTATCTGAGGACAACACTCCTCGCTCCCTACGGGTAGGGACAGGCAGGGACATAAAAAAAGGGCACATCTCCTTACGTCTGTTGGCTCAAGACAGCTAAAATGCGGTCAAAAAGTACAGCAGAAAGAATGACCCTTAACTACCTGTTAAGTCAGAAAAGTGTGTGTGTGTGTGTGTGTGTGTAAGCGGAACATTTTGATTTTGTGGCTGTCTCTAATGAATCCTAGCACCGGAATTCCATCATCTACATTTAACCTCGCTGCAGCATCTAAAATTGCGCCTCTGAAAATTGTCGTAGTTCGAACTCGCTATGCAAGCAAGTTATTTGCGAAACTGACTTGTTAACCATCGCTTTACCGAAGAATGCATCTCAAATACTTCAGGTTTCAATTTCTTCTCTGTGAAGTGAGGTATCTGTTTATTGAGCGAAACACTTCTGAAATTAGCGACTGTTGCCGTTGTATCCCAATCAACCAGAAACTTCTGTATTGACTATTTTTGCACTAAAATCCGATAGTCAGAATGTAAGGGGGGGGGTCTTTTGCTAAATGTTTTCGGTGACAAATCTGCTACTGCTATTAAGTGTTAGTTATGAAATGCTGTTTTTTTTGTATCATAAATATAAACTTTATAATCAAAGATTTACAAATATAATCGATTTTTTGCAAATTCAGTGTAAGCAGAGATATGATTTGTTATTTGGGGATCAGCTTTTGATGGCAATGGTGTCTACCAAAGATGTTGAATTAATTTTCAAGTATGATTTCGAATTTAGACAACACAGCAATGTCAGCTCTTCAGCATTTGTCCAATAGGTTTAAGCTCAAAGAAAAGTGAAAATGTTGGGGGAAAAGAGACCCACGTGAACTGAATGAGATGACTGTTAAAGACCCACACCTCTCAGATGAGGAAAGAGTGATATGAAGTCTTGTAACATCCTCCATATTCACTTGACATTTTCCTACAATTTATCATTTTTACAAAAATGTTTAACTTCATATCCGTTATAAAAATTTCAATGCTACACAAGCCATAATCGATGCTTTTACAGATTTTTTGACCATTAAACCTGAAGAACCCCTTAGAAGTGGCGTATCATCAATGAGAATCATTGAAGTGGTATTTCTTCAAATGAATCATATTTAGATGAAATATCCACTGTTCTTAATACCATCCATCAGATTACTATTCATCAACAAACTGCACTTAATATGTGAAAACATAACGTGGCGTTAGATCTATGTATGAAAGCTTCCAATCGCAAAATATTCATAATTCACTGAGCAGGAATTCTATCTGCAAATATCGGCATATGAAGATATACATGTGTGAATGGAAATAGAGAGGAGTGCTTTTAGTTAGGCATTGATCACTAAAAATGTCTGAAATTTAAAAAAACGGGCGTGGACACAAACTAAGTGATCAATTTAGTATGAAGTAAAAACTGAACCCCTATTTAAAACCTGACTGGGTGGGTGGAACGTTTTTACAAGACATAATAAGGAGTAAATGCTGAAATTTTCACCCCTCTAGCTCGATTGGTGCAGTCTTTACGTGCGGTAGATACATAGCCAGTCAGCCAACTGGACCAACTTAGAAACTGATAGAAACTTATGCTGAGAGTTTTGGTAACCGTTTTGGTTGACGCTTTCCAATAGATAGGTTAAGACTGAGATTGATATCAGGCTGGCAAAGCAATGAATAAAACTGCTGTCAGAAGAGGAGGGGGAGATAATCGTTCACACGCAGAATAATTCAACGAACGGAATGACCGGGCATTGAGCGAATAGTTCACAGACGACGAATTGGTTTTTCTTTTAACAAAAATGCCGTCGCCTCTAAAATAACAAATGCTGTTATTATTTCGTCTAAGGAGTTCATTTGCTAATAAATTGAACATAAAGAAAACAAACCCGCTATACAGTCCGTTTTTTCCATTATAAATGCGCCTAGCTACTTGCACATATACGTGTTTGTGCATATGATTTAGGTACATCTTTTTTGTCTATTGTGTGCGAAGAGGGATGAAATCGTATACACACAAACACACATAGACACATAAATGTGTGTGTATGTGCCTGTGTGTATACATATAGAGGAATCAGCTTATTATATTCTTGAATATTCTGATCAAATGGCTATTGCTATCAGAATCAGTCGGTCCTGAACACTTTTCAGCAGCTTCTTTCACATATTCGTCACCTTAGGTTATCAGCCGGTTATTGTTATCTGAAAGACACTGACCTGTGAAGATCACAATAAGCGGACCTCTCTCTCTCCCCCCTCTGTCTCTCTCTCTCTCTCTCTCTCTCTCTCTCTCTCTCTCTCTCTCTCTCTCTCTCTCTCTCTCTCTCTCTGCGTGTATGTGTGTGTGATAACTGTAGAATTTTGAAAACGGAGTTCCAGCGCCAAACGAAATATGTTCCATATAAGTTGTCACTGAAATTATATTCAGTTGAATCCAATGAGAAACATAGAGCAGCTATGGGAAGCAAATGAACAAGATGAAACATTGGTTTAAAGCAGTTATTCGGGCCTCCAACTTACCAGGTAGCTACTGAGTTTGATTCCTGCTGCAGCTCATTTCTTTAATTGTTTATTCTATTTAAAGTATCCTGGTCAACTGGCATATTCACAGTGTAAAAACAGGACGTCATGTCAGTTCAACCGTCGACCTTCCCCATTCAGTAAACCAACTAAGAAAGAAAGCAGCAGAATATAAAATGTCATTAGTTGTAGCATTTCTTGCCAATAAAAAGCCTTCGATTCAGTAGAAATCCTCATTGACGCAATAATACACGGTGTTCACTCCGTACATATCAGAGTACTGCAACATATCTACCGACATAGAAGTTCCTCCATTAAGCTACATGAAAACTCAGAGCCCTTTCTACTAAAAAAAAATAGTGATACCAGTTCACCAAATTTTCACAGCCTGCTTCGAGATGTAAGTAACCTCAGATTTGCTGACGACATCATCGTCTTTGCTAAGAAACTCAGCAATCTCCAAATAATTAAGCAAGCAAGAAAGTTGGCCTCCATATGAAGAGCAAAACAAATTATATGTTCTACAAACATGTTGGGGACAAAGACACAACAATCAAAATCGAAAATGCAAAGCTAAAGAAAGTAGACCACTACATCTACCTGGAACAGTGAATCTCCATGATGTCACCAAAAGAAGAAGAAATAGAGCAAAGAATCACACTGGGTTGGCAAGCTTTCGGTAGAGCAAGCTCGACTTTGAAAAACAATAAAATTTCACCCGTCCTAAAAAGAAGGAAAAACAACCAATGTATCCTACCGATAGTCACATATGGAGCTGAACCATGAAACCTAACCAAAAGATTGACCTTCAAACTGAGAAGCATGCACAAGAGAGAATCATATTCAACCTCACTTGGAGAGACCATAAGACAGAAAAATATATCAAAGAAAAGACAGGAGTCCGAGACATAGAAATCAAAAGAAAACTCGAATTGAAATGGGCTGGACATGTTGCAAGAATGTCAGACAACTGCTGGACATCACGACTCACAACGTAGATCCCCAGAGGTCTGGTGCAAGGCTATGGACGACAGAAAGTAAGATGGCGAGAGGAACTACATAAATTAAGGGAGTATTGGTTTTGCAATGCCCATGATAGAGAGGTCTGGCGAATCTTGAGGAATACCTATGTCTAACGGGCACTGAATGATGATGATGATGATGATGATATATATATATATATATATATATATATATATATATATATATTTGTGACACCATTGGCGTTTTCCACTGGTAAATATCCTGAATAGAGTAAAACAATATCGAGAAACATCTTAATTCTCGGACATAAATCCAGTATTTCTCTCTTCTCATTAACGCCTGGATTATTCTAATTGTCACCCACATGTGAGTTAATTATCATATTGCTCAACTATAATGGCCATTCCAATATTGTGATCATTAAGATGAATACTATAGCACTAATTGTATTTCTACCGTTCTCTTTCGCCAAGTTTTTGTTAGTTTATTTTTTTCTTTTCTTCATACATGTTATTCTTATGTACGGCTGCATTCAAGTTTCCAGTCTGCACTATTATACGTTCTTTACACTGTTGTTTTTTATCATTATTCGTTTACCACCCAACTCAGTGCATTCTTTTATAGCCCTCTTGTAAAGCCTGCCTACTCCTAAAAAGAGGAGTATTCAACCAATGCATCCTCCCAATAGTCACTTATGAAGCTGAAATCTAACTAAAAGATTGCCCCTCAAACAGAGAACTATACAACATGCACATGAGAGAATCGTGCTCAGCCTTACATGGAGAGATCACAAGACAGCACAATATATTGGAAAGAAAACGGGGGTCAGAGACATCATAGAATTCACAAGAAAACTCAAATGGCAATGGACTGGTCGTGTTGCAAGAAAGGCAGACAACTGATGAACACCACGACTTATAACATGGATCCCTAGAGATCACATGCACAATCGAAACTGGCATGTACAAGATGGAGAGATGAAGTGGACTAATGCAGAAAGTATTGGCTCCGTGACGCTCACGATATAGATGTGTGGAAGATCCCAGGGAAGGTCTCTGTCCAACGACGGACGATAAAAGACTGATGATGATGACAGGTAGAACTAGTTGCAGAGTTATCAATTCTGTGGTTCACCATTCCAACGAACCTACTTACCCTCCAGTCCAGTTAACGAAGGACCAAGAACATCTCTCGGTAAGTACTGACCGTTACTTTTATAATTTGTCTTTTAATCAATCTTACCTCTAAAATCTTCTCAGTTCTCCCAAGATATTCATTGCTTATTTTGTCTTTAAATTTCTTTTTATTTTGCTGAATTCTATAAAAGTGTTCGAAGGTATTGTCAGCAACCATTTGCATTCAATGTCTTAATTAATAAAATATAAAGTGGTTCAGATCTATTAGTTGCTTCTCGTTTCCTTTTATGCATGACTGGTATTGTATGTGTTTACATCAAATCCCGTTCTTATGGCTTCGCTTTCCTTACAGGAATAATCTTAGGACATCTACGTAAATGCAGTATTTAATTATTTTCCATTAATACTGAGAACTTGTATTCTTCTTTAGAATTATATCCTTATTTGATTTATGAATTTGTACACTTGTAGAGTCAGTTGGCTTCCGTTAGTGTCTCAAATGAGTTCGCCTCAGTATACTCACCGATTCCAACAATTAAACACTTTTGATCCTTCCCCATTCATTGCTTTTATTGTCTAATAAAATCCTGAAAGCTTTTTCGACTGACACGAAATGAAAATGCATCCGAAAAATGTTCAGATGTGTGAATATACTGTGAGGGAATAATTGGAATAAATTTCAAAATATAGTGAGACATTAAGATGAGCCACGTGCTGGAAATGGCATCCGGGATGACCAAACCAAAGTTGAAAATGTAAATGTTGTAAAGTTAAAACAGTTTCAGCGCAAAAACAAACTCTGGGTTTTTTTTTTTTAATTATTATCATCTGAAATAGCTCTTTAATACTAAGTTGAAATTTATGGCTTTTAAATCATCGACTTTATATGCCTTTGCACAATTCAGATTTTTCAAAAGATGTTGGCCAACGGCTTAATCTATTTGGGGTTGATCCGTTTAAAATGGTTGCTTTTTCATCAAACGGTGAATGCAGAAAGGGATTTGTTGTTTAATCCTGTTTTCCAATCTTTGGGACATGCAACCTACTTTCCAAGCATCAGACCAGCATGCAAATCCATATACTTATAAACTTCTGTTTCACAGGGACACGCTCTTCCCGAGTAGACAGGAGAAGGTTCTTTGCGTTAAAAATGACATGTAAATAGATTGAAGGGAAGCAACTCGTGATGATTATAGTTACTTGGTTTTCCAAGTGCGTTGACACATTTTCAATATATTGCACTTTCAGTTAAAACTATGGACGGAAAATTTTAAAAGCAAAACTACCATGGACAAACAGTCATGGACTTGGCTACGCAAAGATACATAAAAAGAAAATGAAATCCCTTATCATTGTAACCCAGAATAAATGCAGCAGAGCTAATTATGTCAAAGTGAAAAAAAAGACCCCCCCCCAAAAAAAAAACAACAGAAAATGTCTATGTGAAGAAAAGATGAGGTGGTACATCACATTATTAGTGACTGTAGAAAGCTGGCTTTAAAGAAATACAAAAAATGGAGAGGATGTATTTGGGACAGTGATGCACAGGGAACCAATCACATCACCCAAGTGAGAGTATCGGATCTGATAGTCGTAAACGAGCAAGAAAAGACCCACCGGACAGTACACGTGGCTGTAAAAATGAAGGCAAAAGAAAGTAAAAGATTGGAAAAACACTGTAGAGTGTGAAGGTTCGTGTCATATTCATGATATCTGACACACTTGGAATCGTGCCAATAACACTAGAATCACGGTGAGATGAATTAGAATTTCAAGGACGAGTTAAAACTTTCCAAACTACGGCGTTGCTGCGTTAACCGAGGGCTCTAAAAAAGGTGCCAAAGATTTGAGGAGACTTGCTGTCACTAAATCTTCAGATATGACCAACAAATACCCAGCTGGAATATTCAGGGGCGTGAAGTATCGCTAGAAATTCAGTGATAGCAATTTTCCTAAACCGTTCAAACTCTTATTGATAATCTGGAACATGTTCTGCGATTCTTCACTATTCGACGACACGAAGATTTGTTCATTTTTTGGTTCATTTTGATAAGGCTAAAAAAACGGATGAGAAAATATTTTAAGGGGGAAAATCTCAATCAATATTTGAGATGTTAATGAGGGCACAAGGGAAAATATGAAGAAAATCCATCGTTTTTGTCTCAAACGATTCAATCACGGTAATCAATTTTGAATGTACTTTTCTCTCAATGTATCTTTTAGTAAAGCTTGTAAAATTGCGAAGAAATTAAAAAAAACTCGTCAAAGTCGTTTGTTTGTTCAAATACATACTTTGAAAAGTCATATTTCCTAAGATTAGCTCAAGTAAATCATGGATCTAGAGTTTCGTACCCTAAATCACAAACGTTTAGTCATAAAGTTTGGGAAATTTGCACAACCATATAATTTTGCTCTATAGACTAGTAATTGCCAGCTACAAGAGAAGTATCAGTTTTCTTGAATTTTAGTTATCAAATTGCTATTCTCGACAATCGTTGAAGGAAAATTCTACAGTTTAAAAAACGTACTGAATACAATAGATTTAAATTTCGGATCATCTATACAACACCCGCTCGAAATACAACAAACAAACAGTGGTTGAAGAAGGAGAAAAGGAAGGATGAGGGGAAAGATAATGAGAAGAAAACGTAACGTTCGTGTGTATAAGAAACAGAATATACTGAAAACAGTTTTGGTTAATCATTCAATAGAAACTGTCACCTGACCATCGTCTTTTTGCAACATATCGTGTTAGGGTGATCAATCAGTATATTGAAAAAAGTTATTTCTGTCGACATTCGCTGGACAGTAATCACTAAATAACTCTAAGATTAAAAAAAACAGGCGTATACACAAATTAAGTGATCATCATCATCATCAGTCTTTTAGCGTCCGTCGTTGGACATAGACCGTCCCTAGGATTTGCCACACTTCTCTATCATGGGCGTCACGGAGCCAGTACTTCCTGAACCTGCCTAGCTCGTCTCTCCATCTAACATTTTGCCGGCCTCGGTTGCGCATGTGGACTCGGGGAATCCACGTTGTGAGTCGTGATGTCCATCGATTGTCTGCCAATCTTGCAACATGGCCAGCCCACCGCCATTTAAGATTTTTATGGATTCTATGATGTCTCTAACTCTTGTCTTTTCCCGGATGTACTGTGCTGTTTTGTGGTCTCTCCATGTGAGGCCCAGCATTATTCTTTCATGTGCACGTTGCATGGTTCTCAGCTTACGGGTCTGTCTCTTGGTTAAATTCCATGTTTCAGCTCCATAAGTGACTATTGGGAGAATGCATTGGTTATACACCCTTCTCTTTAGGATTAATGGGATCTTATTTTTGAAGGTTGAGCTAGCTCTGCCAAAGGCTTGCCATCCTAGTGTGATTCTTCGCTTGATCTCTTCTTCCTTTGAGGGTCTCATGGAGATTCGTTGCCCTAAGTAGATGTAGTGGTCTACTTTCTCAAGTTCTGTGTCCTCGATTTCGATCTTAGTGTTTTTATCTCCAATGTGGTTGTTGCTCATGATCTTCGTCTTGCTGAAGTTCATGTGTAGGCCGACTTTCTTGCTCTCTTTATTTAGTTCATCTATCATTAGTTGGAGGTCGTGTAGGTTCTCTGCGAAAAGGGCTATGTCGTCTGCGAATCTGAGGTTGCTCAGATACTCGCCGTCTATTTTAATTCCTTTATTCTCCCAGTCTAGCCTTCTGAAGATCATCTCGAGCCAGGCTGTGAAGAGTTTAGGTGAGCTGGTATCACCTTGTCTTACTCCTTTCTGGAGCTGGAAGGGGTCCGAGTCTTTATGTAGCCTGATAAATGAGCTGCCGTGATTGTATATATGTTTCAACACTTCGACATATACTGGATCTACACCTTGGCGACTGATGGCCTCCATGACCTTAGGGATTTCTACTGAGTCGAACGCCTTTTTGAAGTCGATAAATGCTACGGCAAGTGGTAGTTTATACTCTGCTGCTTTTTCTTTTGAGCGTGAATGCTACCGGGCGAAAAGTAAGGGGTCAATTACTTTGCAATTATCTCCCCCAACATATTTGGGAGAGGGTTGGAAGAAAAATTTTCTTTGAGCATCATAGAGGGTAAATGCTTAAATTTCCTGCCCTCCAGCTCCATTAGTATGGCCTATACACGTGATAGATACATAGATAGTCAACCAGACTAAGTTAAACACTAGACAAACCTATGCTAGTGTCTACGGTTTCTAATACCTAATCTCAGAAATCCAGACAAAATTTATTAAAAAAGATCAAAATAGTTGACGAGATCGTTATTGATCAATAATTTGTCAATCATATATCTTGACAATTGTTCAACTTGAATCAAATATGTATGAATCCGTCTGAGTCTGTTATCTTCCTAATCAAATTAAAACCTTTCTTCAGAATGTTGATTGAAGCTTCATGAAGTTTCTCAGTCAGAAATGCTATCCAAATAAGAGAAACATCTGGTGTTCCCAATTTTTTGCTTCCGATTCTTTGGGCGAATTTTGTGCTTTTTATCTGTCTGAATTTTATTTCTTAACATTAAAAAAACACATTAAATGAATGTAGCTAGTCTTAAGGAAACTGATAGGAAATGATTTAGTTAGAAAGACATGAGCATTCTCGGCTAGCTAGCTGGACGGGTTTGGTTAGTCAATCAATAGAAACCGTTACGTGGTAGCATACCATGTTGGATGTGATCAATTAATTAGTTACTTCTCTTACCTTTTGTTAGTTAGTAATGACTGAAAAAAAAAGTTTGAATTTTCCATCTAAATATTTCATGTCTGTCTCCTAGCAAGAATTTACTACTTAGATTGGATGGAACACAGACCCATCCAACACTAGATTTGTTTGTTTTTATGGCCAGTTAAGCCCCAGTCGAGGTAGAAGGTGGGGAGGGGGGGGGGGGTTACGGGGTTGTTTTGTTTTAGAGTTTCTTCGTTCTTTGTTGTTTTTTTTAGTTTTTTGGTTAGTTTTCTCTTTGGTAGGGGGTTATAAAGGGGTTCATTGAAATATTATAGGAAGTTGGTGCACGTTCAGAGATTTTTAAGCTATTTTTTACTTAAGTTTGGGGGCAGGGGACCTTACAATCAGGCAATACAGAGTTAGATGAATGGGCAAGCCATTGGAGGATATGGTGGAAAATATCACATACAATGAGGAAATGAATAAATAAATTCAGAAAAATTCAATAATACTCATCTAAATTTGCAGTAATTTTAGTTGTCCAGATCAAAATCGAGGACACACAACTGGAGGAAGTAGACCACTACATCTACCTGGGACAACGAAACTCCATGAGACCCTCAAAAGAAGAAATCAAGCGAAGAATCACACTAGGATGGCAAGCCTTTGGCAAAGCAAGCTCAACCTTCAAAAATAAGATCCCATTAATCCTAAAGAGAAGGGTGTATAACCAATGCATCCTCCCAATAGTCACTTATGGAGCTGAAACATGGAATTTAACCAAGAGACAGACCCGTAAGCTGAGAACCATGCAACGTGCACATGAAAGAATAATGCTGGACCTCACATGGAGAGACCACAAAACAGCACAGTACATCCGAGAAAAGACAAGAGTTAGGGACATCATAAAACCCATTAAAAATCTCAAATGGCAGTGGGCTGGCCATGTTGCAAGATTGGCAAACAATCGATGGACATCACGACTCACGACAAGGATCCCCCGAGACCACATGTGCAACCGAGGCCAGCAAAATGTTAGATGGAGAGACGAGCTAGACAAGTTCAGGAAGTACTGGCTCTGCGACACCCATGATAGGGAAGTGTGGCAAATCCTGGGGAAGGTCTATGTCCAATGACGGACGCTAAAAGAATGATGATGATGATGATGATGATGATGATGATGATGATGATGATGATGATGATGATGATGATGATGATGAATGACTGAAAAGTCGGAATTTGAGAAAAAAAAGAAGCGGAAACAAAATTTACATTACAAACTGAACACTCACATCAAACACCTGTGCGAAGGGGTCAATGACACAATGAACTTTTTTTTAAAATAATTGGAGTAATTTTTTAGATTTTTGGCCATATAGCTCCATTGGTGCGGTCTGTACGCGTGATACTTACATAGCCAGCTAACCAGACAGGCAGATAGACAAACAGAGAGAATCTTTGACCGTTTCTGATGGATAGATAGATAGATAGATAGATAGATAGATAGATAGATAGACGTATATCAGCACTCTGGCATAGGTAGATAGATAGATAGAAGTATATCAGCACTCTGGCATAGATAGATATATAGATAGATAGGTATTCATGAATTTATATGAATAGATAGATAGATAGGTAGATAGATAGATAGATAGATAGGTATTCATGAATTTACATGAATAGATAGATAGATAGATAGATAGATAGATAGATAGATAGATATGTATTCATGAATTTACATGAATAGATAGATAGATAGATAGATAGATAGATAGATAGATGGATATGAATAGACTGAGTAGATTTTTACTAACAGACTGATGTTGATTCATGTGTCCAAGACAGGTAGCAAAATTCTACATCAAGTTTTTCAGTAGTATTAGTAAGAATATGTCTCACCAGTGTCTGCAATGGGGAGTTTGTCTGCCTTGCAAATCAATATGCAATATTTCAAACATTACCTGCCATCAGACGCCGATATATAGATAGATGAGCTGAATACCTATCCCAATATATATATATATATATATATATATATATATATATATATATATATATGTGTGTGTGTGTGTGTGTGTGTGTGTGTGTGTGTTCTTAAGTGCATATGACATCGTCAGTGCGTTGCGTTAGTTCCAGCTACACATTTGAATAGATTCATGAAACTAGTTAAAAAGACAACACTTGAAATATAAATACAAAATAGTAACGAGAAGCAGTACTGATTACTCTTTGAATATCACTATCAAATTTGCTTGATAATGGCCAGTAATAGTAGGGAGATCTCAAACCACCAACAACGGAACTTTAGAAAAAAACTCCGATGAAGTTCATAAATTAATACGCAAACTAAGAAAATAAATAATGAATAAAGTTCGTTTTTTTAACGATGTATATAATCATATATATATATATATATATATAGAACTGGATAAATGTGATTCGATATTATGAATTGTGTTACATTTTATAGAAACTCATTTGAAATGATCTTCCGTCGCAACACGATTAATATATCACTCAATTTAGACACGATAAATGGAATCAACAACTAAAGAAAATAAAGCTGCTACAAGTAACGAATCTTCCACCGATTCCGATATATATATATGTATATATAGTGTCATCCACAGACAGCTGTTTCGTTGTATTACAATGCTTCAGTGTGGCTATAGACTATTCATTCTCCCATCCAGTACCACGGGGTAGGATTGAAACCTTTGCTTCAGACCCGGAGGCCGATACCCTACCTCTGAGCTACGGAACTGGACGGTCAACAAGCTTGAATTTGAGCGATATATTTATTTACGCATATATTCCCCACCAACCAGAGTACTCAATGGCTATCCTATTGGTGGCTGGTTCAATTCGTGCAGCAGCTCCATTTCTTTACTTCTTTATTCTATTTAAGTTGTCTAAACCGAAAGTGAATTTCATTTTGGCATAATAAATGTAAATAAAAACCTCAAATCTTTATTGCCAGGTACATCGAGCAGACATGGAAAATTTGGTTGGGTTGTCCCAAGTTTAGGTACTTTTTACAGTGTTGCAGACAAACTCACAAACAGAAGAATAATCTTTTTAAGTCCCATAGAATTTTACTTTTTCTGATCTCTCTTGTGTTGAATTTGAGAGACGCAAATATGAATTCTTATCGGAAAATAGGACAATTCTGATTCTTATAAAACATATAAAATCGCTTTTTATGTTTCGCTGAGGGGTAATGGTTACCGAGTATATTTTCTACTGTTGTGTAATACAGTGAAGGAAAAATCTCTTGCTGCAGCAATCGGTAAAACACCTGTAAAAACGCCCGATCGTTACTGGGGAAAGATAACCATTTGAACAGGGCTTAATGTATGCTCAAGTACCAATCCATTCCTCTGACCACTGAGCTACCACAGATATGTGTTGTACAGATGACCCTAAAGAAATTCTGTGTCGTGTCCAGTGCGCCAGTCTTTTGTAAATGGGTTATTGCGTGCTGAAAGGAGAGACAAGCACGTTTTTACGCGATAGGAAATTGCAGGTCGAGCTATATTCAAGGAAATAACATGGCTGCATTGTTGGGGATAGTTTTTCAATTGGAATGAGTCAGGTCAAAGAAGTGTGTAGAGCGATGACAGGTCGAAAAGGAAACCAGGGAGAAAGAAATCTGACACAAGCAGCACTTGATATCCTGAGGCAGTTTCTGTTGTTCTTGATTGTCTCCTCTTTGGAAAATGAGGAAGACATTCTCTAACATTTTTCTTTTTTCATCATCTTTGTGTCTTGACTTTTACACTATGCTTAACTTGGTGCAGAACAAAGGCATATAGGGGAAAGGGATTCAGGAAGACTGTGAAACTTTGAAGTAAGAAGGACCTGCCAGTTTTGAAAATCAGCAATCTAAATACTGATCTTTTTTACGTTGGCTGAAATGAGGAGAGTAGCATCGATAAAAACTGATGTTACTTGATAATGTTGAACACTCACCTTTTCAAAACACTTCTGTCACTGATTTAATCTTTTTTAATTGAGGACAAAAGTGAGTATCATAATTCTTTCATAAGAATCTGGAAAAATTTAAAGATACCAAATTGTTCTGACTGCTGATGGTATCCTCATTCAATAGAACGCCCGGAAGGTGGAATCGAACCACTCTGATGTTAATCAGCTACAGGTTTGAAGCCTGCACCACAGACCACTGTGGTTCATCCAGGCATTTGATAGTTCACTTAGGCTAGTTTTATACTGACTTGAGTGGCCAGATATTATTTCAATGGTTATAGCTATTTGCATAGTTAATTTCCTAGAAAGTCTTAAATTAAATTATGAGTTAAAGACATAGAATAAAAACAATAAATTCTGAATTAAAATCTTTTCTAGCACTGTTTCAAAACGATAAGTAATTTAATTAATACCAGGAGCATTTGTTTTTAACGATATTATGATATATGGTTTGTACACCGGAGTTTCTTTAATCTATAACAACATTAGATATGACACGCTTCTAAACAGCTAATTTCGAAACTACTCGATGGCCTTAGTACTTGTGTACTCATCGACAACGACAGTGTTTGACCTTTCATTTATTTATACAGTTTTCTCTTGTGTTGAATTTGAGATACACAAATATGAATTCTTATCAGAAAATAGGACAATTGTGATTATTATAAAACATATAAAATTTGATAAAGAGCGATTGCTGGGCTTGTCTGTTGGCCCAGATAGATAGCGTTTTGTTTCTTATATGGTTGACCAGAGTTCGATTCCAGTCTTTGGAAGTTCTTTCCTTTTTATCCAGCTTTTTTTACAAGTCGAAAATTGGCTCAACATTTAACGCAGTGTAGACGGAACAAAAGTTGTAAAAATCTACCTATGTAATTAACAGTGACTTTTTTCTGTTTCTCTGTTAAAAAAAAGATGAAAAATATTTCTTACCCACTATTTAAAACAATGGACTCGTCCACTGAAACCAGCCATTTTTTCGCGTAGAAAAATAATAATCTTGTTGAAATTCAAATGTATCAGTGATTTTTTTCTCGGGAATTAACCAGTAAAAATAAATTCTTTCTGTAACAGTCTTTCAAAAAAGAACGCACCAGAGGTAGAGATGCATTTTGTTCCAAAAGTACGACTCCTGGAACAATAGACAAGTGTCTTACCATAGAACTACGAAGAGATATATGACGTTTTTCATGAAAATCATATTCCAGTAGTCAGTCAACAACTGCTGAAGTATAAGCAGTTGCCGTCATAGTAATCTTATTCCTTACAATGCAAAGAATATTAGTTTGCTAAACCCAATCATCTTCCGACATGAAAATGATAAGTTTTATCAACTTTCTTTTGATGTTTGTAAATATTTGAATTCACTTATTGTTTTAAAACATTGGTCGCGTATACTTTACAAGTAATATTGATGCGTTAAATTCATCTGCTTCTATAATAACGCCACATGGACATCTAGACATTGTGTCTGAAACATTTATCAAGTGAAATAACTAATAAATGCTTACCATAGAGTAATCTCCCTTATTTATTTATTCATTTATCTTTTTAGGGGGAAGGTGTAAAAAATCTGGGCTTATTCTGGTTGAATATAATCGAGATAAATACAAAGCAACATAGAATCTAGTGCTTGGGGAAGAAAAAAGCTGAACCTATCCATGCTCCTTACTGAACAGTCTTGATACTTGAAATTACCTGAAAACTGCAATACAATGAAAAAAGAGCTAAAAAGGAAGATTAGTCCAATTTCGAAAATGAAGTTGAACGATTCGCCCAAGTGAAAAAAAGAAGACAGATTTTCCATTAATATACGAAAATAAGACATCAGCTGGACTTGAACCTCGATCAACGACGATGTGAGGAAGCCACTCAAACCACTCAGCTATCATGAAGACATAACGGCGGAACTTCGTTCATACATATCAAATATAATCCCTATAAATCTACAGCTATCAAAGCATTTCTGACATCATAATATCGTCAAAACAATTGTTATTGATATTGATTTGATAATTGACCGTTTCAAATTTAAATTTCAAAATTAATCACGGTCATAGCCAAAACCATTAACTTGATATCAAGACATATTCATAGATATAAAACTAGTTTAAACATTATATTTACTGCCGGGATGAACTGCAGTGGTCTGTGGTGCAGGCTTCAAACCTGTAGCTGATTAACGTCAGAGTGGTTCGATTCCACCTTCCGGGCGATACATTTTGTTTTTGTTTTTTACTTCTTCGTACTCTTATTGTTTATCGATATTTGGGAATCGGTATGAAGGAAGGGAGACTTCCGGGCGTCTATGGCTAATTTTGTTGCATTTATTTATGTTCTTTCTTTTTAGTTTGTGCAGTCTTCTAGCTCAGGTGATTGCATATATAATGGTGGGTATTGAAGTGCATCCAAAATCCCGACATTAAAATGCTGTCATTTAGAACAGACCGACTCAACCGATTGGAAAATTGATTCAACAAAATATTTTCCTTTATTTCGCCTTAGACTAAAACTAGGTTTACAAAATATCCATAGATCGTATTTATAGTTTAGTATAAACAACAAATACATTTTATGGACATCGTGGATGTTGTTTCAGATATAAATCTATTTTCAGCCTTAAACTCCATCGACATACTTTTTAAAGAATGTGAATCATATCATCCATCTATTATATTGGAAAATTAAATATTTTTGGCTAAAAAATGTTTTCATCGTCATTCACAGAACTTTCAAATAATTCGAATGGCGAGTGTGTGTGCCCTGTAACGCTTTATATACTTATACATATTAGTTTCATGTCCAACGATGAGTATATTTTGTTCTTTAATGGTTACAAGCCGACATACCTGGCGTTGCCCGAGAAAAAATAACTCCCTTCCACTGGGAAATCATTTTTTTAAAAACGTAATCTGAGAAGGGGTCTTTATTTACGAGTGCTTTTGGGTATTTTGGTTACTCCCTTTTACTCCATTGAGAATTTCTCCAAAACACGATTTGTTTAGGGGTATGGGTTCAATTTATGATGTAACTATACTGCTGACATGGGTCCTTACTTACCAGTCGTACAAAACTATGGAAAGGTGGTTAAAGACGTGAAGGAATCACAAGGGAATGTAAAAAGAGACTAGTGAGGTAAGAGCAGAATGTTTCCAGAATGAGAAGAAAAGACCAAAAAGATGAGGGAAAAGCTAATTGTCTTCGGAATAAAGCGGAAAGGGAAAAAATACAGATGACGAACGGACTGAGCGCTCTGATGAATGAGACAGGGAATGTGAATTTTACAGATAGAAATTAACATTATATCGAGCATAACTCGCCAAGAGCAGCTTTTAAGCAAATGAAATGAAATGATATAAATTATGATATTAAATTATGTATGCATCCTTTCGTAACAAACCGCCAGCATTGAAAAACTATTGCCAAAATCAACAAATGTGCGCAATCCAGAGTAAAACTACTTGGCTGCGTACAAAGAAAATGTACGAATGCGCATTTACTTTTGTGTCACGAGTTCTCTCGGTTGAAAATTCAAATATATATAACCTCCCATAGCTAATTTTGGCAGTGGTTTCCACAACTGGCGACTTGAAACGAAATGATACCAGATTTTTTTCTATTACGAACGGAGCGCAGATATGAATAAAAAGCACTCAACGAAAATCGTACAAAAGCTTCAGATGAGTCAGCCTACGCTGAAAATCAGCATTCCAATCCTATCTTTCTATCTGCTCGATAACTGATGCCGATGGCAAATATGTAACTATCACAGATGGTGTCAAAAATAAATTATAAAAATGGAAACGATCGCAGAGGAAACGTTCGGGACTGTGCAAAAGACTTTGGTTGAGGAAATGAAAATTACTTCAAAAGGAAAACCTTAAACTGTTCAGCTTGCTTTGCTCATCCGAGAGAGCGTTACGAATTATTCAAAGATGAAAACAAATTGCCATAGAAGGAAAATAGTTTTTTTAAATGTTACAATCGATGCCCATTATACAGTACGCCCGGAAGGTGGAATCGAACCACTCTGACGTTAATCAGCCACAGGTTTGAAGCCTGCACCACAGACCACTGTAGTTCATCCGGGCGGGAGAGTAAACGCTGAAACTCGTTTTATATGCATGAATAAGCCTCTGCATGAAGGTAATAGTTATGGCTATAACATATACATAATTAATTTTCTAGAGTCTTGAATTATATTTCAAGTATATTTCAACTGTATATTTTGAATCAATTTCTATTTTAAAACTGATTTAAAACAATATACTATTAAATAGATATCAGTCAGGGTAGTTTTTTTGTACTACAATTAACAAGTAGTAAAAGGAGAGATCTATTAGTTGATTATTTAGTGGCCGTGGTAGTAAAGTATTACTCCTATTCACTATAGGTCAAGGTTCGATCCTCTGTAAAACCTTTTAAATCTGTAGTCCCTTTTGGGAGTAGTGCCGAACTGGAAGAATTTTGATATCAACACACACACGCGCGTATAAATGTATTTCAATCAAAATGTTGATGTGTAATGGCTAATTAATGATAAAGGATAGTCAGCATATTAGTATCAGAATATCATCATTATTTGCATTTTCATACCAGTTGATGGTGGTCATCGTTGGAGACTGAGTGAAAGCAAGTCTCAGGTCTCCAGCCCTCCTCTTATTTCGTCCCCGCCTACCACAGCAGCACTGTGATTTACACCGTCTCCACCATGACTTTTTCTTGGCTGTTTGGCCATTACTAACAGCTGGGGGTCGTAGATCACATATTTTCAGTACTCTCTTCAGTATTCGTGCAGTCCTCAGTAGTGCTCTGTTCTGTTTGGTCTCAATCTTTCCAGTTCCTCCAATCTCGTTTTCAGTGTATTAGGTACGGTTCCCAGTACACCTACCTTTATTTGTACTACCCTGACTTTCATGTTCTGCGTAATGATAAACAAAGCAATATCGAAACAACCCAGTTGGATTACACACACGTACTGTCGTTTTAATCTAAATTTAGTTAATATTGAGGGATATAACAGCCTCTCGTCTTCATACCGATTCATAAATACTGAGATAAACACTCGATAACGAGACACGAAGAGAAAGAAGAGTATGAAGAAGTGAAAAAACACATTGTATCGCCCGGAAGGTGGAATTGAACCACTCTGATGCTAATCAGCTGCAGGTTTGAAGCCTGCACCACAGACCACTGTGGTTCATCCAGGCAATGGATGAAACGCTTGAGCTACTTTTATATCTACAAATTGGCCCGATATCAAGTTAGTGGTAATGGCTATTTGCATAAATAAAATCTTGAAGTGTCTTAAATTAAATTATCGGGTCAGTACGGTAAATGACAACAAAACACTCAGAGCAAATATCTTTTCTGGCTGAGATTTAAAACAATGAAATATCAAATCGATGCAAATAACAGTTTTGACAAAATGTTCGCTTTGCTCGGTTGAAAATTCTCTTCGGGTAATTGTTTGGAGTTCGATTCCAGATCCCGGAAAATTCTCTTTTTCGCTCAGGGTTGTTTACAGACAGAAAATTAGTTCGGCATTCTTCGACATCTAACCATGTTCAGAGAAAGCAAAGGTTAAAAGAATATATGCATGTGATTTTTCTGTCTCTTTGTCTGCAACAATAAACTCTTCCACTCAAAGGTAACACTTTTGATGATAAAAACATCTTCTACTTACCATTTGAAACATTGTACTCCTCCACTGAAACGAATTCAGTAGTTTGCTTTCATAGAACATAAAATTCTCATAGAAAATCAAATGTATCACTGATTCTTTACGGGAATCGAGTAGTAAATTGAATATCTTGTGCAGTGTCGTAGGTCTAAGTTCGAACTACGGTATCAAATACTGATTTTCGAAACCGGCAGGTACCCATGTTTCAAACTCTAAAATGAGGCCCAGCATAGTCTTCCTGCTCTACATTCACAGCATAAGAACAAATCCCTTTTTATAACCAGTGAGAAAAATATGGACCGGATCAATGTACACAAATAATTGAAGAAACTTGAAACATTCTGATCAAGAATGTTTTAACATAAAATAGACGAAAAATATTAATGCAGTGACTCAAAATAGCTTTTTATATTTTCTCACTCTTTGTAAAATGAGATCGTTCAATTATGCCAGTGCATTGATATTTTCTCGTCAATCCTATGTTAGAATATTCTTGATCAGAATTTTTTGAGATTTTGCAAATATATCATTAATTCTGACAAAACGCATTTTTCTTAATGATCCTGTTTTTTTTTTGGGGGGGGGTCTGTTTTTTTTTCTTCATATGTATACCTAACGCCCGGCCTAAAAATACTATAGTTTGAAAGGGAGGCAGTTAGCGGGTTGATACGAACCAAGAATTTCTCTGTAACAATATGAACACTCTAACCAATTGTGTTATTGAAACATCCGTAACCAGAATTTATTATTTTTGATTATAAATCATTTGTACCTGACTTTCGAAATCTTTCTCATTTCCAACACTAAAACTCTAGTTAAATATTTACGAATTAAAAAATCCTTGCTTTGTTCTGTTTGTTTGTTTATTTTTTGTTGTTGTTTGTGTAGTTTTTTCTATTTTGTTTGTTGGTTGGTTTGTTTTGGGAGGTTGGTCTGGTAGGGGGTAAATTGTCAGGTCAAATTAGATATATATGGAAAATTTGGTGAAATTCACTTGTATGGTTTAGGCCTGCATTTCATTATATCAAATTTGAAGTAAACGATTTCTAAAATATTCTATCCTGTAATTTTCAAAGCAGCTTTCATGAGTTGCTATGATTAAAAAGTTGCTCAAAATATAAGTCTCTATAAGATGATATTTCTTATCAACATGTTTTTATTAAGATTGGTTGAGTTTTATAATACTTATTTCAAAATTATAGTCGTCGATTCGAGTAAAAACTCAACTTACTCATATTTAAGATAAAGCATTAAAAGCGTCCGTCCGATGAGCGAGGCTCATCTTTTGTATACGTCGTATTTGTCAGAGCAAAGAGTTACATAAAATGCTGATAACCCGGTGAGGTTTCGAACATACAACGCCTGGCATGGTGGGCAAATGTCTTATAATATGACTGCTGACGAACTGACGAATTTTCAATGAAGAAAATCCACAATAGTCAGCAGTTGCTGGAGTATTAGTAGTTGTAGTCCAAGTAGTCATATCACTTACAATGTAAACAATACTGGTTTGCTAAACCGAATCATCATTCAGCATGGAAATGATTTTTAAAAAATCTAATTTTTTTAATGTTTGTAATTATTTGAATTCACTTGTATATTTATGATAATAAAGATGCGATTAAGTCATTCATTTGTATAATACGCCACTGAATAATACTCCAACAACCCGTCTGTCAATTAGAAACAGCTGCTGCTTGCCTATATAAGTCAAATGTAATGCTATAAAATTGACGGATATCAAAGAATTCCCAACAGTGCTAAGTTAACATTACAATAACGTCAAAGCAATTGCTATCGGTATTAATTCATAAATCGTTTCAAATCAACACCAGAAAAGGAATTCAGTCACAATTTATTGTTGTCATTTAATAAATTGAATCGACTATTTAATTGAAGACACACCAGAAAATTAATTATGCGTATAGCCATAACCATTTACTTGATATTGGGGCATATTCTGAGGTATAAAAGTTACTTCATAGCTTTATCAAATGCCTGGATGAACTGCAGTGGTCTGTGGTGCAGGCTTCAAACCTGTAGCTGATTAACGTCAGAGTGGTTCAATTCCACCTTCCGGGCGATTTTTTTCTTCTCTCGTGGCTACGGAGAAGAGTGCTGCATTTATTTTTATGATTAATATTTTCTTCTAAGAAGTCGGGCAGTCCAGATGATTGCGTATTTGCCATCTTTGACAGTGGTCTGTGTTCAAGCCCAGCTAACACACATATGTTAAAACGTTGGCTTTTAAAACAGTCTCATCCTATTAAAATGATTCCCTTCCTGAACTAAGTTTATAAACAACATATACCGTCTGTGAATGTCGTTGTTGCTTAAGAAATAATCATACTTTCTGCTTTAAACTCTAGTTATGTACTTTTTTCTAAGTGTAAATCATTTCACTAATTTATTCTTTTTAATATATTGGAAAATTGATCATAAAAGTAAAAAACAAAGAATTTCAGTGTCAATCCCTGAACTACCTTGGGGGAGGGGGTTGTGTGTGTGTGTATGTGTGTGTGTATTTGCGTATGTGCATGCGTACGTGCGTGCATTTGCGTATGCTATAATATCTTCATATACTTATCAATATGAGTTTCATACCCAATACTAAATCTTTTTTTTTTATGGTTACTAGCAGGCATGCACCTAGTCCGAGAAAAATAACTTCCTTTTAATTGATTGAGAATTTTTTTCCCGAAACACGAAATCTGAGTTGAGTCTATTTACGGTGTAACAATAATGCTGAACTGGGCCCTTACTTTCTGTGCGTCACACGAAACTGCAGCTTTGAAGTATTTGGGCTAGTTTCCTTTACCAAACTTAGAAATAATTTTTTCAAAGCACACTATTCGGTGCAGGGGTCTCTAATAATTTTACAGCTTACTTCCGTCCTTTTGTGCGAAAAAATGGAATGTGTAAAAAGACGTACGGAAAATAGAAGAAGATGAGGGTTACGAAAGAGGTGTGCGTTTCTAGAATTGGAGGAAAAGTCAAGAAAAAGAAGAGAGAAAGAGAAAGATGATAAAAAAAAGAGACTAGTAAGGAGGATATGGCATGAAGGAGGAGAGGGAGATTCAGATGAAGAAAGGGCTGAACGTATCTAGAATGAGAGGGAAATATAAATTCTATAAATATCAAGTGATTTTACATCGTGCTTGACAGTCGTCAGAGGCGGCCCTTAGACGACTTATGTAAAAAAGTATAAACTTACCATTGCAGTCAATAATTGAACAACCGTTGCGTCAAAATTTCATGAAAAAAAAATGTTCATCGAAGAATATATATGATAAGAGTAAATCATACTCGTGTCAGCGCTGGCATTTTCCATTGGAAAATATCTAAAATAGTTTTAAAATATACAGAAACATCTAGATCATGGAGAATCAAGATATCGATAAACTCGGCAAAATAAGGTCATGATAGCTTTTTCCTCCAAACGAAAAAAAAATTAGAATTCCTATTTCGCTTTTTGCTTATTAACGGTCTATATCACTTAGTGCTGCTGAGATTTCACCCTTTGATTTGATATTTTTACAATTAAGTGAATCAGTTTATCTTCTTCAATGATCCAAATGGTTTACTGCTAGATTTCAGCGCTACTGGAAAATTCAATTCTAATTTTTCGTTATTGCCCTTTTATAATTCCTGGCTTTTCTTGTTCGAAAACTAGTTGAGTATTTAATCTGTAAAGATGAAATTCGGCATAATAAATATCTCCAAGTACCATGTGAAATAATAAAACACTAATGGGCTGGTTTAAGTGGTTGTTAAAGTAGCTGTTCTATATTTACAAGATCTTGAAATAATCAAATATTAATTATTTTGCATATCCACGCATAAATCTGACATGATGTTGTTTTTTTATCAAAGTTCATCTCAAAAACTACCTCGGTACAGTTGTCTTTGAAAGCTCGTTTCAAAATATATTGTCAAGTAAATCATAAATAATAATGCAACTAACTTTTCTGTAGCCACGAACAAAGGCTTAGAAGGTGAAATTGAACCACCATCGTGACGTTAAACAGCTGCAGGTTCGGAACTTGTACCCCAGACTAAGGGATTATGAAAACGTACACGGGGTGTGGAGAAGGAATCGTTCAGAACTATGCAATGAACGTTCGAACAGGGAAATAATTAGAAAAGAAAAAAAAAGCAATTCGTGCATTTGCTTCATATAACATGGACTGTTTGTGAGAAGTAAATATGTAAACTGATAAAGATACTAAATAATGGCCATACGCGTCACAATGAAGACGCCTAGAAGGTGGAATTAAACCACTCTGTCGTAAAAGAGCCACAGATTAAAAGCCTACTCCACGGACCACTGCAATTCATCTGGGCAGTAGCTAAAACGCTGAAACTAGTTTTATATTTAGGAATATACCTCAATATTAAGTAAATGGTAAATGGTAATTGCTATGAGCAACTAATTTTTGGTGTGTTTTCAATTAAATAGTCGGTTCAATATATCGAATGACAACAATAAATTGTGAATGAATTCCTTTTCTGTCCGCAATTTAGAACGATGAATAATCAAATTAGTACCAGTAGCAATTATTTTGAATACATTATTGTTTTCTTTAAGTTATTAAGAATTCATTTATATCTGTTAATTTTGTAGCTTTGTATTTCACATGGATGAACAAACTATAGGGTTGATTGGGAAACTGTTTAGCACTGCCTATATTCGGTGTTTTGCTCTCATAGTTCGAAGAAAATGAAAATGCAAGCTTTCATTACCTGGGAAAGTGATCCAGTTTTCATTCTATTTTTGTCGATTTGTATCTTTTAGGTCGTTTCACATTGAACGAGTGATCAAGTAAGCAGTATGGATCGGTTAAACTTTTTCATTTCCTCCCTGTCCCCACGTGCCGAGTAATCTGAATAAGTATCAAGACGTTTCAGCTGGAGTAACAAATAATAAAAACTATATCTCTTATGAGCGTTTGTTCCCAAGTTTGGCATTATTTAAAATATGGTTCAATTTTGGAGAGAAGAATAACGAACAAATCAAAAATAAAATTTGAGCATAAAATCATTCCAAGTACGTGATTTATTCAGTCTTTTTTCCTTGGTCTTTATTGTTTAGTTTTCACAACATTTTGACCATATACACTCCAGCCTTTCATAAGTGTTCATTGTTTTCTGAAAAGTCAGATATGGTTTTGGGGGAGTATGCATATCCCCACACGCATATCACACCCGGTGTTTGCGTCTCTGTGGAATTATTTCCAACCAACACTTGCGCTGACCTCGTGAACTGGCCTTGATCTTGATTCCCAAATTCATAGCTCAATCCTTCCTAACCAATGGTTGCCACAAACTATTTGTGTTGAGACTCAACCTGATGATCGAATTATCTTGGCATAGTACGAGAATGTGGGCTATTTTCCTCGCTCGTCTTTTTGAAATGTAAAACCTATAAAAAAAAAAAAACCTCACGCCATGAAGATAAAATTGAATCATTCTGCTGTCAGTCACCCACAGATTTGAAGCATGGCCGCCTGGGTGTCATTCTGGTCCGAGATACTATCAATAACATTATATGAGGACAGAAAGATTGTATTACACCAAGATTCGAAGTAACTAGGACATCCTTTCTATAAAATTCATTATTTGAAATCCAGACTTTTATACTCAAATACTTACTATATGCAACTACCTAAAACACTGGGCAGACCTAATTCCGCCCATGTGCAGAAAGAGACGAAATATCAAATCGTATTACCGTATATAATGGTATATTGGTCATAGCTATGAGAGCTTCTGTATTATGTGGACTACCAAAAGGTGCGCGCTATACATATACATACGTACACACATTTTTGAATGAGTAATTGTTTCTCGTCATGCATGGTCTAGTCAAGCTTTGTCTTCATAGCACTTTCTTGTGTTATTACAATAGAACATCCAATCAATCTTTGAACTCATAATTTATGTTTATTAGTTGTGATGTTTCTCCTTGGAATAAATCCCTTTCTTTTTTCTTTCTTCTTTTCTACATATATATTTATCTTTCTTCTTTTTCTGGATCTATGTTTCTCTTTCATCTTTTCTACATTTACATTTCTATTTCTTTTCTTAGATCTATATTTCTCTTTCTCCTTTTCAACATCTACCTTTCGTGCTCTTCATTGCTAAATCTATATTTCTTTTTCTTCTTGTCTATGTTTATCTTTTTTCCTTTCTACATCTATATTCCCCTTTCTTCATTTCTACATATATATTTCTCTTTCTTTTTTTAGATATATATTTTTTCACATTATGTACATCTGTATTTCTCTTCCATCTTTTCTACATTTCGCCTTCATCGTTTACACCAATATCAATCTTTCTTTACTTCTACATTTATATTCCACTTTCTTCTCTTTCTAAATATATATTTCTCTCTTTCTCTTCTTAATCTATGTTTCTCTTTCTTTTTTTATACTCCTCTTCCTTCTTTTCTATATTTCTCCCTTCATTCTTTTCTACATCCATATTTCTCTTTCTTTTTTCTCTATTTTTCTTCATTCTTTCACATATTTCTCTTTTTTCTCTCCTTTGTTTGTCTTTTTTTTATTTTCCATATTTCTCATTTCTTCAGTTGTATATTTCTCTTTCTCCTCGTCTACATCTATAATTATCTTCGGTTTTTTTTTCATGTTTCTTCTTCTTCTTCTCTGAATCTATATTTTTCTTTCTCTGTTTCTACATCTATACTTATTTCTCAGCTTTTCTATATCAATATTTCTCTTTCTTCTCTTCTGTATTTCTTTTTTGCTTCTCTACAGCTATATTCCTTCTTTCTTTTCTATTCCAAAATATCACTCTTCCTTCATTTTCTCATCTATATACATTTATATTTCATTTTCTTTTCTCCATCTATACTTTTCTTCCTTTTTCTGTGTCTATGATTGTGGGGGTTTTTTTCTACATCGTTATTTCTTTCGTTTTCCTAACATTATTCTTTCTTTTTTTTTTTCATATTTCCCTTTCTTCTTTTCAATATTTCTTTGTTTTCTTTCCTACTCTTGTATTTGTCTTCTTCCAGTTATATATCTATAATTGACTTTGTAGATCTATATTTCTCTTTCTTTTTCGAGATCTATATTTGTTTATTTTTTATTTTCTACATCTATATTTCTCTTTCATCTTTTCTCTATTTCTCATTATTCTTTTCTAAATTCATATTTCTATTTTCTCTTTTTCTACATCAATATTGTTTTCCTCTTTTCTACATCTTTTTTCTAGATGTATATTTCTCTCTTTTTGTTTCACAGCTATAGTTCTTTTTCTTTATATTTTTTTAAATATATTTCTCTTTCTTTGTTTCCAGATCTGTATTTTCTTTTTTTTTTTTCAACATCTATACTTAATCTCCTTTCAGTAAATCTTCATTCCTCCTGCTTCTTTCCTGTATTTTTCTTTTTTTTTCTATATCTATAATTCTCTTTCATCCTTTCTACATCTATATTTCTTTTCTGTCATTCCTGTATCAATATTTCTCCCTCTTCTTTTCTGTATATCTCTCTATTCTTTTGTACGATTATATTTCTTTTTTCTTCTTTTCTCTGTCTATATTCCTCTTTCTTCATTTTTACATCTATATTTCTCATTTGTTTCTCGATATATATTTGTTTTCCTTTTCTATTTCTATATTTCTCTTTCTTCTTTGTAGCATATGTATTTACCTCCCCTTTTTACATCTTTATATCTCTTTTTTCTACATCTATATTTTTCTTTCTTACATTTATATTTCTCTTTCTTCTTTCTTATATTTTTCTTTTTTTTCTTGTATATTTCTCTTTTTCTTCTCTCCATCTATATACCTGATTTTTACCTTTTATCATTATCATTATCATTATTATTGTCATTATTATTATCATTATTATTATTGTTATTATCATTATTATCATTATTATTATTATCATTATCATTATTATTTGTTTTTATATTCCTGTTTCTTTTTCATTTATCTATACCCTCTTTCTTCTTTTCTATATCTATATTTCCCTTTACTTTTCTAGATCTATATTTCTTTTCCTTCTTTTCTACATTTATGTTTCTCTCTCATTTTCCATATCTATAATTCTTTATGTCATTTTCTACTTGTATATTTCTCTTTGTTTATTTTTACATGTAAATTTCTATCTTCTTTATATTTTCCGTTTACTTCTCCATATTTATCTTTCTTCTTTTACATACTTCTCTTTCTTCTTTTTTACATTTTTCTTCTTTTGTATCTTTATTATACTCTTTTTTATCACTACATTAGCTTTTTTCTTCCGTGTCTATATTTCTCATTCTTTTTTAGATCTATATTTCGCTTTCTCTTTTGATTTCTTTTCTACACATACATTTTTTTTCTTTTTTCTTAAATCAGTATTTTATTCTTTTCCTTTCCTATACTTCTTTCTGTACTTTTCAACATCTCTAATTCTCTTTCTTCATTTCTACGTCTATATTTTGATTTTTCTACTTCTAAATCTATATTTCTGTCTTTCTTCTCAACGTTTATGTACATCTCTCTTTTTTTATCTTTTTTCTATTTCTTTTTCTTCTCTTCTACATCTATATTTCTCTTTTTTCCTATCTATATTTTCCTTCTCTTTTTTTTTTATCTACGTTTCTCTTTCTTCTAAACTACATCTTTATTTCTCTTTTTTCATTCCTATATCTCTATTTCTTTTCTTTTTTAGATCCCAATATCACTTTCTTCTTTTTCTATATCTATATTCTTCTCTCTTTTTTATATTTTCTTTCTTTTGTCATCTATTTCTTTTTCTTCTTTTCTACATCGGTATTTCACTTTTTCTTTTCTATATTTCTCTTTCTTCTATTCTACATTTATATTTCTCTTTCTTTTTTCTTTACATCAATACTTCTTTTTCTCCTTTTCTTCATTTATAATTCTCATCCTTACTACATCAATATTTCTCTTTCTTTTTCCCTACATTTATATTTCTCTTTTTTCTTTTCTACATCTATATTTCTCACCCTTTTCTTGATTTATATTTCTCTTTCTTCTTCTCTATACTTTTTTCATCTATTTCATATTTCTCTTTCTTCTTTTTCGATTCTTTACATATATATTTTATATTCATCTCATCTGCATTTATTTTTCTCTCTCTCCGTCTCTATATTTTTTTCTATTCTGTATTTCTGTTTCTTTTTCTTTTCATCTGTATTTATTTCTTCTCTTTTACATCTATATTTATCTTTCCTCTTCCATACATTTTTCTTTCTTCTTTGCTTTGTTGATATTTCTCATTCCACTTTTCAGTATTTCTCTTTTGATCTATTTTTGACTTTCTTTCTTCAACATCAATATTTGTCTTTCTTCTTTTCTTCACTTCTCTTTCTTCTTTTATATATTCGTCTTCTTTTTTTACATGTCTTACTTGTTTTCTACATATATATTACCTTTTTCCTTCTCTGCATTTATATTTGTCTTTCTCCATTTTGTATATTATTCTTTTTTTATGTTCTCTTTCTTCTTTCTAATAAGTATTTTTCTTTTTCTTGTTCTTTACGTTTTTGCATTTATATTTGCTTTTTCGTATCTGTATTTCTCTTTTTTCTTTGTACATCTATGTATCTGTTTCTTTTTTCTTGATCTATATTTCTCTCTTCTTTTCTATATTTTTTTTTCTATATTCGTCTTTCTTCTTTGTCATATTTCTCACTCTTCTGTTTATGTTTTTCCTCTTTCTTTTCTACATCTTCATTTCTTTCCCTTTCTTCTACATCTTTACTTTTTTCTTTCTTTTCTACATGTTTTTCTATATTTTTCTTCTCATCTAAATCAATAATTATTTTTTCTGCATCAATATTGGTTTTTTTTCTGTTCGTAGATCTACATTTCTCTTTCTTCTTTTCTATATTTCTCTTTCTGTTCGTAGATCTACATTTCTCTTTCTTCTTTTCTATATTTCTCTTTCTGTTCGTAGATCTACATTTCTCTTTCTTCTTTTCTATATTTCTCTTTCTGTTCGTAGATCTACATTTCTCTTTCTTCTTTTCTATATTTCTCTTTCTGTTCGTAGATCTACATTTCTCTTTCTTCTTTTCTATATTTCTCTTTCTGTTCGTAGATCTACATTTCTCTTTCTTCTTTTCTATATTTCTCTTTCTGTTCGTAGATCTACATTTCTCTTTCTTCTTTTCTATATTTCTCTTTCTGTTCGTAGATCTACATTTCTCTTTCTTCTTTTCTATATTTCTCTTTCTGTTCGTAGATCTATATTTCTCTTTCTTCTTTTCTATATTTCTCTTTCTGTTCGTAGATCCACATATCTTTTCTCCGTTTCTACAATATTTCTCTTCATTTCTATCTACGTCTATATTTCTGCTTTTCTCCTTTTCTAGATCTATATTTTATTTTCTCATTTTCAATTCGTCTTTTTTCTCAATCGATATTACTTTTCCCCCTTTCTCCCACTTATATTCCTCCTTACTCTTTTCACATCGAGATTTCTTTTTCTTTTCTTTACACCTATATTAACTTTTTTTTTCATAAGTATATTTATCTTCCTTCTTTTTAAACCTATACTTTTCTTTCATCTCTCCTACATCTATACTTTAAATACCCTCCTGGATTTTGAGAGCAGGGTTGTTTGACTCCATGAGTAACTGTCCAGGGTGACTCTAACAAAAAGACAGCCACTGTGTGTGTTACAGCATCTTTTTTGTTTTTCTTTAGTGAAAAAAACTGTAACTTTTCTATGAGTATATAGTCTTCGATAAATGCACAAAACTGATGAAAAAACAATATCGAAATGAACGCGACTGGATCACTGGAAAGTATGTAAGCTAATTTGATTTGACCAGACACCTAGCATCCATCTCCAAAAGATTATTTTTTGAAATTAAAGAGAAAAAATATAATATTCAGGTGGACCTCCCGATCGAAACAATAACTGGTTCTTATGAACAAAAGGTAATCTACGGAAAAGTATGTAGAGCCAAGTAGATACACCGCCCGGAAGGTGGAATCGAACCACTCTGACGTTAATCAGCTACAGGTTTGAAGCCTGCACCACAGACCACTGCGGATCGTCCAGGCAATTGACTGAGCGCCAAGGCCTGTTTTATATCTAATAACATGCCACGAAATCAAGTTAATGGTTTCATCTATTTGCATAACTGATTTTTGAGAGTCTTAAATTATATTTTCTGTTTAATATATTAACTGAAAACAGTTAATTTTTTATTAATTTCTATTTTGGAACTGATTTAAAACGATGAATTATTATTAACTTGAAGCCAGTAGCAATTGTTCCCACAACATTGTTATCTTTGCTTTGTCCTATATTTTTTGTGTAAGTAGTCCCGACTGTGTTTGAATTGATATGAAGTAAAAAGAATGTCACTGCTTGTTTATTAGATGGCTGTTGTAGTAGAATACTATACTTGACTGCCGCTGGTTTGGGTTCGACCTCGTGTAAAACTTTGTATATTATTTCACTGATTCTGTAAACAATTCAACTTCTTTTTTTTTGTCTGTGTTTGGAGGATTAGTACAACACATTATTTTTCCAATCCTTGTTAGAATCAGGGCCAGATAATAAATGAAATTCAATATCAATACACACTGATTAACATTTTTTGACCAAAATGTTGAATCGTAATGATTACTTAATGATAAGCAATAGTCATCATTACAATCACATTATTATTATTATTATTATTATTATTATTATTATTATTATTATTATTATTATTTGGAATCTCACACCAGTTGCCTGGTGGTAACCGCTGGAGTTTGAGTGACAGCAAGTCTCCTCAAGTCTCCAGCCCTCCTCTCCTAGTACTAGCAGGTCGCAGTAATTCTGCGATTTACAGTTTCACACCGGTTGCCCAGTGGTTATCGCTGAGGGCTGAGTGACAATAAGTCTCCTCAGGTCTTCAGCTAACGTCTCCTCCCTCTTTCGCATATCATGACAGAGCTACAATTCGTTGCAGTACTTATATCTCTAGCACCTTCCTCAGTACCCGTGCAGTTCCCAGTAGTGCTGTGGTCTGTACGGTCTCTATCCTCCCCCTAATCCCGATCTCCTCCAGTCTCTCCCTCAGCGTTCTGGGGACAGTTCCTAGCGCTCCCACTATGACTGGTACTACCCTGGTTTTCATGTTCCACATTTTTTATTATTATTATTATTATTATTATTATTTGCAATCTCACACTAGGTACCTGGTGGTTACCGCTGGGGTTTGAGTGACAGCAAGTCTCCTCAAGTCTCCAGCCCTTCTCTCCTAGTTCTCATAGGCCACAGTAATACTGCAGTTTACAGTTTCTCACCAGTTGCCCAGTGGTCATTGCTGCAGGCTTAGTGACAGTAAGTATCCTCAGGTCTTCAGCCAATATCTCTTCTTTCTTTCGCCTATCATGCCAGTGCTGTGGTTTACATTTCCGCTTTCATTTCCCTTCCTCTGTTGGGTCACTGTTAACAATTAGTGTTGCAGTCTTTATATTTCTAGCACTTTCCTCAGTATCCGCGCAGTTCCTAGCAGTGCTGTGGTCTGTACAGTCTCAATCCTTCCCTTTATCCTGATCTCTTCCAGTCTCGCCCTCAGTGTCTTTGGGACAGTTCCTAGTGCGCCAACTATGACTGGCACTACCCTGGCTCATGTTCCACATCTTCTTCAGGTCTCTCACAAGATCCTGGTATTTTTCCAGTTTTTCACTCTCCTTCCTATTTACTTTATGGTCTGCAGGTACAGCCACGTCTACTATTTGGCAGGTCTTCTTCTTCTTATCTTCGATTACCAAGCCCAGTCTTCTTGCCTGGATGAGGTGGTCGGTTTGGATGTCGAAGTCCCAGAGTAATTTGTGGTTGCCATCCTCCAGCGCTGCCTCTGGTCTGTGCTGATTATTATTATTATTATTATTATTATTATTATTATTATTATTATTATTATTATTAGCAGCAGCAGCAACAGCAGCAGCAGCAGCAGCAATTTCACACCAGTTGCCCTATGGTCACCGCTGAAGGCTAAGTGATAGTAAGTCTCCTCAAGTCTTCAGCTCTCATCTCTACTCATCTCATCTCATCTCTCCACCTATTACACCAGTGCTGTGATTCGTACCTCCACTACCATTTGGATATTTTTTCTCGCTTTTCTGTTGGGCCACAACTAACAGCTGGGGTCGTAGATCTTATTTTTCTAGCACTTTCCTCAGTATTCGCGCAGTTCTTAGCAGTGCTGTGGTCTGTACAGTCTCAATCCTTCCTTTCATCCCAGGTTCTTCCAATCTTTCCCTCAGTGTCTTTGGGACAGTTCCGAGTGCGCCTATCATTACTGGTATTACCCTGACTTTCATGTTCCACATCCTCTTCAGTTCTCTTGCTAAATCTTGGTATTTTTCCAGTTTTTCACTCTCCTTCCTCTTTACTCCATGGTTTTCAGGCACAGCCACGTCTATTTTTTAGCAGGTATTATTATTATTATTATCATTATTATTATTATTATGATAATAATAATAATAGCCACGTCCTGTCATTTTTGTTGACTTTAATTCCTGACCACTGAAAATTCCTTATCCCAAATTTTCAGTACATTTCTACTGTAAACACATTAAAATTATTGAATTCATAATGTATCCAATAATAAAACCAAGAGCAATCTATTTACATTATTCATATATTAATCCTATTCCGTCAGTAACTGTAGCATAAATTCCTGGCCACAGACAATCCCTTTCTTCCTGATTTTTTATGCATTCCAACCATAAAATCTTCAGGTATCCGTTTATACTATGTACATATAATCGCTCTAATTTGTCTGGAACACTTGCATTAATTAGCAACAATCCCTTCTTTCCTGAAATTCCAGAGCACACCACGCAGATTTAATGCTGAAACTTGATAAAATTGTTGCTCAACCTCTCAGAGGCTAGTGTAAGTGAATAATAGATATTTGTTACAATTAGGCGACCCTGGTACTGGACTTAAATCGGTGGGAGTATGACTGTATAGCATCAAAATCAACCTTGATTTTGGCTCAAACACTAACCAGTTTGCTTTGCGTAGAAATACGTAACTATCCCATTCATCACGCAGACTGGCGACGTATCGTCTTATGACGATCGTAAGTAAGCAAATTTTGAGCGTAAAGATATTGTTTCTGACGGTATTATTCCGTAATCATCGCACAAAGCCACTGGTAGCGAAACAAACACAGTAAGCGTCTGTTGAACCCCACCACGCATTCACTTGTTGTGATAAACAGTAATGCACTTATCGAGTCAACTTATTGCGGTTAAATCTACTTATTTGAGATGAAACCCAACAGGCCGGGAGTGCCTTGCCGTCGGCTGGTTTTTAGCAAGTTAGTTTCACAGACCATTAATTGCGACCGAAGTGAATTCAATTCCCCACTAGGTGCTCTGCACTAATGCTCTCTGAAGTAAGCTTATTAAATATCAGAATTCATGTTTGTCTAGTCATGCAGACATACAAAGTGAGTACGATTCCCACCGAGTGCTCCTCACTTGTGACCAGACTAAAAAAGGCCCAATAAACATGCCACTAAGTGGTCTACACTTGAGGTCTTGACCCTTACTTAGATCTCATTATAAATATCTACGTAGAGCACTTCGTTATTGAGTAGCAGTTAATAAATTAGTCTCGCAAACAATGATTGCTATAGCGAATTATACAACACCGATTGCTCCACACATGTTGCCTTGTACTGCACTAATTTTCTTTCCCACTTCTTTCCTGCTGCTAGTCTATTCTCAGCTGCGTAAATATTAAGATAAACATTCCAGAAAAAGTATAGTGACAAATATACAAAAAAATTGTTACGCCCTGAAGGTGGAATTGAAGCATTCTGACGATTATCAGCAACATGTTTGAAGTCTGCATTACAATCAACTGCAATTCATCCAAGCATTGATAAGACACTATAGATATTTTGATATCTATAAATACGCCATTATATCTACTTAATGGTTATGGCTATTGCATAAATAGTTTTACGTGTACCTCAGATTAAATAGGCGATTCAATAAATTGAATAAGAACAATGAATTCTGAATGAATATTTTTTTCTGGCTATAAAACAGTAGATTATTAGTAGATAGCAGTACCGCTGGTTTTCACATAATGTTCGCATTATTGTCTTCGTTAGATTTTATATATCTTGATAAAGACTAATTGTTGATTTTCCTTCAATAGCCCAGAAAGGTTACTGCAAGATTTCAGCGTTACCTGAGTTTTATTCCAATTCAGAAATTAGTTTCAAATTTGTTACAAAAATTAAACAGTGCAAAAAAAACAAAAAAAAAACATCCTACCCGCACCTCTGCACCTCTGCAACTAAGGTGGGTAATATCTATGAATGTGACCCGATATCAAGTTCATGGTTCTGGCTATTTGGATAACGTATTTCTGGAATGTCTTTTATTAAATCATCGGTTTCATATATTAAATGACAACAATGAATTCTGAGCGACTTTCTTTTCTGACCCTGATATAAAATAAGTAATATTCTTGTTGATAAAAGTGCCACTAGTTTCCACATGATGTTTGCTTTGAAGTTTTGGTAATTCTTTTATATCTATTATTTTCATTTGATATATTTTGATTTGGTCTGTTGGTTTTCTTCAATGACCCTGATAGTTTATTGCTAATTTTTGGAGGAAATCTGACAATTCAATTCCAGTTTATGAGTATTGCCTCTTCTTAATCCGGGCTTTTTATAAACGAAAACATGAAACCTCTACGCTTAATCATCTTCAGACGAAACTAAAAAAAGAATATCTCGGGATGCCAGATAAAATGAGAAAGCACACAGAAGATCGACTCGTTTATCCGAGTCCGAGCTATGACAAACGAATACTGATTTTCGAAACGAGCATTTGCTATGTTTTGAAGAGGAACTCCACACAGACTTCAGTTCTGCATTTCCAGCATCTTTGTATGATTATATGTTAATTATTTGGATATCTACGCAGTCAAAATACGATATTTTTATGCAGGTTTGTCTCAAAAACCTCTCTGTGAAGATTGGTTTAAAACAAATTCCTTTTCGTGTCTATAGACAATCGCTGAAATATGTGCCAAATTTTACACAAAATTGAAAGATATTTATTGAAAACATGAAAGATTGCAATATTTCTAGACTTTTTGTTTTCTTAAATAAAGAAGCTTGGGCGTTTTTTACAAATCGCGGTAGGAAAATGATAATTTTATGTATCAATTGGGTTTAACGTGAAGAATTTACTTCACTAAATTTGTTCTACTTGTTGCGGTAGAAACTCATAATCAACTCCAAACTTGGACTGCAGTTTAACAAGAGAAAGGTCTCAATTTTGCATACCATCACTGAGTATCCCTAGAATCAATTTTTCAATAACTACAAAAAATAGACAGAAAAAAACAAGCATATTTGATAGAACGCCCGGAAGGTGGAATTGAACCACTCAGACGTTAATCAGCTACAGGTTTGAAGCCTGCACCACAGACCACTGTGGTTCATCTAGGCAATAGACATAATTCTGAAGCTTGTTTTATGCCCACAGTTATGCGTGAATATCAAATTAATGGCTATGGCTATTTGCATAACTGATTTTTGGAGTGTCTTAAATTAACTCATCGGTTTAACTAATTAAATGACAAGAATGAATTCTGCATGAAGAAATTTTATGGCACTGATGTGAAACGATAAATATCATAGTTGAATCGATATCAATGATCTTGGCTCTATACCGTAGAGAATTAGTGAATTACTATCATTCTAGTAGCCTTCGAATTGCTTTATGATTGGACCAGCTGGTTTCGACCCAGCTATAAAACTGTGTTGCTTTTTTTTTTCATCCATCGGGTTTTTTATCTTTTCCCACCGAATCTAACCGCATCCAGATGAAACAAAGCTAAATAAATATGTGCAAACACCATCCGGGCAATGCACTGATGTAATAAAATGATTTATTTACCAACAATTCTTGCTATTATGAAGGTTGATTTTATCTTCATGCTGAATACCTGCGTGCATCCTTGATGATTTTACTGGTGGGCACCTGCCATGGCGTAAAGTTAGCATACAGCTCTTACGGATCAATACGACTGAGTAATAAGATCACTCGCTGCATTGTACTCGTACTCATGCAGCCTTGTGCTAAAACTAAGCTTCATTCTTATAAATGACAGATCACACCCTTGATGTTATTTGTGAATATGAATACACATGTCTTTATTGTCGCTCGCATATCACACTGGAGATTTTCTTAAATTTTAACATTTGCCAGGCCGTCCAGATAGAGGCTACCAACCGATAGCTAAAGGATGCCTCCAATCATCACCACTGAATTGAGTTCGCTTTTCACTGGGTGTCTCTCACTTGGGTCATACATAGCTGAGCTTGTTAAATACCATTAAGTACGTCTCGCAAAAGGACAATGGTTAATACTAGTTCAAGTGCTTTTCCTACTAGCGTCAGCGGGTTCGAACTCAGATTAAAAGCCAGCTCTAAATGCTGATTTTCAATGCAAGCAAGACAGGAGAGATTCAACTTAACTAATTCCATTTCGACCTTGCACAAGACCAGTGTTTCTCGAAAAACAGACCCTTGATTTCCAGGGGACGAAGTTCTTACAGGAAGAGGAAGTTCTAGAAGGGAGGAATTTTAGCCTGAGGAAGAGATGGAGGAATTTCACTTGGTGGGATGGAATGTGTGATGTAATGACAGGAAATTAGTAGGTGACAATTCCTGATTGGGAAAGAATTGAAGAAGCCTGGAAGGGCCAGAATGTAATCTAAGTCTCTGAGAACGTCTGTGCTTGACTAAGCCTAATCGTATATTATATCTACAAGGCTGGTATATTTTGCTTTACAATCCAACTTCTGTCTTTGGGTACCATTATCTACAGTGAATAGAAAAGTGTTGTCTGTAAGTCACCAAATAACCTTGGATTCAAATAAATATGTGTTTGATTAATGAATGATGAATTTGATTCTAGATGATCGATTTGAATTGCAATAAAAATGTGAAAATCAAGAGTAACGCCATTCAGTTGATGCCTTCAGCTTTGTAATTGTCCATTTTTGGGCGTCAAGCTAGTATCGTGGTCCTGTATAAACCCACAATTGTTTCAAACAATTTTGAAGTCTTTACAAATCATTGCTTTATGTCTTGCACTACACGACAGGCCCAAATAACTTCAATTTTCTCAAACTTTTCTCAAACTTTTTCTCCTAAAATTAAGGAAAATTGTTAAAATAGATGCTTTTTTGCGATTGTGTGAAGCCAAATTTGGTCAATTCTACAAGGAAATTTGTTTTTTCACAAAATTACACTTCATATTTTAAAATTAAGGAGAACTATGAAAAATCATTTGGATCATTTTCTGAGGTTATTACGGATTCAGCAAATTTTCTGTGCAATTGTGAGAACAAATACGGCTGTGTTTTTTCAATCACACTGCAATTGATGGAAGGAATAGTTATTTTTAAGGATTTAGTCAACAGCTGTAATAACACTGATGTCTGGTAGGGCGAGGGATACAGTTATTATTAAATCCTGTAAACAATGAGGCGTTTGTTGTTGTTTTGGCTAATTCAACTGAGCAGGGTATAAATGTTTTATTTTTGGTGGAAATTCTTTTTATTTTTATGGGAATTAGGCTGAATTTTGATTCTAGAGATAAGCAAACAAATAATGCAGGTTTGGTTTGTTACTTAATAGAAAGCATCAGATTCCAACGTCTCTTAGCAGCAAACCTTTTTGGTGGGATTAATTAAAAAAATTGGAAAGGGGAGTAATCAATGAATAAGTTATTTACATCACTTTTTGTTGGATAGTGATCATTAAAAATTCCTAATTCAAAAAAAGCACGAATTCTGCCAGAAACAAACTGAGAGATCAATATAGCGTATAACTACATAGTAAACTGAACTCCATCACTAAAATCACATTTACTGCAGACAAAATAATGAGTAAGTGTTCAAACTTCCTGCCCTCTAGCTCTATTCATGCTGCCTATACACGCGATACATACATAGCCAGTCAGCCTAAATCACTGGAAAAGTCAAGTTTTCAAGTGATTATAAGTTGACAGTTTTGGTCGACGGTTTCTAACATTTTATCAAATTTCAGTTAAATGAGCGCGTTGACTCTTGGAGAGAAAATGTTTTTTATGCTCAATATGAATTTGATCATTTTTAACGATTCACTCGGCAGGTTCAAGTCATGTAGTCCGACCTCCTTTTAATCCGACCAATGTTTGGTGAAAACTTTTTATTCACAATTATGTTTGGCTTTCAATCAATTCATTTACCAGAACAAGTCCAACATTAATCAATCTGACCAACATTTGACTGAAATTTTTTTCGCACACATTCCTTACTTCCTGAATTTTCTAAATTCAAATGCATATTGAGTTCTTTCAAAGGATTGAAACCTTTCTTGTTGTTTGTGTTGTTAACACGACGTTTAGAGACACGTAACGCCGTTCGAAACCGAGAAAATTCAAAGCATCAAGATGTCAGCTGAGTGTATCCGTTTTATTCACATTGATTATTTATGCTTATAGCAATGCATTCTTCAGATACAACTCGTTTAGTCTGACCCTCTTTTGATACGCCGAAAACTACTCAACGAGAACAAGGTATAGAAATCCAGGCTTAAGAAAGAAAAGGAAGGAAACCCCCGAATCCTATAACTGTTGCAACCTTTGGGAGACAAGATTCTATTAACTACCATCACATACGCATAGAACACCTGAAGAAGGCTGTTGAATGGATTGACCGAAACATTGTTAGAACACAAACAATTAGAATTAGTTCAATTGTCCTAAAAACTCTTCGAACTTTTCGTACTTGTTTGTGTTTCTAGCAATCCATTTTAAAGATATATGTCCTGCGGTATGATTTTCTTTTAATCCGATCAAAATTTGATCAAATGTTTCGTTTGTTATTTTGGCTTTTTTCTTTTTTTTTTTGTACTTCTAACAATCCATTGTCATGGGTACCAATCCTGTAATCCGATCCCCTTTTGCATCGACCAATATTTGAGCAAAATATTCTATTCACATTTATTATTTATGTTTCTATCAATCCATTCTACGGATACAACTCCTTTAGTCCGGCTTTCTTTCAATCCGACTAAAGCTGGATGGCTTGATTCACCTTTATTTTTATTTTCTGTTCTTTTTTATTTAAATAAGGTTACGTGTATAATAAATGAATCAGAAATGTTTTTGAGTTGCTGCTATGCAATCAAAGCCTTTGATGCATGAGTGATGACATCTGACACTGAGCCCAAACGGTTAATCCAAACTATATATGTGAACGTAGAAACCAAATTACAAACATTGGGTTCGTTTCGCACTGTGAGAGGCTGGAAAATGGACAGAGTAGGGAACGTGCTCTTGGGATGCAAAGTTGAAATTCGATTGACTTTTCAAGACCAAAGAAGATTATAAAAAGATGCCCCCATAAAATAGCCCCGGAACATCCTCAATGGTAGAAGAGGTCGAATGACATGAATCTACAGAAACTAAAAACATCCATTTTCTGATGGAACTGAAACTCTGGTGAAGCAATATTTTCACTAAATCCTGCACATTTTATACAAGAGACGAATGTTGTGTTTATTATCTGATAAGAAATGCGAGTTTTCAAAATTCAGAAACGAATATCATTCTATAAAAGTAGTTGACAAATTCAATTTAATGAAAATTCTACACATGGTTATGCCGTGAAAAAAAGATGACAGAATCAAATCCTTTGATCGTGACATCCGAAATTTGTGAATGAAAGATGCAACTGAATAAAAATACCTTCATCTCGAATTAAGATGAGCATCTGTCATGTTGTAAAAAACTTTTATCTTTGAATGTCAGATATAAATGGAAGACTTAAATTTTTCTGGGAAATATTGATAGAAAACGAAAGAGAAAAAAAACAAAAATAAGTTCGATAATGCTTATCCCAAAAGACATTGCATATCTGACCAGACCCTTTTCTCACGATTAGGGTAATATCTAAATAGGAGCAGCACACAATAAACAGGGTTCTTCAAGCTGTTTTATATTCATCAAATGCGTCTTCTGTATGACTGTCCATTGTTTACTTTAACTTTTTCACAATTTTAAATTTCTATTTGTATTGGTATCAGTTTTGTATTTTTTTCATCTTATAGAAACCATAGAAATGATAATCTTGAGTTGCCAGATTTTTTATATCATAAATTTGACTATACTTACTTTAATCTTATTGTTGCTACTTTTTTATAGCAGTCTTGAATAATTGATTCCTACTAATTCTGTTTTCATCCTATTCTGTAGCTTTTTATCATATTGTTCAGGTTGTCTCACATACTAACGCTGTTAGATAAGCAGTATAGATTCTACATAAAGATGTTGTCTCCGACGAGAATTGAATTCGCATCTTGCATATTTTGAAAAACTCGAAGAAAAATATTCTTTGTCTCCGATCCATGCTACTTGAAGATCGTATAATGTAAAGAGGCGAAATGAATGTTGTAATGAAAAACAACAAAAAAATAAGAGAAAAGATTCAGCAACGACCAAAAAGTATTTAGCCACAGACACAGGGCATGTGCATAACAATGTTTAGGAGAACAGATATCACCTGTTTTGCGAAAATTTGCTTTACATCACATTTTGAAAGTGAAAATTGGTTCAGCATTTGTTTTGCAACCAGCTGTTTTAGAGGTAACGTACACCTACTTTATTTCTCTCCCAAACCCAAGTTTCTTGTACCTCCTACCACGCCTATCAGTAAATGATAAAAACCCCGACATACCATCATTACTATATTGGATATGAAAACACTCAGAAATGTTTCTCATGTAAATTAAGAATATCTACGTCTTCAACTCATGCCATTCCGATTTACGAAAGGTTCTTGTAAGAACGTTCCAATTTTGAAGGGAACCTATATAACAGTAATGATATATATATATATATATATATATATATATATATATATATATATATAGAGAGAGAGAGAGAGAGAGAGAGAGAGAGAGAGAGAGAGAGGGAGGAGGAGGCTAAAGAAAGGAAGAAAGAAAGAGAAGATAAATGATAAAAAAATGTAGGTTGTTGTTCTACCATATTGTATTCTTTTTTCTCTCTCGATCTGTATTTTTTCTGTTTACGCTTCTTCCACTTCTCCGTTCTCCCCCACTCGAACTATTCTCTGTCACTCATTCATCTTCCCCTTTTCTTTCTTACTTTCTATTTTTATCATTTCATATAACCATTTCTCTCTCTCTCTCTCTCTCTCTCTCTCTCTCTCTCTCTCTCTCTCTCTCTCTCTCTCTTGCACTCTCTCGCACTCTTTGCCTCTTTCATCTTTGCCAGCGGGTGGTCTCGTTCCAATATACCTACACCTGCAGCTGTAATAGGTGGTCCCTAATTTGCTCGCTGTACCCTGTACCTTAATACGTACAAGCGATTACTAATGCCGACATTTACCGTTCGAATAAAATGAGATAAAATAAGCAAAACACCTGGCCCACGCCAGAGCTTTTCTACCTTTTCAAAGAATTATTCATCGTGCATATCAGAATTCAGAACAAAAAGCCATGAAGTGGAGAGATGCAATGAAAAGAAAATGGTAAATGATCGCAAACAAAGAAAAAGAATCCATGATATACCATTTTGTGTTGAACTGACCTTTACACATTTTAATTTCTTTTAATCAAACTGATGTCGCTGAATGTAAACCAAAGCCTGCGTTCTAAATGGTTAGATTAAATCTTCTACTGACATTATTCATTACTAGTTTTACTTCTTTTTACTATTATTGCTTTTTATCACACGTTCCTTACATTCTTCGTTATTACTATTATTTTATGACTAGTTTCACTCAATCTAATTATTCTAAAATTTTATCACAGGATCCTGAGTCAGGATACTCTTATTGTTATAATTCAATTCTAGTTTTATTTCTACTTATCATTATTGTTTTCTCAGCAACACATTCACAGTTGGTATACATTTAGACCACAACAGTAAACAGTGTGAGATCAGAAATAAACAAATAGCTCCTGGTGAAGCTTGAACTCACATACCACATCGAAACAAGTGGTATTTTTTAGACGTCGCCTCAACCATTTCAACCACGGAATCAGCATGATGAAATGAGACACAAATATATAGTTATTCTTTCTTTACACTCTGTTACTTATGTAGGGGTAGTTTTGCATTATTTTAGCAATTTATAAGATGATGCACTCTCTTCATTATCATTTTATCACGAACTCTTTTCCTTCTTATCGTTGCTTTTGACCACAACGCCTTGAATTGATGCTCCTCATCAACCAAAGTTGTAAAACAGAGCTGCTAATAATAATAATGATAATGATAATAACAGCAGCAGCAGCAGCAACAACAACAACAACAACAACAACAATAATAATGATAATAATAATAATGATGATTGTAATTATAAGTATAATTATAATAGAAGTAGTAAGGTGCTTCATATAAAAATTGAAGAAAATAACTATTACTGGATAGTAAAACAAAAATGGCGTTGAGAATCATAGAGAAAGGGTGATAGAATTATTATCGTCAATAAAAGGCGGGCTTTCCAGAAATAGAAATATGGTCTCGTTGGGAGCTTCTTTATTTCCAACTTCATGTGATTTGTTCTAGTGGTCAAAAAGTGTATAAACCCACTATCATACAATCTTCATACCTCTATTATTTATCGATATATATATATATATATATATATATATATATATATATATATGTGTGTGTGTGTGTGTGTGTGTGTGTGTGTGTGTGTGTGTGTGTGGTACAGCTAAGGCTAGCAGTATAACATAATATAATAATAGATGATGAGGCTTGGAGAGGGCAGAAACATGAGCTAGTTTGTGTAGCGAATCCACAGTCTACTATATATGAATATATGAAGTTTTTCTCCCTTAATAGCAGAATGTGTAATAACACTGAGTTTTTGTGTAATACGTCCGGCGTCTTTTTGCTCTCCTTCGTGTTCTCCTTTCTGATTTTTTCCTTCGAGACAGACTCTAACCATTTTCTTTTTATCTTTCGGTGTGTCTAAAGAGTTTTAATTTTTGTATTTTCTCTAATTTGGGTTAGTGGTACTAAATTTGTCTTTGTTATGAGTTTCTCGTTTTGTTCAGCATAGATCTCGTGATGCAGTTCTGGAAAACATCTTAACGTTTTAGTGATTTTTTCACTCAATGTTGAGCATTCTAAACCATAAAACACTGGAATTGTGTACGCACTGTAGATTTTAGTTTTTGTTGATGGAATCGAAGGGAGCCTTGAATCTAATGACCTTGGTTATTAAGTTGGAGGAGTTAAAATCATTAAAATGTAGGTATTGCAGATGATATCACACTAATATACCATGACCTAAATGTACTCCAAGACTTCATCAAGACACTAAATGTTAACATAGATAAAGTAGGTCTGCAAATAAACATAAGTAAAACTAAATGCCCGACAACCGATAAAATAGAAACACCGATAGATTTTTATATCAACAACGAAAAACTAGAACAGGTCAAGTAGTTTGAAGACCTTGGGCATAAGCTCATTTACACTGGAGATAAACTATCCCATGGCTAAAGGCAAACAAAGTTTCAACAAAAGCAAAAATCTACTAACATCGAATAACATCCAAAACAGAACAAAGACTAAAATCTACAATGCATACATTATTCATAGATTTATACGACAAATATAATGGGGATAAATATACAATGCATCCTAAAGGTAACGAAGCGGTGATATTTACTATTACTTGGGTGTAGTTTGCGGGAAGAGGATACGCTTAAAGGGATAAATCATACCCTGTTGAGAGTTTGGGGACAATGTAATTATTAAAGAGAATGCCATTATAGTAGTTTGTGTTGAAAGTAATCATAAGATAGGAGGTTTAATACAAAAAAAAATAACTAGTGTTAGAATATATTTCGTAACTATTTATTGTTCAGAAACTTGTCAAAGAAAATTGAAATTCTGTAGGAGAAAGGTCTAAAACGTAAGCAAAGGATGCAAAATCTTTTCTTATTATTGTTAAGAATCTACTTTTTATCATAAGTTACAATCCGTTCAAGACAATGATATGATCTTTGAAACACTGATCTCCTCCCTGAAACGAATGAAACCAATACTGAACCATGCGAATAAGAACCGTTTCTTGGCCAAAAATAACATTCGATGTTTCATCTAATTTCACTGATGTTTTGTCCAAGTTTGAACTCATGAAGAAAACTCATGCAAATAACCTTTGGTTCATTTTTATGGTTTGATAACTCTATCCAGTGAAGAGAAATAAAAAAAATATTACAACTACATACTTATCATGTATGCAGTAAAAATAGGATTTGGGGTGTACGACAGAGATTGTAATTACAGTAAAAATAGGATCTGGAGTATACGACAAAGTAATTGCAATATTTATATGCATTATGTTAACATGATTTATTACATTGTCCAGAAAGTAATGACATTTTTATAAGAAGTTTAAAACAAAAATGTGATTGAGAGTATATTTGATTAAAGTTTCCGTGTGACTAAACCTACCGTTGCCAATGCGTAACACTATCATTTATGCCTGTACTGTCAAAATCTTTGTTCCTGGCGCCAATGAATTCTCAAAAAGTTTAGTGTGTCATCGTCAAAGGATTGTTTCTTTACGAGACATTCATGATCTTTGACACTCTCTTATTTTTGTCAACCTCTGAAACCAACACCGAACAAGAACTGATCCTTAACGAAAGACTCGGTTGATATTCTGTGTAGTTTCGGTGGCTTTTCAACCAGGTTCGAACTCATAAAAATCCGTACAAAATTCTTTCATGGCCGTTTTGTTTATAGATTGAAAGCTTCGAACGATAACGAGTAGAGAGTTAGCAAATGGCAACTTGTAAATGAATCACTACCCCATAAAATGACATGTAATACCCAAGCTGTCTTAATATTTACTTTGTCTCCTGTATAAATACGCCATGATGTAGCCCTTAAACATATTTCCTAAGTTTAGTCTGATACAGGGCCATATTGGTGGAGCATCAAACTTACCACACTAACGATTCGGTTCGTGTGACGAGCCTGCTAATCATTGCGCTACTGTGGGCATATTTACGCGCATGCATGTACGTGTGTACACGGTGACTGGGTATGATAGAAGGGAAAATTTTCCACGCCACAATGGAATTACCATTGCAATCTTCGAATTAGATTTATAAAAAATACATTCTTATGATTTTGCTATCTTTATTTACATATATTTCTGTGAAATCTTTACGCACAGCTTAAAAATAAATCATTATGAGCCAAGATTTCAGTTTATAGATTTTTGTGGTCATCTATTTTTCCATTTTGTACGTAATTAACGAACAAATTTCAATATTTCTTGAAAGAATCCCTCTAATTGATTAATGCGATTATCTCTGCACGATTTTATTTCATTATTTTTTTATCTTGATTGATTTATTGATTTTAATCGTCTTCACTTCTGGTTTGCTTCCACTATTAGGAAAATATCAGACGAACATTATGGTGATAATCTGTTAAAATATATATTTTTAATCAAAATGGAATATAAATTCTCACTTTTTCTTTCGAATCAAATTTTTCATTATCTTGGAGATTTTTGCTTTCTGTTTCTTTTTTAGTTTCCTTCCTTGATCACATCCATGGAATCTCTCTGAACCAAAGTGACTCATAGTATTGGGCTTTTCAAACGTACGACGGGGGTCTTACATTGCAGGGGTGACTCTACTGGAATGAGCCTGAACAGTTTTGTCTAATTCAAAAAAAAGTTTAACCCAGTGGTACGTACGGAAGGTCTGAGAGGATTAAACACCTTTGTCTGAACATATTTAGTGCCTAACGACTTCGTTTTGTGGGTAACAAACAGTAGCCAGATTCCTTATTTATTTCGATCAATTCAAGAATTTAACATTTTTGGATCACTTGTAGAATATGTCAAAGGTCCGTTGAGAAATATCTTTTTTCTCACGAAAATTTGGATCTTGCTAGATTAAGCATCAAGAGATTATTCAGAATTCACGGAACCTACTTGAATGTTCGGTATAGTGGTTTCTGCTTTTGAGCAGCGATCCATTCGAATGTAAATTCCCTTACTGACTATAAAAGTAGTTCTAATGGAGGGCTCGTTTTCCATATTAGAGTTTTATTCAGTCTATGCAGGGTGATTCTCCTACTGCTTTCAAGAAAAATAACAAAATTGATGATACTAGTAGAAAAAATATTTAAATAATGACAGCACTCTACCTTAGAGATTCGTACAAGACCAGGAAGACCGTAGAGCCAACTGGCCAAAACGTAGTTATCAAAACAAAAAAAAGTGAAAATAGTATTCCCTGAATGATAACAATAATTCACCACAGAACTTCAGCAATACTAGGAAGACCGGAGAGTCTGCCGACCAAAAAGTACTGATCAATATTTAATCAAATAATGACAACATTTCCTCTCAGAATTTCAGACAATACATGGAAGACCATAGAGCCCACCGGTCAAAAGGTAGTGATTAAAACAACAAAGGTAATGATACTAGTCTGAATAATACATCAAATAACAACACTAGGAAGGATAGAAAACCTAACTTTCGAAAGTTTCATGATTCTGACAACGAGATAGCCGTCCGAATACTTAATCCGAAATCATATTGCTTCAGACCATTCTCAGAGCTTAAAACTTTTTACAAGTCGGTGATAGTAACGAACAAGTGTTTATTTGAGAAATCTTTCGACGGCAAATACCGGTTGGAGAAGATCTTTGACTTTAATTTATTTCTTTACAATGATGTAAACTCTTTTCCCATAAAATATTCTGGCGACGCTTTTCTTAAAAAAAACTTTACCTTTTGGGCTTGTCACAATTTTCTTTTTTACTTGCCGTTCTCTTTTTTCCCTTCTTTTCCAGTTAGGTATACTTGTAATGTAGATTTTATAGTGTTTGCTTGTTTTATTCCTGTTTTCTCTTACTGACAGGTAATCTTCTACCCCGAGGTCCCACTTGGAAAATTTTTGTTGAGTACTCAAAGTCAGATGTTTACAGTGTTTCCCATTTTATTCCTTCGCTTTTTTAGTAGAATAAACGTCTGGTGTGGATGTTTTGTCTCTAGGACAGTGCCTCGACTCCACTATTGTTTGCCTTCTTTCTTGATCTGACAGAAAATGCAAAATGGTGACGTCCTTAGAAACAGTTAATCTCGAAGTGGGAATTTATCAAACTATTCTTTACGAAAATCTTGTTCTGTCTGAAGTCGTTTCGACATTTTTGCTACGCAAATCTAAGTAGCCAAAGCAGATGAAGCGTCGAGAACAAATATTTTCAAGAGATGAAATGCACGAAAATATTTCTTTGCACAACCCAAACTGAAATGACTTCATGCCACTTTATTTTAAATGGCTTAACCCTGTTTGGTAACAAATAATTCTTAAATTCATAAATTTTATAAAATATCTGGTTGTTCAGAAAAAAATTGCCGTCATTTTATCATGTTGCAAATGTTCATAGTATTTTCTTTTGTACAACGTTCGGAAGATCTTAGAAGTATATTCTAAGTTTTTTTTAATTTTTCATTTCTTGCGCAATTGTTCAACCATAGTAAGTCGTTTACCAGCCTTACGGGGTTGTTAGGAATAATCTAGAAGTTAAGGGAACCATAATTCATGCTTTTACTTAGGTTTTATGGCCCTTAGACCAAAAGAATTCTATGGGATTTAAAAAAAAACATATTACTATCAGAGAATGGTTGTAAAGGGGTTTTGTTTGAAATGAACCTTATTTTTAATCAAATATCTAACGTTTTTGTTGTATATATCATCTTTCATCTTGCTATTCATAAACAGCATTTTATACGTAACCATGATATTATGGGATTTGCATTTTATCTGAATGTGTCGTAAGATCAGAGAAAGCCAAGAAAAATACTTTGATGACTGAATAATGATGCTATGAATTTTAAAAAACTGATGAAAACCTAATAATATCGTTTGATATTTCTCGAATCAATACATGTATCTTATGAAAATAGCTATTGTTCTATAGAATAATGTACTTTCTCCTCAGGTCATACTGTTAAATGGCCCCTGACTATCTTTAATCCTTTTATCTGCTAACAAGCTGGATTATTTAGGAAAAAAACAAGTTTTAATCTTTCTTCTCCTCATCTGAAATTTTAAGATATTGTACCCTTAAAAGACTTTTCATTAATCATTTGTTATTCATTTGTAACATCAAATGAGCGGGGCTGGGGTGTAACTTTACACTTAACGATCGGGACCTTCTTCCCCGTATTGTACCAAAAAAGCTCTTCACTGTCAATTGCTCTTTACAGATACTAAAATATTTGGGCGTTTTTGTGCATCTGTTGCTCAGAGCACATGATACAAGGCACCATACGCTACTGCTCGCTAGATAGATGGATGGATGATGGTTGGGTAGATGATAGGATACTTAAAGTTGATATCTGTACATGTGTATACTATGAGTGCAAACTTCATTCTAACACCCTAATACACCTCAAAAACTGACAGAATTTGGACTTAAGATTTGAAATTTCCATTTTTTAAAATTTAGGTGGATTGAAAATTAAAAATTTAAGCAGCAAAAAAATCTTTGATCCAAATTTAGACAATTTTGAATATGTATTGTGTGTGTGTGTGTGTGTGTGTATGAGTGTGTGTGTGTATGAGTGTGTGTGTGTATGTGTGTATGTGTGTGTGTTCTTTTTCTCGTATGTGTGTGTGTGTGTGTGTGTGTGTGTGTGTTGCAGTTTTAAACTTGAAACAAAAACAAAAAATCCTTCTTCGAGCAACCCAACTGTGGGTGCAAATAACTTCAGTGAATTTCTGTGAATCAACTTTTCATCAGTTTGTTTTGTTTTATAAAAACCCACCAAAATTAGAATAAACCATGATGTCATTCAAAATTATTTATTGAAAAAGATTGTAAATGAAAAATCCGTCCAAAACAATTTACAAACTCTTTTGTCATTAAAGTTAAATTACTCACACATTCACTTTTTTCCTTATTTCTTAATCTTTACGAGCTTCGAGTTGAAACAATCTTAAGTAGTAATGACAAGAGCAGTCGGGAAATATCGTCTGCTACGTGAAAAAAAAGGACCAGTTTTAAAGTTGGAAAGGAATGGGCATTTTGGGATAATGTCAGAAAGAAAATTCGCCGAGAATTTAAGTGTCAGATTTTTTTTAGTTTTAAAAATAAGATTCTGACATTCTTCTCAAAGGTGGGGTTGATTGAAAATGGACAAGTTCGGTGATTTATTATCAGAGATGTTTGCACATTTCTCTTTCGTTTCTACATTTATTCCATCTTTTCCTTTTTTTTTTCTTTCTTGACATTCCTTTTTTCTGGTACTTTCAAAAATTGTTTCTTTCCTTTTTATCCTTTTGACTTCCACGCGCTTTTTTTTACTCATTTTCTCTTTTATTTCCTTACTAAGTTTTTCTTTTTTTTTCTTTTTTCTCTTTCTCTACAGGTTTTCTACCTTCCTTCACTAAAATCTATCTTTCTGTCTTTTTTTTCTCTCCCTTTCTTTTTCGCTTCTCAACTAAATTCTTCCGTCTTTGATTTAATTCTTCCTTTCACTCCTTCATGTTTATTTCACTCATTCTTGACTTGATTTTCTCTTCTTGTCTTTATATTGTTACTTGATTAAATTCTTTTTTTTTACACCCAATATTTTGCTTTCCTTTGGTTCAATCGTTTTTTCTTTCTTTTTTCTTTCTGACTTGCTTGCTTCCTTTCCTACTTCATTTTTTCCCATTTTTTTCTTTCTTTTCTCTTTCTTCATTTATTTGTTTGTTTCTTTGTTTGCCATTTGTAGCTTTCTTTATCCCTTTTTCCTTTCTATTTTTATTTCTTTACCTTTTCCTTTCTCTTTCTTTCTCAAACACATTTTTTCTTCCTTTCATTTCAGTCATTTTTCTTTCCTTCTTCCTTTTTTTTCTTTTTCTTTTTTTTCTATGTACTCACGTTCATCTTTCGTCTTATTATTGTGACTGTATAATCTTTCGACGTACCAATTTTTTAACAACTTTTACGAAAATATAAATAAACAAAAAATCTTTCTTGTCTCTTTTCGAAATTTATTAGTTTTCCTTCCATGTACATTTTGAAATGTTCAACATTTTCAACCTACTTTCTTTGTAATCTCTATTTTCCAGTCATTAACACAACCATTTTTCCTATGAAAAGGGGAGAGGAGCATTGTCTTCAGTATGACAGACCTAATGGTAGATTAATGGAAATTTTGTTCAATTGCCCAGAGAACAAAAAGAAAAGCAGGAGAAAAGCTCTAAATAGGAGTATATATATATATATATATATATATATATATATATATATATATATATATATATATATAGAGAGAGAGAGAGAGAGAGAGAGAGAGAGAGAGAGATGACCAAATTGAGATAAATGTTTATTCATGGCGAAGTTTCAAGTTTTTCTTTAAAGGCTGCTAGCTGTCACCTGACATACATTTTTACAGTTGACTTATTAGGCTGATGCAGAAGTTCTTAGCACCATCCTTTACTCTATTTTTTTTTTTTTTTAGAAATTTTGAAAAGTCTTTCATTTTTACACTTCTTTTCATTGTTTATACAATAGTCAATAGTAGAAGATATTTTACAAGCCTGACAAAATATTCAGAAGTTTGTAAAATCTGTTCCACAAAGCTGGCCCAAATCTTTATGGGGCTCAAGTAGACTTTGCATCGTTTTTGAGGGCCCTGTTGTGGCCACGGTACCCTAAACGGCTTCTTAGTTCGCTTATGCCCCCGCCCGACTCTGATATTCCTGATGAACACACGGAAACGAATATCGGTCAGTGCTTACACATTTGTTTTCGTCTTTTTGGATGGCAAAGAAAGACGTCATTTTTGAATAAGATAGTCACTGACAATAAAACATGGAAATATTGCAATGATTCAAAGGGAGAGAATCGTGTCTAGATCTGAAACAAACTTCAATATCTCAACCAAAACAGAATCGACTTTGGTAACATTACTTTTGTGTGTTGGGTGGGATTTAATTGTCTTAATATCAGGGAATATGGACAAATCATAACTGTGCAATAGCAAGATGAACAATTAGTTCATTTGAATTACACATTTGGAAGGAAAAGACCTTTTTCTAAGCAAGGAAGTCGACGGATGATATTGTCGTGCAACGTCTGCTCCCACAATTCTTTGTCTACTGTAGTGTTTCCCAAACTTTTGGGCTGCCACCCTCTTTTACAGCATATTTGATCAACATTCCCCTTTCAAGAAGTCGATAAAAAATGATACATTGAAAATATTCGACCACTTTGCCTCTTAGAGTCACCCACCGTCCTCTTGTCTTCCAGTGTACCTACTGCCTCCTTCATCTACCCTACCATCCCCTTCCATGCCCTTCTCCTCCAGGACGCCCTCCGAGTCTTCAATCGTTCTCAAGGGTGGTAGCGCCCAATTTTACAATCAGTGCAGTGTCAATATTTTCTCTTATTGTGGAAAATGACTGAAGCCAAACATTAAAACGGGTAGCAGTAAAATCAGTGAGTATCGATAAGAACATCCAAAAGCTTACGTATACTGGGTTCAAATGCATTTGGCCTTGACTATGGCTATTGTTTCATTTTCGCCTACAACCAGATTTTGCTGTGACACTATGGAATCATTAGAGTGAACGAAAGTTTTATGTACTTGTCTAATAAATTCTACCTGCAATATCACAGGTCATGTAATCATCAGGTTTTTTATGATGGTTGTGATGACTAAAATGAAAGTATGATATTATTCATTTTCCATCCTTACATATTATCAGAATAATCATTAACCGTTTTTGTAACGAGGGGAACTTACTTATTTCTTTTTATTTCTTTTTGTTTTGGGTGGCTGTTTGCTGTGAACTGGTGGACCACAGAAACTAAATAGATAGGCTTTCGGCATCAAATATCTCTGAAGTCTAATAAAAATAAAAGAGCAGGGCCTACGTTAACAAAACCAATATTTATACAACGTTATTACCACTACAAGTTTTATATCGTTGAACAGATTAAATAAAAAGTACAACACTTACTCTTTGATTGCTACGTACACTGCGTCGCAAAAGAATTCATGCATATATATATATATATATATATATATATATATATATATATATATATATATACATATATATATATATATATATATACATATATATATATATATATATATATACATATATATATATATATATATATATATATATATATATATATATATATATATATATATATGAAATGTTTACAAAGGCTTAAAAATTCTCATTAGATTGTGAGATAATCACGCCAATTTTACGACCAGATTAATATCCGAATTCTTGTAATCCGTATCTACGCAACGCTACGAATCTGTTGTATCGTAGTTTATTTTATCGGTCGGCATATTTGTGCTCAACAAAGCAAAAAGAATTTGATTTGTTCTTGCCAAGGTTAACAATGCCAGTAACAGTATTACTGCCTGGGCTGACTAGATGAAGTGCATACTCACCCACTCTCTTCATTATTGATATAAACTAAGGTTAGCTTAGTTCGATACACGACCACAAGTGTCGGGAACCCGGTGAGAATGGAACTCACGATTGTAGTAGCACCCATCTGCGATATTCAACAGATATTGCCCCTCCGTATTAGTTTGATCCACGATGGGCGAATGTCCTGTCTGCCCTCAACCCAGCAGATGTTCTATTCTCATTGGGAAAAATAATTCCGGTTCTTTTCGGGAAGACAGCAGAAGTCATCAAGAGTAGTTCTTTGCCAAGAGAGATCTTTTTGTAACGAGATGATAAATTTGCACTGAATAAAATAATTGATAAAATTGATGTCGATTTTCTTTTGAAGCTTTTACCAAAAACTATCACAAAAACTTCAGTTTTTAAGCTGGTCTGGCTGCCTTCTAGTGTATGCATGTATGTATCATCCGTACAGACCGTACCAATGGAGCTAGAGGGTTGAAAATTTGAACATCCGAATTTCCTTCATTACGACAAGGAAAAATATTCACTTATTCTTTCATAATCCCCTCCAAAATAGTTATTTAAATTTGCAATGTAAGTTCAAGTTAAATTAGTCCTTAGCTTGTGTCCATATGTCTTCGTTTTTTTTGGGGGGGGGGCTCGAGAGTCAAATGACACAGCAAGAGGAAAGAGAACTGATAATTTTGTGATTGATCAGACCCGACAGAAAATGCTGCCAAAATATGTTGGTTGCATTAACTCAAATTTTCATTTTGTTTATTCACTGTCTATATTTGCTTTTTTTGTTTCTTTCAACGCCAACAATTATGTTATTAAGAATTTGATATATATGATCCGACAAAATGATTATTAATTACACTATATTATTTTGAAACTCTATAAATGAATGAGGAAGGGTAGATTTAGTAACCAAATTTTGCTCGATCCGAATTGTTCACGGAGCGACACAACAGCCATGATCGAAAGATAAAGAAATAAGTTCCGGGTGGGATTTGAATTCAAAAATTGTATGCACGCTCTGGTTTCGTTGTGTAACTATGTAGCTTAGGTCTGCGTTAATCGATTAAGCCAATGCGACTTGTATGGTAAGCAGAGGTCGAAATAATACTATTTACTCATTCTTTCTTTTCTCCGATTACTGTCCGATTTTGTTTGTGTTCTGTTAGTCTAAGAACTACGGCTATAGAAGTAATTCTACGCATATCTTATTGTTCCTATATCGACAGTATGATAAATAATGATATAAATAATGGATATAAGTATTCGACAATGGGAATAAGGAAATACAGTTTTAGGAACTGAATTTTGCTCAAGCTGATTTATTTACGTTAGTAAGCGAAACAACGGCCATGATCGGAAAATAAAGAAATGAGTTCTGGTTGGGATTAGTTTGGTTCACGACGGAAAATAATCCAGCGGTTGTGAGTGAAACAACTTCGGCTACATAGATGCTCTCATGATAGTTTTTGTGGGTTCAAATCTCAGTCGGGACTAATTTCTTCATTTTCTGATGAGAGAAAAGGTGGGTTGGGGAGTTGTGGTAGATTTTATTTCCTGTGGATGGTTTTTCCTTCATTTACTTGTAAAATCTATAACACACAAAGTGAATAAATATCAGTTACATTCGTCGTAAATGTTTCTTTGATATGAAACTACAGCGTTACGCAGTAGGATCAAAATAACAGAACATCGACAGGGTGGGTCTTGTCGGTAATGTTCTTTGCGCGCAGTGTCAAGCATCAAAACGCCCACATCCGAGCCATTACGGTTGAGCTGATGGCATATGGTTGAATAAGCAGTGAGATGTAGAGAGAGAGAGAGAGAGAGAGAGAGATAGACAGAGAGATAAGAACTAATCGGTGTAGATAGATGGACAGATAGATTGATAGAAATAGATTGACAGGCAATGAATAGACTGAGTCAGATAGAATTAAAGTGTTACACCTGGAAAATTTATTTTCACTTCTTTTACAGATTCCCAAAAATATACGATCACCTGTTCAGGTAAGCTAGTAAAATTAAATATGCATACAATGCATACATACTGAATTTGGCCTAAATCAACAGTGATATATATATATATATATATATATATATATATATATATATATAATTTTTTTTCATGATTATTCATATTGTGGTTGTCGCTTGTTTAATTCATTTGATCTTCTTTCCGTTTATTCTCCGTTTTTAGTTTTCAATAATAATCATTTTTTATACTTCATCTATTTATCAAGTTCAAACCAGATTTCCGATGTCGATCGAATAGAATTTCAGAACTCAGACCCGTCCATGATGCAAATCTGCCTTTCCGCTCAGCAGGTGGAACAGGTCGGTACAAAAAATCATTGACAAGTTTTGAAATTCCTCAGGAAGGACACTGGATGTGACAGGGGAAGGTATGAGTGTAGCATACCCAGGTGGATCAAATAAAAAGCTTCCTTTCAACATTCCCAGAAAATTATTGGTTGGATTAGACACCCGAAGAAAGGGGAAGAGTAAAGTGCTCGAAAAGCTGGGATAAATACAACGAAGATGAGGAAACTGGTTCGATAGCATCAAAGCATGAAATTATTTTATCATATTTTTGGGTGACAACTTTTGTTTTCTGAGCTAATGGAACTGGAGCTACAGGGAATATTGATTCGATTTCTGGAAAAAAAGTTTTCAGTAAGGTTTGGGCCTCAAAATTTGCAAGTGGGAATACCTGTTTGGAAATCCAAGAGGTTGTTGATGGCTATTGAGTGACAGCTAGTCTCTTCAAATACCCAGCATTCGAAACTTTTGTTCCTACCCCAGCTTGAGCACCAACAAGTGTCTGCACCGGACACGCAACTGTTTGACTGATCAAACGGATTTTGTTAGGGTTGTTATCTTTATTATAATTAGAGAAATATCCGCGTGTGTGTGTGTGTGAGGGAGAGAGAGAATGAGAGTGTGTGCGCCACGTATATTGATCAGCATTATGAGGGCAGATGTGTGCTCGATTTGCTATAAAAAAATCCTCACTGAAAAGAATACATATTTTGTGTATGTTTGGGTGAGGTGCATGACTTTGTCTCAAGTCATTTTGATGTAGTTTCGGATTAAAATTCAGAGAGAGAGAGAGAGAGAGAGAGAGAGAGAGAGAGTGGGTGGAGAGTTGAGATAGAGATGAAAAGTGAAAAATAGAGTGAGAGAATCGTATTATTTCTATAGAACGAGATTAGATCATAAAATATATTTAGATGACTACCATCATGTTCTAGTTATTCTGTTTCGATTATTACCACAATTAACAGTGATATTTCTGTTTAGATTGTTGCTATTAACGACTATTAACGAACGATCCATGGAGAACAAATCATTGTTTTTTAGTCATGGGTTTCTGCTTGGGGGTGGCAATTGGGATATATACTCCTCTCCCTGGATCAGTCCTCTTCGTCCAGGGTGAGGGGGTTGATAGTAAGAACCTTGAAGACAATAAAGGATAACGGTGCAGTATTTTATGTAAGCTCAACTTACTCCCTATACAAAAAGACTGTAACATTATTTGCTAGTGCTTGTTTCATCGTCATCCTGGAGGCAGGCTATGGGTCACCGTCAAAGGTAATATCTGGATTTTGCTTACACTGGAAATGGCAACACGTGAAGAACTCTCTCGGAAAGCCTCTCTTGTAGAAGGGTTGCCACTGAGACATTTTTCGAATATAACCCTCCACCCACCTTCAAATATATTTTAGTCCACCCCTAGAAGTACATGGTTTTGCTTGCCCAAAGTGGACTGCATCTGAGGGTTTGAAGGTCCTGACCATCCTGCTATTACCCAGAAAAGAGTGGATTCGTGGCTCTCTTTGGGGCATTAGTGTGATGTAAACGCAAACGGGCCCAGCCAGAGTTGAAATCGATTCACAGAACCCATTCTCCTTGTGGTTAACTGTTGGATCAACGGCACCTTCCTAGTGATATAATTGTGCATAATTTATTCAAAATCTCACTATCATGCCACCATAATGATTCCTTCTGCTTTTGTAAGGGTTATTGGAAAGGTATTTTTTGTCGTTGGATCTCCCATCCAGGTGTGCGTAAAAAAAAGGGGACCTGGATGAAGGGCGGGATCGTCTCCAGTTCACTAGGTTACGCCACTGTTTGGCCTTTACGTAACGGTGCCGATTTGTTTTGAACAGAAACCACGACTTGAGCATCTTTTGCGTTTCACTGAACAACAGTCGGTCGCACTGGGTCACATCGCACCTGCTATCTGGGAGTGGCGCTCTGGTTTGAAGGCAAACACACGGGGGCTTTCATTTTGGGCACGGAAAAAATACATAGATGATCCTGTAAAGGTTTTCCTGTCATGATTTGGTCGCTGTGAATGTGCGTATATGTGATGAAAAAAAATATATATTTATATATAGGAGAGAAGGAGAGAAAGACATATGTACATCACTTGAATGAATCAATCTCCTTCTTCCTTTGAATGAACACAAACATATACATGAGTGCATGTGTCTGTCTGTCTGTCTGTGTATGTGTGTGTGTGTTTACTGTGTGGATGTAAGGTAATCCAGCAGAATGGTGGTAGTAATTTGACAAAGTGGAAGTGAACAAAAAAATTGAATTATCGTTAAGAAAAAGCTTAAGCCATTACACTGTGTTTAAATTGCACACACACACACACACACACACACACACACACACACACATATATATATATATATATATATATATATATATATATTGTGCATGGATGTAAGGTAATCCGACATGATAGTAATATTGTGACATTGTCGAAGCGACAAGTGAAAGATTGAGTCTACAGAAGCTTTTTTTGAATTTAGGACACCGTTGAAAAATGTAGTGTGTCATATGTTGAGACAATATACTAAACTAGAGAAAACAGAGAGCCAGTTTCAGTTGTTTGTAGGTGCCTCAAACAAAAGCGCATGTGTTTTTGCCTTCAAACCAAACTTCCATTGAACCCGGATGTTGGTCAGAGGAGGTAAACTTGAATTTTCTGTGTTCACAATTGAGGATGGGAATAATGGAGTGACATAAACCTTTCGTGTTTCGGCTGTTAATTAGGTATATCTCAGATGAAATTTGAGCTTTGTTTTTATCTGTTTGGGAGATGTTGGGGATGTTTGTGCGTGTGATTAGTATGTTTATTTGCGTCAGTGTGTATTATTCAATTCCTAGTCTTTTTACGTGATTATCTTCTATTTTGATATGATTTTGTTTCAGAATTAGTTCATTTAGGGTCATTGCTAGTTGAAAATTTCTTTGAGATGTACATTTGCATTCAGAAATGAGACCAGCTTCGATGCATTTACGTGTTGTGGGGTTATGTTTGTTTTTGTGAGGCTTTCTATAGGCTGAAATCATGGTTATATATATTTGTATGTCTAACAGGCGCATTCTCACAGTCATCAAGTTTAAGGGCCCTCGGGTATTTATAGGTCCTCTGTTTGAGGGACCTAAACATTACATCAAAGTAAACATCATTGCAATCGTTACATGGTATTTCGTATACACCAGCTTCGGATGAGGGGACGTTGTGTGATTAGTTGACTAGATCTGAAATTGTTATGAAGGTGCTGATAGCAATATGTATATTCAGTTCACTTAGGTTAATGCTCTCTCTATAAATGATTATATTCAGTGATTTAAATAGGGGAAGTCATAATATAGAATTAAAAATAAATAAAACGAAGGCAAAAGTAATGTTCAATAATAGAGTACCAAAAAAGACCATAAATATAAAGGATGCGGTTTCAAGAGTCGCAGAATAAATTTACATTGGACAGGTAATGAAGAAAAAGACCATGAAGTGAAATAGAACGATTGATTGGAAAGCATTTGGTATGAATAGAATCATATTGAAAAGCACCTCGCCAATATGCTTTAAAGATAACGTCTACAATGAATGTATAATATCAGCTATGGCGTGCGGATGCAAAACGTGGGAATTAACAAAACGCACTGAGAACCAACACAGAATTGTATGGAGATCTATGGAAAGAGTGATTCTAGGGATAACTTTGAACGATTGAAAAAATCTACGTGGAACGGAGCTGGACATGTAGCTAGAAGAAAGGGAAATATAAGGAGCAAAAGGTTATCTAATTGGTGACCATTGGACAGTAAGAGCAGTCGAAAAGACCAGACACAAAATGGAGCAATTAGATAGAAAGATATGTTGGTAAGAAATGGCAGAGGTTATTACAATCAAGATCGTCATGGAAAAAGATAGAAAACACTCTTGTCCAGCAATGACTAACAAAAGCTGTTGATGATAATGATGTAATATATGTGTGTGCGTGTGCTGAATGAGTGACAACCGTAGCACGATAGCCAAACTTGAAAAATAACAGGCACGAGTGAAGTTAGTTCGATTCTTACTAGATGTCACATTTTTGTGGTTTGTGACAAACTATGCAAAGCTATTCTACAATGATACACCAAAGTCTGTCCGTATGTGACAGCGTAACTCAGGGACCACACGAAATACCCACATGAAATTTTCTGTGCGTATCCATAGGGTTGCTTTTTTATAAATACAATAGTGTGGGGTCAGTGGTTACACTCAATACAAATTGTAATCTGATTTCTATCTATACATCTGTATAATACTAAAATCTGTATGTGACCTCAAGGTAGCCTGACAGATGCATTTAGACCTTTGGTATTGATACAAGGTATCCCTAAATACGTTACCTAAAATAATAGGCTGCATGATTTGCAACTGAACGATAAATTTAGACTTTGCGTATGTGCTCATTATGATAATAATGATCTGATTTCCAGCTTCCTTTTTGATACTAAAAGTCTGATTCAGTCTATTTGTATATGGCTTCTAAGTAGACGAAATGTTGCATTGTAGCCAGAGATATTGAATTCCTTAAAATGTATAACTAGAAGAATGCAAAATGTCCAACGGCCATAATTCGAACTTTTTCAGAAACTAGCAGAGAATCCCGCCCGTTGAGTGGATTTCAGTGAGTATGAATCACTTGAGACCCAGCCTAAATATAATCTTTAGCAAAAGTTGATTCGCAGATCAATTTATGAATGTAATCACTAAAATGTCTGAAGTTTAAAAAAAACAAAAAAAACAAAGGGGTACAAACTTGGGACCAGTTGCAAACCAAACTCCTTTCTCAACTAAAAACTTATATCGGAGTATTCTTGTTGACTCAGGAAGGAGTAAATCTTGACATGTTCAGCCAGAATAACGTAAAACTGAGAGAAAACTATGCTGACAGTTTCAGTTAATGGTTTCTAATTGTTAGGTTTATCCTTCCTTTAGACATTAAACTTTTGGCCGTGATGTCAGACCATGCTAAGCTTAGAAAATATGACGCTTCATCTTTGAGAAATGTTTAATAAGCTAATCTTGCAAGCCATTGATACTTTAGCAAATTTTATGCTTAATGAGTGACATCCAAAAGTAGCATTTTGCAAGACTAAGCTAAGCTTACTAGATATGATACCCTCCAGTGAAGCAATGGTTAGCAAGCTAGTCTTGTAAAACCTTCTACTCTAGTGACTTAGATACTCACTGTGCACCCGACACCAAGCCAAGCTTCTGAATGCCTATAACAGGTCAATGTAGGGAAACGAGCATTGATTCAGAAGTTACTTTCGTAAACTATTCCTGTATTAAAGTGTTCGACCCCATTGCTACCCATACTTTTGGCACTGTGCAATACAATCACCCACTCCTTCCCGGTCTATGGTTCGCTTTTCTCTATTTCTGTCAACGCCAGAAATGAAAGGATCTTTTTTTTTACTCAATAATGGACCCCAAGCAAAGAAATTGTGATGCTGGAAATTCATATATGCCAGAGAGAAGCTGTAAAGTACTTCTTTCAAGTGAAAAGGTGAAAGAAGTCGTATGATGAGGTCTGCTATAAGAACAAATCTGATACGCTGTAGTGAAAACCTGTTGACTATTTGTCAATCTGCAGTCGAAATCTGGAGTTTTTGTCAGATTTTAAGCTTGCTCACTCGCTCACTCCCTCACTCTCTGTTCAATTTGAAAACAAAGTTAATTCTAAACTGATCCCTCTTTTGCTTTTTGGAAATTCTAGTATTTTTAGTGATCACTAGCCAACAAATGGCTAGATCAGTAACTTACTTACTAATCAGCCCTTTTTCCAAGTTTTTTAATTGACTAAGACCAACATAGCATGTTGTGAAAAGACGTTGATCACTGTTGAGTGACTAACCAAATCTGTTTATATAATTATTTTATCCCATTATTAATTGATTTTGGTAATCTTCAAGAAGGAGCCCATTACAAAATGGACCTGGAAGAGCTCCAAATACGACACAAAAAACGAAATAGCCTACATTCTGGCGGACAAAAGCGACACCATCAAAAACGTTCAAGTCCTAAATCAAGTCAACGTAGGAAGCGACCACAGAATGATAAAATATAAGATGCAAATAAAAACCAATAAAGAACGCAAAAAAAAGTACCACACCGAACTGCAACCACTAAACGTACCAAAATAGCGCACACAATCCTTCAAACTTGATATGATTAACAATTATAAAATTCTTACCGAAGAGAACGACGTCAACATTAACGAACTCCACAACAAAATAACAACCTAATAGAAACAGCCACTACATTTAAAATAAGGAGCATATACACCATTAGCAAAATTTCAGATGAAACTAGGAAACTCATTAAGAAATGCAGAAATATCAAGCCACTGACAACGACAAGAGAGAAAATTGAAAAGACCGAATTGAACAGAACAATCAAAAAGAAACTAAAAGAAGACAAAGGAAGATACACAACAACAATCATCAAAGCAACTCACAGCAAAGGTCGGGGCTTCAAAACTAAGAACAATTCTCTCATTATAGGACAAGAACAAATAACAAGCATTCTCGATAAAAATAGAGACTTAAGTACAGACAAAGACAAGATTGTCGACGTGCACGAGAATCCTACCCAACTCTCAACTCCTCAAAACATGAACTACAAAATACCAAGCAAGATACACAAGACGCGAACAATCAGTTCGAGAATTTCCCAGAAGTTGCACTTCGAGAAGTAAAACTATCCATCAAACAAACAAAAAAAGAAAATCCTCTGGACCAGATAACATCACCATCAATCTATTCAAAAAAGCTGGTAAGATCGTCACTAGGAAACTATTGATACTATTCAACTTATGCCTGAAACCAAGTAAAGTCCCCGAACACTGGAACACAGCAATAATAATGCTGTTGCATAAAAAAAGGAAACGCAAAAGACTTCAACATCTGCACACCTATAAGCCTACTCAACTGCATCTACAAACTTTTTACAAAACTTTTCACCAAACAAATCAGAAGAACACTAGATGATAACCAACCACGGGAATGAGCTGGCTTTAGAAGAAACTACACATCCATAAATCATATCCATTCAATGAATCAGCTGAAAGAAGAAGCAGCAAAATACAAAATACCATTCGCAGTAGCATTTATAAACTCATGAAAGCCTTCGACTGAGTGGGAATTCCCATGGTCCTGAAATTCCCACGGTCTCAGCAGCTCCTTTATCAGGCCACATAAAGATTCTTAGCCCTTAGAGCTTGAGATGATCTTCAGAAACCTTGACTGGGAGAATAAAGGAATCAAAATAGACGCCGAATATCTGAGCAACCTCAAATTTGCAGACGATATCACTTTTTTGTATAAAATCTACACAACCTCCAACTAATGCTTGATGAACCAAATAAAAAAAGCAGGAAAGTCGGCCTACACATAAAACAAAGGTCATGATAGCCACAATGGAGTCCTAACATGGAACTGGACCAAGAAACTGACTCACAGACCGAGAAGCATGCAACGAGCATATGAAAGAATCAAGTACAACCTCACATGGAGAGATCACAAAACAGCACAATATATCAGGGAGAAAACAGGAATGCGACACATCATAGAATCCGCTAGAAAACACAAATAGCAATGGGCAATCATGTTGCATGAATGGTTGACAACCAATGAACATCACGTCTTACAACATGGATCACCAGAGATCACATGCGAAACCGAGGCCGGCAGAATACAAGATGGAGAGACGAACTAGACAAGTTCAGAAACTACTGGGGAAGGTCTATGTCCAACTACGGACGATATAAAACTGATGAGGAAAAACATTGAAAATATAGAATTTGGTACTATCTGTAGTTTCGATATCTGCTTGAAGTCTTTGAACATATCCCACAGATGATAGGGGAGGCAACTGTCCTTATAGATGCTTGCTGTATGATTTGACGCATATTTGGCCGTTGCCAATTACTAATATGCGCACCTGTTACGATATATATATATATATATATATATGTATGTATATAAATTAAAAAGACTGTCAAAGGAAAAGAATTTGGGAATTGAAGTGACATCAATTAAGCGTCAGATGAAGTGAATTTAACAAAAAACATTTAGCTTTATAATCTTTCACATAAAAGATAGCGTTATGGTATGATCCTTTGACTTTGTGCCGGTAATTTTCTCCAATCATGCCGTAAAATGCTTTGCGCAGAGCAGTGGTCTCCATTGGAATTTTTTGGACCTGAACGTAATCTAACCGAAACTAATGTTAATTGATCGGATCAGGTTTGGTTTACTATGCCCTCAAATACTCGTATGAATAAAAGACACACACACACACACACACACACACACATATATATATATATATATATATATATATATATATATATATATATATATATATAAAGCGAGTAAAAGTTTTTTCACATATTTGTGCTTGCTCTTGCTTTTTGTTCAAGAGATATATTATTCGATCTGTTCAGAACCTTCAATTTTGTTTTGTCTTTTTCCAGGTTGTGTAATAATCATATCAATTTTGAATGCTGTTCACTGTTTTAATTTGTTCCAGTTGTTGACAATTCTCACGTGTGCGTGTGTATGCAGATGCACGTGTGGGTACATGGGTAATACTCCAAAATTTGAAAAATCTAAACATGAAAAACCTACTTACCTTAACTCATAGCTTCAAACTTCTCAATCAAAATCGTCCTCAGTTAAGCCAGTGTGCTGAATCACAAAGAGTACTATTCACCAAGTGTATAGGTGAACCAAACGTCCGTACAACATGCATGGATATAAGACAAGTATATATTTATATGTGTATGAGTTTGTCTGCGTGTGTATATGCACTCATATGTATACATACTAAAGAACTGCTGCTAAAATATATATTGTCCGAATATTTACATATACTAGCTTATACATTAAGTGTTGCCAGGGGAAAAGTCTCTTAACATGACAACATTGGGGACTAAATGATATTTTGTAGAGATTTCATAAAAACGTTGGTCAGGCATGCATAGCTCCTCTTTGAACCTTGAGAATTATCTTTTCTGAAAACAAGAAATTCATTAGATCACTTATGGCGTTAGTAGTTCGCATATCAGAGAGGACTATGGGAAACAAATTGTGCTCATGTTTCATTATTTGGATTGGGATTAGGGTCAGAAGACGTTTATTGTTGTTGCTCTGAGAAAAAAAAACATATTTAGAGTCAGTTTTTGGTTGTATTCTTGAAAAAGATTTCTCAAACTGGTATTAGCACTGATAGAAATTCACATCCTTGGTTACCTATGACGAATGTAAATTAAGGGTGCAGTTCTGCATCATAGCTACATTGTAAATAGAATCGCCTCTTATGAGACCCTCAAATATATCTCTTTGTCAAACCGACTAATTTCTGGAAAATTTGAAGGTCTGACAAATTGACAGCACATAAAACTGAAAGAAAAAAGTAAAATTTTCTACATTAGGCCCGTCTGCCGATAGTATTTACCGCTTTTCTGAGCTCTGGTGTATTGATGCTCTCACTGTTTTCTGTAACACTAAAATTAGTTTCTTTTATTGGATCCTGGACACAGACTCCATCCAAATCGACGGATAATTTTGGATAAAATTCGTCATTATTATGTACGATGTAGGTAAATTGTGATCTGCTGATTTTGAGTACGCATTCGTTTTTCCTCTGTGATAACGATAGAAACTTCAAATACTTCCTTTCTCAAACCTGCCAAATTTCCAAAAGGTTTAAAGGTCTAAAAATATGGAAACACATGAAAGAAAAAAAATCAAACTAGGGTACTTTATATAATATAAACACACCTAAAATTACTTTAACACTGAGGGAAAAATACTTTTTTTATCTGAGTTGGAACTAGGTTTGCCAATTTCAGTTTCCGAGGCTTTACCCAGTGGGCTACAAAACTTTCATGGCATTGGGACTATTCCTTTCACATATAACTACGTTCAACTAAATAATGAACAAAAACCTCTCCAGATAATGCTGATTCAAAATATATGTATAGTTTGATTTCATAGATCTATATCTAATAGATTTAGAGGAATTTTTTCATGGGAGATAACTTGAAGAAAAAATATCGATAAACTAGTTTTCTGATTGAGCAAATGCAGACCCCGTAGAAATCGACGAACTTGTTTTTTATGAAATTTAACCTTTAAATGCGTGCTGTAGGCAAATTGTGAGCTTCTGATTTCGGATATGTGAGGGTTGAGTTCAGCATTATAACTACATTGTAAATAGAACACTCCTCTAAAACATGAAAGAAATCAATTCATCAAAACTTACGAATTTCTGTGAGGTCAAAGGTCAAATAATTTGAAAGAATATAAAATTGAAAGAAAAAACTTTTCCCGTTGGAATTTGATTCTGTTTTCGAGGCTTTTACCACTAGGATATTGAGTCGCTGTGACGTGAATTGCTGCTAAAAAAAAATATCAAATAGTGTAGACCCTCCACCCCCTTGCTCGTGAGATAATGATGATCAAAATATACATCGTCTTATTTCATATACCTAACTTTGATTGTTTCTAATTTTAGATGAAAAAAGACAAAAAAAATATCATTCAACACACTCGTTTTCTATGGGCATGAACGGAGATCCCATAGAAATCGACGATATCTTTTAGTAAAATACGATTTAAGATGTATGCTATAGGTAATTTGAGACCTGCTGATTTCTGACATGCCTTTGTTTCTGTTCTGTGATGCGTATTTCCCGACATCTTTGAGTACGGACGTACACACACGATTGTATTTGATAATATATAGATAGAGATAGATTATATATTATACATAAGATAGCGAGCAAGAGAGAGAGATTTCAATGATACAAGGTGCCATCAATGAGACCAGAGAATTTCAACTGCGTGCGCAAATAGAATGTAGTACGAACTTTTGACATCCTCCTCTTCCTCTTTGGGGCAGTACCTTTTGTGAACCAACACGCTGATTCACCATGTGACTACTTTGAAGGAGAAATGGAAAGGATGTTTTGGGAAATTTTTCAAGGTTGAATTTTCCAAACTTTAGAGTAGCACCCCGTATATATTTGTTAAGTAAGTTACCAAAACGCTCATATAAATACATATGTATGTATAGTAGGTCACGTTTAAATTTATTGGTCAAACAGCATCAGATATGATCAATGCAGAAGAATAAAAGCTTAGAAACCAGAGATGTCGTAGATAACAGGAGAAATGTGTGAGAAAGAGGACTTTTGCAGTGAAGATTGTGTCGACTCAGCTCCTAAAGAACTAGGAAATTAGCAAAATACATCAGTAAGAATGAAACCAGAATTATCATGGCAATCACACACAGCATTTAAAATGAACCAACCATTTTTGGAAACTTTAGCTGCATAGAAAGGAAATCTAACTTCCCTGGGTAGCACACAATCACCATCTAAATCGCCTTTTACCTCCGTCGCCTACTACCATCACTATTGCCTATTACAATCTGTATTGCCTATTACCATCTCAATTGCCTGTTACCACTTCCATTGCTAATTAATATCTCCGTTGCCTATTACCATCTCAATTGCATTTTACCATCTCTATTGCCTATTATAATCTCTGTTCCCTATTACAGTTTCTATTGCCTATTACCATTTCTATAGTTTATTTACCATTTCAGTTGCTCATTAACATCTAAATTGCATGTTACAATCTCAATTGCTTTTTTCCATCTCAATTGCCTATTACCACCTCTATTGCAATTCACTGTCTCTATTGCCTATTACCATCTCTATTGTCTATTATCAACTACATTGCTTATTACCAGTTCCATTGCCTATTACCATCTCAATTGTCTGTTACCATCTCCATTGCTTATTATCATCTCGATTGCTTATTACTGTCTCCATTGTCAATTACCATCTCCATTGCATGTTACCATCTCAATTGCTCATTATCATCCCAATTGACAATTACTAACTCTATAGCCTATTACCACCACAATTGTGTATTACCATCTCCATTGTATGTTACCATCTCAATTACCTAATACCATATCAATTGCCTATTACCTTCTCTATTGTCTATTACCATCTCCATTGTCTATAACCATCTAAATAGGCATTTCTATTGCCTATTACCATCTCAAATGCTTATTACCATCTCTGTTGCTTAATCCCATCTCAATTTCCTATTACCATCTTAATTACCTATTACCATCTCTATTGCCTATTACCATCTCAATTGCCTGTTACCATCTCCATTGCTTATTATCATCTCAATTGCCTATTACTGTCTCCAGATACTATTACCATCTTTATTGTTTATTACCATCTCTACTGTTTATCACCGCATCCTTACCTTATTACCAATCCATTGAATGTTACCATTTAAATTGCCTGTTACCACCTCAAATGCCTATTTCAATGTCTATTGCCTATCACTATCTCTTTTCCTTATTACAGTTGCTATTGCCTATTACCATCTTAATTGTCTGTTATCATCTCCATTGCATATCACCATTTTCATTCTTAATAACCAATCCATTGCTTAATACCATGTTCATTGCTTATTACCATCTTCATCACTTATCACCATCTTAATTGCCCTTCAGCATCCCCGTTGCCTATTACCATCTCAATTGACTATTACTAACTACATTGCCTATTACCATCTCCATTGCTTATTACCATCTCAATCAGTATATTACCGTGTCTATTGACTATTACCATCTACATTGCCTATTACAGTGTCTATTGCCAATAACCATCTCTATTGGCTATTACCATCTCCATTGTATTTCACCATCTCCGTTGATTATTACCATCTACATTGTTATTACCTACTCCATTGCTCATTACCATTCCCATTGCTTATTACCATCTCTATTGTGTATTACCATTTCCATTGCCTATTACCATATCATTTGCCTATTACCATCTCAACTGCTCATTGCATCTCCATTGTCTCTTACCATTTCTACTGCTTATTAGCATTTAAATTGCTTATTACGATCACCATTGCTCATTACTACATTAAATGTCTATTACTATATCCATTGCATGTTACCATTTCTGTTGCCGATTACCATCTCAATTATCTGTTACCATCTCTATTTCTTATTACCATTTCAGTTGCCTATTACTGTCTCCATTGACTATTACCATCTCCATTGCTTATTACCACCTCAATTGCCTATTACCACGAAGTAGCATAAAGCAGACAATAATAACCATTTTTTAAGATGGGATAACTGACTATTCGAAGATCAAAAAAGTAGATGTTACTATGCTACCAAGAGCTCTCGGATCTTGGAGTGGTGGGTGTGTACAACAGACTGGAGTGTATGGGAAATAGGAAGAGGGTGCAAGCTGCATCTCTAACGGCTTGCTGCAAAACAAATGCTGAACGCTATTTTCAATTTTCGTCTTTTTTCGTAAAAGCAAAAAAGTGGAGTAAAAACGAACTTCTTATAAGAGCGGAATACATGTATCTTTATTAATCGACTCTCAATCCTAGAGTTTGTCACATGTTGGTGGAGCTCCCAGTGAGCATCGAACTCGCTAAACTAGCCTGTTAGTCATAATGCTACGATTGCTGTTTGATTATTTCTTCATTCAATCTTTGTAAAATGACGGGATCGATTACTTTATGTCATCCCTGTATATAGTTTGTGCTTATTCATTTATTTTTCTTAAAAGATAAGTACTAATAGAAAAAATTAAGAGGTATTGCAAACAAACGGGGAAAAAACATTCGGAGGAAATCTTACACACCACCCGATCCTAAAATACCAAGATCTTCCCCAGACCTTGAATAATGCGTCACCACCTAGGGGAAAAAAACATTGCTTCTACCAAACGAAAAAAATTGATAGCGGGGTGTCCAGTATTCCTCTACTTTATTTAAGATGTCATGAAAAAAGAACAGACGAAAAGATAGGGTTGTGTTCTAAACAGATGTTTTAAAAAGAATACAGATTTGTATTGCCTTAGGCCGACATCGACAAAAATAGAGAAAGATTTATCGGCTGTTGAGAACGTGTTGACCCAATAGCAATCACCCCATAGGGGTCAGAGATGACGACGTGGAAATCGGTGAAAATAGGATAATCAAGTAGCTTATGGATGGGTGACTTGATTATAGTATTTTCCAAACACTTTTTTTATTAAAACGATGAAAGTGACATTCTGCTTTGATGGGGTGTTGGTGAAGAGGGAATATCTTGTTGAAAAGGCACTAGAGTTTGTTAGGACAGTTTTTTTGTATTTGTGTTTCTGGTGCAAATTTTGCTTCGGGGAAATATTTCCTTCTTTTATTGTCTTCAAGTTGGATTTTTTAACGGCAATTTGATAGAGTAAAAAATCCATAGAGAAGGATTCAAGAGCTGAGGTTTCGAAACTGGAGTCCGTGACCCCCTGGGATCTGTCAAATAATTCTTGGGGCTCCGCAGCAGTATTCCCACTGAACCTGACACCGTGAATCTTGTGGCAGAGAAACGACATCATCCATTGCACAGCAGTAGAAAAACATGATTATTGTACACAGAAGTGTGCCGTATATTAGAATTCAAATAAATGCAATCCATTTAGTATAGATACGATTTTAAAAGGTCAAAAATATTTATTATTGTAGTTCATTCTAAAAGTAGAAACTAAAAATATGGGTCCGTCAGAATATTCTCGTAATAGAAGGGGTCAATTAGTCTTCGAAGTTTTGAAACCACTGCTCAGAGAAATGGTCGGCAATTACACATACGAACCAAAGCAATAGTAGCGCGTACGATCCTTACTGAAGGCTACCTGTTAGATTTATAATGCTCATTTGATATATGAATAAAGTTGATGGAAGTGACTTCAATCCTCATTGGGTGTAACTTATTTGATTTATTGCAGCAAGTTAGATTCATACGTTCAATAATAGAAATCTAGATCTTGGCCCCGACCCTCAAGTGCTAATTTGCCGACTGCTGTTTTCGTTGAAGTATTTCCGTAGAAGTTTGTTTTGCCGCGAATTGTCATAGAGACGGCGCGTACCCTCTTTTCCTCTCTCCTACATACGACACTCTAGTACTTCCAACTACCTCAACTTCCCACTTCCCTGGCTGTCATACGATCATCATCATTTCTAGGGGTCTGAAAACGCAATAAAAGTGCTTGTTATTCAGAAAAAATACTTGATGATTCTATTACGATTGCAACTGCTTTTTATTGCAACCCCAAGATCGTCTTTCCACGAAATAAAAAAAAAACCGCAGAAATTAAGTCAAAAGAGATCCAAGTCAAAAATTGATAATAACTTAGAGTGCACCATCTAAGAAACACAAATGATACTACTTCTACTACTACTACTACTACTGCTGCTGCTGCTACTACGGCCAGTTTATGTAAACAAAGATGGTGGTGTGTCAGGTTTTCGGAGAAAAAAGAAAGAATATCTTTATTGCTAAATCTGAATGACAGCAAGCGGTGGCATTCGAAGCATAAACGCCTTAAGACAGACTCCCGAAAGTAAGGGATACGAATTCAAATCCTGCCAAAAGTTTATTCTTCATCGCCCATACACATTGCATACTAATTCTCATCAATGATCAATTAAAAAGGAAGAATGTTATTAGTCTGGATAATACGGCAAACGGCTGAATGATACAGTGAATGAAACAAGACCTCAATTTCCAGTCCGTACAATTTGGGGAATGTCATCTTGAAACCTGGTCGAATTCTTCATCTACATTGGAAACGGGTTAACAATGAATAAGATAGTTCTCTCGTCTTCTGTTGAGCAGTAATAATTAAAAATTTCAGAATCGTAAAAACAGTAGCGTGGGTGCTACCGAACACAAACTAGGTGTTCAATTTAGTATAAACTTACATCGTAAATTGAACTACCAACTAAAAACCAACCAAGAGGACCCCAAAACCTTTTTTTAATCTAGACATAATACGGAGTAAAGGTTCAAATTTTCACCCCTCTAACTCCATCAGAGCAGTCTATACGCATGTTACATGCATTCATAGCCAACCAGACTGGCTTAAAACTGAAGAAACTTATGTTGACAATTTTGATGACAGTAAACGGTACATATATCATTTTCTAAGCGTCATCTGTTGTACACTTCAAGGAACAAATTGTTACTCATTATTCAGCTTCAAAATGTTGTATTTAAAAATGACCTTTATTCCTGGACAACCTGGTTATGACAGCCATTACGTCTCTAGGGATACTACTATAGATTATTTTGTAGGCTGCTACCATGAGAATTGTACGTGACATTAGATTTATACAAAAAACTACTGACATGCATATAAATCCTTTGAGGACGTTTTTCGTTTTATTTGTTGGGGGGCCCAGAATAATTATGTTTGTTCATCTAACCGTCAACATATGTTGGTGCTGGTGTGATATATCCTACTTCCACGGAAGAAGAAAAAAAACAAACGGCCCGAAATAGAAGGAGGAAGATGCAGAAAGCACGTGCGAAGCAGATGTAGCTAGAAGAATTGAACAAAGAGAGCTGCACCAATGGAGAAAAACGTCATATAACACCATGTCCTCTAGACCTACATCCATGCGTCAAGAGCATGGTCGTATGAGTCGGTTGGTCGGATTATCTGATCTCGATTTTGATGGGCTTCTTATACACCGGCTATGTCTTTCAGGAATCAGGGAAACAAATAGGAAATATGAACAAAACGATTTGCTCATATTTTGATCGGATTATAAGGAAATCGAACTTTAGAACATGGACCTGTGAAATGGATTAATAATAACAAATATCAAAAATGGATAAAGGGTATTGATCAAATAATCAGATTAAAAGAAAGTCGAAACAAAAGAAGTTTTATCTGTAGAATGGATAGATAGATATGCAAATGGCAATGTGTATGAGCGGTTTCGATCAAATGCTCATCTAATTGAAGGAATGTCCGGCTGCAGAACTTGCACATGTAGAATGGACCGAAATAGAAATGCTAACAAACAGTAAATTCAAATAAAAAGTGAAAAAGTAGATTAAATCTATTACACTCACCTCAGTATTTTGGACTGAGATTTATTTCGATATTGCCAGGAAGAAAGATTTTCCTCTGAAATATCTCAAGTCAGTCGCAAGTGGTGAGGATTGTCGCTCGCAATCAAATATCACCAAAAGAATACTTTTTGAAATTACTTTTAGACTTTACACTGTAAATTTGCCTGGAGAGAAACAATGATGCTTTTGCATACATTCAACTTTCAATGATTTAGGGATACACCGATAGATTGTCTCAAAAGTCTTCCTGACTTCCAAAAGGAAACAAACGGGTTTAGCTTGCAAAACTAATTCTGATACGAATATTGTTTTTCTCATTGTCACCACATTACGACATTCCTCTGAGAGGTTGATGATCGTACTTGTTGATATTTATAGTAATGCAGTTTACTGTCCTCAAAGGAAGGTAGTTAAGAAGATTCAAGTAGCTTCTTTGTCTTACATCTGCCCTGAATCACTGGGACATCATCAGTCAGTGTTAAACATAAAATATACTTATACATATAACAGTCCTATTTTGTCAGTAACTATTGCCATAATTTGCAACTGCACCCAAAAAGACATTAAGGTGTGTCTTAACAAAGCCAGAAATGCTTTTAGTCGACCACAGAACATCTGGAAGTACAAGCAATAGAACCTCAGAACTGAGAATAAGTAATGCTGAGGCCGAACTTTTGTATGGCTCTCAATGTTGGATAGTTACCATAAGAGACATGTAAACGGTAGAGATCATTTACAGTAGATGCCCAAAAGATCAATAATATATAATGGCACAATAAAATCTTTAATGGGTACATGTCGATGACACTCGTTTGATTGAAGATTAGAGGACCATACCTTGATATCGAAAAAGGTGATTATAAGATTTTTCATATATAGATAGATAGATAGATAGATAGAGATATATTTACGAACGTACTTTAGCTATCGAAAAGATTATGAGTGCACAATGGTAGACTATGTCTCAGATGTATCTGCTGAGTGAGTAAGTAAAGAGGCATTACGAATATGTCTCTTAGGATGATCAAAAGAAAGCTTACGATAAGTAGGCCATGTCCTGCTGATGCCTAAAATTACTTCAAGATGGACCCTAAGTGGTATGAAAACAAATGGCACAAAGAAAACCAACTTGTGGTGGTCAGTGATGACAGAATGGATGACAGGAAGCGTGGAGCAAATCAAGTACAAAACAGCCACGACGAAGATGATCGAATAAAATTTTTGAAATTGCCTTTAATTCCTGACCATTAACAATCACTTTCTTCTTTATTTACAATGCATTTCTTTTTTTTTAATCCTTCATAATATATCTGTAAATTTAAATAATTTTTCAATGTATTTCCAGAGTAACATTAATTGGAACCCAATTCGTTGATGAAACCATGGTCTATTGATTTCTACATTATTAATTATTTGAAATAAATGTCTATGGTAAATTCATTAGCAATGGATTCCTATTTTAAACCTTTTTTAGAATAAAATCAGACTCGTAGTAAGTCCCACACATACACACACACGAGCACTCTCTCTCACACACACACACACACACACACACATATATATATATATATATATATATATATATATATATATATATATATATATATTGTACATTTATATATATATATATATATATATATATATATATATATATATATATATATATATATATGCGTGTTTGTGTATGTACGTGCACATACATAAGCACTGCAAAACTCCCACTCAAATTTTACCCGATAAATCCACCCTCTTTTATATTTCTCTCTTTTTCGTCCCTGCCCCATTCATTTTACCCAAATCTACCCGTTTTTATATGATAAAACGCCACAAAGCAACACACCAAAAGGGAAAGAAATAAAATAAACATAAAAATGTTTTTGAAATATGAAATAAATAAATAAAATAACATCCGGGTTATTGTTCTCAGATTTAAACACTAATCAAAGTTAACAGTTTGGGACTTTGATACAAAATTAGGCGCAGATGTGTGGAGTAAAGAAGCCTCCATTTCCTTTTCTCCGCCCGACCGGTTTAAAGATGAACACGAGTAAAAACAAGGCCATTTAGAAGAAGAAAAAAAAAGATGAAAAGAAAATCCCTGACGTCTGCACCCTGGGGTAAAAGGGTGACATACTATGCGCACATGTTATGCAGTATGCATCGAGCAACTTTTGGCTTATATACAAACTTATATATATATATATATATATATATATATATATATATATATATATATGCATTCATGCGCACACACACACATACACATATATAAACCAATATTTTATATGAATATTCATATGTACATATTTTGTATGAATACATGTGTGCATCCACATATGTCTGCCCAGCTATTAATCACAATAAAAATGTTTAATTATTCATACTACTGTAGCCATGTAATAATAATAATATTAATAATGATTATATATATATATATATATATATGTATATATATATATGCACATATTATACATATATAATATAATGATGGATGTGTATGCATATATACATGAATATATTTAAGCAATTAGGTAATTTATATACATTTCTATACGTATATTTACACCCAGTGAGACACACACATGGACACACACACACACACAAACACACACCCTCACACACATATTTATTTATATATATATATATATATATATATATATATATATATATATATATATATATATATATATATGTATATTATTGTGTCATCCACAGACGGCTGTTTCGATGTATTACATCTCTTCAGTGTGACTGTAGACTTTAACCCATCCAGTACCACGAGGCAGAATTGAAACCCTCACCGAAGGCCGATATCCTACCTCTGGACTACGGAACTGGGTGGTCAGTAAGGCTGAATTTAAGCGATATATTCATTTACGCAAAAACTCTTCATCCACCAGAGTGGTCTATTCCTATGGAAGACACGTTTACAACAAACATATGTATAAATAAATATTAATGCCTTTATGAAAATGTATTAATATATGCTGATAGGAAATGGATAAATAATCTGACAGAATGATTATACATTGCCTTGTATAATGAAAGAATTCTATTTAAAGTAATCTTCCATAACGAGACATCACTTCAAATAGAGTTTCAGTATGATATAACACAATGTACAAAATAATGTGAATGTATCATTGGGTCTAAATAACGTAAATTGAATAAAACAAATCAAAGTTAAAGGGTCTACTACAGGAATCGAACCTCCGACCGATAGGTTAGCTACTCAAAGTGTGTTGGCATTACCAGCGGCTGCGTAGTTCAATGGTAAGAGTGACACTACGTGGGAGCAGCTACCCTATTGGTCGCAACAGCAGCCTCTTTTTCTCTTTACGTTGTCAATGCTGAGTGATACACCCACAGTGTAATAACGGGAAATTATTTTAAATAGAGTTTCAACATAATGAAATAATTCTGTTGAATTTTGGCAGCAATCTTTCATTTACATGTGTCTTGTTAAATACGGTGGACAAGTAGCATTTTGTAAATTTTTCATTATTTTTTTTCTTGTTTCCATACAAGAGAATGTATGTTTTGAATTCATTGAGTGTGATAGTTGTCCAAAAGTTATATCACACCGAGCACTTTCGGCTAAACAATTTGCCATTTTCAAAGTCTTCGACAATTCCATTATTGTTCTATCCACACTATATTTGACATGGTTATTACTGTGTTGACATGACGTGATAAGTGGCGGGAAACGTGAATTCCTGATTAGGAGGGATTCAATTGCAAAGAATACTCAAAACTCTTGTGCAGAAACAAAAAAAAACTATACAAAATGTTCCTTGTCCGTCGAATTTAACTATATATATATATATATATATATATATATATATATATATATATATATATATAGATATATATATATATATATATATATATATATATATATATATATATATATATGATGATAACTTATCAGAGTCTGTTAGCGTGCATGCTTGCATGTGTTAGTGCCTGCCCATCCATATATCATTGAGAAGAATTATCATGTATATTTAAGTAATGATGTCAATGATATATACATATATATATATATGTGTGTGTGTGTGTGTGCATGTGTGGGGGGTGGGGGTATGTGTGTTTATGTATCCTTATCCAATTAATCATAAACACAAAAATATATCTATATTGATGTATTTTGTTTATTAAATGCACGTACATATTTGTGTACATGTTTATACATATCAGCAGCAGCAGCAGCAGAAGCCTTCTGTCTTTGGACATAGACCTGCACCAAAATCCGCCAGATCTATCATGGGCGTTGAACGACCAATAATCCCTGAATTTATCTAGTTCATAATGCCATCTTATATTTTGCCTGTCACATATGGCATATGCTCTTTAGGGTTATACATTGTGAGTCGTGATGTCTGACATTTTTTGCAACAAGACCATAGACCTTTGATTTTCTAATGGATCTTATGATATTTTTAGTCTAACATTCCGTGCTTTCCTGTGATTCCTCCATTTTATCCTGAGTATGATTTTCTCCTATGCACGTCAGCCTGGGGGAATATCTTTTGGTTAAGTTCCATGTTACAGATCCGTAGGTGACTATTGGGAGTTGCATTGATATCCCCTTATGATGTATATTATAACTGCTTCCATTCAAATTTCATTCATATACATACACATAGATACCATCTTCATCTTCTGATGTAGTTTGCGCATTTCGCTTGGCGCAGTGCACATCTGCAAAGATAATCACGTCTTTGATTTTCTTCAAAGAGTAAATCACTACATGTTTCTGCTAAAGGCATTAATCCTCATCAATTTTATGGAGACAGCAATCGTCCCTTAATTCTGGGAAAGTTCTCTATTGATATCTACTCAGCATATGCGTAGTATGGCACAAGACTGAATGGATGTTAGGGCAATTTAACTATGTCAATCTTTGAATTGTGGAAAGCGTGTCGGCTATGTAATCGAGGATTTGATATTCTGGTTTTTACCTGGGCATAGAAACTGACGTCTAGCACTGATTAGAATTTCACGACTACTTCTATATATGTTATGCAAAAATACAGATTTTTCCTTTGCTTAATCACCGAAATTTCCGTTTCTGAAGTGGTAAAGGTGGCGTCTATAAATGACGGATTCCAAAGCTGTTAGACATGAGTTAAGGTAAATAGCTCTACTTTATTGGTTTAGTCTTAAATTCTGTTTGGCACTGGGCCTTCACGTCTGCGATATACACCTTATTCTTACTTTTATCGTTGTCATATTGTGCTGATCTTTGTTGACGTTATTTCTCTCTCTCTCTCCCTCTCTCTTTCTCTCTCTCTCTCTCTCTCTCTCTCTCTCTATATATATATATATATATATATATATACAGATGTATATGTGTGTGTGGGTGTGTGCGCGCGCGTGTGTTTGTGTGTGTGTGTGAATGAATGAATGAATGATCCTTACATTGCAGAGCAGTGTACACATTTAACCCTCCCACCAGCGCTGTAGACATTTAAGGTGGCTGTGACATGCACAAGGGCGATAACCCCCCCACCCCCCGAATTGTTTATAACTAATGATAACCCTTCTCCTTTATGAAACTGTCCTTTGCACAACATTGAACAAACTTCTGCTTACTCTCCTACTCAATGAATAGCCGAAAACACACGACTTTTTTTTTTAATCAACATACACTGAGTATTATTTGCTTTGCCAGAATTCTTTCATCAGCAATTTTTTCCATAAATAGGAACAAAGTAAATAACATGTTTACCACGTTATGAATTGGATTGATTGAGTGAGTGGTTGGTGATGATTTTAAAAAAATAAAATGTTCGACTTGAGAAGTTGAGAGGTTGACTAGATTGGTGTGAGTAGGAGCTACTAGGAACTATACATTTGACTAAAGGTTTACCATACTATCTGTGACCCCAGGCCAATTAAGCCTCACTATCATTTATTATTGCTTTTCTACTTTTTATTCTTATTTCCCTCCCCATTGGGCATTTTTTTAACAAACAGACGGTAAGCTAGTTTTTTGTTTATAAATACAAACGAAGTAAATAACAGGATGGTCACTTTAAGAATTGATGAATTTGGATCGTCATCACCAACATCATCATTGTCTGTTGTTGGACATAAACTTTCCGTAGGATTCGCCACATTTCTCTATCGTGGGCGTCACAGAGCCAATATTTCTTAACATTCTTGCAACATGACCTGCCCATTGCGATTTGAGTTTCCTAGTGGTTTCTATGATATCTTATGGTGTAAAACTCCTGCCCAAGACTGTCCAATATAGAGAAGTAAACTCCTCGCTGTCTGCCCCGTCAGGTTACACCGAACCAATATGTAAGATGACATATGAAATCACGACCAGGGGATTGATAGTCAAACGGACAAATTTTACATCTACAAAAATGTGTCTTCCATGTATATGTGTGTGTGTGTGTGTGTGTGTGTGTGTGTGTGTGTGCGCGCGTGCGTGCGCGTGCTCATGTGTATATATTTTTGTTATCTATGTTATCAAATAATAAATGTAATTGTTATCATCTTCAGTCGGAATAGAAGGAATGGAGTTTGACTCTGCAGCAGTCAGGTTTGTCATGTATTTCTGCTCACATAACATTACAAACGAAAAAAAATATTATTTACACAATCTACAATTGAAAAAATTCTGTTCCTGTAAAAATATTCGTATGTGCCGAACAAATGATGCAATTCCCACTCGGCGTCTCTATAGGAAGATAGGGATTTTCTTTTAGATTATTTGCCTAAAAATTGCCCCTCTGACGTAGCGTATGACCCCCATCAAGGAACGGTGTATTCCTATATCATTATTGGGCTTCCTAGTTGCAAAATGGAGCCAATAACTTTTTAAAAATAGCTAGAAATTACCTTTAGTGACCTTGAATGGCCTCTGAAGTCAACCAGACATAGCCCATGTCACAACTCAATGTTTTGTAAATCTTCATGAATTATGTCATTGGGTATTGAAGTTTTAGCGTCGTAGGAGTATGAACAAATAAACAAACTGAAGGCTCGAATATGACCACAGATCCTTGACTAGTTTTCTTTCATCTCATTTTCATTGCTTAAATATTTTAATCTGACAAATGATGTCCATAATCATAGGGAATTTATTGAAGATAGAATTCACTATTGAAAGCACGCATGACTAATATCTTTACTACTGCTCTGCAGCTGGCGCCCAAGTAGATAAAGTTCATCCTAACACAGAGCCACCAAAGCGGGGCACCTTCGAACTTACAAAGATCTGTCCGTCTGATCTGCTAACCATTACTCTATAGCATGCATCTGTTGAAGATATTTACGAATTTTAGTGTAGAATGTGGCAATAATCAGAGGAGAGGGGCATTTATAGGTGATGAAATCTGTTGTCAGAGACATACATCACTAATTTCTTAACTCTACAGGAATACATTTGTACGATTCAGGCATCGTCAGGCACATTCATGTAATTAAGTATAACCAGGAAAATGCATTGAATTGAGATAAGACCTGGAATAGTACGGGAAATGTTGGAACTAGTTAAACGTACTAATCATTGTATGCATGTGGCTGTATCATCTGTATGGTTTTAAACTTTGGGTTTCGAGGGATTTATTCGTGGGCTACTTTCGTTGAAAAAGCTGAACCTTCGAGTTTGATGGAATTTGGGTTATCGCTAACATTTTTATGGAAAGATTTAACAGACAAGTCGCATTTACTGTTACATTTTTTAAGCTTGGAAAACATTTGCTGCAAATATCATCTTTCGTCTGCATTAGTGTGTCATTTTTTAAAGATATTTTCAAGAAAGGTCGTCAAAAGAAAAAAAAAGATCACATCTTCGCTGAGAGACGCTAAACAAATCCTTACAGTCGGAGAAACAGCAATTACGGGAGAGCATAAAAACACAAAAGATATTCAGTGAATTTAATATTCACTCAAGAAATATGAACCCATACAAGAAATATTTCCATCACACAAACATTTTTTTCTTCAACAAAACACGATTACAAGATCTTTCTCAAAAAGATCTGCATAATGTATTCATTATCCTGCATGGCACTGTAACAGGAGATTGAAAGAGAGACAAAGAGAGAAGTGGGAAGACAACATGAGAAAGTGGATAGATCTGAACATCAGCAAATCTCGGTGAGCTTCAGAGGACGATGACGTATGGAAAGAGCTGAACCATCGTAAGTCATATGTGCTGCACCAGAGATCCTGTATTGGATTACAGGATGGGTAAAGGTGAAGTTGAATATAATTCATTATTTCTTTTTGACTAGTTTTCCTTCCATCTTTTTTATTGAAATTGTTAAGTCCTTTTTTAATTCTACCATAGTTAAGTTAACCGAGTAGCTTGTAGATAAAAGACAATAGTTAGCGCACAGTAAGTTCGAACCTCATTTGATGCCTCTCTTCAGTGGTTTCATTCCAGATTAAACTAAATTTAGTAAAGGTCTACAAGGGTAATTTTGTAATAAAAAGTACTTTCTCGGTACACCATACCATGGCCCTACGCCTGTCTAAGTCAAGTTTGGTAAAGGACTCCAAAGGGAGTTAGGTAGTAAAATGCTTTCGGTGTGCCCCATTGTAGGGACCCGAAAGGAAATCCGCTGCCATACGTAGTCGGTAACCTTCTAAGAATTTCTAGCTGGTAATGAAAAATTAGTGACAAAAATAATGATAACGGCAAATAATATTTAGCATAACAAATACTATATGTTCAAAGCTAAATAGCCACCAACACAACGAAACATAACATAAATACAAAGTCTGTCCCAAACGTATTTGGCCATTTTAAATATTGCAATAAACGATAGCGCAGCCTTGATGTAACTTGGTCATTAATCAGAGGAGATATTCTGCGTATGCATAAACATGCACTCACTCGTGGGGTTACCCAGTCAACAGTGAGACACCGATGAGTGTAATTATGTACTGTGTGGCCTTCTCATCCACAATATGAACTTTTGATGTCCTCTCCAAGAGTTTTTATCAAAACATCGCATTAGCCAAGCCTGTCATCCTTGCACGATTTCAACGATTTAAGTATCAAAATAGAAATTTAAACTCATTTGAAGGGAGCTAACTTATCAATCTCGGACCTAAGCCTGAGCAACAACCCCCACAAACCTATTAAAAATATTAAAAAAAAACATTTTTATCTTTGTAAGTTCACTAACTATCCACCTAACAATTTTTTTGCCTACCAGGAACCATAGCAAAAGGATTCTCAAACAATTTTTAAAAATTCCAAATATTTGACAAAATTATGCAACCATACTAAAAAAACCTAAAACCCAGGATTGAAAAATCAAACCCAGAAAAAAAAACTGAATAGGTTGGTTCAACCCACCATTCAAGCTGATGAAACATTTGTAAACCTAATAATAAAAAAAGGAAACATATCAATCAAAATTCTGTGATAAAATGCCCTTGAAATAAGCTATCCATGCATAGATGACGAATCAAAAATAATTTTTAAAATGCATAACAAAAAAATAATGAATAAACAAAGCAAAAAGTACAGAAAATAATTTGTCTGCATGAACATTGAGGAAATCCAACAAAATAAAACAATTGCACGTAGAACAATGAAATTTTCAAAGCAACAATAAACCCCATTGAAGAAACCTGCAAGAGGAAATTTTACAAAGGAACCTCAAACACTAGTTTCAAAATAAGTTTCAATTACCACTAAAGTCATTCAACAATGAAGGATACCAGAATGACACAGCAATGTCTACGTAAATATAGAATCTAAAAAATAAAATTAAGTACCCATAATAAAATGAGAAATTTTAGAATCAACGATAACATGCAAAAATAACAATAAAAAATGTCAATGATGTCGAAGATAAGAACTACACATAACAAAATTAAAAGAAAAAAAATTGCAACCAAACAAAAATACGGAAAATAGGAAATTGTAGACACAAGACGAAATTCCGTCTTGGAAACTACGACAAAAAAATGGAAATGCAAGTGACTAAATTAACATCACCAATGAAAATATCAAAATATAAAAAAGCAAAATCGGAAAAATAAGAATAAATAAAAACTATTCAAAATAGAATTACAAACAACGGTGAATAAAAATTGGAGCAATAACCCTCTGAAACAATTCAAAACTCCATAATAGATTTGATTACTGAAAAAAAGGAAGAAAAAAAGACTCATATGAAAAGTAACACAAAACATCAAATATAGAAATTTCAATCCAAAATGAATGAAATTTTGAATACACCTAAAGAACAAAACAAATTTAAAATGACTAGAGTTGAACAAACGAAAAATGAAAATGAAAAAATGAAAGTTAGGGAAAACAGAATAAAAAATGGAATATGAAAACAACAGATGTAATTGAAGGAACTAAGAACTGAAAAATAAAAATGAAACTAGTAGATTTTGAGTAATCATTCCGTTGCAACATAACTTGGAAATCAAATTCGTAAAATAAATTTATGGCAGTAATACATTGAGTTCAGTTTTTGAAATCTCCGAAACGATTACATGGTAAACAACAGATGATCTCAATAAGAGACAAATCAAACAGTGTACCATAATAAGTATATTTGAAACATCGAATATGTGACTGAAGTGACACAAACAATCTTTTGGAAAAGTTTTTCAATGTTTACTGTTTAAAGCTGAAATGCTTTTTAGACTATATATATATATATATATATATATATATATATATATATATATTATGTCATCCATAGACAGTTGTTTTGATGTATTACATCTCTTCAGTGTGGTTATAGACTTTATCCCATCCAGTACCGCATATATATATATATATATATATATATATATATATATATAAAATAAAAATCAGGAATACAATTTAATATAATATATTACAACATCCGATATTTGATGGGTTTATTTCAAAAAGTGCACGATACATTCAACATTCAACATTAAGTTAAATTGGAGCAGAGCTTAAAATATGATGAAGTTAAGCAGTAGCTACACAAACATGTTTATATTTTGCCATGTTTGGGATTCTTAGGGATTTGTATTATATATATATATATATATATATATATATATATATATATATATATATATATGAGGATATCCACTTCAATGTTGAGAGATATTTCATTAATGATGGGTTGTCTTCTTTTTATCAAAACAGTTTCTATTATTTGAAGTATTTTCTCAAAGTTTGTATCATATATGATTATCTTATCCGTCAGGAGCTGACAAGTTGATACATATATACATAGAGACAGACAGACAGACAGACAGACAGACAGTCAGGGAGAGACAGAGACAGAGAACACCAGGTACAGTATGTATTTCGGAGGTCAACTTTACGACACTAAAACCAGCTGTGGATAGAGCTTCCAATCATCTTGCTACTGTTTGTCCTTAGCAATTTGATACTCAAAGGGTACAATGCGTGTAGTACAATCACAAATCATCAACTGTATGTGCAGACATCACAGGAGAGATGGTACTTACTATAAATAGAAGGTAGGAACATAAACGTTGTGGCGAATTCATTATTTCATCATATATATATATATGTATATTTATATATGCATGTAGATGCAAGATTATCCGACAGAATGGTGGTAGCAATTTGACAACATAAAAGCAAATTAATAAAGTTTTTCTGCATGGCAAAAATGCTCCTGAATTTGGTTGAATGCAACAAGCTTTCTTAGTCATATCTTCATGAAAGTTGTTGGGATGTAACACTTTTTTTCAAATCTTTCACTTTCTTGTTGTCCAATTACCACCAGACACACATGTACAAACACACACACACACACACACACACACACATATATATATATATATATATAAAATAAAAATTATAAGACAAAACGTTGAAATAACACCAATCAGATCGCAAGTGGCTTGCATGACACACAGTCGTTGATATTTTGCGACTATAAATAAAAAAATGGCTAAAAATGTTGTTCTTTTTCAGCGTTACGATGTTGAATGTTTATATGACAATATATATCTATGTGTGTGTGTGTTTATGCATGTGTCTGTGCTATTTTGTTCGTTCATTTGTGCGTTTGTGTGCACGCATTTGGTTGATGTGAAAGTTCCAAGCTATATTTTTTGCCAGGGGAAATTTTAGAAGTTATTGAAATTCATGGTTATTCATTCTTCATGCAATTCATCCCCAGTAGGGTGCAATTTATACGATTTCAGATGATATAAAAATGGCTTCAATATAAAATTACGGGAAAAAATCTCAATCTACAGTTAAAGTTGTTTTCCATTTCTTTATCGACAAAGGGAAAAAAAGATTTTCGGAATCAGATTGTTACAGGTGATGAAAAATTGATTTATTACGAGAACTCAGAAGGGGGAAATTTGTGGCTAGACCTTAATGAAATATATTAAGAAACGTTTCTCCTCCGTGATTAATTGAATTGAAAGGGAATTTCTATCTCGAATTGCCAGAACGTGAACAAACCTTCGCTTCAACGTTAGAATTTGCAAGTAGCTCGGTTGGATGATTTAAAGTTTTTTGTTTTTCTCCAGTGTTTTTGGTGCATGACAACGCCTACCCCCAGGTTGCAAATGAGATACAGCAAACGATCATGTAGATTGAATGGGAAGTTTTTCAAATGCTGCATATACTTCATACCTATTACCTTCAGACTGTTTCTCTTGTTTCACTTTATTCAACAATCTTCGTCTGATTAGGACTGCCAACAAATTTAAGGTATCAAAAAAATTACCGAAGAATTTAACGAATCAAAATCGGAATCGTTCTTTCATGATGAATACACAATTAAGACGGAAGTTCGCATAATGTTGTCATAGAAAACCAGTTTGAAAATTTAGTGGCAAAATACTGATGCTAAGACTTTATATGAATGAAAGAATTAGTCAGAAATTTTGCCATTAACCTAACAGTTATTTACTAAGCGAAGCTTTATTTTTAGATACAAGCCTACACTTGTAGAGTAGCCAGTGAGGATTGAACTCACTATTCAATTGTAATGATCTTCATGACTAGCTTATGATTCATTATCCCAAGATGATTAACTTACTAAGCATAGATTTATCTAACAGAGTTACCCTAATGAGACACCAAGTGAGAATCTAACTTTTTCTTATTTTTTGGTGAAATGGTCCAGTGGTAAATCTGCTAACTGTCGATTTACGACATTCACTTTGATGAGGTTCACTTGAATCTGTATCGAGAGAGAATCGAATTCACTGCACTAACAATGATATGAAACTAACTTACCCACTATTCTTGAATGTTAGGCACGTTAAACGTGTATATAAGCATGTTCATACTCGTAATGTTTAAATCACATATGCAAATTGTGAAGGTATAGGCTGACGTTTAGGTAATCATCATAGAAAACAGAATTAGCAAAGGGAAATCGAATTCTGACTCTTATTTTGCTTGAGTCTTCAAAGACTTTCCTGTCAAGGAGTTTCATGCCTGCATCATCCATATAGAACCAAAATCATGACGGGATACATTTTTCCCGTTAGACGTTTATCCAAGGCTATATTTGTCCCCAGTGAATATTTCTTATTTCGATTTTACCTCTGAGCAGAAATGAGTATAAAATTAAATATTCCTGTAAGGACAACCCGAATCAACTATGAAAACAGATACTTCATCCCAGGATACAATGGATTCACGTAAGCGAAATGATAATAATACTGTTTGTATCGAACAAGCAAACTTACACGAAGTATACATAAAGCCTAAGTAGCCTTGAGACTCTACAAGTCCATTAGTACAATATGATCCCATTCAAAATATCTCCAGGGACGAGGTTTTCCCCAATGTTGAAATGAAATATAAAATTGAAGCAGTGTTTTTCTTTATACTTTATACACGTTCCCATGGCAATCAGTCATAAATCTATAATTAGATAATTAGATAAAATTAGTGGTGCCTTTCCTCTTCAGTCATATAATGCAAACAAATTTCTGCGTGGGTTTCATACTAGGATGACTTCATTGCCTGCGGTTGAAAAAGTTAGAAAAATCTAATTTACTTCATTTTTCGTGAAACACGTCCCAGAAAACTTCTAAAAGAGATTTGCAGGACGTAAAGATTAATATTATTACGACCAGGAAAGTCATGAATCAACTTTTCCATGCTCTATATCCAAGCCAGATACTATGACAAAATCAATCTTCGCTATCCTAATGGAAAAAAGAGTGAATGAGTGATCACTTGCACCAACCACTCTCCCATGATTACCTCACCTTTCTAATCTATAGCAACAAAAAGCTGTCACCATTGATAGTGATCCTGTCATCTGTACAGATGTCACGAGCTTTTCGAAAGTCCACTTCACGCCACTTTCTGGCTTTTACAAAAATGGAGAAAAAAGAAGAAAAGGTCGGTGATGTTTTTTTTTGCCGCGTGACATTATAGAGGTAGTGCACAGCGTCTTCTATTCTCTCCAACAATCCTGTCTCCTGAACCTCTAATCATCTCAACCACCGACGACTCAATCTAACATATCATCATTACCATTTTGGAGGTCTGGGAACGCTCGAAATTTTCCCCATATGAATTAATGTTCATTGCGTCTTTGCTTTATGCCATTTCATCTCACTGAAAACTTATGTGAGGATGCTTTAATTTCAGATACTGGGAGAAATCTATATTCCTATTAGTTCTAGTTAGAGAGAAGGTTGATAAGTTCGAAGAAATTTGATTCAGAGGATTCCATTTTTTGACAATTCAACGAATGCAGAGATCAATACCCCAGCCACAGTGCCACAAATACTCGAGTGGTTGTGTGAGCGGCGGATCCTTAATTTTCAGCAAGATGGGAGGGACCATTTTTACAAAAAATACATAGAAAAAAAACCAATTTTTCAAACACCAAAAAAAACAAGTGTTATGCGTTCTGAAATTGATTTTTTACATTTAAGACGTATCTTTTAACACTTGACAAAAACGTGTAGTTGTGAAAAATGATAAATCAAAGAGATTTTACTAGAGAACTAAGAAAAAATTGAATGAAATGAAATTGCTCATCGATAATTTGATGGATGTCATCTTATTTATATGAATAGATGAATAATGAAATAATCTTTAACATTAATTTATGATTAATTGGAATCAGGGTGGCACAATTTGAATGCTTTATGTTTTGGGGTTTTTTTTTTAAATCTGTGAGTCCCATATTCAGAATATTTAGATAATGTTTTTCATGTTTTTAAGGTCAGTGTTGCCAATTAAGACGTTTTTTTTAATTTTTTGAATTTGAGAATGACTTTCAGAATCGAAAACTTGAAAAAAAATTACTTCTATATTGGCAACACTGCTTGAGGTCATTTCGGTTTTTTATTTATTTATAAAATTTCTTTAACTAGATATTTAAAATCAATTTAAGTATGTTTTTTTTCAGAAGAGGCCTGGTGTCAGGATTACCTGGACAACCACTTCCTTGATAGACGCCTGCTTATTGCATGAAGTCTTTTCATTGAGAGTTTGGAATCTGTGTTTCCAGAAGTCAAAAACCTCACAATCAATGACACATGCAAACGAATCGCTGACTGTTACAATTTCCGAATTCTTCGGAATGGGAAGAAGGTAGAGAAATTATTTCAGAATCACGCCAAGAAATTTTTCCCAGATGTAGAAGCGTCTCACCAGGGGAGACACCCGCTAAATAAATAAACCGATCAACAAAAAATCCACCCTTTTCACACCCCTACATCTCCGCCTTGAAAGGGCAAAACGTGAAATTATTTATTTATTTGCTTCTGATCTGCAAATTATTTTCGAGACGTATTTCTGAGATTTTTTTATTCCTTTTCCAAATAAACACCAGGAAGACTTTGTTTATTTCTTGCAAAAACATTTCATCCTCCATTTCAGGTATTCAAGTGCTCTATACGGATATTTTTCAAAGCTTACTTATGTCAAAAAGGAAAGTGGGACAAGGAAGATTGCATTACGCCAATCTTCTAAATCTGGGATGGCCTTTGTGTCTAAAAATTGACTTTTGTAATCACAATTCTTTACCTAGGTTCGAACACTGACCTCTGAAATTGTTGTGACATACGCAACTACCCAAATCACAAAGCATGCGTTAAGTGCTCAATATACAATTCTCTTATGGGTCTGTGTCAGATTAAACTACACTTAGAAAATATATGCGCATATACATCCCAAATTCTATATTGTTGGATACATATAAAGAGAGAGAGAGAGAGAGAGAGAGAGAGAGAGAGAGAGAGATTTCAAATCACGTAAAAGAAACGGTAATTTTGGTAATCCAATTTAGTTGGTCAGCACTAAGAAATGACTGAACAGCTGTAAACAAAGCCACGAACTGCGTAAACCAGAATCCACTGCAGTCGTTGCTAAAATACAACATAGTTTATAGCCTCAGTTTTGTTCCCCAATCACGAAAATTACTATGTAATCAATTAAATGACATAGTATTGACGTAAATGCTTCAGAAATCTAATCCTTGATATCAGAGGTCATATGAACAGTTTCCCATAGCTATTTGATTAGGTAATTTGTTTTTAATAATTCAAGTATCCCGAAATTAAGTTGTTCTTTCTTTCAAGTCAACTCATCTCAAGCTGTTTTAATCAAGCATGAAGTCTTAAGATTTCCTATGACGTAATATTCATTATTATGTCATAGTAAGAAGGGAAATTGACTGATGAAATCAGTGTGCTAACTGAGAATGCATTTTCATAAATAATCTCATTATATGCTTGAATATATATATATGTATGTATGTAAGTATATCAAGTGCTTATAGTATGCCTCCCTCACTATGTTTTATATATATACATATATATATATATATGTATGTATATATATATATATATATGTATGTGTGTGTGTGTGTATGTATGTGTGTGTGTATGTATGTGTGTGTGTGAGTGTGTGTTTGTATGTGTATGAATTAACAAATATATGTGTCCATTTCTATACTTATGTACATATATACACGTATGTGTATCAATCGACACACACACATACATACATATAGATATATACAAATAGTTTTACCTAACCTATTCTCATCATTGTTTATACATACAATACATGCATACATACACGTTTGTGTTGTGTATGTATCTGTGTCAGTTGACATATATATGTAAACCTTCACCTATATATGTCATTACTTACATAGACATATTTATGTCATTATTCTTTTTTAATGTATCCCCGTATTTTTCATAGGCGGTGTATAAACGCACTGCTTGACATTACGAAAAGAAGAACACAAAAGATTTTTGTTGTCTAAAAGCTTCTCGTTTCTGATGACTGAGGAATGTTTAATCTGTTGGGAGAGGGCATTCTTTCGAATGTAGGTTTACTTAAGTGCAGGTAAATTTCAACTAAGTAGAAGCCGGTGTACGAGGACCAATTTTAGTTGACCGGTCGCTATATACTAGGGATTGGTCATTAGCAAAAATGAAAACAAGAAAATACCTTTACTGTCCACCTACTTATTGCACAACTCACACACTAACATCTGCATATACAGAAATTATACTCATACATAGGCTCTGTGCCAAAATACATGTCTGTAAACATGTGTACCAATTCATGCAAATATGTTCACACACATACGCAAAGACACACTGACATACATATATATAAATATGGTAGGGAGAGAAAACTAATATATTGATAACTACTTTCTTACTCTGTGTCAATGAATTGCTCCTGGTGTGAACTGGACATCATTTGTTTCCCGTGGACTAATTTGTATCCGATTAATATCGTTACAAGTGACTTCTGATTACCTGTACCGTAACTCTTGTCTTCCACTGTGTTACAATAGACTTGATTTAGCATGACTCACTTCACTGAATAACCTACCCTTAGACACAGTGGACCCCAACAAAACAGAATTGGCAAGAGTGAGAAGTCTTCATTCAATTACGCAACACTACTGACAACTTGGGAGGAAATAGTTATTCTTGGAATAGGTGAAAAGATATCTCTCAATAATTTTATGTGTTCCCAGAGCAACGGAAAATTATTCAAAGGGTTCCCTTGTCCTGGGCGCAATGTTTATATGGTAACGAAGTCAATGGTTTTAAATAATGTGTACTTGGGTAGAAATCCTTAGATATAAATGTTTGGTTAAAAGCCTTCGACAATGTTTTACTCAACATTTTCTGTTTCTGTACTAGTGAATGTAGGCCTTTAACATGTTTGTTGTTCATGACATCCGTTCTGATGTTATTCACAACGAACATGAAGAGAACACAGATACAACGATCCAAATCGAAAATGAAAATCTAAAGAAAGTGAACCATTACATTTACCTAGGACAATGAATCACCATTCAAAGAGAGAGGAAATTAAGCACAGAATAACTCTAGGTTGACCAGCTTTTGGTGGACAAAACTCAACCTTCAAGAACAAGATAACCCCATTAATCTCCAAAAAGAAAGGTTTACAACATAGGACTTTACAAAAAGATTGACATTCAAACTGACAACCATGCAACGTGCATAGGAGAGAATCTTATTCAACATCATATTGAGAGGTCACAAGACAGCCAAGTATATTGTACATAACAGTCAGAGATATCACAAAATTCATTAGAAAACACAAATGGCAATGGACAGGCCATGTTGCAAGAATGGACGTTACAACTCCCAACGAGGATCCCCAGAGATCATCTGCGGAACAGTGGCCAGCAGAAAAATTCAAATGGCGACGCCTATGACAGGGAATGTAGGTCAGCAGAGTCAATTCGATTGAACAAGGAATGGTAGATTCACCATTGATCCATAAGGGAAGAATCTTTGAGCGTCCTCTGTCTGACTGCTTAACACTAAGCATAAGACCCTTACAAGTTATCTCAGGTTTCCCTGGCACCTTAGGGGTTCATCTTGCTGATGGATGCATAAAACAAATCGAAATGAGATACCCGCATATAGACAGATACCCACCGATACAATCCAGAGCAATAGTAGGTCGAGGTCTTTCATGCAAAATTTCACAAATATCTGTATTCACGAACAAAAGAATTAGGCACATTATTTACAAATGTTAGTCATCATCATCCGTGTTTTATTGTTCGTCGTCAGAAAGAGATCTCCCTCTAGATTAGCAAGATGTCTCTATTGTGGGCACTGTAGAGCCATTACTTTGTGAACTTTTTGAGTTTGTCTCTTCATCTTGTATTCTGTAGGCCTCGGTTGTGTATGTGATTTCTGGGGATCCATGTTGTGAGTCGTGATGTCCATCGGTTGTCTACCATTCTCACAACATGACCAGCCCATTGCCATTTGAATTTTCTAATGGATTCTATGGTATCTTGGACTCCTGTTTTCTCCTTATATTTTGTGCTGTCTTGTGATCTCCCCATGCGAGGTTGAGCATGATACTTTCATACACACTCCACATTTTTCAGTTTGCGAGTCAGTCTCTCGGTTAGGTTCTATGTATCTGCTCCATAGGTGACTATCGGGAGAATTCATTGGTTGTATATTTTTTTTAGAACTAATGGGATTTTCTTTTTCTTGAAGGTTGAGTTAGCTCTGCTGTGGGTTTGCCATAATGTCCACCAACTTTTCAAAAGTTCTTTTAAAAAGTATTTCTATGATCAAATGTCTTTTTTTAGGGTTTAATATCGCTAATTAAATGGCATAAAATTAATAGTGAAAAAAGTTTTACAGATAGCGTTTACATTTTTCCGAGAAAAAAACCAGTCTGGAATGACAGATGAAAGAGCCATCAGAAAAATTGAAGTTGATTTTTTAAATCTTTCAAAAATTAAATTGACCTCATGGAATTTTGATTCGGAAAAAATAAGTCACTAAAAATTCAGTGAAACATTCACAGGCATGAATAGTTCCGCAACCCCCCCTCCTACCCTAAATAGCATTCATTTTGAAGGCGACTCGAATTCATTGGTTACAGAAAAGATCAAAATTGCAATTAAATTTTTGGTAGTTACTCATTCATAAATCCAAGGAAGGTAATTTAATTTAAATCATGATGCGTGAAAATAAAAAATAAAAAAAACAGTCATACGACTTGAAGTACGGGATGTACAAGAGGATATTAAATCTAAACCTGTATTAAGGTGGGGTTAGACGTACTTTCCAGAACTTTGGGAACATTCGAAAAATTATTGGTTTCAAACAGCGTTTGGGTCAGTCAGATTCGTTACCTACTGCGCCATGGAGGCTCCCATTACTAACAACTCTTTCGCAGATATTCAATGATTAGGACAGAAAATCATTTTGTTGCATATTCAGTCACATCACATCACAACACCGAAGACTAACACGTTACAGGTGATGCCACAAAATGAGGGAGACGGGCACGAATTTTTTTACTACCTGCTTCCTATGCGCTGGTCCAACTTACTCAGTAAAAAGCAGTCGACCAGTCGAAGGAAGATTGCTTCATTTCTTGTTCGTTCTCTATCTCTGTCTATATGTCTGTCATTTTTCCCTCTCTCCTCCCCCCTTCTCTATCTCTCTCCCAAACATACGCCTCGATTTTTGGCAGCTATTAAAGCAACAAAATTGTTGTACTTCACGAGAGAAGACCAGACAGCTAAATTCAGACAATCACAGTCCAACATGGTCAAGATGTCAAATGCAGGTGATCTTAAAGTGATTAGGGGCTAGCTTTTTGAGTGGTACTTCGAACTTCCGTCAATTTTAGTCCAAACTGAAATTCGAATTCACGGAAACACCCATAAAAGCATCGATATCTCGATATTTGAGGATGCCAAAATTTATCAGACCTCAATTTTTACTTTTGGAGCTCATCAAAGGTCAATTTCACCTATATTATGTTCATCCTCGTGCACAAGTTGCCCCTGTACACAACTTAGTTGCTCCTAGGAGTCTATAAAACATAAAACCAGAAACAAAAGTGGAAACAATGAGAGTGTGTTATATTTTTTGAAACTTTGGTTAGATTTAGTATAAGCTGTATAAGGATATTATAATCTACTTTTTGGAATGCATCGGATACCTTTTACACTATACATACACATACACACACATTTTCATACATAGTCCCAAAGTATCTACGCAAGCCAATTTTCATCTGATTTGTGTTATTTCAACGTGTTGTCTCATAACTATTTATTCTTTTTATGTTCTTGCTACATTTAACATAGTTTTATTTATATTTGTATTTGTAATTTTATTCTTTATTATGGAGTCAATCAGCTGTTTTACCCTAGCTATGTTTCGTGGGTATTATATATATAACAGCGACGAGTAGTTTAGGTAGACAAACAAACACTATTTACGTTGGATTTGGAATAAGACATGAAATGGGACAACTTCAAATTCTGTGCTAGTATTTTCCCGCCTTTCGAATTGTCTTGGTTTGTTTGACCGCTCCGTCCAAGAGCCGAATGCAAACTGTAACGAATTGCCCAAGAGGAAATGTGTTAAAGATTGATGAAAGATAAAGGAACTCGTAAAGTGAGAAGAAAAATAAGGCAGGGGGTGAAATATAATGTCAAACCTACATTTGAGAATGTAAATGTCAAAAGGAAGAGAGAAAAAACAAATTACATAGCTTTAAAGCAAAAATGTGTCTGATCTCATGAAATGCACTCCGGGACCGACGGCAGACCGGTCGTCGTGTAACACAGGGATATGCCCCACTAGTTAAATTTAAAGAAAAAACGGACCCGTATTTACAGCAGGTGTCATGACATGTAAATATAGCAAAAAAGCATGTTAAAATAAGAAAATATTCAGCATTTCCCATCTAAATTCCTTGGAATAAAAGAGGAAACGTTAGGCCAGAAAAAACGCAAATCATTTACAATATATATATATATATATATATGTGTGTGTGTGTGTGTGTGTTAAGGCAACAGTCTCTTATTGATACATTTGATCAAAGACGTATAAGAGAACACATCTCAGGATCTAATGAATATTAATAAAATTGGAACTTGTGAAGCAACGCTTTCAACCACATTTCTGGTCACTATTAAGATCAGAATAAAATGCACCAGATTACAGCATCAGTTAAACATGGAGTAGGGAATATTATGAATGTGGAGTTGTATATATCGAAACGTTGTCAATGTAAAAATATTGGATAAGGTTATGCTACCAAACTCCAAAATTTATATTGGTAGGTCAGTTGTTGTCGCATAGAGAAGATTGAAGTCACTTCAGTAATAATTGTCTGTGAGGATAAATCACTATCCACTGCTGGATGGTATGATGCCCAAATTGATCATTTTGGCTCAGCTTCGACTGACACAATACTACACAAGTAGAGTACCTAGTGAGGGTGGAATTCACTACAGTTGTAATGGAGAATGAAAATGTTTCACTAACAATGACTCCACGATAAGACACCTTAGTATATAGTTTCAGCTGAATACCAATCTTTGCTCAGTCTAACAAAAGGCCACGAATTGGGGCACCAAATGAGATTTACACTACAGTAGTAATGAAGTGCGTGATTAGTTTGCTAACCCTTGTGAGAAGCCCACATTTATTGTCCCAAAGATTCGATGATTGTTATTAAACATCATTCACTCAATTTATTTGCATCTCCTATGTTCATCTCAGTTTGGCACAAGGTCACGTGTGTAGGGATTCAGCTAACTAAATCTGTAATGGTTTCCTCAGTTAGCTTGTTAACTATTACGGCAGGACGCCCTGGTAATTACAAAACTTAGCTTAGTCTGATACAGAGGTACGAGTAGGAGGCACTCATTTCAGTAGTAACGATCTGTAAGATTAATGAGCTATCGGGTTGGTGAGGCACCTGAGTTAAATGTTTCAGAGACTGGCTTATTGATACTATCATTCAATTGACGGTTGTCTTTATCTCTCTGTGACCTGATTGCTGTGAAGACAATATTCAGCTGATTTTTTCCCATATCATTTGTTCTGTCAATTATGCTTGTTATCCAAGTAAAGCAAAACCTCCAGCGCGAGATACAAGAAAAAGTGTTTTTGTTTTTGCTTTTTTTGTTTTTTTTTATATTAACAAATTACACCAAGGAAGTAATTTCTTATCAAAAGTAGTTTTGACTGGGATTATCTCAATAAAATAGCACATTTCTCTTGAAATAATAATCTGTCATAAATTTCATCGTCGCTTGAAATTCACATTTACAATTTTTTGATAAGGTAGAACAAGTGTTTTCCCTACTATCAAAACTAAGATAATTATGAGCAGCAAAAAGGTGCCACCAATACGAGATTACAGCATCAGCTAAACCTAGAGGAGAAAGTATCATGATTGTTAGATTTTATATCTCGAAACGCTGTCAGACAGAAATCAATAAAAAAAACTGAAACGAAAATCAAGGCATGTGTTATTGAATTTACAAATGACATCAGGGAAGTGATTTGTGATGAAACGTTGTTAGTTTTAAAATAAAGCCACAAGTATACAAGTATTGAGTACCCAATGAGGATCGATTCGCGCAGCGTAGTTGCTATCCTAGGCATAACTACGGCATTTAGGTATTCAGTATGCAAATACAATCAACCTTCATGGCAGGTACATATTTAATATTTCTCATAGTATTCCATGGGCGACGCATAGAGATATTTGTCAAGCTTAATTTCTCCTCTGATCATCATTAAATTTGGGAGGGGGAGAAAAAGAACTAATCCTCCAATAGATTTATGATTAAAAAAAAGTACCGATAAGTTTCCAAGTTGGGATGTAAACCATCGGACCAAAGGGTAAATAATTAACTACCAGAACCATTAAAGGATATTTACTGAATCGTTCAATTTCTAGGGCTCTTGAAATATTAGATATGAACTATTGTGCAACTAATGAGGATGGAACTCACTCGCACAACATTTGTCTCCAAGACGTGATAAACATATGTATACTGATATTTACTAAGCTTACTTTATGGAATAAGTACGGAGCTTTCAGTGATGATTGAACAGACAGCAATCACAACGGTCTTCCTGATTAGACAAATATATGTACGGTAATTTGTACACCCCTGCAACTATTTTAGAGAAAGTTAATTTTCTTCTAAATCAAACAGCTGGATTTTATCATTTCTTGTGGAACATTTCACAATCGATGTGGATTTTATCAGTTATTATTCATGGCTGCACTCTACAGTATTCGAACTCTCTTACCAAGAAGAAAATTTGTATGCGTGTAATCACTTTTGGACGTATTTCATATTTTTCTTAATGAGGTTAAAATGCTGCGCTTAGTTTTGTCATAAATAACCCCAGATAATATCCTTGTTTATTGTTCCTCTAGAATTAATAAAGTCGTGCTGTTTGGTTCCGAAGAAAATGAACTTTCTTTTTTCCATACGTGGTATGTATTCGCTGATGGGTAATATATTGATCTTCGCTATTCTAAGCTTAGTCCAATTAGAAAGCAACTAGCGTTCCGCAGTCAGTGAGGATCAAACTCTTTAATGTTGTAATGGTCTGTGAAACTATCTGGCTAAACACTACCCGACGGCAAGGCGCTCCCCACCCGCAGTTTTTTTTCTTTTATCTCAAATACGTAATTTCAACCACGATGCGTTCGCTTGATAAGCGTGTTAGGAGTTATTTATCGCAACAAGTGAATGCGTATCCCGGTTCAGCTAACGCTTATTGCATTTGTTTGGCTAGAAATATCTTTGTACGAAGATTACAGAACAATCAAGTCGAGAACAATATCTTTACGCTCAAAAGTTTCTTTCTCACGAACGTTGAGGACGGATATGGCGCCAGATACAAGCCAACAACGACTTACACATTTATAAAACATGTGTAGATTTGTTAGACGTCTGCCACCCACAGATCCCTACACACACACACATATATACACATTCACCCACGCACACACACATACATACACATTCACCCACGCACACATATATGATATAACGAGGTGAACGTGGTAATCTCATCCTAAACATCCCTCCTATTCACTCCTTGCCAACCCTTTCCAAACAATTACTAACATTTGATATTTCATTCTCATAGCTCTATCATAATTCTGATTCTCTTTTCATTACCTTCTTTCCGATCCTATTTTTACGTCCTTCTATTCATCCGTCCAGATTTTCTTAGTTTCTTTCTATCCAATTTCTCAATTAATTATCACTGCATCTTACCTACGGATATCCACCCATCTTTATTCTTTTGTTTTCCCAATTAGCAAATTCTTCTTTCTTCGTTTTTTCTCTCTTACCTCACCGTAAACTGCAATACTTGATAGCATATAAAATCCACTCTTCCAGGAAAAAACATTTTGAAGAATATACCCTCGGTCTTATACGAGATGCTAAGCTATTCGGTTGGCTGATGTTTATCAAGACTTTATAAACTACCAGTATTTGTTGCCAGACAAATTTCATATTACAGTGATATTATTTGCTCACATGTCATCATCATCATCATCATCATCATCATCATTATCATTATCGTTACTTCGATGATTTGTGCAATTATTATTATCATCATTGGGACACAGATGGCCAAAGGTCTATCCCTGTTCCATCTATGCTGACCGTGACTTTGCTTACCCTCTGCTATGTTTTACTGGCAAACTTTTCTTTATTTTAATTCTTCGTCTTCTGTTCCGGTTGCTATCCGTTGTTATCATTTGATCAACCTTTCGCACGATCCTTCCTTCTCGCTATGTGTCCTGCCCACCTCCATTTTGTCTTTCAATCACTTCAATCATATCTTCGACTGTAAACAATCGTGATGAAAAAAATATACTGGATGAACACAAGACCTGACGTAAAAGAGAACTATGGAAATGAAAACTTCAGAGATGAAATCGAAAGAGCAGAACTAAACAAACTGATCGACAAAAGAACGAGAGGAGAAGAAAGGTAAAACATGGAGAAGATGAAATAAACTTTCAGAAATGGAAAACGTTTGAGGCAAGCTCTATTTGCGGCGCACATTGATCAACAGCAGATGCTTGCATTTAAAGACACGAAAGGTAAAGTTATCATATGTAGAGACATAATGATAAGAATAAGGCAAAAGGATTCTGCAAACCTGCATGTTCCAGAAATGAAAGTATCGTCAACATCAAATGCTTACCCGTAAATACAATAAAATCATTTTTTGATACTCTCAGCTGGATTGGGGGGGAGTATGTCTGTGGGTCTTATACGTCGTGTTATACGGTAATCTCTTCAACACTCATATAGATTCCCACTAACAAAACTTCCTGTTCCTCGTTGTTTGGCACTATTTCTTCATATTGCCAACTTCAGTGCTTCTTTATTATGCTTGTGATATTGATATTCCAGTTTACTTCTACTTATACTTGGCCATTATTTCTCTTTCTGTCGGCTTTTATCATCAACCAAATTATTATTATTATTATTATTATTATTATTATTATTATTATTATTATTATTATTATTATTATTATTATTAGGAATCTCACACCAGTTGCCTGGTGGTAACCGCTGGAGTTTGAGTGACAGCAAGTCTCCTCAAGTCTCCAGCCCTCCTCTCCTACTACTCATAGGTCGCAGTAATTCTGCGATTTACAGTTTCACACCGGTTGCCCAGTAGTTATCGCTGAAGGCTGAGTGACAATAAGTCTCTTCAGGTCTTCAGCTAACGTCTCCTCTCTCTTTCACCTATTATGTCAGGGCAAAAATTCGTTGCAGTATTTATATCGCTAGCACCTTCTTCAGTATCCGTGCAGTTCCCAGTAGTGCTGTGGTCTGTACGGTCTCTATCCTTCCCCTAATCCCGATCTCCTCCAGTCTCACCCTCAGCGTTTTGGGGACTGTTCCTAGTGCACTCACTATGACCGGTACTACCCTGGTTTTCATGTTCCACATCTTCTTTAAGTCTCTTGCTAGGTCCTGGTATTTTTCCCGTTTTTCACTCTCCTTCTTTTTTACTCTATGGTCTGCAGGTGCAGCAACGTCTACTATTTGGCAGGCCTTTCTCTTTTTTTTTTTGTCTACTATTACTAAGTCCGGTCTTCTTGCCTGGATGAGGTGGTCAGTTTGGATGTCAAAGTCCCCGAGTAGTTTGTGGTTGTCATTCTCCAAAACTGCCTCTGGCGATTCAAACAAAGCTGAGCTTACTAAATAACATATAAGGTTAGGTTTTGGGTCTTCCTACTGTAGCAAAATGTTTAGCAGACCTTTCTGTTCATGTAGCCAGTTTTTAATCAGCCTCAGGACCCCATCATTCTTGCCTTGTGCCTGACTTTGCTGAGCATACTAAATAACTACTTTGGAAACTTGTCGATTCTTGCCATAGCGTATCCCAAGTTAATGTCAGGATATCTTTCGGGGAGCGATGTTTAGCAAGCTCTTGACATGAGATAGATCATCCTTGGTTAAGCCACTATAAGGTTACGTTAATGGAATGCTTAATATTTTGTGGTGAATGGTGTTACAAATCTACTAATTCGAGTCATTGTAAGTCTAAATTGTTTGTTATCATAAGAATATAATCGATGATCGAACTGAATTCTCTTTGAGCGATAATTCTATTGATTACACCGAATACGACGTGGATAAAAAGCGATATACACATATATATATATATATGTATATATATATATATATATATATATATATATATATATATATATATATATATATATATATATATATTTCTTTCCTGTTTTTCACCCCTCCCTCTATTTCACCCCTCATTTTATTTCCTCTCGCTCACAATTCACATCCCCAAACTCTCCATAATCTTGTCAAATCATATCTCTCTCTCTCTGTCCTTCTCTCTCTCTCCCTCTCTCTCTCTCCTTCATGCTCTATATACCCTTCTTTCCTCTCCTTTCTCTCTTTCTCTCTTCTTGTCACTAGTTTTCTTTCTGCCTTTCTGTCTAAGGACTACAAGGTCACCATTTTTTTCTCGCAACGATCTGCACCCTCCATTCTTCATTACCTCTTCTATTCCCCACTGTGTACCCTCACTGCCCAGATACCCGTAGATCACGTTAATCGACAAAATGTAGCAAGAACAGTTGGATCCCGATAAAATTGAAACTTTGAAAGTGTGGTTGATGTCAACCTTGAAGTCTTAGACGAGCCAAAACAGATTAACCGTGCCTCCTTCTAAGCGTGTGCTCCGCTCCTGGGGTGTCGCTATAAAACCCCCACTGTAAGTGCTAAGTGGTCATGAAGCACGGATGGCATATTTCAAAAGGAGGGCTCATGCTGGCGTCCTCTTAAACTAGGGTTGATCTGCTTCATTTGGTCACCACATCCATGTTTATCTTGACTGAAGAAGAAATGGTGCAAACAGTTCCACGAGCTTCCTCTACGATTCCCTTCTTCTTTCTTTCTTCCTTCATTTCTTCTCCCTTTTTCTGTCTTTCCTTTTGCGTTCTCCATTTCTTAGGATTATCTCTACTTCCGTTTCCCCCCATTTTCGATCTCTTTCTTTGTCTCTTGTCAATTTGGAGAGGTGCAGGTGGCATAGTGGTTAACTGCATGTAGTATAGAATCGACGAGTTCAGAGTTCAACATTCGACTAGGAAAGTTAACGTTCACTACGCACTAATGTTTTTTGGAAAGGCATGAATCCACGTTTTTTCTCAAGTTATGGACGAATAGCAAGGCGGTTGGATACCTTAATCCCGGTAAAAACCTACGATTGTTAAATCAATGATCAGGTGTCTATGGACCTTTCGGGAAATAGAGACAACATTATAGCCTCATGACACGATGGCAAACTGAGCTCGTCAAATCTGTCCCTATTTCACTTCATTTCCAGATTCAAAGTCATGAGAGTTACATGTGGATGTCACTTATTGGACACATCAACGGTATTTCTTCTTCCATTCGGATGAGGTAATAGTCATTCGCTTCGGGAATAGTCGCAGGCATCTTGTTGATGTTGTCTGATGTGACATCTGACAATAAATGGCTGGATTTACCTGAAGAAAGGGACCCTTTGGGGTTTACTAGCAGTACCAACTAAAGGGGGAATCCTACAATAAGTAACAGGAGAGAGAGAGAGAGAGAGAGAGAGTGGGTAGAGGGGAATGCATATTGGAAGATATTGGAGACTAAAGAGTTTGAAAAACGAAAACACTTGCATTTACCGCCTTTCTAAACTGTGGTGTATAGTTGCTTTCACTGTTTTCTTTAGTGATAACCAGTCAGCTATAGAACTATTATGACTTTGAAACCACGAATTACTACCCGAAAAGAAATTCTAAAAAAGCATTGGATCCCCACGTATTCAAATAGGTTTGAATAGATAATGGAAAAATGAACTTTTCCAGGTGATGCTCATTCAATGCACATATTTATATAGTTACATTTTATGGATATGAGCTGAATAGTTTTCTAGATAGTTCCCACCAGATCAGCAAGGTTAAGCAGAAATGAACCTAACCAGTACTTAGATGAGTGACTGCTTGAAAACTGTAGATGCTGTTAAGTAATCCAAGTCCTGTGTTCCAGACAGAGCAAATCTAAATATGAACCGTCGCAGTAAAATTGCGTTCTGTTGCTGAGTAATCCACAAAGGAACATTTTGCCAAAAAGCAGTTTTGCAAAAACAAACTCAGTAACCCAGAAATATAAAGACGGTTTTAATTTTGTCTATCCTCTTTATTTGTACAACTGTTGTCGCTCTTCAGTGCGTTGTTAAATCTTATTCAACAAAATTATTTCTTTAAACGGAATGCGGAAAACATAAAATCACAAGAATCTCTTTATCTTCGTGTTGTTATTTTCCTAACATTGTTGTACTTTTGTTTGGTCAAACAAAATCTTTAAACGCATAATAAGTGGAATAAAACGGAAGTGTTGATGTTTTGCGAAAAGATTGTTTAGACAGCACACTCGCTCCAAAATAAGATGATTGAAGATCGCGAAATATTTGTGATTTGTTTTCGACAGTGCTGCCGCGTTCAATTAAGACTTGATGAGTAGGTGCCAAGCTTTTGGAAAGATGACTCCTCGAACTGTACTCTCATCTCAAAGTGAGTGACTGGAATTGAAAATTAGTAGATGAAGACAAAATGCGATAATTTTCATTTCTATATTCCTCTCAAATGAAGTTGGTAGCTTTCTTGGCATTTCAGTAGAATAATGTTTCAAAAGATTCCAAAGTTATAATTGATCATTTAAGACGAGCATTTTACCAGAGAAATAAGCAAATTTTATTTGCAAGGAATATTTACAATTGGTAATTGTCGTGTGTTATACGCACTTGTGTATAATACGGTAATTTTATTCTATATCATAAAGAGTTATTAAAGATTTGGATAGAAATATTACGTGACTGAAAGTGATATTACAACGAACGATTACATATATTTCTGATGAATTAATTGCCTCAATTATATATTCGTCTCAAAGAGAATCTATGATGAGATGTGCACAATATATTTCTCGTAAGATGAAAGCTTGAGACTAGATAAGTATATGTGTACATTGATATTTATGAAGCTTACCTTAGACTGGCACAAGGCCACAAGTATATGGCACACAATGAGAATCTAACACACTTCAGCAGTAATGATATGACGAAAAAATTTTCTAATAGCCACTGGACATCGTGAAACCCTGTTTCTGATGATTTGTAAGCTTAGCTTAGTACATCACATGTTCATAAATGTACGCTACCTAGTTGGGGTCGAACTCACTACAGCTGTAATGGTCTATGAGACTCGCTTGCAAAGTGTTGCTCATGGTCGAGGGGTCTCAACACTCAATCTTTCACATGACCACAATTGTGGGCCACTTTCTGGTCTGGTAGACTACGCTGGTAATCACTGCTCCAAAACAAAGAGTCCAAATGAAAGGTGACCGATTTCTGAGATGGTTTGTGCGATTTACCATTGTACTTGAATAACTCTCCGCAATATAATGAGACTCAGACACCGATTCACTTGCTCCCATGTTGTATGATACAGGAGGCAATGATTTTATCTCCATGTCTAGAACGATCTATGGAGAGCGGTTTGTTTTGTTTTTTTTCTGTTGCACTTATGTGTTTTCTACAGGATAGAGGTGCTAGTCAGACGCTCAAAATGGACCACCTTACAGGGATGAAGGGCCTTGACTGATCTGCTATATACACATAACTGAATGGAGAGTAGTGGGTTCATGTCTTTCCTAAGGGCAATGAGGCAATATTTATGCAAAGTGTCCTGAGCAAAGTTTTAGCTCGGTTCGCTGCTACTACTTTCGATGCCGTTACCATTATGCCAACCGAGCCTCCTTTGAAAAGGCCGGCTCTTGAAATTCAATTTAATTTTGCAGGTGATTCCATATCATATTATGTGACTCTGGTAAGTTCAAAAGCCCTTTATAGTTAATTAAAAGTTAAATCTTTCTTTTTGAAAACTAAAAACAGGTTTGTAAATGAAAACACACGACTCCTTTCTTTGTGTGTGTCTCCCTCTCTTGTTCTCTGAGTATTTGTATGTATGCGTTTGTGTCTATGTTTGTGGGTGTGTTTGTGTGTGTTTGAGCCTATTTGTGTGTGTGTGTGTGCTGGAAGCGAGTGTTTTTGTGTATGTGCGTGTTTGTGTGCGTGTTCATATATATATATATATATATATATATATATATATATATATATATATATATATATATATATATATATATATGCGCTTATGCGTATGCAAGTGTTCATAAGTGTATATGTTCCACAATTCCCAAACAATTATAAAAGCACATTCACCAAACATATTCAATACTTCAGATGACTCTCTGCTTGTGTTTTCATCACAACTGTACTTTCTAATTAGGCTTTTTTTCTGTGAGTTATTTTTATTGCTTTTTTTTCTGCCATTCTACAGGAAGTTCTTAAAAGATAAGAATACTGGAATTTAGCCTGGAAAATGATCCCACTGCCGACAATTTTTCTTGTTTTCTCAGGTTTTGGGTGATTGGCATTTTCATGAAATGAAAAGATGCGTCAGTTGCATTCTTCAACTTGCAACTTTAGCGCTAAATTTGCTCTTTTTAGGAACCAGCATATCAAATTTGGGCAACATTTTTGCACCGAACTGCCCGCACACACTTAGTAGTTACCTAATTAGTATATATATAATTATAAATGCGTTATATTACTCTGTCGGATTATTCATATTTTAAACATATATGTGTAAATGAGGGGTGACAGTTTTAGGAACCAAGTATTGCTCGAACCGGATTATCTATGATAGAGAGCGAAACAATGGTGATGATTAGGAAATAAGGAAATGAGCCCTGGGGGGGGGTCAAACCCACACACATGACCTGGGGGGTTACTTACGAAGCCTAGATCTACAGTAACTGATTGAGCCACTGAGACTCTGACGGTGGTCAGAGGTTGAAAAAACGCCCTTTATTCATTCTTCATCATCTCAGACCGCTGCTCGGTTTTGCTCATGTATTCTGTTTGTCTCAGAACGATGGCTACAGACGTATTTCTATATAAGTATTATTGTTCCTATGTTGACAGTATGATTAGTATTCGACGATGTGAATGGAAAAAGTTTAGGAATTAAATTTTGCTTGAACCAAACTATTTATGGTAGTGAGCAAAACAATGGTGATGATACAAAAGTAAAGAAATGAGACCCAGGTGGGATTTGAACCTACACCTATTACCATCGAAGCACCTATGTGGACTAGGTCTGCCCTAGCCACCGGGTTCATTTCTTTATTTCTTTATCATCACCGTTGCTTATATATGTGGGTGGGTGTCTATTTAATCACTTTGTTTTGAGAGTTGAAAACATTACGCAGGAAGGTCAAAATTTTATTGCAATCAACATAATAAGTTTTGTTTTTAGTCATGTTTTGTGGTTTTAGATGCTAAATTTCTTGACAACGATTTCCAATGTTGTTTTTTATTTTCCTATCCTTCCAAAACCTCGTTCAAATTAACTCACATTGCTATGTGCGTTTCCCAACTAGTAAGTTAATTTTGATCCCCCTCCAGCTCAAAATCTTTCATGATCCCTACTATCTTAAGTAATGAAACAGATTTTGTTCAAATACTTATGAGCAGTACTTTTTACATAAACTATGTTTTTTTTATATTTTTAAAGAACAGCCTCATAAGATACGCATCCTGAATATGCCTAGATTACAGCTTTTCTCCAATCAGGCATTGACTCTAAAGACTGTTAAAGGTCCCCTCTGGGATCTGTTGCCAGGATGCTAACGGCAGATGTTTTAATTAAAGTAACTTTTGCAGGTTCTTCTGAGCGAAGTAGTCTTTCTCACACATCCCATAAATGTTCAATGACATTGAAATCTGAGGAGTTCACTGCCGATGGCAACTGTGAAGTCTTCTTCGTGATTCTGAAACCCTTTCCAAATAACTTATGAAGTGTGACAGAACGCATTGTTGCACTGAGAAATGCCAATGTAAACATAGAATACGGTTGCCATGAAGTAGAGTACCTGGTCTTAGGTGTTTAGGAAGGTGGTACACGACAATGTGCTTTTCACATAAATGGTAATACCCAGTGTTTCCCAACAGTTCGTTTGACTGTCGAAGACGATCAATCAAGATTATTTTTTGACTGGATCTTTGTACCAGGGGACAATATATATCTGGGACTCAGTTTGGTTTTTCGGCATACCTGAATTGAAAACTATGAAATGACAATATTCCAGTCACCATCCACTTATACATGAGACTACTTTTGATAGCTTTAAATTCCTTGGCTAGTTGAATGAGTATACTTTTTTAATCATTCTAATGAATCTGCATTTCGTAATGTGTTTGATTTGATTTTCCCAGAGCCCTTTTTTCCTACAGTTCCCCTTTTATCACTTATTCTTTGAAGCAGATACAAAAAAGGCTTTTATCGGATATTTTTCATTCAAAAATATTATAGAGAACTTGTAAGATCCACCATATACAAAGTTATGAATATCAATGGATAGAAACGTGTATCAAGATTACTTGAGTCTTCACGAGGCCAAAACACGCTCAATATATATGATACACCATAATTGCATCTACTCTTACTCTACATACTTGTATGATATACCCATTGCTACTCAAGTGATGTATCTTCAGGAGCAATGCCTAAGTCATATCGCCGATTATTGATAGTGAGTTTGACTTTCACTTTTTGCCTCTTATGACCTTATTCGACAAATTGATGAATATCTGTAAAGGTATAGCAAGAAAGATTGTTACACTCACCATTCGTTATTGTAGAGAAAATTGCTGCGATTATTTCATGATAAAAATACTATTCTTCATAAGATGATGTCAAATAATGATGACAGTCCTGCTTACATTTTAATACAAATTTTTAATAGTCCTTTGAAATATAAGATAAAATAAATACATATTCTCAGTAAATAAAATTGTGGCCTCTCTCTGGTAAAATCCTTAAAAAAAACTTCATAATATCAAGATTTTTTAGAAATGCATTTAGAAATTCCCCGAAACACCATTCCTGCAACATGCATTGAAAAATTGCAACTTTGATTTTCGATGAATATAAAATCAATAAAGACATTTTGTCTTCGTTGACAAATTTTCCATTCCATAAACTCAAATTATGGTCATCATCCCAAATTTTGGCAACAACTCATCGAGTTTAAATCTAGAATGGCGGCACTTAGATAAACTCTATTACACATACTTTGGGATCTTCAATCATCTCATTTTGGATCCAGTAAGCTGTTTAAACAATCTTCCAGCAAAATACTGGTTCCTTCGTTTTATTCCAATCATTATACATTTCATGATTTTTTTTTGCCAGACGAACAAACAACAATGTTAGGAGAATAACAGCATAAACATACCCCAGATTGTATGTTTATTTGCATTTGTTTTTTTGATAATTTTGTTGTATGAGATTTAACAGCACATTCAATAGTGACAACAGTTGTAAAAATAAGGAGGTTAGACGAGATTGAAACTGCCTTTACGATGCTAGATAACTGGGTTTTTGCATAACTGTATTTGTCAAAAAGACTTTAAAGTTCGTGCTGATGATAACAACCTAATGAAAAAAGCATTCAGTATCCTTCCTTGCCGATTCACGTAATTCAATAGCAATTATGCATGTGATCTCTGGGGATCCATTTTGTGAGACACAATACTAATAGGTTGTTTGTCAGTCTTGCAACATGACCAGCCCATTGCTATTTGAGTTTTCTAATGGATTCTATAATGTTTCGGACTGTTTTGCCCAATATATTGTGCTGTCTCATGATCTCTCTATGTGAGGTTAAGCACGATTCTTCCGTATGCACGTTGCGTGCTTCTCAGTTTAAGGATCAGTCTCTTGTTTAGGTTTCATGTCTCAGCTCCATAGATGACTATTAGGGGAATGCATTGGTTGTATTCTTATCTTCTTCGGACTGATGTGATTTTTTTGTTCTTGAGTTGAGCTTTCTCTGTCGGAAGCTGACCATCCTAGAATGATTCTCTGATAAGCCTAATGATGAACAAAATCTGCTTTTCGTAATAAATACCTACCTTTCATGATCCTCTTCCTTGACAATGCACTTAATTTAGTAATGAACATGATTGATTCCTGCATAGACTCGTGATTTTCAAGACTTTCATCTCCTTGACGTAACTTCAAAAATCAATACAGAATTATACGGACAGGAGGTAATCTTTAGCTGAATTCTAAATTGATGTTCCGTGAAGTTCCGATTGCTTTTTGTCCTCAATTAATCAAAATCATACAAAACACTGTCTCTTTAGTTCATGGGTTAACGGCTCCGACCTGAAAAGAGTAGTAAATTAGAATAGTATAGCTTGTATATGAAGCACTACTCTATAAACTGATATGTAACATCTGCTTGTAAACTGTACTGTTTGTTTTGATAATGAATATCAATGTGAGACACAAAAAGCGCTATTACTTTCCGGACAACCTAACACTGAATTATTTTCAAGTCGTGTTCCCAGGAGTATTAGAGCTGAGTGAACGCCGATTGCTGCAGCAGGGGTTTGAACTCAATTCCATTCCCTGATCTGGTAATAGTTTCATGTTTTGCAAAATAAAAGTTTATTTATAGAAGGTTTCTTTCCTTACTTCTTGTTTTTACAAACCTTTATTACAAATTAAGAAAACTTAATTCATTCAGTTTCCTATTTTCCTGCTGGCGAATTTGACTTTTAGGTCATATATAGTTCATTTCCTTTACGCTTCACAACATACATTTTAAAATTCTATAAACCAGGATCTTGAATAATCAAAAAACGTCTACTTTTTCAGAAATCGATGCAGAATTTCCAAGTAAAATTTATTGACTGTATACATCAGACAATCCATGGAATTTCATTAACTTTTCCAAATTTGATCTCAAAGAGAAAACTACACAAAAATGTTTTTCCCAATTTGTTTAAGGGTAAATAACTCCAGAACTTCGATCATTCCAACTGCACAATCATACCCACCAAGACCTAAGCGTATATAAGTATATATGTATGTGTGTTTGGATGGATGGATGAATGTTGGGTGAGGTCAAGGTTAACAATAGGTGAAACAAAATGCTGCAGTATATTAATGGATCCATAAAAAATAAACCCTTATTGGAAAGTTGGGAATAGATACATAGTTCAGTTGAATCTATTTAGTCCCGTAAGGTAGTGAATCTTGAGTGTCAATTTAGCAAACTTGCTTCCAATAAGCCAATAATGTGTCCATTCCCCAAATAATCCATTTAAACCCAATCTTTGCTTGTGGCAATTGTGGGTTTTTAACGAAGCTAGGGTACAAAACAAGCTTGAAGGGCCCTAACTACCCTACTACTAACCATAGCTTGGTGAGAATTGGATTCATTCTTTTCCTAGGAGAATTAGTGCACAGTGAGCACAAGCAGTCTCAGCCGGAGTTTGAACTCAGTTCCATTCTCCGTGCCAGCAATCATTAGCTACTCCGTCCCTCTGGAGTAGCAACGTAGCCACGTGAAAAACAAACACAATCGTCGCCTAAACAATGATCAGGTCATCATTGATCGTTTGCAAAATGGAAACAAAATCTTTGTTTCATGAATTGCGTGATAGCAACTGAGTCTGAGTGCAAAAGCTGCTTTGAGAGAGTTTCATACTTTCAGCTCTTCTGAACTGCCTCTCATTTGTTTGTCCTACCCTCGAAAGTGTCTGTCTCGGCTCAGATTAGAAAAGAAACTGATTACTTTCGTCTAATTTCGTTTCGTAAATTTGAGCCTACTGTTTGAACTGTGCTACCCACACTTTTATTTATTCGGGGGATTTTAATGGATTTTTCTGACTTTTATTTCTATGTTATCCTAAGACTGATCTTATTTCGTTGACTCCCTCTGTTTTCTTTCTTTAGTTGTTTTGTTTTTTGGGGTTTTTTTTTGTTTTGTTTTTTCATTATTTTTGAATTGTGCTTTTAATTTGATCTCACTTAACAGGGAAAGGCAGAGGAGATGGGAGGATTTTAGTGGAATTTAATTTGATAATTGCCTCAGTTATAAAGTTTTCTATTCCTAAAATTTTATCCATTTGTTTATTCAATAAATTCTTTGACGTGAAATTGTTCCCGAGAGAGAGAAAGAAAAATGCAAAAAAAATAAGAAGGAAGGAAACTTCGGAGAAAAGAAAACGAGGGGCGGAAAGAAAATAAAGAAAGAAAAGAAGAAAGAGATCAGACTAAATGAAAAAAAGAAATAAAAGGAACAAAGGAAGAGTAATGTATAACGAAAGAAAAAGGAAAGGTTGGAAATGTTGAAAGGCGAGTAAAAAGAAAGAACTGAAAAAACTAAAACATAATTGAGAAAGAAAGGAAGAAATAAAGAAGCGATAAAACAGAAAAGAAAGAAATAAACGAGGGGACAGAAAAGAATGAATAGAGAAAGAAAGAACAAAACCCTGCAACAAAAAACAAAGAAAGAGAGAAATGATAGGAGAGGGAAGGAAGAAAGAGTAAGAAACAATCGGATAAGAAAAAAAATAATAAGACAGTAAAGAGAGAAACGAAGAAAAGATAGGACGGAAAAGAAAGAAGGGAAAAAACTAACAAAAAAAGAAACGATAGGACAGGAAAGAGAGAAACAAACAATCATATAAAAAGGAAAAAATGATAAAAGAGACAAGAAAGAGAGGAACGGTAGGACAGAAGAGATAGAATGGAAGAAAACATCGGATACTAAAGAAGAAAAATGATAGGACGGAAAAAAAAAGAAAGAAAAATGATTGGACAGAAAAGAAAGAAAGAAAAATGATTGGACAGAAAAGAAAGAAAAATGATAGGACAGAAAAAAAACATTGAACAAAAATTAAAAAAACGATCAGACGAAAAGAAAGAAAGAAACGATATGAGAAAAAAAAGAAAGAAACAATCAGATAAAAAGGAAGAAACAATGGGACAGAAAAGAAGGAACGAAACATAGGAGGAAAAAAGAAAGAAAAAAAAACGATAGGACAGAAGAGAGAGAAAGAAACAATGGGACAGAAAAAAATAAGAAAAATTGAAATACAGAAAGAAAAAACAGAACAAAGGAAAAAATGAAAAACAAAATAAAGCAGTAGGAAAATATCAAGAAAAAATCGAGGAAAAAACAAACAAAACCATTAAAAAAAAGAAGGAAGAAGAAAAATCAAGAAGGAAAGAAAAAATGAAGGAAGATACATGTTCAGAATCAACAAACGTCTTCAATATATTCACTTCTTCGTTCCAATCACCCCCATTTGCAAAGAATTCGCTTCTCCGTCTCCTTCTGCCCCATTCCAATCCCTTCTGCTTAGCTTTACCCTTAGAATCTGCTCCGACATTTTGTTTTCTGCCTCAGTTTAATTCCAATACATTTTTCTTCTTTTCGATATTTATGAAGTTTGCTTTATAACAGCAGAAACCCCAACAAAGGAAGTGTGTTACGGCAGTTTTCCAGTTAAGACTGGCCCTGCCACATAGATGGCCTCCCTTTGTCTTAGTAGATAGTGGAACAGCACTGAAGTGACCTTCCTGGCTTTCAAGTTGAGCATATGGAGATCCTCGAATGTCCAATCGACAAAATCTCTTGGCTACGTTGATGACACTTGCTATCAGTTCAGCAGCTGGAGCAGCCGAGAAGTCATTCTGGAATCTAGAAACCTTAAGGCGACACACTTTCTAATCAGAGTTGTTAATATCCTAGAATGGGTGAAAACTATGGCTTGATAACCAGTTCTACCCTTTTATTCATTCATAAATTCGTGGATTCGTGCTTCTCACAAGGACATAAATGTGAAGTGAATACAAACTTGTTCAGTTTGAACTCAGTTCGCAGATTCCACTTTCAGTGCTGCTAACCGTTTGGCCAGCAAAACCTTTTTCTACTTTCTGGATTTTTTTTATCTGTATGGCCAGTTAACCTCGATATTTACTAGCCCTACATCAGTATAGCAAAAGGTCGATAGGGGAAAAAAAAGGTAGATTGTGTCACACAAACTGCATAAGCTGTAACAGTATTCATGCCTACCAAGAAAATAAGCATTCGAAACCCCATTTAGGCCAGTGTTAACCAAGCGTTCCCAGACTACCACCCTCTATAAGAGCATATATTTTGTCAGACTAAACCTCTGCGTCAAGTCGATCAAGATGATATATTAAACCCTAAAAAAAAACTTAGAGCTTAAATCTTAATATGTTGTAGCTTAGACATAGAGCTTTAAATAAGCTCTATGTTGAATGTAAACTAATGTTCAATTCCATTTGTTTAATTATTTATGTACATCTCGATCATCATCTGACATTGGCATGCTACACATTGTAAGGTTTTTGGAGGAGTTTAGAGGGAAAAAAACGATCTAAAGCCAAATTCATAAATCAACATCTAGCGGTCAGAGGTTATCTTTACTTCCACTAAATTCTTTAGCTGTTTAGCAGTTAAGTTTTCGTTTGCTATTTGCATTAATTTATATATATATGTATATACACACACACACACACACACACACACATATATATGTATATATATATATATATATATATATATATATATATATATATATATATACACACATATATATGTATATATATATATATATATATATATATATATATACACTTTTGTTTTCAATTTGTAAAGCCCGGTTCTAATTGAATACAAAGATCTTAAGACAGTTTTGAGGTTCATGTATCTATTTTGAAAACCGCCGATTTCTTCGTAGTATTCTGTGTCTTTTAACGATAACATCTCTGTTTTAAGTTACATTTACTACTAAATGCAAGGAATCTTTGATGGACACATCTTTTTTTTTCCCCAAACGAACGCTGACTGCTCCTTAGCAGTGCACGGATTCTTTTTTGCTTGGATGACATTTTGTTTTGTTAACGCTCTTTATGGATGACCGGATGCTCGAAAAGGAATGTTCCTCTCAAAGCTTTGATTTTACACTCGAATTCCATTGATAGAAACGTTAGATGAATTACTGATTAACAGTTGTTGCTTTGTTTATACAACCAAAAAGAATTTCAATTAAGTTTTCACGTTGCCTTCTTTTGCAAGCATGCATTGATAACATTAATCTCAGCATTTTATCAGTAACATTTAAGGTTGTAAGATTCTAAACTACTTTGAGATGACTAATCTTTTTTTTTTCCAATAGAATCCTTTGGACCTCTCTCATCATCCAAGAAGAATTAACCAAAAATAAACTGGATGAAGAATTCTCTTATCATCATTTTTCTTTCTTTCTTTGTCTTAGTTTCAGGCTGATGCAAAAGTTTTCAGCATTTTTGTCGAAATATTTATGAGTCTATTATTCAGTTTCTAATAGAATTTTCTGACGTCCCATAACCTTACGTCAACTTTCAGGTATAATCACCGATTAGATTTGATGGATTCTGCGAGGAATATTCCGATATCTTGAACTTGATGGAAGTGCTGACTGAACAAGGCATACTGCATGGGGTCAAACAAATGATAGCCTGAAGGTGATAAGTCTAGAGAATTCACCGTATGTAGAGAAATTCTGCTTTGTAGCTCCATGATAGTTTGTCACGTGACATTTACTTCAGACATCATTGATCAAGGTCAAATGAAAAAAAAAGGCATTGCCACTGGCCACGGCCTCAGTCGTATTTGCCTGGAGTCATCAGATCAAACTATCTCTGAGTCGGTTAGTTCTTTGAAGTTTGTCATTTGTACATCGATTTAGTGACGATGAACACCCGAAATAGCGGCACTCACTTCAGCACTCGGCGGAAGAAAATGTATTCATACTTCAGTGCTAGTCAGGTTTGAACTCGAATCGTCGTCTATTTCAACGCTATTAACCGATTGCCCAGCAGCACTTGTCTTGATTTTTTCGTGAAATATAGTTAGATAGTGAATCATAAGATAAGCATGAGCGTTGCTGGACAAAAATCTTTCAGGATGGGTTTTTCCTAAAAGTAACTCGCTAGGAACCTACTTGAGCTTCCCATTCATAGCCACAGAAAATTTAGTGGTCATCGCTCTGGTTGTTTTTGCTTTTTTTTTCTTTTTTTTCTTTCTATTCCCGACGGATAGACAGACAGGTGGACAAATTATAGTAAAATAGTATTCAGTGTAACTTTTTCTTGTTGGGATCATCAATGATTTAACATGTAAACGTTTTAGGGACTTTCAAACAAAACAGTTATATTAGCACGGCTGTCCAGAAGTGTTGATCAAACACCATCGTTCCTGATCTTCTTTTTGTAGCTGTTTCGTTATTTTCAGGTCCGTTTCATAATTTATGTAGTTTGTTATTTTATGTAAGATATTATCATAATATATTGAATGTTATACTGCAACTCAGTTAATTTTCCGAAAGGACTTACAAAAATGTATCTGACTATGAGGGATTAAAAAGTATAACAGCAGGTATTTATAATTATGACATTTACAATGAATCCATTGTCTCAATTGCAGCACAAATTCGATCTATTGCATCCGATGTACTTATTCAAAAAGTAACACTTTGAATTGGCCCACCGGATGAAAGAGATAGAATTCACGCTGTAATTGTTATTCATTAGCTCTGCGTCAAAGCATAGAGTCTGGAATTAAGGAATTTTGAAAAATCAATGCTTTATATATATATATATATATATATATATATATATATATATACTAAATGTTTTGGAAAGAAATTACTCAACGCGTGTTTCTTTGTCCAACCAATTCTCAAATAATCAACCAAAGTAACTCGATTAAAACAAAAAATAATCTACCAATCTTGACGATTGGTTGGACCAAGAAACTTGTGTTGGGTAATTTCTCTCAATGTTATATGATTGATATGCTGAGCGCTGTTTATTTTAATTTGATGAAAATTATCCAATTCAAAACTTCAACTGTTCTACATTATTTATCAAAATTTTTCATCAAAGTGATTTTTAAAGAAAAGAAAATATTTCATATTAATTATATATATAGATATAGCTATGGATATATAAGATATCGGTACATCAATATGTACATCATATATAGGTATTAATGCATCGTTAGGTATGTCTCTTCATGATTTTATATTCATTGAGATCCTACGTTATCAAGTGAAAAGTCAGGTTGAAATTTGATTTTTAACCACAGGTCAGGCTACAGACCTATTGATTCATCTTCTTAGATAGATAGATAGATAGATAGATAGATAGATAGATAAGCACCATTTGGCCCTCCTGTTTGACACAGTGGATAGTGATGTACGTGCTCAGGATTTCAAACGATTGTTTTCAAAGTGTGAAGATCCTCCATACTTGGAAAATGGCGCAATATGATCTTTTCAACCCCTTTATACCCATATTTGGGCAGGTACAGAGTTGAACTAAGTATAGTCAGCATTTGATGAATATTAATAAAGGAATATGCGTTATATCGAAAGTAACATATTTTGTAGTTATTCAATTTGATTCATTTCCTTGCATGTCCGCCAGACCTTAGGGAAGGGAAGTAAATGAATCAAGACAAGCCGATATGAGTTCATAGAAAAAAAAGGGGTCCTGAAAAGAGAGACCGTGCGTTTCAATAGCCGGATAGATGACAAGGAATTAGAGAAACGAGTCAAACGAACATTCAGATTAATTGAGTGAAAAAATGCCAGAATGTTTTGTGGCAAAAGACGAAGAGGGATGGAAAAAAGAGAATGGAAAAAAGAAATCAAGGAGAAAACACAAAAAAGAGACGGCAACAAAAAATGGACGTAAAAACCAACGAACGCATGAAAGAAAAAAATCATAGAAAAAGAAAAAAAAAAGAAAGAAACAGGAAACGCAGGAAAGTCAAGAAATAAATTGACTCGTTGGTAATTAAACAACTGCAGCGTCAAAAATATTAAAGTCATGTTAGAAAATATTCATCGAAGAATAAAATATAGTCCCAATAAAGTCTATTTATTATATAACAAGCCTTTTCGTTGGAAAAACATCTACGATAGAGTGTAAAAAACATCTACAACATCTGCATTCTGGAGAATGTATTTTGTCATCAATACACCTGTTGAAATCAGACCCAAAAAAAAACAAAAAGAAAAGAAAATGTTCTTACAGGGGAACTTGTGGAGTACTGATGCCAATTCTCTAGTCTGTAGACAAAAGGGTATGACTAGGAGCGCTTGAAGAGACAAACACACAAACATTCGTACATATAAAAAGGGATATCAGCTTTTGTCCCCTTTCATGACTACAGTTGTTCAACAGATACACAGAACACATATCAAAGTTAGCAAAAAGAAAAAAAGAGCAAAGTCTGGAAATGCTGAGAGAAAAAACGGAAAAAGGACAGAGCAAAAACAGTGCGAAATAGGAAGAAATAGAAATGAAATAGATGGGGAAAATGAATGAAGATCAAATAAAAAAGACTTATATATCTTTTCAATGATTATATAATTATCAATTATCAATATCACTACACATATATATTATAGAATATAACATCATTGTATGATTATTAAATGAATGCATAAACTGTACATATCTCTGAAAGAAACGTTCTGCCATGATGTTGCCTCTCTAACTGGTTTCCATATATTATTTGTCATCTATCCCCCCTTAGATCACTGTGTCCCGTTAAGTAGCCGTGGGTGTGCGAAAATACGCACTATGATATCAACCGTTATTACGAGACTTTCTGTTTATCTATCCTCTGATATCACGTGGAGGATCTATTAAACAAATATTTCAGAATTTCACTCCCTCAAGATGTTATACATGATTACAAAACAAATACTCGAAGCATATCCGGGGCATAAGTAAATGCAAGAATTTCCATAGCACATTTAGCTCAAAAATAGATATACTGAATAGAGAATCAAAATGTAAGATATGGATATTGTACAACTTATAAGTATTCTGTGGAATATTTGGGATTGACGTTAGAAAAAGAGTATTTAGGTTCTCTTCAAAGAATCAACTGTTATGGCCAGGTCCTAGTGAGTGTTAATCAGTTAAACGGCGTTCACAGATATGGAAAGACTGCTAAAGATAGATAGATAGATAGATAGATGTTTAGATAGATAGATAGATAGATTGATATGAACAGACTGTGATAGATAGATAGATAGATAGATAGATAGATAGATAGATAAATAGATAGATAAATAAATAGATAGATGTTTAGATAGATAGATAGATAGATATGAACAGACTGAGATAGATAGATAGATAGATAGATAGATAGATAGATAGATAGATAGATAGATATGAACAGACTGTGATAGATAGATAGATAGATAGATGGATAGATAGATAGCTGGAGATATAGATAGAGATGAACAGATACATACATACCAAAATAGATATGTAGGTTCAGATAGATAGAAAGAAAGAAAGAAACATAGAAAAATAGAAATAAAAGCAGCATCAAAATTAACAAATTGAAAAGACAAAGAGAAGGGGGGCAAAAAGATTAGATTAAAACGTCATAATCTGACGCCACAAAGAAAGTCGAGTTTCAAGGATTGCGTTGACTGTTTGTGACAAAATGGTCGACACAGCGGGAGTTTTTTTCATTCTGTCTGGGTTAAAACTGTTCCTTTCTTTGTTTTCGGAACCATTTTTTCACTGTTTTGCAATCCAGGAAAACGAAGGACTTTTAGAAATCTTCTCACTATTTTTGTCCTTATTATTTATTTTCGATACTTTCATGGTATTTTGTTATTATTTAAACATGCCACTTCCAACAGAGGTGGGTAGGTGAGTTTATTTTGTTTTCATTCTTGTATTTTATCGAGTTGGCTGAAATTTTCGGCTTAATTTTTCTTTATTGTTTTGTTTTTTTTAATTCCTTTCTTTTATTATCATTTATCTTTTTATCATTTTTCTTCTGAGGGGTGAGGCTGAGGCAGACGGGAATCTGTCAACAAAGTCTGGACATGTGTTGCGTATCCTTCTACTCGAACGGTTACAAGCTTTTGCAACACATGCTCGGTTGGCACTTCTGACGTCATCAGATCCACAGGGGTTCTTGACAGAAACAAGTGACTCGTCTAAAACGGGTATGCTTGGCAAAATCCATTCCTCCATACAATTGGAATCTTGCATTTTCATCAAATCTTTCGATGTCAGATTATTCTAAACATTTCCTAATTCTTTCACCTCTGAAAACGAAGTTGGAGGTGATATATGTATCCACTGGCGTGTCTCTGCTGTTTGCCCATACAATATCTACGAAAGGTCTCTATGAATTCCAATGACATTTCCTGGAATAGTAAGCTTTGAGATAAGGAAGAATTGGTCATTTTGCTGCGGATCTAGCAATCCTTTTTTTCGTTTGAGACATATTTTTCATCCCTTACATAGATTCATCGATTTATTGATTCACTAGTGTTTGTCCACCCAATATTTCTAATAGTTCTCAATTATTTTCAATGATATTTTGCAAGAACTGATTAAATTTGGGGGCTTATCAAGGGATTTTCGTATTTACCCACCCACACATCATAGCTCTACACGTTTCTCGAGACGATGGTGTTAGCAGAGGTATGCACTCTCTGGTGTTATTTTATTAGGTTGATGCGAAATGTCTCAGTACCATCTTTTACATTATGCTAAGGAAGATTTTAGATGTGTCTATGGATCTTTCTCAATCCTTAATTGTTTGTGCAATCAGTCAACTGTAGGATTTTCCTTATAATCCTGTGAGAAAATTCCGAAGCTTGGGAAAAGAGAACGGACATCGGTCAGTGTATGAGGAGTTCTCTTCTCTTCTTACTAACTGGGAATATGTTTTTTTGATACACGTTGTAAGTCATCAAGTCCAACAGTTGTCTGACATTTTTGCAACATGGCCAGCCCATTACCACTTAGGTTTTGCAATGCATTCAATGATATTTTTGACTCCTGTTTTTCTCCAATACCTGTGCTATCTTGTGATCTCTCTGTGTGCTGAGTACAATTCTCTCCTGTGCACTTTGCATGGTTCTAAATTGAGGGTTTGGCTCTATATTTCAGCTTCATAGATGACTATTGCGAGGATGCATTGACCATATACCTTTCTTCTCAGGAGTAATGGGATTTTCTTGTTCTTGAGTTTTCTTAGATTTTCTTAGCAATAGAATGCATTTATCACAAGAATCCAAAACGAAGAAAATCGAGGCTGAACTCAGGCCAGTTTTCGAGCCTTTTTCTTTAGTCCATCCTTCACTAAATAATTATAGCCATTTCAGCTCGCTGTACTTTTGTTTGCTAGATAAATGGTATTTTTCTAAGTTAAAAGACTCAAACATAAATTAACCCTTGACTCACTGACTAGATCTAAGCCTAACCCAAAGTTATTATCTCGATAAGATAATAACAGCCAAATTGCCAATAATACCTTACAAATATTTCAATCTAATTAGCCAACAAAATAAAGTGAACATCCGTACCTTGCATAAATGAATTACTGTAGTCCACACTTGTATCAAACTGATTATCTAAAAGAAATCGTTTATCTAATATTATTCAAAAAAAGGTCCAAAATGACTATAGATATACCAAAAAGCACTTTCTTGAAATGCCGTTAGTAAATAGTGCCGGGTCGTAAACTCATGCAAACAAGGTTTCTAGCCCAGCAAGAGTATCCGGAAACACATATAGAAACACAGAAACTCAAAGAGAGAAAAATCTGTTGTTAGTTAGTCGGCCACTTGTTAGGCTACGATGATTCAATTTTCATGGCTATAATCATTTAGTGTAATGGAGATTAACAAAAAAGACCCCAGCCTTCAACATCTCACATTAAACGGAATCTACTGGGGAAAAATATCACTATGATTCTGAGGGAATTCTAGCTTGAACGTGGACCAACTGATACTGTGGAACGTTACAGTGAGCAATTGGTTTGTTTGAATGGCGCCATGGGAGAGAAAAAACCTTTTTCTGGACAATGAAAGTCGGCTGTAATTTTGCTGCCTAACAATAACTCATCCTCAGGTTGCAAATGCAATGCAACAAGTAACCATTTTCTTTAACGTTCGCCGAATTCGTCAGACCAATCACTTTGAGACTTTTGTTTCACACCATGCAATCCAAGATTTTAACATCTCGATTTTTTTTTCGAAGAATTCATTGAATCTAAGGAGTAATCGTTCTTGATAGCGTACGCAATTTTACTGAAATTTGCAATATGACCAAAGACATCCAAGGAATTTACCTTGATGATTGGATGATGGTTCAATAGATGTATACAAAAAACGATCTTGTCAAAAAATCTCCATCAACCTAAAAAATATTTATAACTAGGTCACTAGTATGACCATCAAGGAAATAGTTTTGCAGAGTAATTAACTTGTGTAGTCATTCTGATCCTCAGTGAGTGAGTCTTAGCCGTGGCCTTATGGCAAAACAAACTAAGCTTAGTAAATAAGCAATATTATTTATAATTATTGTTATCAGTGCCTGTTGTGTTAGTAAATAGAGGATGAGAGGAAGTCACTCTAAATCCCCAGGACCTTCTCCAGTATCCATGCAGTCGTGACGTGACCTGGATGGTCAGAACCCTTCCTTAAATCTCTGGCTCAACCAATCTCGTCTCTAGTTTGTTCTGTTTTTCCACGGTTCCAAATTATTGTGAGCATGACCCTAACCTCCATGTTTCACAGATTCTTCCATTCCCGTGTGCAGTCTTGATATTTTCTTATATTTCTCGTTATTTTTTCGTTTTCTTTAGTTTTCGCTGAAATTATTAGTTGTACTTGTTGAGTACTTCCAAAGTAATAACCGGTGACTTTAATTGGAGACGAAACGACAGCAAGTCTTCCCAATTCTCTTAGATTTCCATTTCCTCAGAATTTTTTGCAAGGCTCTTCAAGACTGTTCCTAGCACGTCAATAATGATGGGTTCTATAGTTGTATATTTTTTCAGTTCTCTTTCCGGATCCACTTATTCATCCAGTCTTTTGCTCTCTTTCAAACCTCTGTCGCCCGCTGTAAAGGCCATGTTAACAAATATGGCGCCTATTGTCTCTTCATTACAAAAACAGGCGAAAATAATTAATTCCAGTTGGAAATTTCACTTTTGAAGCATGAATAAAAATTCAAATTGATTAAATATTATTTCAATTAAAGAAAGCGAAAGTGTTTATACAGCGTAAAAATTCAATAAACCCCAAATTTTATAAAATATCAATTATGATACCACCGTCTCTTAATCTCCAACGAAAGCCATCAGGTTTTACAAGATTGAAGGGTCAATAACTACAAAAATTAATGTCAAGCCTGATACCACAATCACTACCACTACTACAATAGTTTGTATTCTTTCCTCTCTTCTTTTAATTACAAGCTACTTATATTATAAGCCATGTTATGGTGTATATTTTCCGTCTGTAACATTTATCAACTATTGAATACTAATTATAGAGTTGTTTCCTCTATATATCTATTAATTTATCTATTGCAAATGTGTAAAAATATCCGAGTTCAATCTAGGTGAACATGAAGCGAAAATGCAAAACAATGTTTTCGATAATTTTTGTATACAGTGTAATTGCACAATTATTTAAATACAATTGTCATTTTTTATTGTATGGGTATACTATGAGACTGGTACAAAAATAGTTTTTCACCATCAACTTTAAAGCAGCTTCTCTCAGCTTAGAAAAAGGGTTTAATCGGAATAAGAAGTCTTAGAATCTCCACATTTTTGCCAACCAAAAAACAAGTCCATTTAATTCAGAAGCATGGAATTCTGGGTTCCTTGAACCAATGAGTTCTTCGAAGTCGTTTTGAGCTGCTGCTGCTTGGTTGCTGAAGAACTTCCTGGGATTGGTCGAAATTGTTGATAAAATGGGGTCGGTCATTGTGAGATCTGGGAAGAAAGCTAGGTGAGATAGTTTCGTAGCTTAGTTCGTCCTTTTTCTGCAGGGTCAATCATGCGTTGTCATGGAAAAGAATTTGTGCTTTTCAATTAGCCAACATTAGACGTAAACGTTGCAGTTCTTTGTTCATTCTACCAATTTCCTGGTAATACCTCATTGCTATGATTGTTTAGCTAAGATTCAAGAGGTTAGAGTGGATGATTCCACTTGCCAACCACCAAACAATGACCATAATCTTCTCTTGATGCAGGTTTGGTTTGACTAAGTGTTCTGGTGCTTTACATCAATCCAACCACTGCACAGAACGTCTTCAATTGTTATACAAAACCCATTCTATGTCACAAGTCACTGTAAGATTAAGAAATGTATCGTTTTTTAAGCATGAAAGAAAATCAGAGCAGACTTCATAAAGCATTTCTTTTATTGTTGTTGAGTTTGAGCAGCATCCATTTGTTGATCTTTCTTGCTTTTCCAATTTGGTTCAAATGTCGAACAACATTTTGTTCCTCTGCCATTTTTCGAGTTTTTTTTTGTTTCTCAATGAAATATCGTCACAAAAGAACTTCTACAACCAGCCCCCATCTTCATGGCTCTCGTCCCCGTTTGTTCATTGTTTGATATTGCCAGCAGTTTGCACTGATTCACGTCCAATTTCCATTCTTGATTTGACCAGAATAAATCATGAAAAGAAAACGCTGAGATTAATGAGTAGAGCAAAATTGATGCTTTGAAATAATGCACTCTTTGAAATTAGCATCAGTTTAATTTAACAAAAACCGCGAATATTTTGGCACCAACGTAATAATGATAATACAAGTTAGTTCTGATACCCTCTATTACAATGGCACAGTGTAAGCCCCTCTCTCCCTCTCTCTCCCTCTCTCCCTCTCTCTCTCCCTCTCTCCCTCTCTCTCCCTCTCTCCCCTCTCTCTCTCCCCTCTCTCCCCTCTCTCCCCTCTCTCCCTCTCTCTCTCCCTCTCTCTCCCTCTCTCTCTCTCCCTCTCTCTCCCTCTCTCCCCTCTCTCTCTCCCCTCTCTCCCTCTCTCTCTCCCTCTCTCTCCCTCTCTCCCCTCTCTCTCCCCTCTCTCCCCTATCTCTCTCTCTCTAAGTTCTAAAGATGATGATGAAAGAAAGAAGGAAAAGTCTTGACTGGGGCGAAAGAAAAAAACAAAAGCCTGAACAGTGAAAAAAAAATTAATTTTAACTTTCTCCCTCTCTGACTCAACATATTTGCCTGTCGGTAAAGTGTTGCTCGGCCCAATTCACTCAATAAATAAACTCCCTTAGACTGACGAAAAAGATGTGAGTTTTTCATTTTTCTTGTTGATGGGTAAGATACTTCCGACACTTCAAGGACTGTTACAGTTTGGGTAACGACGGATTAATGACAAAATATATGCTTTGGTGTCACCCAAGTGTTATGCATTGTAAACACAAATGCTGAGATGAGCCGAGACAAGACAAGCGAGGAAGCATAAGACATAACATTCTCCAGGAAAGATGAATTGCCTTGTTATTCATGCACTATTGCCGTCGCTATATTTTACACGGTTAGAACCAAATTGTTGCTTGCATGAGTAACTACTTCCGCAAACTACTATAGGCTCAAAACATATGACGCTGAGAAGATACAGGACCCATTTCAACCAATTCAAAAGAGGGAAGGTTTCCTTTAATTTCATTAAAAACAGACAACAATCAATTCTCGTTTCGTGAAGTCTGAAGTGAAAATCTCTGAGTATTTCTCATAAGTGTTAAAGAGGGATGACTTCCAAAGCGTATACTTCGGCTTCAGTGTTTGAAAAACCATGGTAGAAAAGGCGAATGCAGTACAGATTTTCCTTGCTATTCGATAGCATAACGTACCTACATAAAAATGGAAAGAATGAATTTTCCTAATATAGATAAATGGTACGCAAGAGAGTCTAATGGATGATTACTCCTTCATTGCCTTCAATTCTCACCGTGTACAAAAGCCAGGATTTCGAATGTTGATCTTCAAGATTCTTCATACCTGGATGATTGGTGCTGTGCAATCTCTCCTTCCACCATTTGGCGTTTTGACGGATCAAGCACACAGACACACACACGCACACACACACACACACATATATATATATATATATATATATATATATATATATATATATATATATATATATATATATCGGAGATTCAATCAAAGAAGACAAGGAAACTAGATCTTAACAATGAATTGATCATTCGTATTTGATAAGATGATCTGTACCAGGACTCGAACACCTATCACAGTTATAGTGCCAGACCCACCATTCTATCAGCAATAAGAGAGTTTCTATGTCACTTACAAACCCTGACATAGATTCAACTTGGTATGTGAAGAAATATCTATGAACGAACAAAAGGAGGGGCCATACATCGACCCTGCTACGCTTTTTTACTCGAGAAGACACACTGGGATTGGAAAACATGCAGAAGTGCACACGTGCGGCCCAAAATAGTTAGGTTTTGTTTATTTTCAATTCGTTTGGAATTCTGGGATTGCAACAAAAGCTGAGAAATAATTGGAAAGTTTTTCTCTTTTTGTCAGGTGGGCGGCTGGGTAGTGTTTCTTGTTGTTTTCTTTGCATTTTGATGCACCTTTGGCAAATGTTAGCAAAACTAAGTTTGACAGAAGCATTTATGCAGGGTAATTCGGTGGGAGGAGTAACGACCGACAGTTACATTGGTCTTTTTCGCTTAGTCTATATCTCTCCTATAACCCTGCCTCCCTCTCTTTTCCACTTGCTCCTCTCTCCCTCTCTCTCTCTCTCTCTCTCACACACACACACGCACACACACGCGCGCGCACACACACACACTCTCTCTCTCGCTTTCTCTCTCTCTCTATATATATATACACCTTTTTCAGGTGTTGCTTCATATGTTGATAGTGCTCAATATTTTAAAGTGTAGAAAGAAGTATGTAAATAAATTGTAAAGTTCCGTATGAAAAAGTGGAGTGTTTCAATGAAAACATTTCGTTAGCTAAAAAAGGGGCTATAGCAGTTAATCCATATGGGGAATATTTGGGGCGTTCTCAGACCAAAAAATTACGATGGTATGTTTCGCTGAGTCATTGGAGGTTGGGAGTGGTGGGGAGTATAGGATACAGCGGTGTAGAAGAGAGAGAAAAAGAGAGGGAAAAAGTGTGCGCTGTCTCTTTAACAGCCCGCAGCAAAACCAATGCCGGGCGCTGTTTTCATTTTTCCATCATTTTTAGTAAAACTCATATCCTGTATCCTAGGGACCTCGTTTGAGACAAACAATGCAACTTTCACAGATTTTATCTGAGAAACCAACCAGCGAGTTAGATTTTCTCATTTATAAGATGGGAGTACAACTCTCGTCCGAGGCACTTCATTGATTTCGATCCAGGCTGCGTAAATTGATGGACGTAGAATGCAAATCGGTCAAAGCTTAGTGACAAAAACCAACACTAACAGGTCTGGTTAGTCACTCAATGGAAAATTGAATGCTGTGTTGAGGATGATCAATAAAACATTGGAAAAAGGGTGATCAGTGGATAAGTTACTTCTGTCGCCTGGTGATCACCAGAAAATTCCCCCCAATTTAAAAAAAAAACTGAGATGAATTCCGCCAGACAAACTAAGGGATTTTTAAGAATCAATTTGACACAAACTTACATTGCAAATTGAACTTGCACTAAAGATTTTTTTGGGGGGGGGAACAGTCCTCTAGCACTATTGGCTTGATCTAGACAAATTCAGGAAATACTGGCTCTGCGATGCACATGACAAAGAGATTTGGCGAATCCTTGGGAAGGTCCATGTCCAATGACGGACGATTAAAGACTGATGATGATGATAAGCGTGATAAATACATAGCTAGCCAGGCAGCTGGACCACCTTGAAAACTGAAGAAACCTACGTAGACAGTTTGTGTGAGAATTAGAATTGACGATTCCTCATAAGATGAAATGAAAATAGGTAAAATTTCATGAAAATGCTTTATCTAAAGAATTTCAAGCAAATTATGCAACTACTAGTTGTAATCTTTTCCATCCAACATTTGTCTTTATTTTGAACGATATGAGATTCGTTCGTTGGAGATTTATGTATTGTTTCTGCAGCAATTGTAGGTTTTTACAGGACAGACGCTTCACATTTCTCTTAGAGCCAGCAATGATGGCTGTCAAGCTGGAGTCTTATTCTTTTGCCAGAGCAATATTCTCTTAGATTACAGTGCTAAATGCTTCTAACTGTCCTGCTTCTGACCCATAGCTCAAGGAAAGGGGGATTCATGCCTTTTCTAGTGCGAAGTGAACGTTAGTAGGCTCTGTCGAAAATAGGACTTGGTTCAGCAATTCAGTTTTCCGCGCCAGTAGGCGTTAAGCCACTTAGCACCTCTACTACTACTACTACTATTACTACTACTACTACTACTAATACTACTAGATAGTAAATAAATCCCATGGTGTGGAGAAATCGGATCAGGAAAATGTAGCTCTATAACTGAATTTAATTTCATCAGCTTATTGCTTTCCATGGCAAAATCAGACAGGTGTCGTCCCTGTCAGTCGGGCTCCCAAAGAAACAGGATTTGAGTTCAAATCTTATTTGAAATTACTACTTTATATCCGATTAATTCTGCTCACTGAATTGTCGTGGAAAATAAACGAGTTGATTGCCGACATAAAAAAATGCAGCTTTGAGATGACAGCTAAATTAGTTCAACTAGCGATAAAGATGTTTCATCGTGGAAATTTGGACATATTAAAACTATTAGGTCTACTACTAGGTATAAAAACAACAATGATAAGATGGAAGCTTATCTAAGATTTGTTATATTGAATTGTTCCATCTTAGAATTTCGGTTAACTTAAGTCTATCCCGTCTTCTACGAGGTAAAAGGCATCAATAATAAGATGAAAGATGAACTATTTAGAATTAATAATCAAATTGCGCAATCTTAGAAATTTGATCTAAGATGAAATCTTATTTTTAAGTTGGTGCAAAGATGTGTGATACAGTGTGCATTCAAATGTAGAGTACGAGACGAGAAAAACATGGTTGTGTAAATAAGATAGGAGTAGGTCCCAATTCTCATCAGCACCTTGAATGCATTTTGAATGTGAATTGGGGATATTCTTTGCAGATGACAAAAAAGAGAAAATCATTTTAAAATCAAGACATAAAGAAAGTTTCTAGTATTGGACTCTATTTACGGACTGATGTCTAGTCAGATCCTCAGCCTCTTCATGAAGTTCTTTGTGATTTTTTGCAGCCGTGTGTGCATAAAAATACTTTCACATAGATTCATCTATGTATCACCAAGAAAAGACTTGGTTCCAGAACATTTGAATATCAGATAACTTTATGAGAGAATTGCAGGTGTAGGGGGATTTTTTGCAAGATTATACGACGACAACGACGACGACGACGACGACGAAGAAGAAGAAGAAGAAGAAGAAGAAGAAGAAGAAGAAGAAGAAGAAGAAGAAGAAGATGAAGAAGAAGAAGAAGAAGAAGAAGAAGAACAACAACAACAACAACAACAACAAAGAGGAGAAGGAGGAGAAGAAGAAGAAGGAGGAGGAGGAAGGAGAAGAAGGAGAAAAAGAAGAAGAAGAAGAAGAAGAAGAAGAAGAAGAACTAGAGAGAGGTGGAGTTGGGGAGAAAAACTAAAAAGAAATTATATAAACAAAATAAAAAGAAGGAGAAGAGTTTTCAGAATTACCAGGAGAAAATTTGAAAAAAAATCAAGAACATTTGAAAAAGGAGAATGAAGGTAAATGCAGGGAAGAGGGGGAAAAGGGTATAAAGAAGAGAAACACACGAACGAAAAAGCGATGAACAAACAAATGAAGAAAGAAAAGCTGGATAGTAGTAGCAAAAAAAAGAAAGAAAAGAAACAAGCAGCTGAATACGAAAAGAATGAAATCAACGAATACAAAATGAAAGAAGAGGAGGAAAGAACAACAAAAAATTTAAAATGATGTAAGAAAACAAGGATTGGAAAGAAAGAAAAAAGAAAAGAAAGATAGAAAGAAAAGTGGATTGATGGTTCCAGATAGAAAGAAGCAAAGAAATAGGTGAAATAGGATCAAAACTTGAAAATAAAATAAGAGAAAACAAGAATAAGGAAAAAGAGCAATAAGAAGAAAGAAAGGAAGAAAGAAAAGAAAGTAAGAGGAGAAGGGGTAAAAAGAAATGAAGGAAGAAAGGATGAGAAAGAAAAAGAGAGAAAGAAAGAAGAAAAAGAAAGAAAGGAATAAAATAAGAAAGACATGAAGGGAAAAGATAAGGAAAAAAGATAAAGAAAATATAGTAATCACAAGAAAGAAAGAAAAAAAGAAAGAAAGAAAGATAAAAAGAAAGGAAGAAATGAGGAAAGAAAAACCGAAAAAAAAGAAAAAGAGAGATAAGAGGCAGATAGATGGATAGATTATTTTTAAAAAAACAGAGAAGCGAAAGAAAAAAAAATGAAAAAGAGAAAAGCGAAAGAAATGTAAACATGGAATAAGAGAAACAAACGCACTGTGTTTGTTTTAGGGTGCTGGGATCTAATGAGGTACTTCCTGTTTACATTTGATGCGGGTGCACGGGTATCACTGCGTTTGTGTGAGTACGGTCATAAGATGAGGGGTGAGATTGTTTGCAGTCACGCCTTCGTTCACAGACTGGCCATCAGTGATACAGTAAGAGGTCAAACATGCAGAACCCAACATGTGCACCATCCCCGGGGGATCAGAATATTTGCAAAAGAAAATAAAGAATAATTCATATTGAAGCTAGATGGTAAATTTGGAAAATGATAACAAGTAACGAAAGAAAAAAAGAAAGAGAGAGAAAAAAAATTGAATGGGAATGGAAGAGAAAATGTAAAAAGGTAAAGGAAGAATGGATAACAGAGATGAAAAAAAAAGTGAAAGAAAATCAGAAAGGAAGAAAAATGAATGAATGAATGAATGAATGAGAGGAATAAAAAAAACAAAGAAAGAAGATACTAATGAGAAGAACAAAAAGAAACAATGAGAAAAAGAAACTGATGAAGAAAGCAAAATTAAAGAAGAAATAACTTATGAGAAGAAAAAGAAATGAAGAGAAGAAACTTACGAATACTAATAAGAAGAATGAAAACCAACGAAAAAGAAGAAGAAACTAATGATAAAGAGGGAGAAGACATTTACGAAGAAGAAATTAAGAAGGAAAGGGGGAATTGCGGAGAAGAATAAAAGAGATGAATAACTATCAGAATGAAGCAAAAAAAGCAGAAATTTAGAGCGAAAGAAATTGAAGAATAACAAGAAGATATTGAAAAAGAAGAAGTTGAAATGAAAGAAATGAATAAGGAAAGAAATGTAGTAGAAAAATGCGGCAGCTCGATCAATGAAAAAAATGCATTCTATGCAAAAGATGGAACCCGGAAATGGCAACTTGATTGTTTATTTTATTCAAATATATTTGTTGCTGTTGCGTTGTTTGGTCCCTTTGGGTGTGGTAAGGTTTGGCCGAGATAAGAAGAGGCAGATAAAGAGACTGTTAGGATGGATAATGCTGTGGTTAGCTGATGAGGATCACCCCACAGGAGTGCGGAGGAGAAAGATCTACAGAAGATAAACAAAAATCTGACTTACGATTCAAAATCATAACGCCGGTTCCCTTACATAACAAAACAAACAAACCAAAATTCAAAAACATGGAGAGTGGTCTCAACACCTCTTTTATTTTTATTCTTCCTTTTGTTTCCTCTTATTTCACTCCTTTTTTTTATTCTTACTTTTTACTCTTTCTCTCTCTCTCTCTCTCTCTCTCTCTCTCTGTCTCTCTCTCTCTCTCTCTGCCTCTGTCTCTCTCTCTCTTACTTTTTCGCTCGTCTTTCTTCCCTTTGTCAAACTCCAAAAGTGACTTCAATTTTCAACCGTTACAAGATTAAGAATAACAAAAACAATCCTCACGAAAATAAGGGGTGTAAAACCATAAGTAATATTCAGATTCCCCTAGCAAAATTTTAACTTTCGGTCAACTGATTGCCAAAAAATTGGGCTAAATTGACAAATCTCGGAAATGGTGGTAAATTTATCAGACAGATAATCATCAGATAATTTCATTCTAATAAATAAATGAATTATTAAATTGGAATAAAAATAAAAGGGGAGTATGAACCTATGGCAGCAAGTCTTGCCTTTTCCCTTCCTATCTCTCCTTCTTTCTCTCAATGATCAAAGATATTTTCTTTCCGGTCTAACTTTTTTATTTCAACTTTACATATATTAGCTGATTATCCGCCTAAACGGGCAGAGTAAATTACTGTCAAAAAATGAATCAATAAAATAGATAGTCATTCTTCTTCTCACTTTCACCCCTCTCTATGAACGATACAAAAGTATCCATCGTCAGCAAGATAGGGTATTTCTAATCAAAAGTCTTGCTCTCAATGAAAGATACGAAGTCCCCACGCATCTAGTTAATATAGCTGAAAATGTGGGGACAAAAACGTGCAAACAAAATCCCTGCAAACATTTCGGGGGTCAAAATATTATTTGCTAACCACCTTTCCCGAGGTCACATTGGTACACACAAAAATTTCATGGAGTCAAGCTGTGTTATTCTTGCAGCAGACCATCACAGATGGATTGAGGGACGAACGGTTCTTTGGCGAATTATAAGAGGATACTGAACACCAAACGTTGAAGTTACAACTACTTCAGACAAAGAATGAAAAGAAATAGACGTAGAAAAATTGTCTTGTACCAATTATCTAAGTAGTGAAAGCTTGCATGCAGAGTCAGCATGTGAAATCCTTGTTTTAACATGCGATCAAAAGCTGACCACAGACAACTAATACATAGCTACTTCAACCACTATAAACACATTCAATAAATGTAGCTTAGTCTTGTAGGGATAGAAAGATTGGGTTGCTCCAATCTTTCAAGCAACAGGAGTTGCCTGTTTTGAAAATCACCATTGTTTTTGTTATTCTTTCACCTCTTATCGAACACTGACCCCTGATACCGTTAAGAAATGCGTCAGTTAACAGACTCGACTCTCAGATAATTAATAGGCTTTGGCAGACCTTATAATACACGACATGAAAATGTATCAGGTTTACTTCAGTTTCTTTGGGGCCTTTTCTTTCAAGTTCGACTTGTCAAAAAGATCGCAGTCTTCGGAGAGCTTACCGGGAGGAAAAGCGTTTTTTCTTATTCAGTGGTACAACTCCAAGGTGTCATTCATCAATGATGTCAGGTGGGCAATGTAAGGCGTGTACATTTCTATTCCTGCAAACGATAATGCGTTAGTAGATTCCTGATGTTAGCTTTTAATTAGGTATTTCTTAGGTATTTTGTTTTGATATCTAAATGGCGAAAGTATTTTCTTCAAATTTTAGAGTAAACATTTTCACCATTGTTATTTATTACTAGTTTCACCCTTATTACTGTTGCTTTTTAGATTAAACATTTTCATTACTATTCTATTTTTAGTTTTACACCATCTTGTTCTTGTTGTATTTTACATGAAGTATTTCCACTATTGTTATTATTATTTATAGAGGGTCTTATTATAGAAATAATTCAATTATTTGTAAGAGCGTGATTATCAGTGCTCAGGAATTAAGATAAGTGTCACTGACAGAATCGACTTATTATATGTACAGTATAGATATAATTTTACGATACATATCATTGTAAAATTTACATTATATATCATCATCAGTCTTTTATCGTCTGTCGTTGGATCTTCGCCAGGATTTGCCAGAACTCCCTATCATGGACGTCGCCGAGCCAATACTCTCTGAACTAGATCGTCTCGCCATCTTATATTCTGCTGGTTGTGAATTGTGACGTCAATCGGTTGTCATTCTTGCAACATAACCAGCCCATTGCCATTTGAGTTTTGTCCTGGACTCATGATTTATCCATATTTGGGCTGTCTTGTAATCTCACCATGTGATGTTGAGTCTCTTGGTTAGGTTCCATGTTTCTGGTCCAAAGGCAACTATCAGGAGGATGCATTGGTTATAAACCCTTTTTTAGGACTAATGGGATATGAATGTGTGGTAAAAAAAATTTTACAATAGAAATGCATCAAAAATTAAGAAGAAATGGATTGTCAGTGGTCAGGAATTAAGGCAAGCATTATTTAGAGAATAGGGCGATTATATGTATCATATGAATAAAATGCATTGAACATTAGAAAATAAGGGGATTGTCAACGATCGAGAATTAATTCAAAATAGAATAGGGCTATTGTATGTATACGTCCAGAATGTATCATTACAGTTCTTCGATTCTCAGCACTTTTCCAAGTTTGTTGATAAGCAAAACCAAATTAGTTTAATTGGAACTGAATTTCCGTTTTTCCCCAAAGACAAACGTTGCATATGGACTAAATATTTTTCTTCCGGTATTGGGCGTTCCCAAGATATTTTTTCCGTCAGTTTTATAACAGTGAGAGAACTGTATTAGACCATCTGCTTTTGCGATCTTGTAAGCTCGAAGGGTCAGGACGCAAATGAGGAAGGGTGGCTGAGTCACTCACCCCGAACTGCGCACGCAGAGACTGTGACGAAGCGTTGCATGTTATTTCTGTTAATTTCAGTAATTATACCCGAGGGTGCGAGCAGGTATAGCGTTAGTGGTCGGGCGTCGGGCAATTAGCTAAAAAGCCCTGGGCCTGACCAAAGTGATTAGAGGGTGAAATTCGTTAACATCACTTTGCTTTAGTGAGGAGGTACCTAATCCTTATACTAAATACAATATCATGGCCCCCATTTATGCTACGTATATGCTCTCATCCATTTCATATATATACATATATATATATATATATATATATATATATATATATATATATATATATATATATATATATATATATATATATATATACATGTGTGTGTGTGTGTGTGTGTGTGTGTGAAAGAGAGAGAGAGTATGTGATCTGGAAAGTTTTGCAGTAAAGATGTTGCTGAATTTCTTCCAATTTTATTCATGTCGAAAGTTTTTCAGTTTTAAAGCTCTTAAGATGTTACTACGGAATAACCAACTTAAGATCTCACATACAGATTTTTTTTATTTTTGTTCATTCGTTAACTTCATTGTATGTCATGTGAGTCAATTATACACTCATAACTGTCACTAATGATAATAACCACAGCAGCAGCAACAACAACAACAATAATAATATATAAGAGTTCGTGTTTGGTAAGCACCTGTGTATATAGCAGTCTTTATGGTTGTGTTTCAAATATGAGTTAAGCACCTCCTCACTAAAGCAAAGCAGTTTTAACGAATGTCATCCACTAATCACTTGTGTCAGATGCAAGATTTTATAGCTTATTGCTTGACGCCCAGCCCCAAAAGGTCTACACGCTTTTACAGGGTGCATGTTGCCCATATAAGGATCGCTGCTTAACATTATTTCCACATTTTACCTTTTTTTCGGAAAGCAAATTTTTAAAAATTCCTGATGAAAGTCTCTTGTGTTTATTTTGGTTATTAGGAGTGAAACTAACTTCATTGGTCAATGGTTTTGTTAGTTAAGTCTCTGTTCGCAAATTATCGCTGAAGAATGAGGCTGAGAGCCAAGATAAGAGGGTATGCGTGGGAGGATAGAATGCTGAGAGAAAAATGGGGTTATTTATATGGGCAATAGTGTCAAAGTGATGACGTAACAGCTCCTTAACCACGCCAGCTCTGGTTTCAAACAAAACATCATTTCGTTAAAACAATAGCAATGACTGCATTGTCGATTACATCACTACTTTCATGCTTTTGAGATGAGCAAAAATCAATTAATAGAAGAAAAAACCATTATAAATCTAATCACTTGGACTTATTTCCTCTTCTTGATGATATATTTAAAAGCTAGCAAATAATTCTTTTATAATAATTTCCAACAATCTTTATTCTTCTCCAAAAAGATCATTGCAATAAAATTGACAAGTTCGGTGTTTTTATCGATAAATCCCGCTTTGTTCTCAAAAGTCAGGGGACACAGCAACTGTTAAGGACTGAAAATTCTCAGATGAATTATATAACACCTCTCTTCACATTACTGAAAAATATTACCCTTTTAGCATCTTTCTCTCCAAACGTCATTTCATACGAAACAATGTCTCATAATGAAAGTGACTAGAAGTCAACAATGACCTCGTTGTGACCCTTGCCGTAGTGCACCATAGCAGGTGTATATGTCACGATGTATGAGATGCTACATGCTGGCCTCCAAATGCATCTCTGTATTTCTTCCTCGCCTTTTGTTGAACAGTGATCACTAAAAAGAGTCTGATTTTTCAAAAACTGAACGAATTCGGCTGGACACAAACTAAGGGATCAGTATAGATTTACATTGTAAATTGTGCCCTCCCTCTAACAACCTTTTAACCGTTTTGGTTGACATCTTTTAATAGAAACATAGCATTTTCACCAATCGATGACTAATAATATTGAGATTTATCATGTATGAAGTAAGAATGGTGCTTTTTAGTTGCTAGGTAATTGTGGTGGTTTATCCGTACTTGAAAAAGCATGTCAGCAAAGTATTTTTCAGAACCAGGTTTATTCATGACGGGGCTATTTATGTACAGATCGGCACTAATTTTATTTGGTAATTCAGCTTTAATAATTCAAGTTCTTAATTTTAACTTTTCTCCATTGTTATGTTTCAATGACATCTTTAGTGGAACGGTAATGTTAAATATATATGTTTTCCTTTTCTGATTTTCTAACCGCCTTTTCATTTACTTTCTTTAAAATTCTTTGATATTGTAATGACTTTTATGCTTTCGTTAAGTTTGATAGACTTCTAAGTTCTACGACGAAGACTTTTACTTTTATTTCAATTAATTCTGTTAAATTAAATCAATTAAATGAAATTTCCTTTGAATTTCACTTATATTCATTCGAATATCTTCGAACACAGAAAACAACTTGATTTCCGTATTAATCCGTATTAAATCTAGTAAGTTAAATTTGTTTTCAAACTTATCGCTGATCGGCAGAAAAAACAGAATTTGCGAATAAACTAATAGATATCTGCTAAAACAGGAATATTTTTAATTTCAGTGATAAATTGAAAAAAGATGAATGCATATTACTGAAATTCGAAGGGTTTATGGTTTAATTGATTTTCTAATGTTAGGTGAAAGATAAGGTTTCATTTTTGAGTAAATCTTCTCAGGCAAATCATTGAAATGCTTGTCCAATGGTTACTTGGGCCACTATTTTTTGTTTGTTTGTTCTTTTAATAATACTAAGAAAAGATGCTTTTAACTATTTAAATTACATTGTTCGAAAGAACTGATGGTCTTAGTTCTTTAGACTTGATATTCATATTTACTATCACAGGAGGGAAATTACTATGTTATCAACTTAAAAAGTGACACAAATAACCACATTTTCGCCAAAAAGAAAAAAATAATTGGAAAGATTACATTTGTATTGTGCCAAAATATACAATATGAAATTTTAATTGTTCTTTCAGGATTCTCTTAAAGCTACATTTTCTAAATTCATTTTTCAAACTTTCATATCATCCCAAGCTAGTATAGATTAGAGTTTTATTTGATTTTTTCTGTATTTTATTTTATTTGTGATAAGTATTAGGGGTATTTTGATGATTTTCTAGTATTTATTGAGTCTTTTTCTGTTTATAGAGTTAAAAAAATTATCAGTTCTAATTTTTTCCACTTCCTTAGGAAATAAATCCTCCTCAGCTTTTTTGAAAATGTAGGAAACATAACGAATGTTCAGTGAAAAAAAGGATCACTGTTGTTATTTCATTCCCATAAAAGCACTGAGTACATTTCCTAGTCACAACTAAAAGGACAATAAAAACTTCTGTGATTAGCTTGCAAATTGTTACCTTTTCTAAAAAGCAAAATCTTTCTAGTCTACAATCGTCCTTGAGAAAAACACATCTGTTTTATTGTGTCCACCTTTCATATTTTGTGAATGAACAAGTTAACATCATTTCTATGGTTAAAATTCATTTCTTGACATCTATTCGACATCATCTTACTTCCTCATGTGTCAGCAATCATATTAGGTGGAAACAATCGACCACGTGACCGAGTTGGTATTCTAGTAGCAATGTTTGTATAGTTGTGATCTATATCATTAACTTGTCACCATTTTGTTTTTAGGTTGTTGTTGTTGTTGTTGTTGTTGTTGTTGTTGTTGTTGTTGTTGTTGTTGTTGTTGTTGTTGTTGTTGTTATTGTTGTTGTTGTTGTTGTTGTTGTTGTTTATTATTATTATTATTATTATTATTATTATTATTATTATTATTATTATTATTATTATTATTATTTCAGAAGGCTATTGTTTGTAAAAGTATTTTTTCATTATTATTGCAGGGAAAATCCTGAAGATGAGAGAAAGAGGCAAAAATCCATCTATTGATTTATCACTGCCCATTCATACCTATGATATTTTTCTCATATCAACATGAGTAGCTAGTCGAGTTTCTTTAATTCAATACTCATATCACCGCCTATTCATATCTACAATATGTTGATAATATCTAAATAGAAAGCTAAATCCTGTTTATATCTACATATCTCTATTCACTTATCCCTGACGAACTTAGGTAAATTATAAATCTATCTTTTCCTGAACTGTGTCTCCTCAGACATCTTAAGGAAAATGTTTCACTCATTGTCAACTTTAGAAGGGGCAAATAAACACACATACACACACACATACATACACACATACATACATACATACATACATACATACATACATACATACATACATACATACATACGAGATGAGTATATATATATATATATATATGTATATATATATATATATAGAGAGAGAGAGAGGGAGAAGATTAAATGCTTTCATATGGAGTATACTGAAGAATGTACCTGATGTGTTTATTTTAATGTTTACTGTGAATGTCGAATTGTTATTATTTCCATTATTTTATTCTATTCCTATGTTTTTCCGTCGTCTTGGAAACACCTTAAAATTTTCTGTTCTTCCAATTGGCCTATTATGTTTAACGCCCATTATATGGTACCATATTCAGACCATCCAATCCAATTGCATTGAAAGGAGAAGTCTTACAAAAGTCTTCCCACCAAGATGGCATCAATTTAAGAACAGAAATGTTTAGTAGGGATTTGATTCTAGGACTCTTTTTCCTTCTTTTCTTTATTTGTTCCATTTCCCTCATTCTCCCTCTTTTTTCAAATTTCTTTCTTTGTTTATTTATCTCTTCCTTTCTTTCTTTCCCAGTCCCTCTTCTTCAAATCTAAAGCTACATGAAAAGAATACAAAGAAGAAAACGGAGCAGAAATATCAATGGTAATGATTCAGAAATCATTATTCGTAAAGTCATTATAAGATATATTTCAAATATTTTTGATAGTTATTTTAATGATAATATTGATAATAATGGTTATTCTAAGAGTTATATCTCTTTATGTTCCTTTCATTATTACCACATTTCAGCCGACCCATTTTGTGGCCTTCTTCAGATGAAAAATCTGAAAAAATAGGTAGCTAACAGAAAATAATTCGTGGCTTATATATCAACTGGCTCGTACCCCTCAAGCAAGCTACACTAATGGTACTACTTGGGACTCTGACATAGATATGCTCGTATTAAATAGCTTTTGTAGTATGGCTGACATTCTTCATGGTTGATGATGATAATAAGTGACCGAACAGGTCAACTGCCTCTTACAGCACATAGAAACGAACACCCTCCTAGAACTCAACAACCTAATTTACGCTGGGGCAAAAATGGTAGCACAAAGCTTCACAACACAAGATAGGAACCTGAGCAATGATAGGGAAGGGAAACCCAACTGGGAGATAAGGTTACAAAGGCAGATCTCCCAACTACAGAGAGATGAAGTACTACTTAGAAATACACCACACACAGACAGACCACGAGTAAGACTTTATAACAAATACAAAGTAACGCAAAAGGGCATCGCAACTGTAGTCGAAGAGTTACACCAGAAAAGACTAGCCAAAGAGGCAAGACTAAAAAGATACAGACTAAGAACGGCCCAATACACACAAAACCGCACATTCCAAAACAATGAGAAAAAGTTTTACCAAGATTTAAATGGGGAAAGAAGGCAGGACATGAAACCTGATGCCACAGAGGCCAAGAACTATTGGAATAGCATATGGGGGCACCCAAAAAGACACAACGTAACACCGCAATGGTTAGGAAACATGAGAAAAGAACTAGAAGATATAGACAAGGGGGAACCAATAATACTGAATGAAAACACATTGAAACATACTCTTAGGAAAGTAGCCAACTGGAAAGCACCGGGGCCCGACGGGATCCATGGGTATTGGTTCAAAAAATTCACCACGTTACACGGCAGACTCACTCACTTACTCCAAAATTGTCTAAATGAAGGCAAAGCACCAGAATGGATGACTAAAGGCAGAACCACCCTCATCCTAAAAGACCCGGGAAAGGGGAACATAGCAAGCAACTATAGACCAATCACGTGCCTACCACTTATGTGGAAAATCCTGACCGGGCAAATAGCGGAGAGAATATACATGTCAATGGATAGAAGGGGACTACTACCAGAAGAACAGAAAGGGTGTAGGATAGGAACCAAAGGGGCAAACGATTTACTCTACATAGACCAGATGATCTTAAAAGAAGTAAGGAAAAGGAGAAAGAATATCGCAATGGGATGGATAGATTACAAAAAAGCATACGATATGATTCCACATAGCTGGATACTCGAATGCCTTAGAATGTTCAAAATTAGCGAACCGGTGGTTAAATTCATTGGTAATTCGATGGAAGACTGGAAAGTAGATTTGACAGCCGGAGGGGACAAACTAGCCGAGGTAGGGATAAAAAGGGGAATCTTCCAAGGAGACTCATTGTCCCCTCTATTATTTGTTCTAACAATGATACCGCTTAACAGAATCCTGAAAAACAGCAAAGGATACCACTTCTCTAAAACAAAGGGAAAGGTCAACCACTTAATGTACATGGACGATATTAAATTGTTTGCAAAAAACAGGGGAGAGCTTGAGACTCTGTTCAACGAAGTAAGGGAATATAGTGAGGACATAGGAATGGAGTTTGGGATAGAAAAATGTGCAATCATGGTGATGCACAAAGGAAGGCTTTCAATGACTGAGGGAATTGAACTTCCGGACAACAACAAGATTAGGGCATTGACTGCACAAGACCGATACAAGTACCTAGGTGTCCTTGAATGTGACACGATAAAACGGGAAGAGATGAAGGAGAAAATTAAGAGAGAATACCTCAGAAGGATAAGGAAAATATTAGAAACCAAATTAAATAGCAGAAATCTAATAAAAGGAATGAACACCTGGGCTGTGTCAGTAGTTAGGTATACAGGACCATTTCTAGGATGGACAAAGGAAGAGCTCCAATCAATGGATAGGCGAACAAGGAAACTTATGACGATGCATAAAGCATTGCACCCTAGGGATGATACAGATAGACTATACGTTAAGAGAAAAGAAGGTGGTAGGGGGCTCATCAGCATAGAAGATTGTGTCCAGAGAGCTAAAGTAGTCCTAGATAGATATGTGCAAACAAATAGTGAAGAAATCATAAAGAGCGCGAGGGATAGTGCAACAAACAATAAAGTAGAAAACAATGGAACAGTACAGCAAACTAGAAAAGAAAAGTGGGAAGGGAAAAAATTGTACGGCGAGTTTAAAAGACAGATAAAAGAAATAGCAGACGAGAAATCATGGACGTGGTTACGAAAGGGAAACCTTAAGAGAGAAACAGAATCGCTCATCATGGCAGCCCAAAACAAAAGCATAAGGACTAACTACATAAAAGCAAAAATCGACAGAACACAGACAAACAGCAAATGCCGCATGTGCGGTGAAAGAGATGAGACAGTAAACCACATAACTAGTGAATGTAGTCAGCTCGCCCAGAAGGAGTATAAGCATAGACACGATAGAGTAGCAACGATGATACACTGGGAACTAAGTAAACAAATGGGATTCAACCATGGGGAAAATTGGTATCAGCACAAGCCAGAGGCAGTTTTGGAGAATGACAACCACAAACTACTGTGGGACTTTGACATCCAAACTGACCACCTCATCCAGGCAAGAAGGCCGGACTTAGTAATAGTAGACAAAAAAAGGAAGGCCTGCCAAATAGTAGACGTTGCTGTACCTGCAGACCATAGAGTAAAAAAGAAGGAGGGTGAAAAAAGGGAAAAATACCAGGACCTAGCAAGGGAGTTAAGGAAAATGTGGAACATGAAAACCAGGGTAGTACCGGTCATAGTGGGCGCACTAGGAACTGTCCCCAAAACGCTGAGGGAGAGACTGGAGGAGATCGGGATTAGGGGAAGGATAGAGACCGTACAGACCACAGCGCTACTTGGAACTGCACGGATACTGAGGAAGGTGCTAGAGATATAAGGACTGCAACGAATAGTAGCTCTGTCATGATATGCGAAAGAGGGAGGAGACGTTAGCTGAAGACCTGAGGAGACTTATTGTCACTCAGCCTTCAGCGATAACCACTGGGCAACCGGTGTGAAACTGTAAATCGTAGAATTACTGCGACCTATAAGTAGTAGGAGAGGAGGGCTGGAGACTTGAGGAGACTTGCTGTCACTCAAACTCCAGCGGTTACCACCAGGCAACTGGTGTGAGATTCCAAATAATAATAATAATAATAATAATAATAATAATAATGGGATTCAAACATACGGAAAAGTGGTACCAGCACAAACCAGAGGCAACCCTGGAGAATGGAAACCACAAATTACTCTAGTACTCTGACATCCAAACCGACTACCTCATCCAGGCAAGATGACCGGACTTGGTAATCGTAGATAAGAAGAAGAAAACCTGCCAGATAATAGACGTGGCTGTGCCTGCAGATAATAGAGTAAAAAGGAAGGAGAGTGAAAAACTGGGGAAAATACCAAGATCTAGCAAGAGAACTGAAGGAGAGAACTGAACATGAAAGTCAGGGTAGTACCAGTAATAGTAAGCGCACTGGGAACTGCCCCAAAGACACTGAGGACGAGACTGGAGGAGCTCGGGATAAAAGGAAAGATTGAGAATGTACAGACCACAGCACTGCTAGGAACTGCACGGATACTGAGGAAAGTGCTAAAAATACAAGGACTGCAACACTAAATGTTAGCAGTGGCCTAAGAGAGGAAGGAAAAACGAAAGCAAAGATGTGAACCACAGCACTGACATGACAAGCGAGGGAAAGAAGAGATATTGGCTGAAGACCTGAGGAGACTTATTATCACTCAGCTGAATAAGAAGAAGAAAAAAAGAAGAGAAAAGAAAGAAAGAAAGAATGATAAAGGGGAAAAATATTTACGAAGAAGAATTTCATGAGTAGGAGAGGAGATATTGAAGAAAAGAATAAGTATCAGGATGAGACAAAAAGGAAAGAAATGATAGAGAAAGAAAGTGAAGAATAACAAGAACTGATGAGCAAGAAGAAGAAGGTACAGCTTCAGCAGAAAGGGGGAAGACGAACAAGAATGAAGCATTGACAGTGAATAAAACAGATTTGTTTCCTGTTCGTGTTTTTAGTTAGCAATTTTCTATCACTTGTTAATTTCATTTCGTCACTTTTCCTGTTCGGGTCATTTCTTTGTTTGCATTTAATCCTTGCTCTCCTATTTGAAAAACACGGTGTAAATAAGTCCGACTTGTTTGTATAAGACGCAAATTATTTCCTCACTTGTAAAACAAACCAATAAATGAAACTTTTTTTTTTAATCATAAAAAGGAAAAAATGAAACAAGTTTTCAAAAAGTGTACATTCAAAAATATATTCAACAATGATAAAAGTTTTTTTTTTTCCTTTCAATTACTGCCTTTGCTTATAAGCGTGAAAGATTTAGCGTTTATAAATGTGTTTTTTTCGGCATTTTAATTACCATTAAGTCAACATGACATGACACGGTCTGTCTCCTCTCCACTTGTGGTGAGTTTAGTGTTTTCTGGCAGGGTATGGGGTGTTGGAGGCGGTGCAAGTAGCGATTAATGGTATGGGCAGTGGAATCGGCGAGCCGAATTCAGTTTGCACTATTGTTCATGAGAGAGGTATGAATCCATCTCATTCGTCTGAAGATATCTTGCCAATATTAATCCACATCAAATACGTCAATTAAAGATTTGAAAAGTGAGAGAGAAACATATATGGTTGGATAATAAGAGCAATATGTGTAAAGAAATTGAACTTTCAAAACCGTGCACCAATGAGACGTGTGGGTGAACTTGGCCTTTTCGGAAAGAAAAGTACATTGATCTACGTGGATTAGTTTTTGAGCAATACATGTCAAGGTGAGCGTGTGCGTAGAGTGTTGAACAATGGAAGACCTTGAAGAGCAATGCGTTTGTGTGAAATTCAGTTTCAAATTAGAAAAAACGTTGGAGACTTTTCTAACGCTGCAGCAGGCATACAGGGAAGATTGTTTGAGCCGTACACAATGCCTTGAATGGTGCCAGCGTTTCAAGTCCGAAAGGACATCCACCAAAGACGATGCCAAATCTGGATTATGATCACAAAAGTGTATGCTGCGATTTGTGGAAATCGTCACCTGACTGTCCCGTGAAGTTTCTGTAAAAGTTCCGGCTACGTGAGAGAAAAACTGTTGATGCATTATGTTGCCGCAAAATTTGTGCTATGTCGGCTGACAGATGGCGAGGCACAATTCTCATCTCCCAGTCACCCTATTCTTCTGATTTCCCCCCTTCTGACGTTTTTTACCCAAAACTGGAATCCATTCAGAAAATTTCAACCGATAGAATAGATAGAAAGGAATTTGCCACAAGATCTTCCCATTATCCCTCAAACCAACTTCCAGAAAAAACTCCAGCAGTGGCAAATGCTAAGAACGGTGTAACGACAGTGTAAGGGATTATTTTGAAAGGTCTCTAAGAAAAGCAATAAGTTTGATTCGGAAATAGGTTCTTTCTGGTTTCACCTCATGTAGTTCCAGTGGCAGAATCGGTAACCTCAGCCATCAGCAGCAGTCAGCAATAGCATCCTGGACGAACGTTGAGCGCAGGAAGTTGTAGCTGTGTCTGCCACACTTCTGTTGACTTGAGAGACCTCTGTTATAAGAGCGGTGTCACACGACTGGGGATTCTTGTCAACCAAGGTTCCATGATAGACATCATCCAGATATTCATTAAGCTTAGCATAAACTTTCCCTGGGCGGCGATAAAATGTGGGGCACTCTGTAGGGATCCAACTCACTTCACTGGCTTGCAGTCTGATATTATCGTCCTAAACGATGCTCTGCCGTAGAGGTTCTCTTTCATCTCAATAAGAATAAATAGCTGCATTCACGGATTAGTAGTGTCTTTGCTGAGCGGTAAAACTCCTGGTTTCCTTTGTGTGTATGCCTGCTTGTTTTACTTGTTCATTGCTGTACAGTTCGCACCTTACTCTTCATTCTGTTCTCATCAAAACTCTTCGTACATGTGACGTCCATTAGTATGACTTGCAACGGTGTGGTTGGCTCAGAATGATCACAGAACGACGGGTTATCTGGTACGGGGTTGGGCAATGGGAAACTAGTTAGCCAATTAAGGAAAGCAGAGAATCAAAGCTGACTTGATGCTATTCTCGTAAGCCTGTGCTCCTTATAGTTAAATAACTTGGCGTCAGTTTTTCAGGCATGGACTTTTTGCTTTCTTTCTTTTGTTTATTTCTGTGGACTTGTGAAGCTTTGTCTCTTTTGGGGGGTTCCAACAACAAGTAGGATCTAGGTAAAATCTGTATCTTTTCTGCCATGGTGATCTTATCTTAGATGGACTGCAGTTAATGGGTTCAAACTTCCATGGAATTTTGCTTATACAGATGGAGAGGATTCATTGCTTTCTCAAGGGCATTTGTGCAAAGTGGACGCAAGCAGCCTTGGCTGAAACTCGAACTCAATTTGCCGATTCCGTTTTCTTTCGCAGTAACCGTTACGCTATTCCTCCCATTATTTAACCACAAGAGTATTTTGAAGATTTTATTCCATAAGTTGCATACATCTTTAGGAAGGAAACTCTTGAACTGTGAATTGCTGCTGAGTCATGTACAATTCTAACTTGGATTAAATTGCGAAATCTTCTATCTTCTTTATTTGCATGTGTTTGTTTTTGTGTTTTCCGGAGCTCCTGGCCATTCTGTTTTGGCTACAGACTTGAAAATTGGCATCAGTATTCAACTAGACACTTTCTAAAGATTTCCTCGTTTTTTCTTTATTTTTGGAGAAAAAGTCTCTTTTGACCTTTGGAAGCTCATTTTGGTAGGTTGATAATGAAATCTAGATTCTGGAGAATCTAGATGCTTTTAGATGTTCGTTTACACTATTTTAGATGTTTTCTAGTTGAAAATGTCAGGGATGTCATAAATAGAATTTATTCGGACTATATTTATTCTTACATAACTTGAAAATTTTGACGCTATGGTTCTTCAATTATTTACTGTGATGTCGTGTAGTTCAATGTTCATTTTCCAAGCTTAAACTTAGTTACATTGATTTGTACAGCAATACCATAGCCGTACTTTATGAGAACCTGCACGAATAGAAACTGCACTATTCAAAGTATTCCCATATCTCTTTCGTTCGAGCTTAAATATTTACTTACTCTGAAAATCACCGTGGCACCATTTCACAATTTGTAACACCCTTAAGGATAATAATTGAAAGAGTTTTTTTCACGAATTAATGATATTCATTTTGTTTTTACTGTTGCAAAACTCAAACAATTTTAATAAAAATTGTCCTTTCGTAGAGGCATTCATTTTGAGCAACCTTCCGGCGCTGAAGAATGCAAGATACAGTTTTGGGGGAAAACTTTTACTTCAAATTTGAAGTAACGTAATGCACGCAAAAACCGTAGAAGTGAATTATGCCAAACCTCCAATGTACACTTGATTTGACCCAGCAATTTTTTTTTCTGAAAAAGAACGAGGTGTTTCCAATTAATGAACATGTAAAAAGAGTTTTATTGATGGAAATGAGAAAGATTTCGAAAGTTAGACATAATTGTTTTTTTTCATCGATAAACTACGCTAGTCCTCGTGACACAGTTGGTTGTCTTAGTTTGTAATCGAGAGATTGGTGGTAAGGGTCATCTTTTGAACTCCTTTTTTTAAACAATAGTAGATGTAATTGAGGACACCGTATGTACATATAAATATATAAGAAAACAGGACCATTAAAAAAAATGGTTACCTGCACAATCTGTTGATATAATTATAGAAAAAACACGGAACAAGAATATTTCAACATAAAATGGATGAAACAATATCAATACAGTGACACAAAATAGCTATTTTTAATGGCATGTATCCACATGTATCCAACTTAAGTTTGTAAATTAGGATTGTTCAGTTTCGCCACAGCATTCATATCTTTCCGTTTATTTCATGTGGAAATATTCTTGATCAGTGTTGAGCATCCGTAGCCACCAAAGATTTTTTTATGAGTGTGTGTGTGTGTGTCTGTATTTGTGTGTTTGTTTGTGTGATCCAGCGCTCCTGATCATACTGTTTTGTCAACAGACTTTTTTTTATTTTTGGAAAAAAAGCTTGATGCCTTATTTTGACAGGTTTTCAATAACATCTAGATTCTCCAAAGAGGTATTTTATTAATACCATTCAGATTCTCTGGAAAGATATTTCTCGATATCTCTTATTCCTATTTTGAAAGTTTTCCAGTGGATAACGCCAGTGTTGTCATAAACAGAATTTTCTTCCGACCATATTCATTCTTTTTTTTTTACTTTAGCACTACGGTTGTTTAATTATAGGCTGTGGTTGTGTGTTCTTTACGTTTTTACAATTGTATCAACATATTGGTAATAATCAATATGTATAATGAAAAATCATTATTTCCCGTTAATTAATACAAAGCTATGGAGATATTATGGTATACATAAGTTTCCCTGGTTATCTTGTAAAAAATTTACAAATGGCATAAAGCGACGAAACTATTACCATTGATTTATAAGGGAAATTCTTTAGTGTTTCCATATGCAAGAAATGATGATGATTGCATGTTAAGGTGAGTCTTGGGTGATTGAGCTGGTGCTGCTAAGTGCAGGAGACTGGGGAGTTGGATAGAGAGAGGGAGATGTGTGTTGACCCCATAACGGCTTACTACAACACAAAGACAACGTTATAGTAGCTTTCCGTCTTTTCTCGTAAAGGCAAAATGTGGCACAAGACTAACATTCAGAAATCGGGATGAATCTTTTTCTCTTTGTTTCTCAGTTTATAATCAACTCCTATGTTTGAAAGTAAATTTTCTTGATGTTTGTAATTGGGTTTTTACCTATTTTTTCTTATTCATAGCAATACTGTTCTTAATCGTATGAGGAACAGCGTGAATGAAAACAGCGAAACAACATATTTCTGTTCATATCGGAAAAAACATGATTGAATATCAGCTATATAGCGACATACCAAGAATACAAGAAGTCATCACCTGTTCGGTAACAATGTTAGTGATGTCCAAATAAAAGCCACATCAATACATAACCATTTATAATCACTTAAAAACTGAAGAAACCTATGATGGCAGTTTTTTTACAGCTTTTATTGGCGGTTTCTAAGAGAATATTGTTTAATTTTCAGTTAGGTTTAGAATTCCGTGTCCTTGAAGGCTTTGGCATTTGTGGTAATGAGTTTGTTTTTTTTAATTTGCCGTTACGAAGTCTGATCTGTACCTCTTTTGCGAAAGAAAAACGAACAATTCATGGGTCACATTGTAACATGTGATTAAAATGGACTCTGGATAACAATTAAGGGCGTTCCACACACACAGGTGAAACACTTCCTTTGACCAAACCTGCATCAAAAATTTATTATGGTCACTATTTGGTGGTCGGTAAACCAAATCATCCGCTACAACTCCTTGAATCCTGACGCAACTATCATAGCGAAAAGGTATTACTTGAAAATTCGATAAATCCACCGAGAACAGCAAACTTTACATCCAATATTGGTGAATCGAAAAAGACCAATCCTTCTCAATGTTCATACCTGACAGCATGTCCCGCAGAATTTGAACGAAATAAGCTACGATTATGATTTCGACGGCCATACAGTACACAGCTTCACAAAATGAGGCCTAACAACCAAGCAACTGCTCAAAACGCCTTCGAAGAATTCATCAGTTCCAGGACCCCAGAATTTTATGCTTCCAGAATAAATGGACATTTCTTGAGCTTAATCTTGCCAATCTAGAGTGATTCTTATTTCTTTTTCTTTTGAGAATTATATGAGGATTCATAGTCTTAACTCTTATTCAAAGCTGGAATACACTGTTTTAAATTTTACGGAGAAAAACCACAATTATTCTTGCACCAATCTAATACCTACGTATATATTCTATCGGACGTTAACCTCATTTGTGTTGATAGACAGTAACATGCAGTTACATATATAGGAGGTGCTACCTAAAAGTTTGTGGAACTTGGACAAGTGTGCACTTGAACCGAATCTAGCACTGCCTTTTGCCGCTCTATTCTTGTGAAGTACTCTGTGGGATCGCTGCATATATGGCCAAGAAGACTCGAAGATTGACGGTAAAACTAAGTGCTAGGGTATGTAATTTTTTCAGTCAAATAACAGAACTTTCAGCTAGCACCTGCTATATCTTTCAATGATCGCTATATAACAAAACAGATGAAATCAAAGTAAGTACGTGATATGATGTATATTCTCAAGCAAATGTGAATAACCAGGTATAGGTTACAATAGAAATATGGGTATATTTTTAGCAAATATGAATTGCCAGTTATAGGTCACTAGAGAAATATGTGTATATCTTTAGCAAATATGTATACACATTTAATTGAATTTTCTAAGATGTGCATTTCTGTACACAATACATTTCTAAGAATGAGAGCCTTGTATCTTTATTGAGGGAACCACGCCTTGACATTTTTTTGTTCTCACATATGTTTACCCACAAATCTAGAAATATTCAGAGTCATTTTTTGTGACGTAATTGCCTCTCATGATTCCAGAGAAAAAAGTCCTTTATTTTTCAGACATCTCGGCTATCAGCTTACAAATAGAAACGATGTTTGTGTGTCTCTCAGTGGAGTATGTGATTGCAGATTTGGTTGGATCTTGTAAGGCGTCATAGAAATCAAAAGATGACAAACCTTTCTAGAAGAGATTTAATCCATCAACCCGCACATGAAATCGTGTACCAAGATAACTTTTTTGAGTTGTTTTAGGATGCATTGAAAGGCATCGAATTTCTGTTTCTTCTAGAAAGATGATCGTAGCCCTCAGACTCACAAATCTAACAAAGTGTAAATACTTCTTTTATTATTTATCTTATCAGATGAAGCATTGTCAGCTATCATTATCATCATAATTCTTCTTCTTCTTCTTCTTCTTCTTCTTCTTCTTCTTCTTCTTCTTCTTCTTCTTCTTCTTCTTCTTCTTGCTTTTGATGTCCAGTAGTATCAATTGCACCACGAGTTTGGGCTAGAAACTTAGGGCAGGCAACGATCTTATGACTTGGTAGACACTGACAGTTTTTTGGTAGTTTTTTTTCATCTCATTTCATTGTATATACACATAAAAGGGGGTCAAAACAGGAGGCTACACAAGAAACAGTACACAGTTGCTTAAAAGACAAGATAGTTGCATGGACAGAGCTTTGCAAAGGAGATGGGCGGTGCCTGCGAAGACAACTTTTCTGTATCTTAGAGATGCTTGGGTTTCCCGGTGGTAGAAGTATATTTTTTTTACTTGGACTTGAAAACTGGACTCTTGTATTGGTATTCAATATCTAACTATCCCAGCCAAGAAGCACGCAACAGAAGTTCTTGTTGTCTTTTGATTGTAAATATCGGTATTGATGGGAACTGGCCATGGTAAGCGTTATAATCTCAAAAGCCTTTCACTGTAGGATTTCTTCCTCAATGCTTTCTCAACGAAGGGATCCTTGGAAGAAAGTTGACACAAATTCTAAAAAGTCTCTTTCGAACGACATTCAGAAAATCTTCTCAATAAATGTTCATCAAGCTCAACTTCCAAAAACAAGACGATCCCAGTAATCCCAAAAAGAAGAGAATACAATCAATACATCCTCCCGATAGTCACTTATGGAGCTGAAACATGGAACCTAACCAAGTGACAGACCCTCAAACTGAGGCGTATGCAGTCTGCACATGAGAGAATCATGCCCAACCTCACATGGAGAGATCACATGACAGCACAGTATATCAGGAAGAAAACGGGAGTTAGAGACATCATAGAATCTATTAGGAAACTCAAATGGCAATGGACTGATCATGCTGCGAAAATGACAGACAACTGATGGTCATCACGACTCACAACATGGATTCCAAGAGGCCACATGCAAAACTAAGGTTGACATGAAGAGATGAACTAGACAAATTCAGAAAATACTGGCTCTGCAACGCCCATGATAGAGAAATGTGGCAGATCCTGGGGAAGGTCTATGTCCAACGACGGACGTTAAAAAACTGATGATGATGAAACATGCATAATTTGTTATTTCTGCCAGTAGAGTATATACGAAGTTTAGTTTAATCTTGCCTTAGGCATAATAGCACTAAAAAAGCAACGTTGTAAAACTGTTGCATCAAATTTACAATTTAGTTTACCTCGAAAATCTGCTTTTGAAATCACGTTTGTTTCTTAACTGTGCTTCAGTGCCTTTAAGAAAACATGTAACTACCTCAGCTAGTAAACACATCAATAGCTATGATGAACTACTGCAGTCCCTCTTTATCCGCGTGGGATATGTTCCAAGATCCCCAGCGGATGTCTGAGACTGTGGATGATATTGAACCTTTTATATTCTATGTTTTCCCTATATATAAACACTTACGATAAAGCTTGATTTAAAGATTGGACACAATAAGGGATAAAAAAAAGTTATTATTACTAAAAAAATAGAACAATTATAACAATATACGTAAATAAAAGTTATCTCACTGGGAGAAGATTCGTTAGTAATGGTGACAATGGTAACTTCGGCATAAGACTGTTTTTTTTTCCTTAATAGGTCGAGAGCTTTCACCTTTTCACCTATATGGAGCAGATCGTTAAACCGCACATAAAGGAAGGGCTACTGTACTGGTCTTTCTGGTGAAGAGGCTAGATATTTATTGTCCTCTTGGGCTGTAACTGATGTTTATTGTCAAATGAAAGAACTTTATACATATCATTGAATTTTGCTGAAGACACGTTTCGATGCTATACATTCTTTCACACAAAACCATGAGTTTGCCAAGTCTCGTACTAAATCAAAACTGAAATCAACACTTTGAAGGTAGCTTACAAGGATGAACTTGAACCAGTCCCGCTTACATCGACTTAACGGCTAGATGAACAAACGTCACTATGAGACGAGCCGGGTGATTCTGAACAGACGCAATTAAATAAGTAATTAGGCATATGGTGCACTATATTAGATAAAAGATTGCAGCTGTCATTCTTTCACGCCTGAAGTGACAAGAATCTGGGATATTTTATAGACAGACATACGGTCAACACATGTTTTGATTGTAAGGGTTCTCAGATCTCAGTTATTTACTAAGCTTAACATAGTAATTAATAAGACTAGGGTTTTTTCGTTTGTTCTTTTTTGCTACCCCCCCCCCAAGAAAAGCTAACGTCCATTAGTTTAAAGTACAAAAGACTAGAAAAAAATGGATTGAGTTGCATTTTCTGTTTTCCACCCAAAGCACCCCAAATGCTGGGTCCTTTTTTTGTTAGTCAACCCCTATACCCACTCCCGGAAAACGAAAAACCATAACCCTTGGTGGTGGGGAGTGGATAAACGAAATAGACTCAATATATCAATTACCACTGGTTATGGAAATTTGCACTGCCCTATATATTACGTATCATATTAGAAATATCAAAATTTAATTCATAGATTAACATCAGTTTCATGATATTATATGTTCGGTATGATCATAAAATATTTCTGTTATATCAACATTATATGTTAATATGTTATATCAAATACAATTTTATATGAATTATACATAGCTTTATAGACTATAAATAATCAGTAGTATACATTAGACTTAGTTTTATAGAATGCTAATTATAGATTGATCTCCATAACCTATTTATTTGAAAATGAGTCAAAAAATATTGATTCCATCCGTTCGAACATAAGCAAGAAAATGCAGAGCATGTTTCAATATTTGTAAGTACAGTGCAACTGCAAAAGTATTTGGATACTGCCGTCATTTATCAATTGTATGCGTAAACTAGTACTGAATATATTAGATATACTTTTATCTAATATATCAGTATATTATTTATTTATCTATTTATTTATTTTTCTTCTCACTTTCTTTAGTCATCGACCCCTTCAGCTGTTAGACAGGAAACGTCGAGATAGCGCGAAGGTAAGATGGCGGCTGAGCGTCAATCTGACGCCACTGACGTTTCATTTTTGCATACGTAGCAGCTTCCCATTCGATGGTACGATCGCGCGTGCGCACTCGTGCCTGTGGTCTTATTTACTTATCTGTCCTTGAAAATCATTTGCTTTTTATACCAATTTATCCCTCACTTAAAATACACCGTCCGACACTCATAAAAATATTCGTTTATTCATGTACATATATACACATAGGCACCCTATACATATATATATATATATATATATATATATATATATATATATATATATATATATATATATATATATACATATATATATATATATATATATGAATATGTATATATATATATATATATATATATGAATATGTATATATATATATATATATATATATATGAATATGTATATATATATATATATATATATATATATATATATATATATATATGAATATGTATATGTGTGTGTGTGTGTTTCTATAAACTGCTCTCTTTTGAACTTTTTCCTTGCCGCCAGAAGCGATAAAAATGCCATCATACTTCTCGAAGGGACTTAGTGCAAAACACTCACTAGGTTATACTGTTATTAGCTCAGTAAATTGGAGAACCAATATTTCACTATGAAAGTCGTGGTGATGACGCTAGAGAACACTTGGCTTATGATATTATTACCATCATCATCATCTTATCATTCAAGTATTGGAATAAGAATCGAATTAACAGCACCATCTTTGAGACTAGCTTGCTAACCATTGATGAACTCCCTGATAATGATTAATGACGATTGGGGGAATGGAGGAAGGTGAGCAATATAAGTGCATTCCTAGATCCCTGCTTTGCTCATTTTCATTTATTCATTCATGCGATTTAGGACTCCTCGATACACTACGGAACCAACACTGGTGCCGGACGGAATTTAGTTCCCCCTCCCAATGTCTTTATAATTATCACAATCTGTTGGACACAAACTGTCCATTTTACAGATACGCACACACATACACACGTATATATATATATATATATATATATATATATATATATATATATATATATATATATATATATATATATATATATATATATATATATATATATATATATATATTAGCTGGGGTAAGCAGGATTGCCCAGGGGAAGAAAATTACCATCACTGCAAAGTAACTGATGTTTTATAGATATTTCACGAAATTAAATGTGTGCCAGCAGAAACTCCCATACAGGCTTGCGTGTCCCCCTCCTAAAACCATGAAAATGAAATTTTTCTCAAAACTAAGAATTTATTTGTGAGTATTTTGATTTCTGTTGGATTTGAATTGTTCCCATGCTCTGTTGCTACGTTTATGTCTAAATTAGGATTAGAGATAGGTTTAGTGTATATATATATATATATATATATATATATATATATATATATATATATATATATATATATATACATATATATATATATATATATATATATATATATATATATATATATATATATATACTTCAGAGAATTCATTCACTAAAAAAAGAATTACCCACCTTTTTACCTAGCTTCAACTGTATCCTTCTGAGTACTTTCTTTTGAGCATCTTTATATCTATCATAGAAACCGTACTGCACGCCATGGGTAGAGATAAAAAATTTATCCCCCGTTCATATTCAGTGAACATTTGTATCTGGGTGGTGAAGAGGATAGTTTTGGTCAAACTCTAGACCATAAATGGGCAACCATAAGCATGCGACAACATTTTTCTGACGCCTGTAGCCAATCTGGGCATTTATTTGAAATCTCAGATAATCTTTTTTGGGAAGACTCCTTAATTAATAGTGTAAAATTAAACGCTCACTGTATATAATAATGAGTTCATAAAACCCGTACGTAACGGGTACGTTGATCCGTATCTATATATAATTGTAAATTATGATATGAGTTTGCATATCCTGTATTCTATGTAAAATGTTCTTGTCTTGAAATGACAGTGGATGAGAAGAAATATTTGTTACATGTACAGTGAAATCAAAGATGCTGAAATCTTGCAACATGGATAATGGAATCAACAAATCGATTTCAAATTTCGACTGAGACGGTTTGCGTTCACTCTACCCTTGGAAAAGGTATGAATGACCTAGCTATCAGTAAACTGCTGATCATACTGGGCCTTTCGACTTCAGTTGTAACTAATTGTCTATTCCCAGTCCGGGTAAAGGAGTAGGGATCAGGCTAGCAACTCCACGCCGTAAAAACCTATTTGCAAGAGGGACAGCGCTGCTATAAAAGCATCATCTGACTGTGGCCTTATGATCCACAAAGGGTCTGCAGGGATAAACACAAAAATAAACATCAACGAACAGAACAATCAGTGACACTTGTATTCTAGCTCGATTGCACCGTTCACAGACGATGTCTTCGTGTCAGCAAAACGAAGGGGGGAAAGAAACGAAATTATTTGAAAAATCGTTGCCAAACATGAACAGGAAACGTCTAGTGACACGCTGAAAACAGGGTCCAGATGGGAGCATTCGGTTTATTGCTGCGTAAAAGAGGAAAACAAACACCGATTATATTTTAACAAAATTTATTTTTCTAGAAAGTTATAGCTCAAAAAAAGGAAGATTTTGTATGATTTTGATGGTTTTATAAAACTGCTTTTTCTCTGCCTTCATATGACACTGTATAGACAAACGTATGTATATTGATGTTTACGAAGTACTTGTACTGTACAACTCTACCAGTATGAGGACCCCATTGAATTTACGAGACTAAACAAGCATATGAATATCTATATTTATTAACCTTAGTGTAGTATGTCAAAAGGCCACAAGTGTGGGGCACCAAGTGAGGATAGATATCTCCACAGAAGTAATGGTCAGTGAGAGTAGACAAGTATATCAATATTTACATTTACTGAGCTTAGCTTAGTATAGCTCGAAGTAACATGTGTGATATCAGCAGTGAATCGAACTCGTTTGGGTTATAAATTGCTGCGTGATGAGATTGTTAACAGTTCCATCAGAGCGAGGCGACCCAGCTTTTTTGCATTCAAAATAAACATTTATCAAGTTTCTTGTGAAACGTTGGTGTGTAATAGACTTTTTAGAATTACAAATAGAAATCGATATTAGTGTTATGCGGTGTCATCGAATATACTTGCTCGTGCGCAATTCTGATTAACTTTGAAATCTTTCATTTTCCAGACTTGAAAAAGTTTACGATCGCGATTTGAAATCATGACTGAGTGATCCGCTGGCAGCCCTCTTACCAACTGAGCCTAACTGACAAGTCTGACACATCGACAAAAATTTATTTTAATAATACATAAGGACTTATTTCATTCTAATGAATAACAAATTAATACATTTATACAAAAAAATGTTTTTTTATAATCTTTTATTTACAATATATACTAGACTAGAGTTGCAGTAATCACTTTTTTGTCAAAATGAAAACCGTACTTGAGTTTTACACTGAAGCAGCAAGGCTTGTTTAACGTTTTTGATAAAAGGCACATAATATGAAAAACTTCCCAGTACTTGCACGGACTGCAATAAGATGAAATGCCTTTTCTGTCTGATCAGCAAACACGTGGAACTCTCTGTCAGAACATGTTGTTGCAGCAAAAACAATAAACACATTTACAAAACCGCCTGGATAAATATTGAGAGAATCAGGAGATTTTTCAAGCCGGAAATTGAAATAACTACCGGAAGTCGCAGAAACTGGAGGGAGTTTGATATCTGGGAGTCCAGTGAAGAAGATCCACGTGGAGCCGGACTGAAAATGGTCTTTAATTATCTTGAATTTATCTGATAATTATTATTCTCTTCATCCTATGGTCACTTTTTACAGCAATATTCTTGTGTACATTCCGATCGTTAAAATAATCTGCTAAAAATCGAAATAAAGATGTACCTTCCAATAGAACCTGGGCTCGCAGCCAATGTGACCAAACTAGCCACGAAAACTAGACAGAGCCTAAATCCACTGGTATATTGACACCTTTCCCCAACTCTTCACGCCATATGGTTTGATTACTATCCAATCATAGTAGCAGAAGTAATAATTGGTATTTCACCAAGACATCGAGATAAAAAGCAAAAATAAGATTAAATGGTAAAAGATTACTTGTCATTCTTCGACATTTCTCAGATTAATGATCAGTTTGATAGGGACTAAATTTGAAAAAGAAATCCCGTTTTTATCTATTTCACAATATTAGTAGATATAGATAAGAACCCTTTTTGACAGAGATTGTCAACTTGTGGAAAGCTAAATTCGACATGGAAGACAACAAACACGAACATCTTGTTCTATATATATATATATATATATATATATATATATATATATATATATGTGTGTGTGTGTGTGTGTGTGTGTGTGTGTGTGTGTGTGTGTTTGTGTTCGCGTGTTCAAGCACCCGTGGCCGTACCGTTTGGCCTACAGACTTGGAAAATTGGCATCAGTACCCAACAATGAGTGTGGTTTTTTTTTACCTTATTTTGATGGGTTTATGAATACAATAAGTCTTGCAATAAGCCATGATATTTGGTAACTCAGAGATGATCTCACTACATTAGCAAACTGATCTGTGACTGTATTTACTATTCATTGCACTGTCTTGAGCAATCTATAATATTTACAGAGTTTAGATTAGTTTAACTCAAGGACACAGTTTTGTGCACACAGGATCGAACTTACTACATTAGTGAACTGATCTGCAACACTAGTTTACGAACTTTTGTGCTACTGTAGGCACCTTTCGAATATTTACAAAGCTAAGCTTGGTCTGGTACAAAGCTAGTTTTTACTCATATTCATCTACTAAGATGAGCGGTTTAATACGGTTGAATGGAGAGCTGGATTAGGATTTTGAAATGTCGCACCTAAGTGCCAGTCGGGGATAATCTACCTTCCTTTAAAATCCACATTTGAAATGTTTGCTCTCCTCCTGAACTCGAGCAGTGGCCACTGACAAACAGTACCAAATACACAACTATTTCAACCACAAGGCAAGTCACAAGGCATGTTAGTTCTGTTTGATACTTATTATTTTACTGCATCGACACTATATTGCTGAAACGAAAATAATTCAGTTAAAAAATATAGAAATGAGATTGAATCAGCAGATGCTGTCAAAATAGGTTAATGTACTGCAAAAGAACATTGTTTAGACAAAGAATATTTATATTGCAAGGATTAGAATGAGCGTGAAAACAAAATAAAACAAATATTTTAACGTCTTATCCTCATTTTTATATGAATTTTGTTCCTCCCTGGTGAGTCAGATTATCATTTTATCATTATTTTTATTACCAGTTTACTTATGCTGTCAAAAAATGACAACAATAGTTGGGGAAATTTGGCGATTGTATTGCACCGATGAAATATCAAAAATCTAGGTTTGCTCTGTTTTTGTTGATCTTCAATACTTCTTAAACTAAAGGTTTATTAATTGAATATTTACGGAATTTTTCATCAAGTTTAAGATAACATAAACTTCTATCATTCTATTATTTTTAGTGGAACATTATGCAATCAGAACGGTTATTATCGAGTATCATTTATGACTAAACCCTGCAGCACTGAAACTCTGTTGTCAAAAATATGTTGCTGTCGAAAAAATGAATATACCCCTACGAAAAAAGTTGATTTAAAATCAATATTAGCTGTGACTGCTTTTCTTTTCAAATATTGCGTGTAGTCTTAGTGACATTGATTTCACTAGATTCACACACACAGTCATTAGAATGTATTTCCACTCCGACCATATGTATTCTTTGAAATCTATCTTGTTGGTTATCGTTCTCCTATCTCTCTCCCCCTCTCTCTCTCTCTCTCTCTCTCTCTCTCTATATATATATATATATATATATATATATATATATATATATATATGTGTGTGTGTGTGTGTGTGTGTGTGTGCGCGCACATCCATCGATTTCTCAACTGGAGAATGTTTTGCCCTCATGAAAAAAAATGATAAATATTATTCTATTCACCGTTATGGAGTTTTATTTGTCAAGTTTAACACACGTCAATTGTATTTCTGCGTCATCAGAGAGGTCCACCCAATAGAAATAGGCAATTCATATATCTCAACGTAGTGGACTTTTCTGGCGATATGGTGAAGTGGTAGCGCAAAAATATACGGATACGCATTCAGCGGTAAAGCCAAGTCGAAATTTAGCGAATGTTGTAAACTCAAAAAATTAACCTGGAAGAGCGCGAAAAAAATGTGCTAGAACCATAAACAGCTAAATTACGAGCATTTAAATTGCAAAAATGGCTACACCAGTCTACTTTAGTGTGAAAGCTCTAAATTAGCAATACTGATTCCTTTGCACTATGCCTACGATTGAAGTGTCACGTCGTGGTACTTATATATATATATATATATATATATATATATATAGAGAGAGAGAGAGAGAGATACATAGATATAGTTATAGATATATATAATTTGCAAGTTCATATAAGATGGACGACGGTCTCCTTTGAATTTTTAGAATTCTCCCCAGTATTATTTTCCATCATTATTTGATTGATCACCCCAAATATTTGGTGGTTATCGTTGGAGATTGAGTGACAGTCGTCTTACCTGTTCATATACCTCTGATTCTGACATGCACAGTTGAGAGACATCATCTTCAATCTTGCTGCATTTCGCTGGTTTTGGCTCATACGTAGATTTTGGTACTAATTATGATCATCATAATTTCAGTTGCTTTTTATTGCAACTATCCACACTGCCATTCTACGATCATTTGTAAACAATCCAGATCGTAAATAAAAAGAGAATCAAAATGAAATAAATTTTAGTCAAGAATCAATAACACATACATATGCTTTTTCAATACCGCAGATCATTACAGTACTGTTTTTGATCATCTCTGAATCTCGCAGCCTTGTGTCAGATTGGGCTTCAGTTTGTAAATAAGTACGTGAAAGATCGATAAAATCGATGTGAAGAAACTGTTATACGGAGAAGACCTGAAACGTTTACCAAAAATCACCTGTTGATTAGATTTCAATAAAATGTTCGCTACTAATGTAAGATGATTTTGTTTTAAAATAAGTTTCAATTCGAAATTTTGAAAAAAGTTCTTTTTTCTCATATGATTATAGAATGAAATGCCACACACACTCCACCCCTGTTAATCATGTTGATAATTTAGAAATATTTATGATTATCGGACGGTCATGATATTTACACAAATGAAAGATAAATCTATGGAAAGATAATTTCTGTTTTACTTTTTTTCTAATAGGCACCAAGAGTTTCGTAAGAAGTATCACTTGAAAATTATTGCAGAAACTATGGAAGAAAGGCAAATTATTGCTCCTCTTTGAGCAAAGTTTCCTTTTATTTGTAGGCTTTTTTAAATTATAGATATGTTCCGTAAAAAAAAAAAAACTTTTCCAAATTCTTGTTTAAATTCTTCCGATATTCAGATACTATTGGTGTTTTTAAAATGAAATAAAGCAATGAAGAATGAATACGAAAAATGATATTATGAATAATTTCGACTCCAAATGTATTTTTCTGAGTTTCGTAGTTTTTTCTTACCGGTGATTCGATAGGACAGAAGTGGTTATGGAAGACAATAAGCGATTGATAAGTCAATGAGGGATCAAAAATACTGTAAGTGATCAATGCAAAATGTTTCCAAGAGAGAAAAAAAGATGAAGGTCTGTGGAATTTATTTCGTTTTAATTCAGCAATATTAGAACCCACTAAATGGAATCCTGGGGACACTATTACTGTTTTAAATTATAGGAAAATCAACAGATAGAGGGCTCAAATTCTGCGACATAATATATACTGATATCCAGCGCATGCATTCTGTACATATCTTAAACTCTCTCCCTCTCTCTCTCTCTCTCTCTCTCTCTCTCTCTCTCTCTCTCTCTTTTACTATTATAGTGAGTTCGATCCTCACAGAGTGACCCATTCTAATGGTTTAGTGCATTACCAATATTTATGTTGAGTGATGCTTTCGATGTTATTCTCGTGATTCTTTTATCGGAATCCAGACAATATGACTGAATTTCTTCTCAAGCTATGAAAATAGGATTCCCAAAACAAAGCTTTCCTATGAAACCTTTTCGTAAGCGAAAAAGTAATTATCATTGATTTATGTGGGAAAATTATTTGAGCGTTCCCTAAAATGGTGTTGATGAGCTGCCAGGGGTTGGATGATGGCGAGAACATAAGACTATGGTATAAGAGAGAGAGAGAGAGAAAAAGGGGATATGCTATACATCTATAACGGTTAGCTGTTGGACAAACGCTTTACACTACTATTGCTTTTCGACTTTTCCTATAAAATTTTAGCCTTTTTTCCGAAAAATTGGGAAAGTGGTGAGAAGCAAACTTTTGAAAAGCCGCGAATACCTTTGAATACTTCTGTGCTTATTTTCTCGCTATATGTACATTTTTCTTATTTTAAAGAATGAGCAGAATCTCTGACTAAACACCTGTCGGTATTTGACAACAGATTTTCTCTAATCTTTTGGGGTTATTGTTCTGTCTTTTTTTTATTTCTCTTTTTAGTTAATAATTGAATATCAACAGATTCTTGATTTTTCGGTGACACCAACCCCGTTCTCGGTGTCTGGGTCGTAAAACTGGTCAGACGAATAACGAACAAGACAGAGCCGAAGAACGTCAAAAAGGGACTGAAAGGTCACAGTTGTATTTACAGTCGCAAGTACTACTCGCATTACACTTCGCCCCATCCAACATCTTCAACTAAACTATTATAAAGAAAATAAATAAAGCTAATATAAAAGAAAAATAGAAAGGATGAAATCCTGTGACAACAGAGTCCAGTAAATGTCAACGTCACATCAAATATTCACTGACGCCCTCGGCCCATAGATGAGGAAAAGATACAGGAATAGATTGAATTGTGCTGTTTCGATTAGTATGGGGTTTCATGTAATGCGGCTAAGGTATTAAGGCACCAATTAATCCAATGAGGTGAAAGCTACAAACAGGAAAAAAACATGTTAAATTATAAGACCTTGATCAATGCATTTTTGAACTGTGCAGAAATTAATCTTTATATGTATAAAGTGAGAGAGAGAGAGAAAAAAAGAGAGGGAGAGAGGGAGATAGAGGGGGGAAGAGAGAGAGAGGGAGAGATTTTTTCCTCTGGCTTCAAATTAGTGATTAAATTACCTAACGATATGGATCCTCAGAGATTAATCCCAGGGCCATCTTTTTCATAACATTAGGGAAATCTTAGAAGAGCCTTTGAATTTCACGCAGCTTGTCATGTTTGTGCCTTCAGGCGTTCAGAAATCTTACAGAAACCACGAAGCTCGGAAAAGTGGTTTTTGAAATGAACTTAGAGGAAATCATTTCTTTTCAGTGTTCGGTGGAATTCAAGGGGATTCTTTGTCATCAACTGATCAAACTTGAACCAACTTTTACTGCCCATTGCTACGGTGAGCAGTTTGCCAATTACCATAAGATTAACTTGGTATGGTACATGTGTACAGGTGTTGATTACTCAGTGAGGATCGAGCTCACTACAGTAGTAATCGTTTGCAAGAATAAATTAGCATGCCTATATAAACTAGCATTACCCGCGGGAATTTCACGGTTATTTAGAAAGCTATAAGATAGTTGAAAGTTTTTATGCTATCTGTCAGATGTATAGTGGATGAAGTGTTCTCCAATGCAGCAACAATTAATAATGCATTATTGCTCATTTTCTTCCATAACCACTTCAATTATATGCATCACTTGGGCAGAGTTTAACCATAGAATTAAAAGCGTTGATCCCAATTGTGGACTTTGCAGAAGTACTTATATATATATATATATATATATATATATATATATATATATATATATATATATGTGTGTGTGTGTGTGTGTGTGTGTGTGTGTGTATATATATATATATATATATATATATATATATATATATATAATACTTCCATTGTAGAACATTTCTCTATGTTGATGTGTACATGATACACCAACAGGAGGTATTCGTTAAAAAGTACAACAAATCTACATCTGCTTCAAAATGTCTAACTCTTGCTTTTTCGATGATAACCCGAATACTCATTTACATTAAGCGTCGTTTCTTCACATAATAGTTTCAGGTTGTCTTTTATACATTTTCCGTTCTTCATGCACCCATAATTAGGGCTGGGGAAACCACAAAGTCCATGGATCATAAACTGACGCATTGATAAAGCTCCAGATTTCCCACTGGATTTGGGATTTCAGCAATAACAGAGTTATCAGCTGCTTCTCAGTTTCTTAATTTGTTTTCTGCTCCTGAATTAATCAGTATATAACAGTGAAGAAATTTAAAACCGCGAATATAAGTAACAGGTACTCCAAGGATGTGATGCTTCCTGGTGTCCTTAAGCAATTCTTTCAATTGAGCATGATACACTCGAGCTACCAAATCAAGTCGATTTTCAGGTCGTTCATCAACACCAAGATTATTTGCAATTTAGATTGTAAGTAAGAAATAAATTAGGCTTTTCATAGCTACAAGAGTCAAAACGTTTTCATAATTTAACATCATATTGTGAGGGGTTTCCACTGAATGAAAATGGAAGAACAGGAACAACAATATCTCTCTGAGGATTATGCAAGTAATCAGTCAATCTATTGTAGGATGATGCGCTAAGCTGAGCCTGATTACTTCGAATGAACTGCAACCAACAACCTTCAACTTTTACATAAGCGTCCACTATGTATTGTTTTGTGAATGGGATTGACATCTTGCCTTGTTGCAAGTCGATGGATGTAAAAATTCTGTTTTGTGAGTTTTGTTTTCACACGTGTATGACGTTGAGTAACATGTTGTAAGGACAGATCCCAACCATGAGGAAATAGTAATGAACATGTCATAGAATCCAAGTGGCATGAAATATTTATGTGTCTTGTCGGCTCCTCATCAACTGCAGTAAAAATTACTGCAATTTCATGAACAGAAGGTGGGTTAGATTTTCGGATATTACCACTGAGTCGAAGATACATCGTTGCGTCTTCCCTCTTCATTGCGCTCACTCCTCCTTTGTAATTCTTCCTGTTCAGTATCAAACATATTTTTGTAAGCCTGAGCATAAGGATTACAGTTGTGGAAGATATTAATTATGGTCTCAATGACATCTGGTAGACAGTTATTGTTTGGGGGAGCCTCCATTCTTATACTTGTAGCTTCGGCTGTGTAAACAATGTACAGCTGTCCATATTGTCTGCTTGAAGATAAATAGTGTAGAGATATGTTTGACTTTGCATTCTGAAACAGTACGTACGTCTTCCGTAAGGTAGACGAATATTCGTTCCAAATGGTACAAACAAAAATACTCTGTTATAACTGAGGACGATGTTTCCTAAATTAACGTATTCGTCAGTGTTTCTTTCCAGGAAACACGAAGAGCTCGTGAGTACGGTTGAAATGGTGGAATGTCTACTTTTCAATTTTGGCAACGATTGTACGATTCACCTCTGAAAAGAATGCTCTACAGTGAGGGCCTGTCAAATTCATAGGACCAACATTAAATCAATTATTTGCATTTATAGTGTAATTTTTAACGATTATGTCTATGTTACTTTGTCATTCATTTTCTACAAATTGTTCCCTGTCTCCTTTATTCATATTTTCTCTTTCTGTTTCGATCAGATTCTCGCTTTTCCTGCTGATTACACTGCCTGTCTTCTTAATCCATGTGAGATCACCTTTCTCAGATTTGTAATCCCTCTTGTTATCGAATAAGGAATCTATCCTCCTCTCTTAATCTTTGTATCTTGTAGCTCGTTCTCTCGCTGCTGCACTATGAATCGCCATCGTTCACTATAATATAGAAAAACATTTAACTCATTTGAATTAAATAAAGCGTGTCAATACACTGATTCTTCAATATTCTGCAAAAAGATAAATAATTATGGAATTAGAAACACAAAGCCCAAATCAACTTTCTACGCGTAACCTCAAACCTACGTACTAACAAAAATCCAAAACCTATCAACTCAACATTAACCCCACTTACTTGCCCTAACACTTACCTTAATCTAACCTTACGTACTAAACTTAACACTAAACTTATCAACTAACCTAGTATCTATAAGAATTTCGGTGACAAATAAAACCACAAATTAAAGGCTTTCATTTTTCTTGGTTATGGAGATATTTTATCAATACGTTGTATAATTGTATTTTTAATCATGCTGAAAACTTCACTGGTATTTTAATTGAACCAATGCCGAAAATGGTATTTTTAGATCGAAAATGACTTTGAACAACGGTAAAAAGTAATCATTTTCGGGCATTTAAAATGGTCAATTTTTCAAAAATTACAAATAACGAAATGGTGATACTCGGTGCGTTATTACAAGGATTGCTTTTTAATGATAAAGTTGGCAGAATTTGGAACAAACTTAGCCGATTTTAAGAATATATTCAGAGGAGTTTAAGCAGAAAAATCAAAGTAAGTGTCATCCACAAATGAGCCAATTCAATCGCTTTTTCTAAAAAAAAATGAAAAATTACCGAAAGAAACGAAGATTAAGGTCAGTAAAGCAAATGAAACTACATATAAAAATATTCATTTATAATAAAGCCAAATTATGACAGAAAGCTTTGCTTTTCAACAATAAAATTAACCGAAAGGAGAAATGATTTAGCTGATATTAGCCATATTGAAGCAGTTTTACCCGAAAAAAATAAAAATTTGTGTCGGAATCACTGCAATGTAATATCAGTTGGCATCACCATAACAGTTCCACCATTTTATTCGGTTATAAGCTTGCTTCCTTTTTTTTTATTTTGAAATAGTGTTCAAAAAACGAGGATTCAAAACCCCCACTCAAGATCTCTCAATAAAAATGAACAAAATATTCATATTCCATAATGTTTACGAGACAAATATGTGTAGATCGAACTTCTATCGAAAAAGCATATCGTTTGGAGCAGTATTTTTCAAAGTCTGTGACGCGGCACTGTAGTTGTCCGCCATTATCCCCCTAGTTTGCTGCATGAATATCTCCAAATCCACAAAAATGTATTTTGAGCCTTGATGGTGTCCAGTACCGGACACTACACAGTGGCCAATCTAGTGGTTTTGTCACAATTTTCTTTTCTTAGAGACTGATTAAAGTAAAATGTGTGATGAGTTCGTATATCAGTATGCAGATCTAAAAGTTCCGTTCAGTCCAAAACAAGTCGACCCAAATAATCCTAAAAAGAAGGGTATACAACCAATGCATCCTTCCAATAGTCACTTATGGAGCTGAAACATGGAACTTAAGCAAGAGACAAACCCACAAACTTACAAGCATGCAACACGCACGCGAAAGAATCATGCTCAACCTCACATGGAGAGATCACAATATAGCACAGTATATCAGTATATGAGTCCGAAACATCATAAAATCTATTAGAAAATTTAATGATGATGATTCTATTTTTATTGCACGCCGGCGTCCATTATACTCCTCAGTTACTACTTAGAAGCTTCCAGAAGCAGAATGGTGATCGAGCAGTGAAACATGTTGCTTTCAGTTCAACTCCCGATTTTGCTTAATATATATTCCCATGTATATTCATATTTCAATGGGGTAAAGGGTTAATGTGCCATGTAAGTCAAATATATTTCCTAATCTGCTGTCATGCAAGAAAGGCTAATAGCCATTGGTTTGGATAGTTATAGCGCAATACTGAGTTGAGTTTTTTTTTCACAGTCCAGGGACAATATTCCATCGCAGAATTTCAGAAAAACACTCAAAAAATGAAACCAATATTTCATACTTATTCAAGGTATCCCATTTTTTTGAAAGGCTGCATTATGCTATCTCACTTTTACGAAAGAGCTACGTTGATAAAAGCTTTCCTCGCCATCCGAAATGGAGTAGAATACTGAAACATTCACCATTGATTTACATTTACAATTTCGAGAATCCTCAGACTCCAAAATTAGTCTTCTTAAGGCTCTCTTTCTCGAGGTCGAGTAGTTCGTATGGATGGCTTGAAATATAACAGTATGAGATGCATCAGCGATGATAAGCCAGAAAATGTGCATTCATTATATGGTTAAATAATTATATCTATATTAGTGTTACCATACTTATATTTTTTTTACGTTACTAGCATAGTTTCCGTCAAGATTAGCAGGATCATTTACGTATAGATTGACACTTCTGCCATGGATCAGAGTACCTGTGCGTTTAAAAATGGGTCAAATGTGTAGTATGAGTGCACTCATCGAATTGTGTTACACACAAAAAATATTATTGCTCGCATTTTTGAATTGCTGTTGCTAGGCAATTATTCACGACATAATTGCAATATCTAACGTCATAACATTTTTGAGTGACATGAAACTAATATGATTTCATTCATGCACATGTTGCAAGAAACAATTTCGTCGCCCTTTACGCCTTCATCAGATGATACATGTGGGGCTAGGCATTGGGAACCGAACCATTATTACCACGAAGCCAGAACGCCCCAGAAGTAACTTACGATACCACCTGGCTTGTAACTATGAACATGCATTGTGTTGTATACGCGTGGATTATTATTGATGTATTTGACAAATCATATACAAGGAAACCTAAACGTTTGAAGAATATTAACATATCGATTAATCTGTCAAGTTATGCAGCATTTCTCAAGTCTCGCAGGACATTTTACAAAAATCTCGAAATCATTCCACAAATGAATAAGAAATCGCATTTTCATCTTTTTTTTTCTTTTTTTGAAATGTATTTTGCTCCTATAGTTCAGCAAACATTCGTATAACGCTCCAGACATGACAAATAACCTAATTCATTTCAGAGGAGATACATACATCACTGTATTTACTATTATGTGCACTCATTATATTTGTACTAAATCATTTTTATAAATAGTCAATGAACTAAAGCGCTCTTTTAAAAAACGATTATGGCTGGGCCTGTTTGTGATTGCTTCCAATACAATCAAAGAATTTCGCAGAACCTATTGGTTATAGTCATAATGTGAATCATTCAACTCAATGAAGCACAGGAAACGACTTAAGCGTATTTGGGCCTCTATTGCCTGAGATCAATTATGTAATAAATGTTTGATAGCAAATTATGCTCTTCTTTCTGTGGGTAATTGTCGCCTAGTCTCGTGGTAGGATGTAGAAAATACAACCCGACTCGTTTTGGCTCTGGCTGCTGGATTTCGCTCTATTCAAACTTAAAATGCAAAATAAGAGAAAAAGGAGGTCGAACAAGGGATGAAGTTTCTTCTGTAATCGTCTCAGTCAAAAATAGAACAAACTCTCGTTATTTCGTTTCTCTAATTGTTTGAAATAAGTAATATTTCACAAAATGTCGATATTTTGCAAAGGGGATAATCTACAGAGACGTTATAGCTGCGACTATTAAATTATTATAGGGCAAACTACTAGAAACCAAACGCCAACCCGCCAAAACTAACGCTAACCCTCCAAAACTAAACCCAACTCCAAATACTAGTACTAATCGAAAACACTAGTTCTAAGCCATATCCTTTCTAGTTAAATTTAATGAAATACTGTTTAAAATGTTAATAGTTTTTCTTCTTTCATTTATTCTGAATGGGTATTTGTTTGGAATAGGTTCATCAAAACATTTGGAGATAGCTGATGCTGCTGTTGAACTATTATGGAACAAAGCAGACAACTATGAATATTTGGAACTGTATTTGATTCAAATACAAAGGATATATTAATTAGGGGTTTGTATTTAATTCAGTATTAGGGATAATGTTTGGGGTTAGTATCCGTATTCAGAGTTTGTGTTAGGGTGGGTTTTGTAATCAACAACTTTTTGTACTGTAGAATGTTTCTTCTGGTTATCTCCCTTGCAAAATATCGACGTATTGTTTTGGTGAACGAATTTTGGAGAATTACCAGGCGATGTAATTGTATCATCCCTCCTGGCCCGACTTGCCTTAATATTCTTGGTGATCAAGGAGGAGGGAAGAGCGAACGTTTCCCTAGCCTAAAAGTTGCTCTTAGCACGCTTGACGTTCCATATACATGCATTGCATGATTCAAGCTGTAGAATCATTTGATGAATTCGAGTCACATGACTTGTTAACAATGTTAACAGTCCCAATGAAGTATTCCTTGAACACAGCATCTATAACTTTCATTTATGTTATTTCACGTTGCTGAATATAATTCAGGCCGTTCTGACTGGTCTGTATTGAAATTGAATTCTTTTGAATAGGTTCATGATAACCCTTGAATGGCAAAAAGTGGCTAGAGTTTTACTGTTGAACAAATGACGTTATTTGCGATCTAAGAATACCGTTTATTTTAGAGTCAATACGGCATGTAGTTAGGGTTATGATAGTAAGTGGTGTTCGTGTTAGATTTTGTATTTAGGGTTAGTGTTAAGGTTAATATTAATCATTAATTACATTATTTTAGGCAACTGACCTTCTTTGTGCACATTATTATCTTTTATGCATGGTTGCAAAACATGTGTGCGTAAAGCTTAGGGTGGTAGGTACTGCTAAGCGAACCTTCTGAGATTCCATGAAAGACAAAGGTCAAGCTAGGTACCAAACAATCTCCTGATTATTGGCCAAGAACATTATTAAGTTTAGAGAATTGCTGTATTAATTTGCAAAGTTACCCACTTTTGTTGTCCTATGCTACACTATGCCAAGTAAATATTCATATTGGATTCCGGCCGTTGGAAGATAGTAAGCTAATATAGCCGACTATTGCCTGTGTAATATTTGATCCTCACTGGGTGCCAAACTAAATGGGCTCTAAGCTGAGCTTCCTACAGTCTATTATACTCACAGATAATGTGATCAAATGGTTATTAATTAGTCCCAAATGCATCTATATGAATTTAAAATTCATATAATTTCCATGCTAATTTTTCATTGAACTTCTATAATACGAAGTTATTCATAACAATGTTATTCAAAACAATGTTATTTATAACAATGAATTTAAAACTATGAATGCAAATTTTTCCAATTTTCATATCCGTAGCCAAATGTCAGTAATCGGTTATTGTTATCAAAAAGATGGTTCTCCCAAAGGGATCATAATCAGTGGCTCCTTCCATACCTGAAGATACCTTTTGTATCTGGACTGGGAGGAAGATCTCTATGTATCTATCTATTTAAGGAGTCTGTTTATTTAGGGAGTCTTTTTTGTCCCTTAAAAGTTTCGGCTTGGGACTCAGCTATTGTTAGATTTGTTTACTGTTCCTGACTTGACTTGAGAGCAAAAAATGAAATTACTTTTCAAGTTTTTTTCATTCCAACTTAATTATTAGGACAAAAGATTCTGGATTCCCATTCCAAGCTCGAGACAGTCTCACAACGATGCCAGTGAGTGGATCAATGGTTTGCGAGGTAGAATTATTTTATCATGTATAGAATTGAAGTCAGAAAATTTGAAACTATATATATATATATATATATATATATATATATATATATATATATATATATATATATATATATATATATATATATATACTGGGATACCTGGCGTTGCCAGGGGAGGGGGAAGTGATCAATACTGACGGATCAAAGTAAAATCTAACACAGTTTCTCAAAGTAAGGATCAGGTTGTTTGAAAATGCTAAAATTGACCTTTTTGAAAAATACAAAAATTGACCTTTAATTAACTTTTAGAGAACACTGAAGGTCATTTCCATCGATATTATGTTCCTGTTGGGGTCAAGTTACCCATGTGCTCAATTTTGCTCGTAGGGTTCTGTTGGTTCTGTTGAACTTTGCGAAACACTTCCCCATAACTACCGGGTAGTAGACAGTTATAACGGTGAAAGAGATCCCGTGTGAATATATATATATATATATATATATATATATATATATATATATATATATATATATATATATATATATATATATATATATATATATATATAACGAATAAGAGACATAAGACGGTAATGTATTTAGTGATATTTCCTGTATAGCTTAATCAGGCAAATGGTCACAATTGTAAGACATCTACTGGGAGTCGCACACAGTAATCAGTACTGGTCTTCAGATTTATTAGACAGTATATATGTAACTTACTTACTGCCCAGTGTCAGTATCTATCGATATTTTGGATATTTTCAAAAGCATTAATTGGGCTTTGAAAGAATACAAAAACTTATAACTGGTTTGGTAAGATAATTCACTGGGAATTGTGCAACTAACTTGACTTCGACCATCTAAGTCCAAAAGTATACACACAAACCAGAATGGTGCAGTATAAAACATAAAAGTCTCTTTTTCGAGATTCAAATGGATCGCCCAATCTAAACGAGACGACCAGATCTTGTTGATTACATAAGGACAAGGAGAATATTTGTCAAATATTAGATGTTTCTTGTCTAGCAGATGACCAAGTGAAATTGGAAAAAATGAAAATGAAAACAAAAATGGAGACGTCACAAGAGGTGACGATTGTGGACATGGTTGTTGGAATGCTTGGGACGGTTTATAAGAGCCTGGCAAGAAGGCTTGAAGAACTAGAAATCCGAAGAGGAATTGAAACTATCCAGGTGATAGCTTTGCTAAAAATAGTCGATATATACTGTGGAAAGTGATGGAGTATTGATGAGACGTGCTGCCACTCAATCCCCTCCGATAACCACCAGGTACGGATGAAAAAATATTCGTAATAAAAGACTGTTGTCATAAATTGATCAACAAAGGTCACTGTATGAAACTTGTTGAGCTTAAACTTTGGCTTTTGGCGTTATTCTCGGCAAACATGCTCCGAGGACAGGAAGACGGAAATAGACAAAATGTTATAAAAAGAGAAATGGGGAGGAACGGAGACCTTCATACTATGCCTGCTACTTTTTTTAGAGTGGAGTGGATGGGGATATTTATTGGGTTGTCTCATCAAATGTGGGTCTTACGCATAATTTATTCCCGCACAGGCCTCCGCCTATTCTGGGTGCCCCATTATTTTGCATTTTGTGGGGAGACGTGCTATTTTTTCAAGGATTTGGCACCGTGATTCTTCAGTTCTTTCGTTATTTTTTTGTTATGCGAGATCATGAAAGTTTGTCTATGCATTTTCAAAACCTTGATTGATATACACATAAACACACACACACTCACATATATATATAGTGAAGAAGCTGCCAAGCGTATGTACATGTGTATATATGTGTGTGTTTATATGTATCGACATTCATACATTTTACATTCACAATTACATCTGCAAGCTAACGATGAAAAATGCATTTATTTAAACAAATGTAAATATGCAAAGGTCAAATAGCTACTTTAAACCTATTCTCCTCCATTGCCACTACACCAACTTCAATGGTGAATATCAATCACACAGATCGAGCAATACAATCTCTGTGAAAATCTTAGATCAAAATCCAGCTAACAACTGCGTGTCCAGATGCCAACTCACTGATACACTCTATCTGAAGGATCGTTGTACATTGCAATTATTGGTTAGAATCGTTAGATATCAAAATCAATTAAACCTGATTGAATAGAAAAACACACTATTTGAATGTAAATGGGGTTTTTGTTATCATAATCACAAGAAGAAAGCAAATCACCGGTCGCTAATATGTCCGTTTGACACGAAATGTTGACATTCACTAGGTATACGTCTTTGTAATTATTATATATATATATATATATATATATATATATATATATGTGTGTGTGTGTGTATGTGTGTGTGTGTGTGTGTGTGTGTGTGTGTGTGCATGTGCACACGCATGTGCGTATATGGGGTGCTACTTAAAGTTTCGGGGACTTTGGATAGCGCAAGCCTACTGAAAGTTGTATTATGTCATGAAAGAAAATCTTTGTCCTTCCCTAAAATAGGGAAAGTTCAATCTACAATATCTTTATATATAATCATTCTAGATGTGCCACCCTCCATGTGCAGTGCCCTTCGTGAGGTCGCTTCATACATGACTGACAACACTATTTTGAAGGAGTTGGTGAAATTATAAATGAATTTATGCTAAGTGATAATAATAATAAAAAACGATATTAATCATGATAGAAATAACTGTCTTATGATAAAGATATTGGGAATATCAGTGATCGAATCAATTTTCATTTTATTAGCGAACAAGGCACGTTGTTGATTTCATGAATATGCCAGTGCAGTTTATATCGCTACTGCTTAATAAGATGCTTTTAATTCTTGATTGAATTTATTTATTCAAGCTGTTGTTTTTATCAAAACGTTTCAGCCACTCAGCTCTTCGACCTTCTTCAGGTTTCTTACCATATTTTACAGCGACTCTAAGTTCGTGGAAAAGAATAACAAGGAAATTAGTCCAAACTAACTGAAATACAAAAATGTTAAATTCGAATTTAGGGTTTACGAATCTAAATTCAACGATAAAATTCTTAAGATTATTACAAACCGTCAACCAAAACAGTCAAAAAAGGTTTTTCCAAATTTTAAGCTGGTCTGAGAGGCTATGTAGACATGTGTCACACACACAGACTGCCTCAAAATTTAAACATTTACTCCTTATTATTTTTAAAAAAGAAACGTTTCTTTCGAGAGGGGTCAATCAACAATATATGTATAAATGATTATGCTAAACTAATCTTTAGTTTGTGACCGTTCACGCTTGTTTCCCCCACCCAATTAGTGTCTAACAAGTCAAGAAGCGTGACTTATTCATTGATCACTCCTTTTTTCATGCCGTCAAAAAACGTTGGCCACATGACAGTTTCTACTGAGTGACTAACCAGACCTGTTTGAATAAACCCCGAAAGAAAATGGATAAAATATTTATCATTTCTGTTTGAAAGGTTCTAGTCTTCTACTTACATGTTTTTCGTTGTTATTTCATCTTTCATGATTCAGAATTGGCTGTTAGGTAAATATTGAGGTGTATTTTAAGTATTTTCGGTTTTACAGATCTGAGGCTTTTCGCATAATTTGGGGAATAGGAGGAAATAAAACAATATCTGTTTTAAGGTTTGTTGATTATGATGATCTAAACGAAAGTTTTTAACTTCTTTCATAAATCTTGTTTTCATGTAAATTTGCAGCATATCAGTTCAATCAATTATTTTTTCCTGGCTTTTAAACAAAGGACAGTCTCTGGGGACTTTGGAATTTCAACAGTAACCATATTACATCGTCCCAAAGGGTAAGTAGTTGAGAGAATAGGTCCCACTTGAACTGAATTAAATACTCCACGACGGTGACAGGTCCAACACCGCTCAGCTGACCATATTTATGCATAGAGAATCGAAATATGAAGTATCTTCTTGAGCATTTTAAACTTCATATCCGTAATAAAAAGGTGACTACTAAAAGTAAAGAATTTATTAAAGATGAAATATTATCAATTTGGGATCGTTTGGAAAAAGTTATTGTTAAATTGATTGAATATTCACCGGCTCCAAGACAAGTTGACCCATGACCAAGTCAGCCCTTCTATACGATCAACTCGGCTGTCCCATTCATTCATATTTGAAAAATAATTATCAGTGGATAAATATTCATTTCAAATAAATACGTGTCATCGTGTATGTTTTCAAAGGTTTTCGAATTAACTTCATAGTAAAATAATTTTTTGGCAACGAAATAAAGAATACTACAAGTTGTGTTGTCATTATTTTTTTTTTTTTGTTCATTTGCATAAAGTTACACTATATGAGTTGTATTTGATTAGTGAAAAAAGATCCGTAGATAGCATTTAGATTTATTTGCAAGAAAAATGAATGTTAGTTTGTTTTTTACTTGCTGAATGAGAATTATGTTGGAAGCTTTTATAGACGTAAATAAAAGAAGAATATTATGACAATATAACTTGCAGTTAGCTTTGCAAAAAAATCTATTTTATGATGCAGTTATTTCGAAAACCATTGAAAAAACACAATTAAACGTATTTATCTGCAATAAGCATTATTCTACAACATTTTTCCCAATAAGAATGGTACAGCCAAGTTGGTTAACAGAAAAGGGCCGACTTAATTAATGTGAGGTGGGCCAGGTTGGTTGTCGACCGACTTGACTTGTTAATTATCAATCAAAATCATAGAGTTCAAAAATGTGGCAACATGTTGATAACGCTCGTTTTTAGCTGCTGAAATTAGGTGTTGCAATTCTCGTTTTAAAAAGATTATTATCATTTGGTAGTAGTAGTAGTAGTAGTAGTAGTAGTAGTAGTAGTAGTAGTAGAAGTTTAGGTAGTAGTAGTGGTAGTAGTAGTAGTAGTAGTAGTTTAGGTAGTAGTAGTTTAGGTGGTAGTAGTAGTAGTAGTAGTAGTAGTGGTTTAGGTAGTAGTAGCAGTAGTAGTAGTAGTAGTAGTAGTTTAGGTAGTAGTAGTAGTAGTAGTAGTAGAATAAAGATACAACAATGCACCATGTTAAATTTTTCAGCGTATTTCCCGAATAATTTCTTCTCTATTTCTAATTTTTAGTGACTTCTGAAAAATCAATATCCTCTTCGTCTTTATTCTTTCGGATGGAGGAAGCTGTTTGTGTGTGAAATCAAGGCTTCACATCCGTTCGTCCGGTGAACATTATTTTTCCTTAACCTTCTTTTCTGTCAATCGTGAGTATGAATATTTCAGGTGAAGGGGTCATTTTCCCTCACAAAGACTTCTTCGACTTTTTTTCACACAACCGTACTTCGTCGAGACTCTGCCCTCCTTCCTGTCACCAGTCAATAAACACAACCAGCTTTTGTTACTTGACCCTCGCCGAAAAAAACCCATGTAAGCAGTTTTCTGTCTCGAACTGGCTTTCTCCACTGCTCTCTTTCAATTTCTCTCTGGATACATTCTCCCACCAATTCATATCTATTATCTATCTCAGTCTGTTTCAGTCTTTCTCTATCTGTCCAAGCTCATCAATTTCCAAACATCAGACAGAGAAAGAGAGAGAGAGACACACACACACACATAGATAGATAGATAGATAGATAGATAGATAGATAGATAGATAGATAGATAGATGGATATTTCAGTCTATTTTTAATAATCTTCATATCTATGAGTCTGTTTTTCAATCTCAATCTCAGTCGGTTTCTATCTATCAATTCACCCATCAATCAGTTTCTTATGTATCTTTCTCTTTTTCAAACTCTATTCCTATCGATCATCGAGATAGATTAATTCAAATAAACAAACGGATAGATAGATAGATAGATAGATAGGTAGATAGATAGATAGATAGATAGATAGATAGATAGATAGATAGATAGATAGAGACTGATTTGCATTCTTTGATAGAAGCGAATAACCAACCTGACTGAAAACATTTCAACTTAAGTGATAACTGTTTTTCTCTTTATTGAAAAATTTCTTTAAATTTGTCTGTGGAAGGGGATTTAATTATTTCTGGAAGAATCAGGAGCTTTATCATTCAAAGGCTTCAAAAGAAAATGTCACGAGAGGAATGTGATGAGAGTAATATGTACTTACGTTAACCTGTGGAAATTCCACGGTTTAAAAATATTTCAACTTGTTGAAAAAGGTAATTCCATATTTAACTCAATTGTCTCCAAAATTTGACGCAGAATTTTTTTTTTTTAATTCTTCCCAATCCCATCGACTGTTGCTCACTTTGTTTTGTTATCTACAACTAAATCTGTCTCGAAATGTCTAACAGAGAAAAGAATTTTTTTTCATTTATAACTAAAATCATATATAACAAAAGTTATATATAACTAAAGTTATAAACTCATTTAAGTCAACATGTCAAATAAAATAAATATAATTATATTCGGGGGAGGTAGTATTGCAGTATTGTCATGAAGTAAAAAAAATGTCTTGAAATATTCTTTTTTAAATACTTGGATGTAACAATAAAAACTAACGAGAAAATATCAAATGATTCATGTAAAAAGTAAACTAGCATTCCAATGGAGATTATGAATCACCGCCACCCAAGCACGACGATCTCAGCTCAGCCTCTTGGCTAAGTTCAAAGTGTATTATCTGTTCTTTGACACCCTCGGGATGAGAAGTTGATCAATGTCCAGAATTGTCCCCATCCCGGAAGAACTGACCAGCATGCTCAGGCTCGTCCTGAGAGGATCAGCAGGATTTGTCCTGTGAACCACGTCAAGCATGCCCTAATGACTCCGTGTAAACACACGTCGAAAGCTACGGATCCTTGAACGAAAGATACGTCCTATGAACCAAGTCAAGCATGCCCTAATGACTCTGTGTAAACACACGTCGAGACTTAGGGATCCTTGAACAACAGGATTCGTCCTATGAAACAAGTCAAGCATGCCCTAATGACTCTGTGTAAACACAGGTCAAGAGTTAGGGATCCTTGAACAACAGGATTCGTCCTATGAACCAAGCCAAGCATGCCCTAACGACTCTGTGTAAACACAGGTCGAGAGTTAAGGATTCTTGAACAAAGGATTCCCCCTATGACCCAAGTCAAGCATGCCCTAATGACTCTGTGTAAACACAGGTCGAGAGTTAGGGATTCTTGAACAAAGGATTCCCGCTATGACCCAAGTCAAGCATGCCCTAATGACTCTGTGTAAACACAGGTCGAGAGTTAAGGATTCTTGAACAAAGGATTCGTCCTATGACCCAAGTCAAGCATGCCCTAATGACTCTGTGTAAACACAGGTCAAGAGTTAGGGATCCTTGAACAACAGGATTCGTCCTATGAAACAAGTCAAGCATGCCCTAATGACTCTGTGTAAACACAGGTCGAGAGTTAGGGATTCTTGAACAAAGGATTCCCGCTATGACCCAAGTCAAGCATGCCCTAATGACTCTGTGTAAACACAGGTCAAGAGTTAGGGATCCTTGAACAAAGGATTCGTCCTATGACCCAAGTCAAGCATGCCCTATTGACTCTGTGTAAACACACGTCGAGACTTAGGGATCCTTGAACAACAGGATTCGTCCTATGACCCAAGTCAAGCATGCCCTATTGACTCTGTGTAAACACTTGTCGAGAGTTAGGGATCCTTGAACAACAGGATTCCCCCTATGACCCAAGTCAAGCATGCCCTAATGACTCCGTGTAAATGCACGTCGAGAGTTAGGGAGCTTCGAACAACAGGATTCGTCCTGTGGACATAGTCCAGCTTGTCCCAACCTCCTTGTGAAATCATGTGCAAGGAATTGGGTCGCTCACTCTGCCTTCACGTTTTCGAACGTGTTGGACCCTACCTCAATCCGACCTTGTGTCATATTTGTAGTCGAAGGGATGCAAATAAATAAACATCATCAGCCATATGTCCGATTTTTTTTCAAATAAACAGAATGTTTTCTCTAAACCTAATAAGGAGTAAATGTTCATTTTTTTATCTCCCGAACTCCATTGGTATTGCCCATATACGTGACATATAGATAGATAGAAAAACACAACTCCCCCTACCACTAGGTCTAGATTTTAAAACAACTTGTTCTCCCAACTCATCAAATTCCAAGTTTCTACTATAAACGGTTAGGTCTGTACAAGTGATGCAAACATGGAGAGAAAAATGCAAATATTTCAACTACTAGGCTGAATTTCCAGAATGATTCTCTCAACTTGAAATACATTTATATGGTTTGATCAATTTGTTGAATAAATATGAAAAAGAAACTGTAAAGGACCGATCAATGAAAAGTAAACCAAGAACATCTGTGATCTAAATATTTTTTTCTGGTCCATTGGCTTCTATAAAGATAAAAATATATTATACGGTCTTGTGCTTTCTAAGCTCTCAGTGGCGTAACGAGCAAATTTTATCTAATGCTTAATATTGTAAGTTTTGCCCTTTTTCTTTGTATAGAATGCATATGGATTTTGCTATCTGACCATAGTTCTTTCCAGAAAAGGTGTTCAACTTCCAAGTGGGCAGTTCAAAGTAGAGCTCATATCATCGACAGCGTGATGGATATTGATTTTCTACAAAATGTAATTATTATCAAACTGTATTAATAACAATGTAAATAATGATATGACCATACAGTCTGTCTCCCCCAATTTTTACATCTCCATTTATATTTTTGGTGACTTCTGAAAATGAATATTTTATTGGTCTTCATTTTTTGTGGTGGAAGAAGGGGTGTTGGATGTGATCAAGGCCTCATATCTGTTCTTTGTTTCCTGTTAAAATGTTTACGGTAGATAGATGTAAGACCTGCAGGGCAATCCTGAGTGTATCTCGCATGAGTACATTTTCAAAATCATTCATAAAGTTGGATATGAGAGCATCTAAACCCAGCTTAAGCTGTCTGATGGAATTGTTATATACTATTACTCACACACACACACACACTCACAAACATATATATATATATATATATATATATATATATATATATATATATATGTGTGTGTGTGTGTGTGTGTGTGTGTGTGTGTTGCATTACTTTCAAACTCTAAATTATCCGCATTGAGAAACATATAGAGCAGATATAGACAGTGAATTAACAAAATGAGTCTTGGGATACACAGCAGTTATTTCAGCCTTTGCATTAACGTTGGCTGTTTAAGTTATTTCAATACAAGTCTAATGCATTTCTTCAAGGATTCCCGGTATTGGTTCATTGAAAAAAAGTTATTATATATATATATATATATATAATTTTTTAAGGAATGGAAGTTTGTATTGGACAATCTGAATGAAGATAGACAGTTTTATGAACTGAATTTTGTTCCAGCCGATTTTTTTACGGTAGAGAGCGAAACAACGCTGATGATCAGAAAATAAAAAAATGAGCCCCGGGTGGGATTTGAACCTACACCCATTACCATGGGTGTACATACGTGGCCTTGGTTTGCACTTATCGGCAGAGCAACGGGGATCATGGCGGAAGACAGAGGTTGAAATAGCACCCTTAACACATTCCTCGTCTTTTCCGAACTTTTGGTTTTGTTTGTGAGTTCTGTGAGCTTTCTATGTATGTATTATCATTCCTATGTCGACAGTATGTTAAGATATATATATATATATATATATATATATGTGTGTGTGTGTGTGTGTGTGTGTGTGTGTGCGTGTGTGTAACTGTCCATAAAGCTATCGATAATACTTAAACGTTAACAGACACAGACATGATATGTATGTTTATACAAGTATTATCTATCGAGCAATTTACTGCTGACATATTCTCTCTTTGACCTCTTGTTATGACATGGAGAATGAGCCACTCGTCCTAGGCAGCGTAAATAGAATGAATAATATAAGAAATTAGGTTGCAGCAGGAATCGAATCTACGACCGATAGGGTAGCGGTTTCAATGTCGAGTCGCTCTTCCCATTGAGCTAAACAGCCTGGCGGAAAGGTGAAGGCCCAAATAACTGCTTTATCACTTCTCTTTTCATCTTGTTTATTCATTGTCCATATCTGCATCATTGTTTCTCGACGCAGACAATTATTATATTAAGAAATTAAGATATAATCCGAGAGTATTTTTATGAATGTGTTGTATCATTTGGAACTCTATTTTGAATGACCTCCCGTTGTTACACAAAGAATGAGTCAATTGGCCTAGAAAGCGTAAATAGAATAATTGATGAAAAATAAGTAAGCAATTTTTCTTTAATTGTTTATTCTGTTTACGCTGTCTAAGCCAAGTGATTCATTCTCCGTATAATAATGGGAGGTCATTTGGAGTTTCACATGATATAATGCATTCCTATACGTATATAATTCTTGATGAAAGTGACAATTGAAAGATGAAGAGAAAAACTCAAGAGAAAGTAGGTGTTACAGATCAAAAATCTTCATTATATCCGTGGGTATGTTTCGATGCATTTCGACAGATCCATTCATGAAATGCTACAAGAACACTTATACTAACCCTTTAAGAAAAGAAAAATAAGTCTCAACTACCATCAACCAATAGATTAGATGAATAACAACACCCTACTTTCACCCTGCCCTACATATATCAACATCCATCAATTAAATGCTCGACATCATCTCTCTATTCTATGATAAAATAATATTTTTAAAAAGTTCCCTGAGATTTGACCGTTCTAACCCCGAACCTTCTTATCATAGACAAGCCTAACACCCACGAAGATAGGAGAAAATACTCTCTGACCCCACCTTTCACAAACCCTTCTCATTTCAAACAAAATTTGATTCTCACCCACTCTGATACAAACACCTCTCTTCCCATTCCCACTAAACAAGAAAATATCACAGAAATATCCCCTTTCTCTCCTCCGCTTCAAGCATGTAAACTGCAAATCTTCTGTAAACTGCAAAGAATTTTTCTCTGAATAAATGGCTGTCAAATGCATTGAAACATGCGTATGGAATGATAAAAAGTTATGTGGATGAAAAAATTATAGAATATATATGTGGGGGGTGCGCGCGCGCGCGCGATCTCAAGTGCACGCATATATGACACTTTCTTCATTCTCAGGGTGGTCTTAATATAAGATAATGTATATATATTTGAATCCTTACAAATAAGCGTTTAATACATTTTTGCTGTAAATTTCAGATATTGATGTCATAACATATTGACTGACATATTTGAGACGCAATTCTTTAAAATGATCTCTGGGGAGAGTGGCAATAACATTCATAATCAAACAAACAAATAACAAACGGAATCCTGGTTTCGCCGGCTTCCTACCCTCTCTCTCTTCCTGCATGATCCAAAGAAAGATGATATATTACAATTGAGATAAGTAAAGAACGTAAAACGCCTCATTTTTATCCCCTTGGCTCACACCTTATTCCTTGGTTCATCGCCCAAAAACACCCACTCGCCAAACCAATGTCATTTCTCATCCTGATATCAGAACAATTTTTTCGTTATTTGATAAATATTTCTTTTACCTTCACTCCTGATTTGGCTGTCATCAGAGACACGATTCGCTTTCGTGGGTAAAGCATAATTTTTTATTTCTAACGTTATTTTTATCGCGTATAGTGACGTTTTTCGAAGTTCCTGTCACAAAAACTCGAATAATCTTCCAGAGAAATCTATCTCAGTCTAATTGTTTCTATCTCAGTTTGTTCATGTTAATCTATCTATCTATCTATGGCAGTCCTTTCATTTCTATCTATCTTCGTCTGTTCATATCTATTTACCTTCCTATATTTTTCTTCCCCTGTGTATATTTGTTCACATTTACCCAAATCTGCAAATATCTAACTATCTATCTCTTTATATTAGTCTATTCGTAGCTATATATGTATCAGTGTCTGTTCAAATGTTGACTGCAGAAGATTCAGTTGATGTGTAGCTCATGTACGTGGGAACGAACATAATAAGGAACATAAATGGTATTGTAGATCATATTTGGTGTGTTGTTAGGAGTAAAAGTCATTAATAAAATTGATTCATATAAATATTCTATACTAGTAGTGTCCCCGTCAAAAAAATCAGGATTCCTCACACATATGTCTGCTCTTCTTTCTAGGATTGGTGTATCTCTGAGCTCTCTGCCAAGCATACCTGAGATCAGAGTAAAGTATCTGAGCGTTCATTGAAAAGTGTTGCACACCAAAATATATATGTGGATATGCATTAAGTTTTATATACGTTGATTATGAATAGAAAGAGAAATAGAACAAAGAGACAAATTCATCAATATCTTATTAAATCATCTATCAAGTTTGGCTACATTTTTCTTGTTGAGATTTGATTTGTTTCTGTAAAAACCATGAAAAGCAGAAATGAATTGTACGGATATTCTCAACCTCAAAAAATATAACAATGAATAAAATGAAAAAATAAATAAAATGAAATAAAAAAATAAATAAAATGAAAAAATAAATAAAATGAAAAAATAAAATGAAAAAATAAAAAACAGTTTTGTGTCGCTTATGTTCGTTTGACCTTTTCCGGATCTTTGAATTCCCGCGTAACCGGAGTAGCAAAATCAAGGTGCGTTGAAAACGACGAGGGAAAATAAACAACATGACGTATGAAATTATCCGGATAATCGATAATGCAGGACACTCAAAATATAACTTCACTCGTTATATATCTCAATGCCCATCTGAAGACCGTCCCAATTTGGGGCAGATATATGTATGCGATTGTGTGTCTATGTGCGTGCCAACCAACTCATACATATATACGTATATATACATATGAATATTTCAATACAATCACAAAACATTATATGTACGTATCTATATATAACTATGGAATGGTTATATTCATGGAGATACAAATCAACAATCAAAATTTTATTAATTACATATTAAGATAAGTAAGAATCTCAATTCAAATTTAGCCTGGGTTTATCAGTAACATACATAGAATAAATAAATGTATGATAATTTCATAAGTATCATTATACTGTATAAGTTTTTCCCTAACTCCATAAAAGCAGAATAATAATAACAATAAAAAGATTTTAAACTTCAAAATAAATCGAAATTATAGAGTAGATATATTCATCCAGATTGATATGACAGGGAGTAGCATATCTAGACCAGTCCTGGTATTTAAAACTTCTGAAATAGAGCTATGGTAACACAGCTGACGAACACCATAATAAAGAATAAAATTACAAATACAAATGAAAGTAAGTTACATGCAACAAGAACCTAAAAAGATAAAATAGTTATAACACGGTGCGTTGAGATCAGATTAAAAGTAGCTTGCGTCACACACAGTCATGGATACTTTGAGACTATACATGAAATTGACTAAAGAAGTTGTAATTTTTCACCATTGCAATAGAAAGCTTTACAGCTTTAAGCACTAAACATTAAAAAAAAACTTTTTCAAAAATTCAGTCACTTATTTCTCAATATTTCTCAATGCAATTTATGCAATTTTCATCGGTGTTTTCCCACGTTTCACATGTATTTTATCATTGCGTTATCGTGATACAATGTATAACTTGTTTCTTGTTGGAGTCATCGGTTTTTCACCATGTAACCGTTTCGGGGATTTCAAGAACCAAACAGTAATATTAGTATGGCACCCAGCACCTCCCTTTCTTACTATATATATATATATATATATATATATATATATATATATATATATATATATATATATATATATAAGTCATCCCCAAAACTAGACTGTTAATTCAAGATTAGTCTAATATTCGCCAGATAAGACAGAAATGTGTCCATGAGAGTGCCATATCCAGAGGGTTCAAACAGACTAATATAATCCAAAAAGTCATAAAAAAGGAGAGTATGCAATCAATGCATCATTTAGAAGGTCTCCCATGGAGTTGAAACATGGAACCTAACCAAGTGACTGACCCTCAAATTGGAACCATGCAACGTGCACACACACAAACACACACACACAAACATATATAGGTATCATTTTCAACCTCATATGGAGGAATCACAAGACAGCCCGATATCTCAGTGAGAAAACAGGAGTCCGAGATAGCATAGAATCCACTAGAACACGTAAATGGCTGTGGTCATATTGCAAGAATGGCAGACAATTGATGGACATCACGACTTACAGCATGGATCCCAAGGGATCAAATGCGTCACATAAGCTGGTAGAATACAAGATGGAAAGACGAACTAGACAAGGTCAGGAAGTTTCAGCTCCGCAACGGCCACGATAGAAAGGTCTGGCAAATCCTAGAGAAGGTCTCAGGAATGGTGATCAAAGAATGATGATGATGATGATGATGATGATGATGATGATGATGATGATGATGATGATGATGATGATCCATTAGGGAAAATACTTGCTGCCTAAAACGTCGACTGTCAGCATATTCGGATTACATGAGAGTCTATGAATGTATGAATGTTAAAATTTCAGAGTTTTGTTTTTAGGTGTGACAGAAGACATAGCCCCATCAGAAGTGTGATTATCTTGAGAAAATTTTTGAGGAAAAGGTGTAACTTGTATTAGTTGATTGTTCAATAAATGCACTGAGTATTTTTTCTAATGATTTAATTGTTTTATGTATCTTTGGGGCCATATAGAAATATCTAAGATGTTTGTTTCGCTGGCCATTATTATGAGAGTGAGTGCAAATAACGTTGGGTTCCCCACACTTGTTGGTTACACTATACTCAGATGAGCTCATCAAAGGTCAATATACGCATTTTTGCTCAGTACAGGAAATCAATACTACGGCAGTTATTTCGATCCTTAGTGTATCTCAAACAGTCACAACATTGTTGCTTATTAGTCTTTGTTTATATTCATATTTATATATATATATATATATATATATATATATATATATATATATATATATATATTACCTGTTGTATAGTTTGCAGTTAATAAGGTGAAAAAGATTATTAATTTATGTCCAGATTGAGGACTGATAACTGCTGAATTCATTTTGGAGAGGAGGGGTTATTGTTAGATTATTTTTATCATGTTTAGTTTGTTTTTTATTGAAGTTAAGCTTCTTTTTTCTTCTTCTTCTTCTTCTTCTTCTTCTTCTTCTTCTTCTTCTTCTTCTTATTATTATTATTATTATTATTATTATTATTATTATTATTATTATTATTATTATCATCATCATTATTATTATTATTATTATTATTATTATTATTATTATTTTTATTATCATTATTATTATTTAACAACAATAACCTGAAGAGGAAGAAGAAGAAGAAGAAGAAGAAGAAGAAGAAGAAGAAGAAGAAGAAGAAGAAGAAGAAGAAGAAGAAGAAGAAATGACCGCTGCGTTGTAATGTGTTAACGACGGTTCAATCTTAACTAAATCCACAAATCTTCAGAAAGTAAAAGAGAAGAAATAGAAAATACAAGTTTATTCCCATTTGCTCTGATTTGATCGGGGATGAAAAATGTCAGAAGATAATGAATCCGATATAATTTTTTTTCTTATGAAACAGTTGCTGAATCTAATAGTAAGCCTGAAAGGACCAGATATCTCCCCCAACCAAAATACACGCATGCACGTACGCACACACGCATGCACGCACACACACACACACACACACACACACACACACACACATGCATATATATACCACACACACACACATACGTATATATCTACCATACACACACACATATGTATATATATACCTATATATGTTTGTGTGTGTGTGTGTGAGTGTGTGTGTGTGTGTATGTGTGTGCATGTATGTATGTGTGTGTGTGTACATCAAGTCTTTCCCTTGATAAAGATTGACTGCAGTTATTAGATTTCGCCACAAAAAACAATTGCTGTTTACAGTAGTCATTTCGCGAATCAACCAAAAAATAAATAGTGTCGGAGGTTTAGAGATCTTAATCGTCTCAGCCGGGGTCAAATGGATATTATAAGAAATGGTGAAGAGAAAAGAAAAACACGCACCGGATTTCAGTCTGCAGATTTATTTTCCGGGAAATTAAAAAAGCTGAAAAAGCCGACAGCGACAAAAATAACTGCCTGCCAAAAATTGAAACCATTTTTTCTTTCCTCCTGTTCTTATACTTGATTTGACGACTTTAACCATTTCAAGACTATACTATCAAGGTGCTCAATGCCAGAATGAAATGTCCCAATCTGAAAGTAGATTTATAAAAGGGATCTACGAGACATATCTATTCTAGCAGCCACGGGAATACATATGTCCCAAGAATCTAGAAAGGGCTAAACAAGTATTCATTATAAATAACATATTGTTAATTGAGAAAGCCTCTGGTGTCTTGCTTTTTCTCTTCATTTATATTATCATAATGCGTTATCTATACCAGGCGTTATCCCACGGATACGGTATACGAGTTTAAGTCTCATCGGAGGTTACTACTCTTTGTTAAAAACCTCGATCTGGCTTATTTAGAAAAATCTAGGAAACACCATATTTCTTGAAGTGGCAATAAAGGTAGACAAATCTGTGAGTTATCCTAACTGGAGAACATCACTTGGTAAATTGTAACTTTTAGTGAAGCCCACAGAAAGAGAGAGAATCTTTTACAGCTGAAGGAAATTAATCATTTATTCTATTATGAGGATAGGGAGAATAACGATTTCAGTGGCGTGTGATTTTTTGTTTCAAACATCGCTGGCAACGTTCAATTGTATATCCGACAAAATATTTTCGATAGCAGTTGGACGAAACAAAAGATACCCAATAAAGGCCATCCAGGTATATGCACCTACTTTGAGAAGTTCTAATCAAGAGATTGAAATGTTTCACGACGACATCGAAAGGATGATAATCTAGGAGAAGACAGATAACACAATACAGACCTTCCATGTCTCACGCATTCAAAAGTAAACACGTTCTCACGCTCAAAAGCACAGAAGGAAAATTCTCATGCATTTTATTAAAGTGTTAGATTTGTTTAGATTTATTGTATTAGTTTAGATTTCTTGTGAAATCTCATCTTAGATGAGAGTGGTAAACTTTAAGCCATATTCAACAACGGTATTGATGCTAAAAATTGCAATATATCCTTGTGATATCTTTACAGAACTTTAGAACTTACATTATTTTGAAAGATCTAATACAAAACTCTCGAAATCTGTCCCAGATAGATTTTTAGATAGCACTTAATTCCAGTAATTAATTGACCTTAAAAGACAAGTTTATCCAATTTCAGACACCTAGACTCACTTAGAAGCACCCCTCAAAATTCACCCCCTATACACCAAGAATTTTTTTTTTCAGTGGGGTTTGGATTACATGATTCTCACTCATCCTCAACATTGAAAATTGAAAGGTATGTTGGTTAGTGACTTCAATATAAGTAAAAGAAAGATCGTGGATTCTAGTGGAGAATGAGAGAAGAGACAGGCGAATCAATTTGCCCGAGAGATACAAAAGGAAGATCATCATCATCATCATCTTCATCATCGGTCTCTTAACGTCCGTTGATAGACATAGACATTCTCCAGGATTTGCCACACTTCTCTATCATGGGCGTCACGGAGCCAGTACTTTCTGAATTTGTCTAGCTCGTCTCTCCATCTAATATTCTGCCGGCCTAGGTTGCGCATGTGGTCTCGGGGGATCCATGTTGTGAGTCGTGATGTCAATCACTTGTCCAACATTCTTGCAACATGGCCAGCCCATTGCCATTTGAGATTTTCAATGGATTCTATGATGTCCCTGACTTCTGTCTTCTTCCGGATGTACTGTGCTATCTTGTAGTCTCTCCATGTGAGGCCCAGCATAATTCTTTCATATGCACGTTGCACGGTTCTTAATTTGCAGATCCGTCTATTGGTTGGGTTCCATGTTTCAGCTCCATAAGTGACTATTGGGAGAATGCATTAGTTATACACCCTTCCTTTTAGGATTTATAGGATATATTTTTGAAGGTTGAGCTAGCTCTGCCAAAGGCTTGCCATCCTATTGTGATTCTTTACTTGATTTCTTCTTCTTTTGATGGTCTCATGGAGATTCGTTGTCCTAGGTAGATATAGTGATCTACTTTCACCATTTCTGTGTCCTCGATTTCGATCTCAGTGTTTTTATCTCCAATGTGGTTGTTGCACATGATCTTCATCTTGCTGAAGTTCATGTGTGGACCGACTTTCTTGCTCTCTTCATTTAGCTGATCTATCATTAGTTTGAGGTTTTGTAGGTTCTCTGCGAAAAGGACAATGTCGTCTGCAAATCTGAGATTGTTCAGATACTCGCCGTCTATTTAGATACCTGTACTCTCCCAGTAGTCTTCTGAATATCATCTCGAGGTAGGCTGTGAAGAGTTTGGGTGAGCTGGTATCACCTTGCCTTACTCTTTTCTGGAGCTGAGTCTTTATGTAGCCTGATAAAGGAGCTGCTCTGATCGTATATATGTTTCAGCATTTCGACATATAATGGATCTACACCTTGTCGAGTGGTGGCCTCCATGACCTTAGGGATTTCTACTAAGTCGAACGCCTTTTTGAAGTCGATAAATACTACGGCGAGTGGTAGTTTATATTCTGCTGCTTTTTCTTTCAGCTGATTAATCGAATGCACGTGGTTCAAGGTCGATAGCTTCTTTTAAAGCCTGCAAACTCTCGTGGTTGGTTTTCATCCAATGTTTTTGTACTTTGGTTGGTGATGATAATTGTGAAAAGTTTGTATAACTATTACAAAAACGAGAAAGTCTTGAATGAACTTTGGGAAGTACAAATTGTTCGACAAAAAATGAATTTGACTTCATAATATCTGATAAAATCAATAACGTTTAAGACGTTACTGTTATAAACAAAGAAGATCTATAAAGTGATCATAGGATGGTAGCGTAAAAAGTTAAATTCAACTTTAAAACTAGAATGATTTAAATGGTTCTAAAGAGGGAAAATACCTTAATGAGATATAGGTAGAAAAACTTGGAGTAGAGGACAGATCCCAGGATTTAAAAACAAAAAGCCTTACAAATATAATAAAAAAGGGAATATTCAATATAATAAAAAGAGGAGAAATGTAGGGATAAAAACTGGAGAGGGCAAGACCAAAAGAAAAGAACTTAACAAGCCAAGAAACAAAGGAACGAGAGAATAAAAAGGAAGACGAAATAGTATTTGCAATACGGAATATGAAACGCAGAAAATCTCCAAGCGAAGATGGCAAAATGACAAACCTTTCAGAAGATTAAAGAGGAAGGTTTTCACAAATGATTGACAAAGGTATCCACATATAGGATACTAGAGAGAAAAGCGCCTCAAAACTTTTGTCTAGTGATCCTATCTCACAAGAAAGGAGATAAACAAGACCTTGGCAATTACTGCTTTATTACACTATTGCTTAACATCCATTAACTATTCACGAAAATACTCTTCAATAGACTAACAAATACTCAAGATCAATCGTGCAAGGCTTTAGATATCACTATTGATTGAACACCTAAACCTAAAAAACCAACGGATTGAAAAGATGGCAGTCTTCAACTCAAAGCGAAACGAGGTGTTTACGTGAGTTGCACGCAAGTAATTAAAAATATATACGAAAATAATCAAACTCCATAAACATACAAATTAGGTATACATTGAAAAAGGAGTAAAACAAGGGGATACAATATCACCTAAACTATTTTCAGGAATCCTATAAAGCGCCTTCCGGTAAACTCACTAAGAGACATTAGAGGTAAACAGGAAGATGATAATTTAGATATTTAAGGTTTGCATATGTCACAATGACTTCAGAAGAATTACAAAACATATTAGGTAATCTGAATAGGGGAAGTCAAAAAATAAGGGTAGAGATGAACAAAACAAAGACAAAAGTAATGTTCGACAATGAATTCCGGAAAAGACTATGGAAAATATAGGGTGAAACTTCAAAAGAAGACGAAGAATACATTCACGTAGGTCAGATAAAGAAATGGAAAATCCAGGAAAGCGTATTAAAACAATGCTTAACGATTATTTGAAAAGCATTCAGTATAGATAGAGACATATTGAAAAGCTCCTCGCTAATATGCTTAAAACGTAAAGTGTGCAATGAGAATGCAAAACCTTATCTTGGGACCAACAACACATGGTTCGATCTGAGGCTGACTCCAGGCTCCAAGCATAGCTTACATTGCAGGTGGCTTCAGCAGTTTGAACACATGGGGGATAATGACACGAACATCGCGTTTATTCATCTTTGCTTCGATGAAAAAAAAGACAAGTAAAGGAATCAAAAACATATCGACAACGCCCGAAGCAAATCCAGATATTTTAAATCATAAATGCGCGTAAACAAAAGGCTATTTAAAACGGGTAGTATATTTTTTTTCCAACCTGATATTTGAATTTTTTCATCTGGGCAATACTGGGTATCCCTGCTAGAAATGATAATAATTCTCTCACTTTTTTGGAAGGTGATCATTAAATATGTCCAAATTTCCGAACGACATAATTGAATATAAAAATAAGGGATCAGTTTAGCATAAACTTACATCGTGAACTTATATCACCACTAAAAACAGTTTTCTTTTCAAGACATAATAAGGTGTAAATGTATAGATTTTCAGCTCTCTAGTTCCATTGGTACGACCAATACGTATACAATCAGACAGCCAAACCAACTTAGAAACTAAAGAACCTAGTTGTGGTAGTTGGTTTCTAATATAGTGGAGCAATAGATGGTATGTAGCTGTGTACATGAAATAAGCTTTGGGCTATAGGTCTGTAAAAGGCAATTGTACTTTTTATATACTTTAAAAACATAAGCTCAGGGAAAAGTGTCAGTCTAGCCTTTCAATTGCGTCTTTCGATAGGTCTTCCATCTTGGGTTGACTGGACTCCAAAGTAAAGGACTTTTCTCTGGCATTTTTTTTTCTCTTGATGGTAACGCATTGACTGTGAGTTTCTTTCAGCTTCAGGAAGAATTCTTGAACCCATGCTCATTTTGATCAGTTTTGTATCTAAATAATTCACGACATCAACTTGAAAAAATTCACTTATCAAACATTGTTTTGAAGAATTGGGAATTAATGTAAATAAACTTCGAAATAATCAGAAAATCCAATCGAATTCTCACTTTTCAATCAAATATCTAATTGTGGGGTGGTGTAATGGATAACCAAATTAGCGAACCAATTTCAAAAATCAGCTGGGTGGGTTACACTCACTTTGTACCAATGTCCTTGGGGAAGGTATGAATCCACTTCTCCCCTTTGCTATGGGTAAGAAGCAAGGCAACTTGATCCTCTTAACCCTACAAGACAGTTCATCTGAGAGAAGTTTTCTAACTGTAACAGAAAAAAATACAGCTTGGTAGTCAGTATAGTTGGTCCCAAGCTCGGACAAAAGGAGGAAGATTTGGTGTGGGGCAAGTGAATCCACCCAATAAAAATGTGTCAGAGAGGTTGCTGTCCCATGCCCTACAAGGAGTCGACAGGAATAAACATTGATTTTTGGTGTTATGGCTATTATTACTGATAAAGTTATCTACAGTAATAAACCCGACAATAAATTAAATCTGTCGGTTTCTTCTTCTCTTTTTTTTTAAACCATCATAAATTTTTTGGATGAAAATAAATGTCCGAAGTCTGAAGACGAAAGTTCTTCGGGCATAAAACCCCACAAGACGTTTTGATATGAAAACTTAAGCTCCAAGACGACACCATTTGTCAAAACTGTAAGAGAATTCCATTCCTCAAAATGTCGGTGGTCCCATCTTATCAACAGAATGGTAAATGCAAAGCGACTAACAAAACGAAGCCTGTCAGCCAAATACAGATTCCTTTTGCTTTCTTTTTTGTTGCTGTTGTTTCTGTTGTTCATTCGCACAGTTTGTCAGTGACGGGGTTAGACCGCAATCTGGTGCGGTCATTAGGAGTCGTTATGTGCCACTCGATACCGAAGGGGTGGGAACCCTAAAGTAGTCTCAAGAGGCGAAATGTTAATAGGCAGATATCAACCCCACCCCCTCCTTCAGCGGGGAGAGAGGTCGGACAGACGTAAAAGAAACAATCGATTCGGTTATTTTAAAGGGGACTGTAATGTGATACGATCCGATTCTCACTATCATAGCCACAATCACGTACGCACACAAATACATGTATACAAACATATATATACATGGTCTATGATGTTTTTAGTAATTCGTAAGATTACAGAAAAGAAACAGAATTGTGTATCTATTGTTTATGATATTTAATTACTGTAAATAGAGCTATTAATTAATTGAATATATTTATAAGGAAAAAAAACGGCGTGTGTTGACATCTCATCTATATCATTAGATTGGAAACTTATGCACACACACACACGCACACACATTAAAAACTTACAATACAAGTTTTAATAATGCGTTATTTACACAAAATCACTCATAATTTCAAACTTATATAAGAAAAGAGAATAGATAATAAGAAAACAAATTCATTTTTTTATGAAATAAAATACTCGAACATATTCATTTAATTGATTGCTTGAAAAGTTGATACGACGAAACATTTTGTCAGAATATCACAAAATATAGTATAAAAAAGATATATCAGAGTTGTATTTGAAGAACCTTGGAATATAGAGCACTCAATATTGTTATAAATACAAAAAAACGTTAGTATATTTATATATATGTGTGTGTGTGTGTGTGTGTGTGTGTGTGTGACAAGTAATAAGAGAGATAATTATACAGACATCTTTATTGGGGATCATATTTCGTCCAGCATTGCTATTAACCAGTAGCAAATCGAACAGCCGACCAGGTGAATAAATAAAGACTATGAGCGTTGTGCAGAACATGCAACAACACTGTCGGCAAGCTACATTTCCCATCCGGCTTAGGCCTATAATAAATTTTGCAAAGGCCTACATTTCCCAATTGGTCTGGGTGTGTTATGACTTTTGAAAGGGCTTGAATTTCCAATTTGATCAGTTATAAGCTTTGTAGGGCACGATTACACCTCAGACTTTTCCATCATGCGTTTGTGCCTTTTATTTGGGCTCAATCCAAGAGATGAATTGATGAAAATTAAAAACTTAATCAATTTTGAGAGAAAAAACAAAATATTTGCTTGACTGTTTGTGTTGTCTAGACTACAAGTTATTGAAACTGGAAAAAAACTTTTCCAGGTAACAACCAACGGGACATGACCCTACGGGATATATCGCCTTCCATGCCCCACTTTTTTATCATAAAACAATTTCTTTGTCAGCTGCTACTAGATTTTCTGCCTGCTGTTTTTGCTTGATGAGGATTTTAGACCCTTAATTTGTGCTGGTCATTTTTTCTTGTCTTTTTTGCTTTGATTGTTTTACCTCTTTTTTTCTCGTCTCCAGTGATCACTTGATAGTTTTACCAAGTAACTAAATAGGGGTTGAAAGATTGCAGTACGCCAAACTTCGAGAAAGCCAGACTTTTTTGAAAAGTGGCCTTCAAAATTTTGGCTGTTAAATCAATCAATGAACACTGGCGCTGATGAGGACTATTCAGCTACTTGAGCCACTAATTAAATGCCAAGTGGTATTCTCACGGTTTCCAACTGTTCGGAAGCTTCCCTATCAGTTGATAAAAAGTCTTCTAAATATTCATTCCAGTCGTTTTATATGGGATTCCAATTCAATTTACTTTAGTTGAATTCATGTAATCAATTGCGCTTGGATGAAGAAAACACAGACTCACTGGTGCATGAGTAAAAGAAAGACTGTGTTGCTAAGAAATATGAATGCGTTGAATGACGTATGAAGCGATCTTTATTTAAGATTTATTTATGGAATGTATATGTATGTATATAGGTTAGTAGGTAGATAGAGAAGTCAGTAAATATGAATTATTCATGAATATCTTCTTGTAGCTGTGAATGAATTGTGTATGTTTATATGTTTATATATATCAAAAGTTGGCTGGAGTTTTGACATTTTAAAAAATTTATTTTAACTTATTGCATCATTATTCAGTATTCAAAGTATTTTCATTGGCTTTCTCAGACCTTACACCACCTTTTAGCTTTTGATTTGATGAATTCTCTAAGGAATTTTTCAATTTGGTGAAACCACAGATCAGGTAGGGGGTGTTGCCTGGATCGAAAAAAGTAATAATCTGGTTGTGACACGTCTGTAGAATACGCTGATTGTGGAAGAACTTCCAATACCAGCTCCATGATAATTTGATGCATCACATATACATTTAACAACGAGTATTTTCGCGCAGCAAAGTAACTGGTTGGGTTCTTTACACAGAAAATGGTCTTTTTTTCTTTTAGAGTGTCATTGAAACGAGCCAATTTCCCACCGTAGAATTTCGCAGTAACATTTTTCTGCATGTGCGCATGTAAAACGTTTGTATCCATATGTTTATGTGAATGTGTGCTCGTGTGAATATGCTGCGTAAAGGTATACCACTAGAAATTGCATGGTAGGTTTATCTGTGGCGGTTGCATACAACATTTTTCTTACACCTTTTCCCCTTTGTCCTTGGAGAAAAGTCCAGGCTGATTCCAAGCAATTATCCAGTGAGTAAAATAGACCTGACCCTATGACGAAATTTCTAGATTCGATTAGATTGTATCATAACTACAATGCACTTTTCCCAATACGAAACTGAGAGTTGGTAGTGTCATAACAAGTCTGAACATGCTCTGATGGCAAACACTTGCATACATATTTGCCAAGTCCTAATGCCATGCTATGAACAGGTAAATATCGTTTTCTAATCATAAACTTGTTTACATGCAAGTAAACTTCATTGGTCATTATTCTTAGGCAAGAGTAGCGGAGAAAGATCACCTATGCAGCAGTACCATCCATGCGGATGATTGTTCACTGATTCTTTCGTTGAGATGTTCTGCATGCAGGACAATCCTTGTGTCGACTTCTTCTCGACAACTAAAATACTCATTGATATCCTTGGGACTATCACAAGATAACGTAATCACCCTCTGGCCACCCTTGAACACCGTTTACAAAAATTGAATTAAGGTGTCCGTATCGATGCACGGTGATAACGGCGCCGGTGAAAATGGCCCCGGTACTAATGACCCAGGTAAGAAGAGCACTAGTGGAAAATTGGAAAAAAATGACTCAACTAAAGTGAATAGTTTATCAAAAATAATAATGAATTGAAAATCATGTATTAACATTTTCCAGATGTCTATCTAACGTAAAAGTATAATTTTGATTCGATTATGAATGAAACAAGAAAATAACATGGAAAAAAATAGAACATTTCTGAGGAAATATGATCCATAAAAAGTGTCCCGTAAAGGATTAAAATGCTGTTATCAAAACATTGATTTGGTCACTTAATCCTCATAGAGCGTTGTTTGGGTTGTCTTATAATTCAAATTCTTCAAAACAGTAAAATAAAATCATTATTGTGGAATAGAACAGGACAGCGTATCAATATACGATTTTGCAGAAATTCATACCATATTGGGAAGAGAGTGGTTGAAACTGATGTTTGTTTGCCTTTGAGATGAGTTCAAAGCCAATATTCCATTAATAAACACCCATAACTTTCATTTGAGACCAACTTCGTTTTGTTCTACCACTGGCAATGGTAGGTCATTTTTTCACGCTCTTGGCTGCTCGCGATCGAACGTTTTGATTTTTACTAAAAAAGGCCAGTTTATACATATATATACACAAGCTACATACTGAAAAGTTCACGTTCATACACACATTCCATATATGCACACGTACACATAAACTTATGCATACACACATACTGACGCTCTGCACACAAACATGTCACACAAATATTACATAAACATATAAACACAGGCTGCGCATACATACCACATACACACATGCAAAACACTCAGATACATACTATCAACAAACATGCATACGTGTGGCATGTTTGTATGGGTGTACTTATGTGGCATGTGTGTATTGGTGTACATATGTGGTATGTATGTATGGGTGTACATGTGTGACATACGTGTATGGGTATACATGTGTGGCATGTGTGTATGTGTGTACGTATGTGACATGTGTGTATGGGTGTACATGTATGGCATGTGTGTATGGGTGTACATATGCAGCATGTGTGTATGTGTGTACATGTATGGCATGTGTGTATGGGTGTACATGTGTGTCATGTGTATCATGTGTGTCATGTGTGTATGGGTGTACATATGTGGTATGTGTGTATAGGTTTTCTTTTGTAGCATGTGTGTACGGGTGTACATGTGTGGTATATGTGTATCGATGTACATATGTTGTATGTATGTATGAGTGTTATGTTTGAGATATGTGTATGGGTGTACATATGTTGTATGTATGTATGGGTCTACATGTGTGGCATGTGTATATGGGTGTACATGTCTGACACGTGTGTTTGGGTGTACATATGTGGTATGTGTGTATGGGTATACATATGTGGCACGTGTGGTATGGGTGTATGTCTGTGCCTGTGTGGATATAGTATGTGTATGGCATGTAGAGCGTGTGTATGGGTATATTTACGTGTACATATACTTACGTGGCATGTGTGTGTGGTCAACTTGCATTAGACTTTATAATCATTGGATCTCATGTTTATTGGACATTTTGTTCATTTGACCTTTTGCTCAATGGACTTTTTAATAATTGAATCTTTTATGAATCGGAACTTTTTGCATTTCGGCGTTCTCACTCCTCTTGGGGCCTCGAATACATATCCCAGCCCCCTTCAACTTTTTCAAACAATCTGCAAACTATTCTTTTGTGCACATCATCAGCGACCTCCTTTCTTCAATCTTGTTTGCGATATGAAATCTATTTAGGGGTTGAATCTACTCAGTGTTGGCTTATACAACATTTTTGAAAAAAAAAAGCTCAAAATGTGAATGCTGTACAACTAGTTTCCGAGATATTCAAAATTTCAATTTCCGGACACACCTGGTATGGCCAAATATTATTGTAATAGCCCACATTTGTTAGTCAAGACAAGTAAATTCTCAGGAACATTGTATAGTCAAACTGATGTATATATGTGTATGTGTGTGTGTGCGTGTGTATGTGTGTGTGTGTGCACGTGTGTAACCACGCACAGTATAACCGACTTTAAATGTGTTTGTTTCGGCACACGTGTAAACTCTGAGAAAGAGCAATCGTAATTTGAACTACTCGTTGAGGTCACTAGCTTTCGAAAAACAAAAATGAAAACAACAGACAAAAGAAGAACCCGAACAAATTTAAGATGGAAATGAAAGAATCAAATCGGACAAGAAGACAGAGGCATCAAACGAAGAAATTCCACAAGTTGAGTGTGAAGGATTTTGTATTTAAACACCTACTATACTTCATAATCTTTGATAAGCCGAGCAATCACGCAGACAATCACCACTAAAACAAACAGCTTCTTCTTCTTTGTCCGGTGTGCAAACAAGCATAAAACCATAACTATAACGATATATAAATACAATTTCGGTATGGATCCAACATTATCAGATATGAATGACATTATTAAAAGTTTGGTTTTAAATGTTTATTTCTAGCGTTTAGTTTGGCTTCTCCCAAGGAAAGTGATGCAGAGAAAACAGAAAAAGAGAAATTTTGAATTGTGCGTTATTTCATATTTAAAAAAAAAAAAAAAAAGTTGAATATGTAAGTATGTGGAAATGTTTGACTGTAATGGATGTTTACGTACCGGACATGAAGGAAGAGCATGTGATTAGCTTGCTTGTGGGTGAGTTACTTGTGACTTCAATGACTTCCACTCACACACAGCCAGATTAATGCAAGTTTCAAAATTCTATGAGGCAAGTACGCATTTCTCAATTTAAGCCAAACATTGCTGCTTGAAATAAAACTTTCTTATATGTGTGCGGTTGTGTGTGTTGTGTGCGTGCGTGTACGTCTTCGTGTGAGGTATACATATCTCATCATGAATCATATCATGAATTTATGTACTATATAAGATCCGTATAACTTTATAGAAAATTGTAAATTCATATGAATATTTAATGAATGTACATAAGTAACTGTTCATGAATACCTAAAGGTGCCGTGATTTTGAAAAGAAATTTATTTTGGAGTTCAGATGTTTGATATAATCGAACTTTTCTTAACTTCATTAAACTTTACGACTAACTTCCTTGGGAGCTATCAAGTCAGTGAGCTCGTTGACTTCTCTACTGGACTTCAGTGGTCGTGTGGTGGTAACAACATAAGATAACAGTCACCCAGCTTGAAACATCTTGCTTTTTATTGATCCTGCCGTAAATGATTTCATAGGCGTGTATTTGCATCTTCAGAAACCAGGTCTCTTCGGCAGCCCACGCAATAACCAACGTTTAATATGTTGTGAGAGAAATCTTTTCAGTAGAATTTTTCAAGTTGATATGACCCATTTCAGTGGCTTCAAACGACTAATTGCTTTGAATCAGTTCTGAAAATCGTAATCCATGTTCGATAATGGGTTGCAAAATTTTTGGCCTTGTTTGTCTGATGTGCTATAGCTGAGAAAGCAAGGACTGATCTGAAAATCTGACTGTGCTAAACTTTAACAGTCTGACGACCATCTCAGTTGCCCAGTCTTCTAAGCTTAATAGTGATTGATTTGGGGCTGATGCAAGCGATGGGAAGTTTAATGGCACAGAGAATGGGATTGGTGTGCCAATTCAAACTCTGGCTGAGGCTGTTTGCGTTCACTTTGCACTGATTCCCTATCAGCTCCCACCCGCCTGCCAACATGTCAACAGCCATCGTGGCAGAGTAAGACCCATCACCAACCATGTTTTACACTTATTTGGTAAGAGTTCAACAATGAACCATAAAAGGCGGATTTTTTAAAAGTGATGATCGGTTTTCGTCTGGTTACTCAGTCATAATAACCCATGTGATGAATCAGTTTTGTAGTTTCTTGGCTGATTCCGACGAACAGCCTCTATACTTCTGGAGTATGGGGCATTTTCATATGATTCTACTGTTATTGTTACAGTGGAATAAGTGAACGCTCATATCTATTTACTTATAGCATGTCACGCTAAATGTTCATAAACCTACAGCGGCGAAAACCGAAAATCCAAATGGGGAAACTCGGCTCAGGCAGGATTTCGTGGCTGAAGCATCATAACCGGTAACCTAGGGCAACCCGAAGATGCTTCACGATATCATATATATAAATATATATATATGTGTGTGTGTGTGTGTAGGCGTGTGTGTGAAGAGAAAGGGTGTATGTCCGACAAAATGTTGGTGATTTTTCTACCCTCAACAACCATCCGATCATTTCTATTTGTCTTCACGATTTCTCTCGAACCAATTTTCGCTTTCAAAGTTCTGACAAAACCTGGGACGGATGAAACGTCTGTAAGCTATTACACTTTTTGATTAAAAAAATGAGATGGACTAAGCTGTCTCAATTTTTTTCATCTCCTATTTAGTCATTTTTTTCCAAAATACACACACAGCAATAAGTATAAACAATAAAACCAAAACGGGGCTGCTGCTGCTGGAAACTTTTCTCTAATTGTTTATTCTTCTTACGCTGACTCATTCTCCATGTAACAAAGGGGGGTCATTCCTGACAGAGAATCATATAATATAGCGCATTCTGTCCGATTATATATATATCCATTTCAATTGTCTGCGTTAGAAACAACAAGTGCAGACATGAAAAGTGAATAAACGAGATGAGAAGAGTGGAGATAAAGCAGTCATTTGGGCGTTCTCCTTTCCGTCGAGCTGTTTAGCACAATGTTTAAGAGCGATGCTACGTTTAAGCGGCTTCCTCATCGGTTTCAGGTTCGTTTCCACATATATATATATGTGTGTATATATATATATATATATATATATAGAGAGAGAGAGAGAGAGACGCAGACAGAGACAGAGAGACAGAGATTATAAATAAATAGACGCAAAAATACTGAAGTAGGAAAATACAAAAACATAAATGAAGTTCTGAATATTTTATAAATGAATCCATATCCTGCTTAAAAGCGTCTACATGTTTTCTTTTTCAAATAAACCAATACTAATTCCTTAGAATAATAAGGGTCAAGAAAGAATGAGAAATACTACTAATCATCTGTACGACATATAATAGAAATAAACCGAAATCTTGGTGGTTGGAAGGAAACATATCTCCGAAAGACAACAGACACCTGAGGAAGGCCAGGGGTACATGACTGAAACGTTGTCAAATCAAAAACGAGAAAATTAGTTTTTAGGAAAATAAAGTTTGCTCTGACAGGCATTGTTTGAAACTCCAAAGTACAACTTCTTGAGTGAATCTAAACACGCTGGTGAAGCTTATCTTGTTCCCTGAAATTCCTGAGATCAATCCCTCGATCAGGTAATGTAAAAATATTCTCTAGTTCAATAGTTGAGAAGCAGATCGACATTATAAGAAAGAACTTGCATAGAGCCTGTCAAAAATGAGTAAATTTTACTAATAGACCAGCAAATGAACTGGATTTGGATCTGCGAGCCGAGAATTACTGCGCAAAAATAGGAATTATATCAGTTTTAATTTTCATCTTTCAAGTGTTTCCAGTGATAAGAAGATAAAATGTTTTACGGATATTAAGCTACAGAATGGGCTCGCATTATATACGATATTGCATTGTACTTTAGTAAATCCAGTAATGAATATTAGATGTCAAATTGATGGAAGTGATCATCGAATCAATAAATATTTTGTAATTATGTCCCATCGTATACTTTCACAATCTGTCAGTCCGTAATTTTCTTGTCAAAGTGATCTACGACATCAAATGACAATTTTTCGTTTTTATTTTTGCTTTTTAGGCCGTCGGTCGAGCTCCTTTTCCCGCTTCCCCCTACCTTATGTGGTTAAATGATTATACCTTAAGCTTGAATTTCGAATCCATCTTCCTTCCGTAGCGGCATCTCATGTATATGCCATCAGACTACTAAGATGGACGTTTGCCAATCGAATGCCCACGTGTTCGTGTCTCTTAATTTTGTTCATCGGTGTGAAATAACATGATAGACGAACAGACATCTGCACAAAAAGGTGACAAAGGTATTTACGTACTTAGATTGAAGATTACGAATTTTGAAAATCATTAAAACGCAAAAAAAAATAAAGGAAGAACGGAGAGTAAAGAGGCCAAAACATTCATTAGAGATATCCATTTATATGTTATATCATATTTTACTATGAATCAATTTGTAATTAGATTACTAAATTACTAAAATGTAAATGAGTTTGGTTCGTTTTAGGCGAATCACTCTTTGTGCTGGACGAAACTAAACTATTTTAATTTCATTGTAACTACAAACATATATTCAGCAAGATAGTTTAGCAACAGTAAGAGTTGTTCCAGATGGTGTGAGATCTCCTGTCTGTAATCTAAGCAAATTGAGTTGCATTTTCTGCCTCCAATCTCCAGACGACAATATCATTGGTCGAAGAATGAAGATAACAAACTTCAATCAAACGTTTTGCAACCTTGAACAGTGCAGTTAATTCATTCCCAAAATTCCTATACTGTTCAAAACCGCATTGTTCAAGGTCGTTCTATCATTTGATTTGTTTTTTTCTGATCATACTTAGACATAATACGTTTTCAGCTATACAGTTACATCATCAAAACCAGTGCAAACCAAAACCACACCATTCAAAGTAATGTTGAATTACATTTGGTGTCATGACTGTTTCATGATCAATCAAATATATGTGTTGATAATTGTTGCAGACCATAGCAAGAGAGTTTGATTCGTGCTTGATGCTTCATTCTTTCCAGGCACATTGAGATTTTGAATATTGAATTCTCTAACGAAAAGAAAAGACTGGAAAAGTTTAGTAAGGAATACCCAAACTGCACGATCTGCACCGGAAATGATTGATCTCATCATCGAGTTTGGCTTCCGGTCAATTCTTGAAGATCTTGACGAGTTTCTAGATTAAAGGGACAAAAGGCAATATTTTAGAAAAAGAAATAAATACGGTGGCTTTTGGATAGCGGAAGTGCATGGGAAATATCAGTTTTATGTCAGAAGGTAAGGAAAAAGAAAGAAACTGAGTAAAGAGAGAAAATTATAAAAAGAGAGAGAGACAGGCAGACAGAAGGATGAATGTTTATGTAGATTGAAAGGGAGGAAAGAAAGAATGTAAGCAACAATTCCCTTAGATGATCAGTGCAACCTACTAATCGTACTCTGCATTTCCCTACCATGGGCCAAACAAAAACAATTATCTAGAGAGAACAACGAGGAAGGAATTTAGCTCAAGCACCAGCATGCAGCAGCAATTATTTTCATATAATTTTCTGTTCATCTAGCACTAATGTCCTTGGGAAAAGCATGAATCCACCTCTCCCAATAGCTCGGATGAGGAAATATTCTCTGATGCTGATACCATGTAACTCAGCACAACCGGGGATATGGACACCGACAAGTGATCCCATTGCCCTGAGAAATGTCGAGAAAGAACCCCGATGATCAAGTAGATCTTAAAACAGGAGAACCATCTTCACGTTGCTTTCTCAAATACATTTTTGCACTGATAGGAGGTGTAGAGGTGTGCCCTTTTTTTTTTTTTGACGGACACCTGCAGCTTCAAATTGATCTTGACATATTTTCTTTCTTTAATTGGGTGTGTCTGTGTCCTTTTAGCTCTTTTGTGTTCATATATCCACTTGAATCTTTTCAATCAATGCTAAAATATCCGATGAAGAGATGGTAAAAGAGGGGACAAGTTTATGTAACCGGAAATATAGATACTTCAAACAAATAAGATTTATTTGAGAATCTGGTGGGGTAAGGAGTTGTTACTTTTTTTATTATCAAAAAAAGCCGCTCCCAATAAAGGATTCCATTCATAAATTGCAACTGGTTGAATTTAAATGCTAGCGTTGATTTGTGAATATATGCTAGATTGTGTTATATATATATATATATATATATATATATATATATATATATATATATATATATATATATATATATATATATCATTGTCTCCTGAAGTTGCTTTAACTATGAGAGTGTATTTTGGAATATTGCTTTGTTAGATATGTATTTATTTACACAGTAGATAAATATTTTCTCTATTTAGGCTTATCTACTGTGTTAATAAATATATGTCTATATCTGTATCTACAGATAGATTGACATAGATGTGTTATTAACTTAGTATCTATGAAAAAAATGACAGGATTACTTTCCTTAGGATAAGAATATCTGTGTGCTCTTGGATCAAAGTGTTGTATATACACACACACGCACACACACATACAAGCACACTCATATGTATGCGGGTGGCTGTATGTCGATAAGGAAATAGATTATGAATTAAATTTTGCTCAGCTCGGACCAAATTATTTACGGTAATGAGCGAACAATGGCGATGATTGGAGAATGAAGAAATAAGCCTCAGGTGGAATTCGAACCCACACAGTTTTCCATTAGAACACCCATGTAGCCAAGGTCTGTGCTAACCGATTCAGCCTCTGGGACCCTCACGGCAGGTAGAGGTCTAAACATCACCCTTAACTTACATTTAGACCTCATCCTAACGTGAGGGTTCAAATGGCTTAATCAGTTAGCGTAGACCTAGGGGCTCCCATGGGATAATGTATGGGTTTGAATCCTATCCAAGGCTCATTCCTTTATTTCCGGATCATGTATATGTAAGAGAGGAGCTGCCCTATCTGTCTGTCTCTTTGTTTGTCGTGAAAAATAGAAATCACCTAAACTCGAGCGCATAACTTGAAATATACACTGAATAGACCTTGTAAAGTAAAAAGTTCAAGGTTTTAGAAGAGGTTCTATTTACAATGCATATTTATCACTAAATTGGACGGTTACTTTCCATTCTGTGTACACATTTTTTCATTACTTATGTTAATTCAAAATTCTGTAATGGTCAGAGTGAAAGGAAACCTTTCCACCGTTCAGGGGTCAAAGAGATACGCACACACCCCCAATGGTGAAAGGAAACTTTTCCTCTTCAAGTGTTCAAAAGCTTAAGGAATCTTTCCACATTTATCAAGTCAAAATTGAAACTGCTTTACCACTTTAAGGGATCCAAACTGGAAAAAAAACTTTTCTCCAAGTAAAGGTTCGAAAAAGAATGGAAACGCTCCCCTCCTCGGTCAAGGGAGAGTCCTTCTTTGAAGATTCAAAGGTGAAGGGAGACTTTTTCCCTCAAGTAGTCACAAAAGAATTCAAATCTTTTTCACCTTCAGTGAGTCAAACGGGATGGAAAACTTTTTTCCCTTTGTGAGGTCAACAGTGAAGCGAATCTTTTTAGCCTTTATTTTAGTCCAAAAATATTTAAGCCGGCGTACTTCAACCAGTAAGAATATATCCCTACATATAGATATATATATATAGAGAGAGAGACTTGTATATAATTGTGTATATGTGTATGTGTTTGTGTTTGAGAATATCCTAGAAATGTAAGTATCATCTCTCAGTTATGATTACTACCTGATAGCTAGTCACTTGCTGAAACTATTCCTCGTATATTACTTCTAAGAGAGTAAATAGGAAAATGAACTCCCAAAAAACTAACTACATTGCTACACCAAGTAACCCATATGTAAGAGAAACGGTTGAACGAATCCAAAGAATTAGTGGACATCACATCATCGGGGTAGTTTTTCAATTGCACGACCTATCTTGCACCTTCCTTTCTAGAGTTCATTCCTCTCTCGCGAGGTATGGATGAAAAAAGATTGCATTTATGATATCCTATTCAAACGTGGAAAGGAATATGCGTGACCGGAATTAAAGCCAAGGAAGAAAAGTCACAATGTAGCGTTGCCCTGAGCTACGTAAAAATGCAATAGAAAGAAATGTCTCTCCCTCTCTCTCTCTCACATACACACACACACGAACGTGCGTGAGCACGCACACACACACACATGCACACACACACACACATATATATATATATATATATATATATATATATACATACATATATATATATATATATATATATATATATATATATATATATATATATATATATTCAATGAGTTGGGTGTTTGTTTCATAGGTATAGTGCTTAATATTGTTATAAGAAGTGAACTGGTATAATTTGTATACCAATGGTTAGCAAATTTGTTTCACGAATTCGATTCCAAGTCGTATCGCAACGAAATGAATATTAAGGATTTGCGAGTCTCACTTTTGTTAGTTAATCCTTAGTTGTAAAGGAGGTAACTAGGAAATAATTAACAAAAAACTAGCAAATTGGGAGTTGTTATTCCGTGATGACAACACTTAAAAATCGAATTTGTGAAAAGCATGTTGTTGTGGTAACCATTGATATAACAATTATTTATAAATATTCATAGGCTACAGTAAAACGGTTGATTAACTTCTTGATAGAAAATCAAATTACAAAAACGAATACGAATAAAACTAAATCACATACACTAAGAAGCTGAAATCTTAGAATAAAATTATATATGTGTGTGTGTGTGTGTGTGTGTGTGTGTGTGTGTGTGTGTGAGTGTGTCTGTAAACACACTTGTATACATGCATTCAAGTGTACTTGCATTTGATTTTTTTCAAGAAATATTAGATCATAATCCCTTCTAATTTGGTTCCTTTCTCAGCGCTGACTCATTTGTCATAATTCCAAAACAATCTGTCTCTGTCTTGTCTGATAAGCGACCAGACATGCGCCCGAAATGGAAACCCTCAGCGAAAACACAGATGAACGAATTATCAAACAACCCTTTGGGAGGAAGAATTTGAGAATGATCAGTTAGAGTTTGTGTGGGGGGGGGGGTCATATGGATGAGGAAGCTGACGAGACAGGCTTATTTAAAGACTTCAACGTTGTGGGTATTATATGCAACAGACTGGAAGCACTTTTCCTCCTAAGGGACGAGGCTTATGGCTGGTGCCAATCCTCAATACAGCTTTTCTGGTTCAAGACCCAAATTACACGTTTCATAGTCCCGTTCTGGTAGTAATGTTAGCCTCATGATCACTTTCTTCCTGATTTATTTGCAATTGACCAAATATCTATTATATTATGGCCGTGATAGACATTTTCAAATTTTATGTACTCTAAATTACGTTTCGAAACACGAAACGTGTGCAGTATGTAGAGCTAACCCAGATGCATGTTCTTGCAAGTTTACAAACTAGCTGATAAAATAAAACTGACAATGAGAAAAACAAATTCATAAAGAAACGCATGATTTCTGCTGACACAGAATTGTGCACTTTCAGTTGTGAGCTTTATCAGTGTTAAGCCTTTATTTGCTCGATTTTGTAAAACATTTGGTGTCCATAATACCCATAATACAATGATATTGCAGTTACCTTTGGAAATAAAAATGCGTAGCTAATATTCAATTTGTTATTTTTTGGCCAGAAGAAATTCTTTTAAAGGTATAATTGAGCTATTTTGATAATCGAATTTATTATAGATGGACTGATAATGACATTTATACTTTACCAAAGGAACAGACTATTTATATAGTAAAATACTCGTAATGCTGCATCTACCTGTTTAATTTGCCACATGATTGGCTATATTTTCTATCTGTTGCATTTGCCATTTGTCAAGGGTGATACCTATTAAATGCTCCTATACAGTAATCTTCTTTCATAATTTATTTCATTTTATATTATCTATTCATTCTATTTTTAAATGCTTAAAATATCTAGATTCATTCTGGTCGAACACAAACAAGAAAATGTGGAAAAGGAAAATGTTTTCGATGTTTTGTAAGTATGGCAGGTATGAATAAGTCCCTCCATATAAAAGCCCTAAATGCAAATAGTTACGTTCAATTGCGTGATTGGCTGGTTGTCTGTCTTGTCTGATTCCCGATATAACAATTATATTATGTCGTAACAATGAATATTACGCCATAGAAACTCTCAAGACTTTATGTCTGATCAAACATTGAAACAACTTGAGTTCAGCTGAAACTTTTTTTAAACTGAAATTAGGATACTTGAATTATCGAAAGTAAATTACCCAATACCTCAGTGCCCATCTATGTATAGATAACAGCCATTTTACAGATATATGCTAAATATCCACATAATAGCATTCTCTGTCACTCAGTAACGCTTTTTATTCCTGACCTTTGACAGTTCATGTATTAAATCATCAACTTTGTGAATTTATGTTATAATCACTCTTTATACACAAAAATGTACTCTGGAAGTAATAGCATCTGCTTATATTCAACAAATGCTTTGGGGATTTGCTGTGTCACCATCTACGAAATCCTTCGAGCAAATTGGATTTTTGACACATTTTTAAAATAAATTCTTATCGAGATACTATGGGCTGTATATCCAATAAGTATATATATATAATTAAATAACTGAGTCATCCACAGACAGCTGTTTCGCTGTATTACAACTCTTCAGTGTGGCTATAGTCCATCCATTATCCCATCCAGTACCACGAGGGAGCATCGAAACGTTCGCTTCAGACTCAGAGCTGGCAAGCCACTTCCGCCCTACGCAGAACTGGACGGTTAGTAAGGCTGATTCAAAGTGACATATTTACTTACGCACAATTCCCCATCCACTAGAGTGCTCTATTCCAGAGTTGGAAGAGCATTGCTGCTTTTCTTTATAAAAATCATTATCAATGTTTTTGCATCATGCGTACGAGAACCCCTAAGCCGTCAGTGAATCTTGCATTAAATCCTGACCACTGACAATCCTCTTTTCTTTCCCTTTCCAATCCACAGTATGTACAATTACATTATTATTATTATTATTAATATTATTATTATTATTATTAATATTATTATTATTACTATTATCATTATTATTATCATTATTATCATCATCATCATCATCATCATCATTATTATTATAAAAACCTGGTGCATTTTGTTTGTGAATAAACAAAATTCTTCATAGGTTGAGTGAAAAAAACAAAAACAAGGGTTTGGTCCCGGAAGAGATAAAACCAAAAGTAGGTCACCAGAGGTGCGTCAATCTTTGGCTGTAATCTGCTGTGTTTATCTGTTTAATGTTTGTGTTTAGTTCTCAAGTACGTGTATGGGTTTGTGTGGACGGATGTTTGTGTGATGTTTTCACTGTTAATATTATTTATGATGATGGTCAAGTTGTAGAATTCACTCTCAAATATTGTAATAAGGTTTTTTGTATATTCCTTTCATGTATTGATCTCGTTATGAAAATGAGAACTGGACAAGGCCTTCGAGATGATATTATATATATATATATATATATATATATATATATATATATATATATATATATATATATATATATATCGGTCAATTGGTTGATCTGTCAAGCTGCAAAGCATTTTCTGCGTTTCACCGGGCATACATCTTTTCAAGTCACTCCCTCAAATCATTTATTAACTTATTTCTCTCATTTTTTCTCATTTCGAGAAGCCATCTCGATTCCTAATTTTACCTCGTAGCCTGGATAATTTCTCTATAAAATCGACAGGTGTGCTCACTGAACGTAGGATTCTTGGAAATTTTTTATTCTCACTCCCAATTCTGACCGCATCGATGGTGGGTATGCTGTAAAGTTTTGTTTTAATCCCGAATCTCTACCTGCAAGTGCGCCAGGAGCGGTATGCTGCTCAGGAGGAAGATGTCCTAGTGATGTAAAAAGTGACAGGTATGGCAAATAAAATCGACAAATTCTTTTTAGGCTTGCCCGCTGTTTGCGTTGGCAGAACCAGAGATGAACAATAACATTGAAAACAGAACAACCCCAATAGTAAATAGTGCAGAAGACAGGATCTGCCGGACCATTCACTATTTGCATCTCTTTCTATCTCTGTCTGCTTGCCTGCCTGTCAGTCGATGTCCCTCTATCAGTCACCACCCCCTCTCTCTCTCGCCCCCTCTTTCTCTCCCCACCCCTCTCTCTCTCTTTGGTCTCTCGTTCCATTCTGCATTGTTTCTCTCTCTCTCTCTCTTGCTTTTCCATTTTGTTCTTTCCTTTCTTTCTGAAGCTCTTAAATATTATTCTCAATTGCCCCCTCTCTCTCTCTTTCTTGTTTTGTTTTTACTTTCTTTCAAAATCTCTCCTCTTTCATTTTTCTTTCCTAATTCTCTTATCTATTTCTCCCTTTTGTGTCCAACTCTCTTCACTTTTATGTATCTCCCAACTATCTCTATCACTAACCTCGCAATTTAAGCCTTAAAATTTGTTCACCTTCTCCTTTATTTCCCCTTGTCTCTCTCTCTCTCTCTCTCTCTCCCTCCCTCCCTCTGTATGTTTCTCATCAACCTTCACTCTTTCTTTTCTCCCTCTCTCTTTCCCTTCATCTCTGCTTACTCTGCTTTATTTTTGAGTAACATTTCTAACAAAAGAAAATCAACGACACGTTTTCCTTCTTTACGAAAAAATCGCAGTGAGTGTTTCTGTGGAAAAAAAGTCTTTTTGGACCACGAACTGCGTCAATTGTGTTGGGTTCAAACATTTATTTACGTCTACTTCGAATGCAAATTATAAGTGAGGAAACTGGTGTTTGTCTTTAGGGACTCAACTTTCGAGTTCGCCGTTTTTTGAGGCTCCAGTTGAAATTTTGATTAAGTTCTTTGTTTATTGAAAGCTTTTCTTATGTGGCCTGTGAAATATTTGCGTAAATATTTGCAAACCAGCTGTACATACTAACTATCTCTCTCCCTCTCGAACACAAACACATACACACATATATGTGTGTGTGTGTGTGTCTGCGTTTGAGTGCGTGTGTGTGGCTGTTTTACGAATATATATGTATGTATGTGAGAGAGAGAGAGTGAATGTATATGTCTATGTGAAGATGTGAGTATAAATACTTAGAGGAATAAGAACGATATTTCATAATCACATCTATACATACATAAAGAGATAGATATATCGATAGATCTATGCCCATGAACACACACACACACACACACACACACACACACACATATATATATATATATATATATATATATATATATATATATATATATATATATATATATATATATTCCACTGTTATGGGAACGTGGCAAGATATAGAATATCCTGAATAGAATTTTACAAATGATAGATAGATAGATAGATAGATAGCTAGATAGATAGAAAGAAATATAGATAGATAGATACTATTTAAACAATTGTGTTAATGTCTTACACAAACATTGAACACAGCATAAACACGAACATTCTCAGTCGTATTTACTCAAAAATAGTCGCTAATAATCATTTCTAAACGCATGCAAATGGGTGGATATACCAACTTCAATCTCAGGAAACATAACCAGAGTGTAACTTCTCGATACTAGCGGTCGTAGGTGTTTGGTGTAGGGATCATTTGACCGAATTTGTGTATACAGGGATGTTTTTCTTCTGTTTTTGTTAATGTTAAGCCATTGGGAAAGTGATATTGCATTTAGAATATTCTAATTGGGAACCTGCCAACTATTTTGAAATCAAGGTTAATCAGTAACTAATAGGAATAGATGGTGCCAGGTTGATTGTGTTCTGGACAACAACGTTCCGATCATTGGCTTCCCTGGACGGAGTAATCAAGTTTTGCAAAAAGTTTCTTTTGGTAACAGGATTTTGATCTATTTTCTAACAGAAAATAATGATATTAAAATATTTTGTCGAATTTTGATATAATTTTCGTTGTATTGTAGCATATCTTTAATTGACAAAAAAAATTAATTTTTTAAGTTCGAAGTTGGGAATGTATGCCTGTTGTAGGCACCCTCTCATTAAAAAGGTGTGACGCAAACGACTGGGACGCAGAAATATTGAACACAAAAGTCCAGCGACGCCAAAGACTGGGATGCATTTAACTGGTACGTTTATTTTCTCCATTCTTTCCAATTCTCGGCTCCTCTGGGCTGGAGTTCTGCTCTAAGGGCAAAAGAGAATATGTCTGATCCCTGGGAATCTGTCTCCTCGCATAGCCTAGTTTCAGAAAATTCCCGTGTAGCATCTCATTGCACTAGAGAGGGATGTAGGTCGATCCGATGCCTTTGTGGTGTTGGTCATTAGGGACTGAGCAATTTATGTTTCTTCCCTCACATTTGAGTGTTGGGTGCGACTTTTTACTAGACCATGTGTCGAATCTCTTGATTGGAGGAAGCGAATACAAGTCTTGTATTCGGTCAGGACGGGGCAAAAACCAGACGTGCCAAGTGTGTGGTGATTCCAAACCCAGGACAATACTACCCTCAATGCACTTGAGGAGGAGTTGTGGGTTGCCTAATCAAATCTTGCCTCTTCCCACTCATGAATAGGCCACCACATCAAGAAGACTTTACCAAGTGGAATACATTCTTCATGCAGTATGGCCAATGACTCTCTTCCTTATTGCTATTAGATCACAAATTCACTTTCTTTTACGTTAATCACCGTGACTTACCTGAGGTGAAACATTCTATCATTGTACCTGACGATTCAGCAGATTACATAGATATAGATTCTGAAGAGTCTTAGTGCTATGCGAATACAAACTGCCTCGGCCGAAATTAGAAGACGATGAGCCAATTCTGTTTTCCATGCTGCAAACAATTATGCCAGCCAACACGTCTATTCTGTACCAGAGTATATTGCACATAGATGAAACTCGTGCTTTCAAAATCTCCCATAAGCTTCCTTCATTCAATTAACTTGACTGTTCGGCTCCAGACGCGAACAGGTATGAAAACCTTCAAAGTGTCAACAGGTCAAGTAACGGGGTCAACTTGGCGTCACAACATATCCGTCCAACTTTAATTTATACTTCAAACTGAGATAAGTAAACGAAAGCGGCGACAGAAATACTCAGGTCGTTGCCTACCCCATCCCATTTCTCATCTTACCTATCTATCTATCTCACTTCCTCTCTCTCTATTTCTTGCACACACACACACACACATCTCACAGTCTATCCATCTCTCTCTCTCTCTCACACACACACATGTGCATATCATGCCGTAGTGACTCAGGCTTAGTAAATTACTACAGGGTACATCACTCATATACACGTATACAATCACTTTTGATGTCTAGGGGACCGTTTGTACAACGTGGATGTAAATAGGCAATCAATTAGAGTGGGCTTTCTTGTGTATGCGTGAACAGACACTCTCTCATAGGATTACGCAGGCATAGTTACATATAATATTTGTGTTTTACTGTGATATGAACCTGAGCAGTCTCAACCCAAATTTGAATTCGACTTGCACGTTTCCCTCAGCAGAATCAATGACCATTGAGCAACCTCACATTTTACACGTATATATATATATATATATATATATATATATATATATATATGTATATATATATATATGTATGTATATATATATATACATATATACCTATATATATATATACATATGTATATATATATACATATATATATATGTATATATATATATATATATATATATATATATATATATATATATATGTATATATATATATATATATATATATAAATGCAGGTTTTTATATACATGTGTCTGTACAGGTATTTGTGTTGAGCTCTATTCTTATATAGGCCTAATTTTATGGATACAGGTATATAGTGTGTATTTATATATTATATATATATAATCTAATTAAGGTTATATATTTGTGTGTGCATAGAGTGAACACATATATATATGGTATACATATCTGTGTAAATATGGTATATACATTCATATAATGTATGCATTTAGTGTATATATTTATTGTATGTATATGTATCTAGTGTGAATGATTTTATAGTTTATGTATATATATATATATATATATATATATATATATATTGAGTACATGTATATAGTTAGTATATGTTCAGTATACATGTATATGATGTATGTATGTATCTAGTATATATATATATATATATATGTGTGTGTGTGTGTGTGTGTTGTGTATACTGCGCATATACACTGTTGTGTGTATGTATAAATTGTATATATTTGGTATATATATATGTTGCATATATAGGGTATATGTGTATATGGTACATTTTAGTTTATATTATATGTAGTGTCTACATATATATATATATATATATATATATATAGTTTGTTGAAAGTAAGCCTGTTCACATCAAAGAAGGCTTTTCTGTGTACGAATGGCGTAGATGGGTCATCTGACTGGTCTCGCAAAAGAAGAAATTCATGATATTTGTTTTTGCTTTGTTTTGGGGTTTGTTTTCACTCATTTCAGCTCAATCTGCCCCGGAGTCTCGAAAAACATCAAACATGAATATTGCCTCTGCATATTACATGACTTCGAACCTGTTAAAAGAGGATGGCCCACTTAGAGCAGATAACATTTTAATAGGTAAAGGCAAGAATGAGTGCATGTTCATATATATATATATATATATATATATATATATATATATATATATATATATATCAAATTAGACTGGAAGGGGTGCAGAAAATTAAACAAATAGAATCGTCGAGTACTTTAAAATTCAAGCTAATCACCAAATCCAGACAAGAAAATAGGTGCAGGTGTCGCAAAGAAAGAGAAAAGAATGCGTCCCGACAAGACATTGAGTGAAGCTGGAAGAAAATGAAAAGTTGATTTAATGTCTGGAAATTTTGAGAGAATTGAAGGAAAAAATGGTACCTAGCGATGACAATGGTGCAAATATCAGCCATAGCTCTGGGGATGGTCCTGAAGAGCTTAGCGAAAAAGTCGAAGAAATCTGGAAATCTGGGGAAAACAGACAACAGCGTTACTAAAACAGTCAGAACGCTTTATAGAGTATTAGAATATTGTAAGGATTTCCTTCTATTTCACATCGAGACATCAATCTCTATTGTGTGAAAACTGAACGAGTATGATAATAATGATGATATTAATACAAGAATATAGGGGGAAAAAAGCTAATTCGAAATAACCATCCTAACTTGAATCTTTCGTGGTATCAACAGCGATTTTTAATTTCAATCTTCGATTTAAAATTTGTCATAGCGTAAATTGGTCCAAGTGCAGTTTTTGTCCAACTGAAAGTTCAGAGTTTGAAGACAAAGAAGCCGTGTGAAAGAAATAAAATCTGAAGCAGTTTCCAAAGCTCTGTAATAAATGTGCCGATCATTGATAGATCGGATAGTTTGAAGAATTCTGCGCTTGTTCGGATTCCTTATATCAAAAGACGATTTCATATCTTGACAAGCAAATCCAATATGAAAAGCACGATTGAATCGTCTCATTTTCATCAGAACGAGGAGAGTTAAGTTCAAAGAGTAAATAGATTGTGTTCAATGCAGCGGTTACCACATATGATAAGGAACACGTAGAGAACAGCAGATCGACCTCGTCGTCGTCGTCGTCGTCTTTGAATTAGCAACTGCAAAGCTACTACAATGCCAACTGTTACTACAACAACTATTGCTGTTAGAAACTATCATCTATTCTATTAATACGCTCCATATGTTACGCTATCATTGATCAATTCGTAATCAAGTAAACAATCAGAATAAAGAGGATTTGGGGACGCATAAAATTGAATGAAGAGGACGATAGGTGCATTAGTTTCTTTGTTACGTTATGGCATTTCGAGTTTGTAAAAAAGATGGGTTAAAATTCAAATAATCGAACCAGGGTAATATCTGGGAGAACTCTCTATGATCAGATGAATCAAAATTTTAACTTTTTGGCAAAAATCCAGCCTGAAAGTACAGAGGAAAGATAGATGAGCTTATGATCCCCAAAACACCATTCCCACGATAAAGCACAGAGGTAGAGGTATCATGGTCTGGCGGGGTCTCAACCAATGGGGTTGTGGCCATCCACGTGATTGAAGAAACCATGAAGCGATGTATCGGAGTATTTTGGTAGCTAATGTGTTATCTCCGATGCAACAGTTGGAGCTTGAAGAAGGATAAGGCTAAATTGACTCGCAAATGGTTTGTTCAAAACAATATAGAGTTGCTTCAGTAATCTAGTAAATCTCCTGATTTGGACCCGATCGAAAATTTATGGCGGTGCTTGAAAAATAGAATTCATCTAAGGAACGCCAGAAACATTAATGATTTTAACATATTTTGCTGGGAAGAGTGGGCCAAGATTTCAAAAGAATGTTGTGGATGTCCTGTGAAGGGTTACGACATCCCCTAACAGTAATTGCAAACCAGGGTATGCTATCAAGTATCAAAATATGAAATCAATACGCCCGAATACCTTTTTCCTCCGTTATATTTGTTCATGTTTTATTTTACATTGTATGCTTTGAATAATGTAATTTCGGGGGGGGGTAGTTGTAAATTTATACTGAAATATATCATCCGAGTAAATTTAAAGTAAATGTGTACATTTGAAGTATATTAAATTAATATTTTGTAAGTGGCCTTTGTTTCCCCTCATAGTAGGTATGATGACTCAAAGTATTGAACTATTGCTTAAAAACCTCCTTCAACTGGATATTATTCTTTTATTCCTTATGCATGTATGCATTTCACCGAAACATTTTCATCGTCACTTATTATTTGAAAAAACCTCGAGTGGTTCATGATTTTCTTTACGCGTAATTGTCGGTCAGCAAGCAACACCGCGCGTGCGCTCTCTAGACAATTTCTTCTGCGCAATTGCGAGGGAAAATAAAAATTCTGCATTATCCATCTTTTTTCAATCATATTACATTTCATCCGATATCCGAAAATAGAGTGTTCGTATAAAACCTTTCGTGAGCCGAAATGGCGCAAAACCAAGCAATTACCATTAATTTATACAGATCTTTTTAGTGTTCTCAGACCCAAAATATAAATTAGTATGGTAATTTTGCTACGACTGACAGTGCTGCAATGATTGGAGGCAAAGTTTATGATTCGTTTGCAGGACGTTTTCAATACGTGCAAAGAATTGTACGATAAAAAAAAAACGTGACGCTGATCAGTCAAGCGTACTGATTTATTTCAAACCTTCCACGTCAACCACAGCAGACGACAGACCTCGGCCTCCGATGTCAAAGCAAGTAGATAGAAGAAAAGGTTACTTTTTAGTTTGAGAACGCTCAGAAATGTTGCAATATAAATAAGAGTATTAATTGCTCATCTGCTTTATGCCATTTCAGATGGTGAGGGAAACCTGAACTAATGTAGGTCTTTCGTGGCGTGAAGCGAATTTTCGGAAGGCAAGGTTAGCTGTACTTGCTAAGATGAGGGTGCTAGAAGTAATTATGCAAAATGTCAATGTCTGTACGCGAAAAATGTCAGGTTTGGTTACTGGGTACAGCAAAAAAAGAAGGCGAGGTTAAACCGCAAAAAGAACGCGATTAGAGGTGGAGCAGATGGCCTAACTGTTGATGACATGGAGGATGAAATCGACAAACCGAGTTCGAACTCCGCCTTGGACACATTGCGTTCACTTCACAATAATATCACTACTCGCTCCAGATTTGGGTCAATAGCTGGGCAGTTTGGAGCCCTTTAGCAATGTAAAACAGTCCATCTTGGGCGTTAAGTAAGGGATCTCTTCATGTTGTTATTGATGTGCGACATAACAATTTATTCACTGACACGAGAAGATTGTTTTTAGCCACTTTTCAGTAGAAAGGAGTACTCGACGAATCGCTAATTTACCAGGTGGTAAAAAACCAACAATCAACTTATCTATTATTATCCATCTCCATCTGGTCAACTATATGAATGTGTTTCACATGAACTGAACATTGATTAACCTTTTAAATATACAAGGACAAGATATTTGAGGCTTATGATGCAACGATGTTTGGCTCAGTTTCTTGAACAATACAAAGAGATCCAATCCATGTTTGTAGCAATGAGTGCCCGACCCCCATGATTGTCTGTCTTACAGAGCTTCAACTCTCTCACCATTTACCCATAGCTTTTACAAGAATAATAGTACAAAGGATATAAATAGTCCCATCCGCCACTGTTCTGTAAATAATTTTTTATTACAAATTTTCTATCGTCCTCTTCTTTCCTAACCCAAATAGGAAAAAGATTGACGTTTTCATACAACACAATATTTTAGGACTTGTAGAATGTTAGATGAACGAGACGGAGAAAGCAAAAAAAAAAAAGTCCGCCTACATATGAACTTCAGTGAAACTAAAATCAAGTGCAACAATTATATTGAGAATAAAAACATAACTGTCAAGATAAAAGATGCAAAAAACGAATCTTCATGAGATCCTCAGGAGAGGAGGAAATCAAGCAAAGAATCACTCTAGGATGGCAAGCCTTCGTCAGAACTAGCTCAACTTTCAAAAACCAGACAATCCCGATAATCCTAAAAAGAAGACTATACAACCAATGCATTCTCCCGATAGTCACTTATGGAGCTGAAACATAGAACTTAACCAAGAGAAAGACCTACAAACTGAGAAGTATGCAACGTGCGCATGGAGAGATCACAAGACAGCACAACATATCAGGAGGAAAACAAGAGTCCGAAACATCATAGCAAGTATTAAAAAAACTAAAATGGCAATGGGCAGGCCATGTTGCAAGAATGACAGACAACCGATGGACATCACGACTCCATCATGGATCCCCAGAGATCACATCTTGAATCGGCAGTTGATGTTCATCAATATCATATCATTGATACGAAACTTGGCTTTTTCCACCAATTCTCACCTTTTCGTATTAATACTGCCTAATCATTCGAGGTTCCACGGTGTGATGGAAGAGACTATTGATGTATTATTGTGATGGGGTAGTAATTCGAGGAGGGGTATGCTTGGCCATGACATTAATTTTATCGCTCACAGGGACATCCTGGACCAACCACATGGCTTTTCTCGAAAATTTGAATTGGAGAGTTGAACAAATAAAATTAAAAATGAGAGTTGGAGTAATAACTGGACTGTATCTGGACAGCGACCCAGGTGTATGCTCCTTCTTAGTTACGAGTCGGTGAAGGCTAATCAAAAAGTTCCCCTGAATTCGTAGCCTTGATTTAATCATGAAGTTATAATGGGTATTCTGACAATATGCGGAACTAGTGACTTAGTATCAAACCAAAGTAGCGACCCTTAAGCGGCTGACAATGGATTTACTAGTTGTGAAGTTTTGAGGTATAAGCATATGGAATGTGTATTAGAGGGACTACTAAAAAAAAAGAAAGGAAGAGAGGAAAAATAGAGGAGAGACAAAAATCCTCACCGAAAACAAAATTAAAAAACGATAATTCCCTGAAAAAAAAAGAAAAAAAGAATCATTTTGATAATCAGAAAACAGTTAATCCCCGAACAGGAGAGATAAATTGAAAGAAAGAAAATGATTATCCTGAACGAAGAGAAAAAGGAAAAGAAAAATATCCCCCAAAAGAAAGGAATAAAGAAAGAAAGAGGGATTTTCCTCCCAAATCTATCACGGAAGTAGAAAATAAATTATTCCGAGAAAAGGAAAAAGAAAGGGAAGAAGATTATCCTTTGAAAGGAAACGGAAAAAGAACAATGATTATCCACGCCAAAAAGAGAACCCCCTCCCCACGAAAGAAATATAGATAAAATTATTCCCTCAAAAAGAAGCAAAGAATGAAATCAATATCCAATGTTAAAATTCTTTTTCAATAAGCGTGTGCATAGAATGCTTCGATATAAATTTCTTGTAAAATTCTCGTATCGTGGCATCTGACCTGTGTGTGACTAATTAACACTGACTAGAAGGCAGATAAATGGGACACATACAGAAACACATTCACACCTTCATCCATATTCACACATGCATATATATATATATATATGTAGAGAGAGAGAGAGAGAGTGAGTGAGAAAGAGAGAGGGGGCATATCTGACAGAACTGAAACAATCAAGCCCATAAAAAAGGAAATGCTATAAGATTATAAGAACAGGCATGATTGCGTTGATGGGGTGATCAGAATCTGCCTTAAACAAAAATAAAACATGAAATCCTCTGGGACTCCTCTGAGATGCAAATGGATTACCGGAACAAGAAAAAAGAATGTGTCAGTAGATTTTGCATTCTCTAAGGATCACTTTATCATAATTATTATTATTACGATCGTTTGGCACATTTTATTCTATGGTTGTCGTCGTCGTCGTAGTTGTTCGTATTGTTGTTGTTGTCAGTTTTTAGTATTATACTAATTTCCGATTATATCGTCATCTTTATCAGTCCAGAGATTATCGTTTGCGACGTTGTAGGTAGTATACAACCAAGCCTTGTTGGATTCTCGCAAAATCTCGAGTTTTAATCTTACAGTTATCAACATGCCATTATGTTGTGCAGAACACGCCCAACATTACCAGCAGAATTGATAGTAAATGGTAGAATTGTGACTTTGAATGTTTGAGTATAAGTGTCTTATCTATTTGGCTCAGACCCATGCCAGATGCCCAGATCTTTTGTTATAAAGCACAACATTAATGTTCCCTCCACCCCTCTCTCAATGTATTTTTTAAACTTTTTTCCTAAAATTTGTCATTCTAGTCAATTATTCTGCAATATCAGTTAATGTAATTTAGGTAATTTCTTCCAGGGATTTTTTTTCATGTCTTACACAGAATTTGATATTATGGTACAATGTGTGAATTTTTCTTGTTGGAATCATGAATTTGTCAAACATTTTTTCGTTACGGAGGAGGGGTAGTTAAAAGAAAACAGTTCTGTTAACAAGGCAACCCAGCAGTGTTGACCAACAACAACCACACATTCAGCTTTGATTTTGATGTATCGCTATATTTATGATAGCGTGCCTAATTGACATGCATGTGTAAGTATATTTGTGCATGCACGCTCATAAGATTCAAACCCGTAGTTTAAATGGTTCGGTCGTCCTAGCGCATGTCGCACATCACCTTAAAGCTTCATTTCGTATGCAAGGGTGTATTCTGCGTATAAGCCTCACGTGTAAGGTCCTGCTCTCACGGAAAACCTTCAGAAAATTGTCGTTCCCGAAACCAAAGCATATCTATATCTATCTATCAATCTATCAATCTATCTATCTATCTATCTATCTATCTATCTATATATATATATATATATATATATATATATATATATAAATATATATATATATATATATAAATATATATATATATATATAAATATAAATATATATATATATATATGTATATACATATATATATATACACACACACACACACATATATATATATATAGATAGATATAGATATAGATACAGATATATAAATAGATATAGATATAGATACATAGATATGATGTATTTATTTATATAAAGTATTTTCATTGATTAGGAAAAGAACACGGTGATTTGGAATATCTGCAGTTCTGTTCTGGTTATTCCATTTTAGTGAAAATTTAATAGCTGAACTTTGCCTCCTCCCTAAAGTTGCCAGGATGTGGAGAGCTGATCCCTCCGTGGGATTGGAAGAGATCCTCAATCTCTTCTTCCATATTTTGAAACTACTTTATCGGTCACCAATTTCAAGGGCGGTTGGTGACTGACAAGAGATATTTGTCCCAGCTATTGTAAACAATGATTCTGGTCATTCGTCAGTAATTGAAAAACAATTTCATATATTGTTGATTCAGACTTATTTGGAAATTCTACGCTATCAAAGGCCCTGATCGGAATGATCGAGATTCTTCATCCAACATTTCTTCGATTTTCATGTAATTGTGAGAATCGGCTTCAATTCTGTTTATTGCTGATCAATTGAGAATAAATTCTTTGGCAATGAATTGATACAAAGGAAGCCCTTTATCATAATCACGAATGATGTTATCAAACTGTTATTGTTATCAAAATCTGTCAGTCCCCAGCACTTTATTCAAAATGATTTTAAAATTTGTATGAATTTCAGATTAATTTTCAGAATGTAAAGTTGTTTTTAATAATGAATTCAATAACATAACAATGAATTTATAAGAATGAAACTAAATTATCCCAATTCATAAAATCCAACGGAATAATTATACATGTTTTATTTCTATTTGAAATTCAACTCAATGAATATTCCAACTGGGGTAAATAGCGTAAATAGAATGGAAAAAAAATCAAGAAGTGGGCTGCCACAGAAATTGGACCTGAATCGAACAGAAGACAATCTTTCAAGAAAAAATTAACCTATTTATAGTTATTCTGTCAGATTATTTATCCATTTATTTAGAATATAATTATCTGCGTTGAGAAACACAGAGAGAAGATATGGGCAGTGAATGAACATTGTTACACAGACCAAATAAAACTTTCTGGATTGGTTGGGGATGATTGTTGTGAACTTGACTGGTCGAGTCACTGAAGAGAAAATCGGTTTCACGAAAACAACCCTAAAAATATGTCTTGAAAATCCTGAATACTTCAGACTGCAACACTCAGTTACTGCAGAGGGACACACCTTTGCGCACCTTCCGACACTCGACCTTACAAGTTATGAGTTGTTGATCGAATTATAAAAGTGAATTACAATGCATTTCAGTTCAGCCTTTGGGCTTTCAGTACAAACACAAAGAAAGAGGTGGAACCCGTCATTAGCGGTCAAAGTCATTGCCTGGGACTGTTATTAGGTAAACATTCGATATTTACAAAATGTCTCTTCGTTTGCCTCCCTCTCACCGACTTGGGGCATTATGCATACATAAAATAGACTTTTAATGGTCAACTCTTTTTCTGCTTCGTTCACTGTCTATTTATCCATGTTAGTCTCTTCATATCTATCTATATCATTTTTCATATCTGTCTATCGATATCTGCCTATTTCTACTGACACACCCTAGTTTGCATATATATATATATATATATATATATATATATATATATATATATATACAAGAAATGGCGAATGTATAAGTAACCCTAGAAAAATATTTTTTAATGTTTTCATATCTAAAATTTATTTTCAATATCTTTGTCTCTCTCTCCATCTGTTTATCTCTCTCTCTCTCACTCTCTCTCTCTCTACACACACACACACACATACATATATATATATATATATATATATATATATATAGAGAGAGAGAGAGAGAGAGAGAGAGAGAGAGAACGAGACGAGACGAGACGAGATGAGATAGGATGGAGGAGTATAATCCCGAAAAAATATTGTGATTTGACTGTTTCCAAGTTCAACCAAAACGAATAAAAACCCCGTCTACTAACGTGTTGAGCGGTAGATAGAGCTTCGGCAGAAAATTGACTCTTCCTGTATTTTTTCCTTCATGAAAAGGTTTCCTGAATTAAAACAGAAAATACTCATCAAAAATTGATTATTGACAATTTTTCATCAAAGAAATCCAAAGATTAGAATCCTTAGCCTTCTTTGATGGCAACGATTGTTCAATGTTTGGTAACCGATAAGGTAATTGCCACTAGTCTGGCTCTTGATTATATGGGAGACTTATTCTTAATTTCTGATCTGCTAAATAACGATTGTGGAATGACGATCTGCGATAAATAGCAACTGAAGTTAAATGGGAGAAATACGAGCCAAAATCCATGTGACAGAGCTCCATCTGAAAAGTTCGAATAATATTAAAGCCCCAGAATACATGGCTTAATGGATAAAAACGACAGTTTAACGTATCTAGTAACTCCCTGACGACCGTGAATTCAATCCATGGATCAGGGAGAGCACAATAGTCATATGCTTTGCTTTAGTGGTAGAGGCATGTTAGCAACATCTCAAGGACACATCAAATGGGATAAAATAACTAATATGCAATATCCCCTGTTATGGTCAGCGGAATGAGAACTATCTACTCTCGTGGAAAGAATAAAGGTTTCGTTTCTAAATGCAGAGGTTACCAATTGCCACAGGCATCTGAAAAAGGCCAGAACGAATGATGGCCAAAACTTTGTGATTATTACAACCAAGATGAGGACACTAGCCCAAATAAATCAGTGTATAAAAATATCAAAACCAGTCTGATTTCTCTGGGAATATTTTTTATATACCCTCATATATCAGTCTATTCATTTATATTTTGAAGCTATCGACTTATCGATTTATCCAAATATCAAACGATTTCTTTCAGCGTTTTCGTAAGTATCGTAAATTTTCTCTGGCATTTCTTACTCAATCAATCAATTCAACTATCTGTCTCTCTTAAACCCATTAAGGTGCGTGTATGTGCGTGTGTGTGAGAGAGAAAGAGAGAGGTGGAAGGCAATCATATATTACATATCATATATCTTTACTTACAGGTTATATTGTGGTTGGCGATCTTATTCTTAACGCCTCACTATCAGTAACCTGCGATTGGTGGATCATAAAAAATTGTAAACTTTAAAGATCTTGATAATGGCTGTAGAACTGAGCCGTCCCAATTCTTTTAATCAAAATTGATTCTCTCAATTCATTCTGTGTAATCAAGTGGGAAACTAAAAGAGTATTCTGATATTACTTTTGTATCATTTTTTTATTTTTTTAAAACTGTTTTTGAGACTCTGTTTGGTCCTTCCTTTTGTGTGCCTAACTTTTTTCAATGAATTTCAAGAGATTTTTATGGTCACTTTTAGAAACATGTCTACAATTCAACAATACTCTAGTAAAATATTTTATTGGTTCCACTGCGAGACTTCTTTGAGTCCTTCGTTCTTAAGTTGATTCACTGTTTCCCGGGGGATGATTCATTGTGCACTAGGGTTGGGTTACAGTGGATCAGGAATAATTCAAAACGATAAGTGCCTGCCAATAGCCAACTTGATGTTATATTTCTTCATTATCTTCATATAACCTATTTTACAGCCAACAGAGTTGATATTGTTTTCCTTCCACAAATATATCCATAAAATTAGCTTCTACCTACAATTAATTTTTCTCCGTTTTCCCCTATGTACATTATGAAATTAGTCGAATCCTCTTTAATTTGGTAATTAGCTTATCTTATTAACATATTTTTATTTATATCTTCACAAGAAATGCTTCCAACACATTACGTGCACAGACACTGGTACCTAGTGAATGTTGGTGTGAGTAACTTTCAAGTGAATGATCACCCATACACCACCATTACCGATCTTTGAGTCCACTACCATAAGCATGCCTATGGAACCAAAGCTGACTTCACTGACAAGACAAGGACAGCGTATCCCATAATTAAAAAAATATACAAAAAGACTAACGTCTTTCCCATATAAATTACGTTTTTCACCCAGGGAGCTAATTACAAGTGTATTGCTTGCTGAAAAATGCGTGTGAGTATTAACCAGAACATATTTGACTCTTTTAACTCCAGACAGGTCGATAACTGCACACATGAAAAGGTATCAAATGAGCCAACTGGAATTAACGACAAAATCGTGTAACTGGATATCAGGGCGTTTCTTTTGTTCATAAAAAAACGGTCGGGTCAACCCAGGACACGATCATTAAGTGGAGATCAATGTATGACCATTCATTTGGGAATTAGGCTGACCGAAGTCCACACAACTCTATCGACTCAAAATCCGGAATCTGAAACTCTAGTCAGTCTTTCTCAACCGTAGTTCCGTAAGACGTTGGTAGGGGTTCTGCAGAATTTTTCACATGCATGAAAAAAACGCCCTACTTTTACTCTATTTGATGTTTATTTTTTGTTTTTGTTTTTTTCCTTCATAACCTGTTGTCTCAGACTGGTTGACATTTGACACGATAGGCACCAGATTTTACTGACCACCAAAAATAAGTAGTTGTCATTTTTTACAACAAGAAACCGTCAACATAGGTTTCTTCAGTTTTCAAGCTGGTTTGGCTAGCCATCTGGCCGGCTGTGTATGTATCATGCATACAGGCCGTACCAATGGAGCTACAGACTCTCCAACATTTACTCTTCATTATGTCTGGAAAAACATTTTTTTCTAGTTTTTTTCAACCCCTCCCTATGAAAATAGGGTGTTAGTGAGGAGTTCAATTTGCTATGTAAGTTCATGCTAAATTGATCCCTCAATTTTTGCCCTAGCACTCTCCTAAGTATGTTTTATTAATTCTCCAGTAATAACCATTAGCTTTATGGTAGATCAAGTGACAGCAAGTTTCCTCAGTATTCCTGAATTTTCCTCAGTATTCCACGTGGTTTTAGTAATTCTATTGTCTGGATTAATTCGATTCTTCCTCGGAATTCCAGTTCTCCCAAACCTTTCGCAGGGCTTTTCTGGACTATTCCAAGCGGTTCAGTATTGATGAATACAACTGTCAACGCGGTGTCCCACAATTTTTGTCAGATCTCTCACAAAGTTCGGATATTTTTCCAGCTTTGCATGATTTAGTTTTACTTTAGGTCTACAGGAACAGCAACATCCACTATTTGGTATTTTTCTCCTTTGTTTACAATAACTAGACCTGATCATCTGGCCAGGGTTAGATAATCCATTTGCATTCTCTAAGACATATTCTAGTTTATGCATATGTCATTATTAAATTCCAGTCGTTTGCACAGTTCCAATTGAATCATTCCCCAACCATCCATACCTATTCCTAAAACCGTGAAACGGCAATAGTCATTCAACAATTCTCCCGCGGAGTTACTTGTCAAAGTCTTGACATTTATTAGTATTCAATGTGAAAAGTTGTCTACATTCCACGATCGAAGAGTACACAACGCACGGAATGTGTGGCCAGGCGACAAGAAAAACAGGGCCACTGCGTTTGTGCAAAAAAGTTATGAAAATAAAGAGAAAATAATAGATATCCATACGTAAAAAAGAAACTGTCTCTTTCCGTGAGATAGATAGAAACAGGCTACACAAACCATGAATCACCGTAGTATAACTGGTAGCGCTGACATGATCATACCTAAAACATCCCCACCGAATTTATTCATTTCCTAAACAATAGAAAACTTTATTCTTTGAAAAATATTTCACTGCAACGTCAATACTCTTCAGTGGCCCGATCCCGACTTTGAGATGCCCTGATTTATAATACTTCGTCTGATAAGAAATAAATAATTGTCAACTTTTAGACCCAATTTCGCCAGTTGGAAAATAGGCAGAGGTATGTACATGCCTCTGCTACTACTGCTACTATTTTATCGGAGAAAAGAAGTACGTATCCTCCTAAGATTAAAAAATATATTTTTTAAAGAGTGTCTACGGAAAGAAACTTAGGTATGAGGTTTATCGTTGAAAATCATTATTAATGAGTTCAATCCTTACTTAGTGCGTTACTGCAGTTGCTGGCTTCGAGTCTTGGCTAAGTTCAAATAAATAAGTAAATAACTCCACGTAAATACGATAATCAAATTGTTACAAGATAATTCTGCTATTACTCTGTTATTTAAAAAAGGATAAAAATTAATAAAATAATTGTTTACCATACTTCGGCTAAACATAAGAATAGATATTGGAAATAATTTTGCCTTGTTTATAGTCTTCAGCGATTAAGATCTATTTTGTTTTTCCCTAGCAATTGTATGAATATATCAACTTATCATACTTTTTTTTTATTCACCAGTAAATCTTACCTTACGTGCCAAAACAAATCTTCAAATAAAAAAGTATTTGCTGCAAATTTCTTCCTGTCTACGACGTTTGGGGCCCACTTGGCAGCTCCCGAATCATCTGGCTGATAGAGATGTTGTCGATGATTCAGCGTGGTGTTTTTTTAAAGGATGGGGAGGTTAATAGTCTTCCTTCAACGGGGAGCTTACATTATTTTTTTTTTCTGGGTTTCCCAAGTTTGGAAAAGTTCTGGGAATTGTTGCTAGTAAATGTTTTGATATATATATATATATATATATATATATATATATAATATATATATATATATATATATATATATATATATATATATATATATATTCACTAATACTTATGTTTTTGTATATATATATATATATATATATATATATATATATATATATCGAAACATATCGAAACATATACTAAAAATATTGGGCATATATATATATATATATAGATATATATATGTATATATATATATATATATATATATATATATATATGCATTTATAAGTGCCCTATATTTTTAAACTATTCTGTTCAAATAGAGTTTCAAATAATATAAGGCATTCATGAATAATCTGTTGGATTATTTGTCTCTTATATTATTTCTTGATAATATTTAGATATATAAATTCGCATATATATATATATATATATATATATATATATATATATATATACACATATATATACATATATATATATATATATATATATATATATATATATATATATATATATATATATATACATTCACTCACATACAGCATTGAGCTGAATAGCCTCCCGCTATACAAAAGCCCAAATAACTGCTTTCAACCCAAGTTCTCATCTCGTTTATTCTCGGTCTATTCGTCTCTTTCAACGCTACGGTTATGTATTAAGAAATGGACATATTTAGTCGGACTGAATGATTCATGAATCTCGTTTCATCAAATGGTAACTTATTTAAAGGGATCTCCCTCCATTACACGGTTAATATGTCACTCGCCCCTGACAACGTAAGTAAAATAGAAAAATTAAAGAAACTGTCGCATTGAAAGAAACGAATAAATTGAGAATAAACGAGAGAAGACTTTCGGTGGAAAGCAATTACTTGGGACTTCATATTACCGAACGCTGTCTAGCTCAATGGAAAGAGCACGGCTATTGATTTGTAGAAAAATTAGAGTAATTCTTATTTTATATATATACACACACACACACACACACAAATATATATATATATATATATTCACTTCAGGTATACGATGCATACTGTCTTTTGCACCCGGACAATATGCAGATCATTCACAACTGTAGTGAGTTCAGTTCTCACTGTGTGCCGGACAAATGACCCTGTGTCATACTGAGCCAAAATCATTGAACGATGTTTCTGCCTTAAGTTGAGGTTCAACAGTTCGATTTCCTTTGACATTTCCTAGAGTAGGGAGTTCGATTGTCAATGGCTATCCTACTATTATAGCCCAGTGACATGGTGAGATAGGCTTAGTAAATATTTTCATATCCTGTCAGTCTCAAGTTTATGCTCAGCAATTCGGCCTGGAGACTATTTGCCAACGTGGGGAGATCAATCAACACTGGGAATAATGCTGTTGAGATCTTCTGCTAAATCTAAGTTTGGTAAATGTAAATGCAAAATAGAATTTTTTCTTGCAAACTCTAATAAAACTTAATACTCGACAACAGGCCCATTGACACATCTGCGATGACACTGGGTCGGGCTAGCGAACTTATCGCTTATAAGACTTGGAGTATAATCTATCAGACGGTTAATAACGTATTAGTATCGTTAGTGCAGATGGCCTAAGGGTTACTGGCAAGGAGAATGGAATCTGCGAACCCTGACCGAGACTGAGTTTTTGTTTACTTCACACTAAAAGAACTGAGAGAGGAATGGATTCCCCGTGTTGGTGAGCATCATACCATCCGCAACTTATAAATGATTGTACCTTAAATGACACGTTAAAAAACAGTTTATTTGTACCCCAACGAACTGTCTGAATGAGTTACTCTTTGTTATAATGTTCACGTAGTTTTGTTTTGTTTTTTTTTTTGTTATAAAGCTCAGAATATTAGAAAGAGACCATGTTTTCCAGTCATTTATTCTTTCAAGTTTGCACTGACTTTAGTCATATATTCAGCGATGTGATGTGAACAAAGTGGATCAAGCCTGACGTGATCAAAGGAAATTCTCCAGTATTCAGTAAGATGGCGTGACAAAATCAAGACAAAACACCCTGAGACACATGATTGAGTACACGTTGTGCTGATGTATATTTGGCCAGGTCACGCATAAGCAAAGTGGCTAGTACGCATTCAGTCAGCATGTGTGCTCTGGTCCTACATCCTTGCCTCTTCCAGCAGTGGGATTTGGTCAGTTGATTTCAAACTAACTAAACTTGTTCAATTATCGCCCAGACGACCTGAAATACGGAAATGTTTTCTTGTTTGACCTGACTTTCTCTCTCTCTCTCTCCATTCTACGTCCGAACGAAGCGAGAATTATCGGCAACTGAGCAGGCAGGGATTTGTGTAGTATGAAGATCAACTTCTGTTCCATAACCACGTCATGTTCGTCATGTTCGTCAACCACGTTATATAATACATAGAATCTAGAGCAACTGAATAGAAAATGAACCGTAATAGGCTTCACAGTCTGCTTCGATATAATCTATCGAAACCTGGACTGGGAGAATAGAGGAATCAAAGTGGACGGCGAATATTTAAGCAATCTTCGATTCGCAGACGACACAGTCCTTTTTGCAGAGAACACAAACACGGCTTCCTACCAATACTAGATGAACTAAACGAAGAAAACAAAAAAGTTGGCCGATACATGAATTTCAGTAAAATGAAAGTCATATGCAACAATAACATTTAGAATGAGGACATAACCGTCAAAATCAGAGTTACAAAACTGAGGAAAGTAGTACTTTGGACCACAAGGAAGAAGATACATAGCGAAGAATCACCCTAGGATGGCATTTTTGATTGGTTGATCCATTTTTCCCCACGTAAAGCCTGGACCTTATGTCTCTGGTGGGAGAATGAATAAATAGTGCACCGAGAGGGACAGGTCGGGATCGTTCTAACGCTTTTATGACCTCGGTTGCTTTAGCAACCACGTTTGCTTTGGCAACCTAAATGTTGGCTGGTGCTTGACCTTAAGCTTGACCTTGGGTCGCATTTTGCTCTGGTGGGAGTGCAAATAAATTGGTGCTCAACCTCACATGGAGAGATCACAAGAAAGCACAGTATATCAGGAAATAAACAAGAGTCTGAAACATCATAGAATCTATCACAAAACTTAAATGGCAATGGACAGGTCATGTTGCAAGAATAGCAGACAACCGATGGACATCACAACTCACAACATGGATCGCCAGAGATCATGCGAAACCAAGGCCGACAGAATACAAGATGGAGAGATGAACTAGACAAATTCAGAAAATACTGGCTCTGCGACGCCCGTGATAGAGAATTGTGACGAATCCTGGGGAAGGTTTATGTCCAACGACGGAGGTTAAAAGACTAATGATGATGATACATACTACTCAAAAGGCTTCTTCAATGCATATATATAATTTTTCAAGGCCTTTAGCCATTGTCATTGTCCTGTCTGATTCGGTGATGAAGTCCAGGTACTTCCCTCCCTTCCTACCCATAGTATGTACACGTTTAGATGCAGGGTCAGTCACGGGCTGATGAGACACCCAGTGACAATACAAGTAATTGACTTCATGACCAGCTTCCTAAGCCTTTCTCTTCAGCAATATATATATATATACATATATATATATATATATATATGGGAAGAAATTTGGCAACGGCTTTAGCCTACTGTGATAGAGCAGCTGATGAAGAAGATGATTATATATGATATCAATAGTTGGAAATGTAGAAATGAACACAAATTGTTTGTAAAATCAAGTATTTTTTGACATGTTCCACTGATTACAGTTTCAACAGAATGATTTCTCCAAAAACCGATAACGGCTTTTAGCTTAATTTGGGGGCTTTGGAACTTATCGTCTTAGGCCACCTGTTTGATTTCGAAGTCATAAATTACTGAAACACTAGCTTTTAAGGAGTCTGACGACATTTGATATTTTTAGCGATTACAAGACGTCTAGAATGGCTTTCCAAAAGCAGAAGAACAACATCTATGATTTGTTTTGAAAAATCTTTTGCATCAACTTTAGATTCACACAAATAGCTTTTCTCTGGCGACTTTTGAGATTGCTACTCCCTCAATAGGTTTAATACCGAAATTTTGGTGGTGGGGCTAAAACGTGAGGTGGTTGCAACGTCAGCCAACCATCTTCTTACTGTAGATCCTGTTATATATGGGATTAGCAATGGTTACTGCAAAGCAGCAGTTTTCCCCCTTGTTAAAGTCGCCTTCTCTAAGATTGACTATCTTTGGAGAGCTTTCCTACTTTTCACTCGTAGGTGGGTAGAAAAGTGGATTTATGTGTTTCCCGAGGGCATTAGTACAAATTGAACGCAGACAACCTCGACCGAAATTCGAACTCGATTCGGTGATTCCGTTTTCCGTTATGCCCCTTTTTTGCTGCAAGGCACGCATGAGATAATTGTCCTTGGTCATCTGGCGTAGAGCACTAGTTAGGAAGCTTGTCTGTTAAACTATTAGCACGTGTGGCGCACACAATCTTCCCAGATTCCCAATCATTGTCTCTTTTGGTCAGATTAACCTAGGCTTAATATGTTGTCTAATCTGATGGTGAAATGGTTTGCAAGTCTACCTCAGATGGATTCGGTTTCGTTCCGTGGTATGAGCAAAGTGTAGGGAAAACTCTGTCTGCTCCAGCTCCTCAGTCATAGCCGGGGTGGAGGTATGAGGTTGACTTGTGCTTGTTTGAAGGAAGGATAAGTTGATACGATGTTAGAAATTTTAAAGGTATTAATTTTTGTCCACAAATTCCTCTCTGTAGTTCTTTGTTTCTTGTTTCTTTGCACATGGTTACTTACAGCCTGAATGCAAAATTTTATTGAAGGCAACGAACGGAAAATTTCACTATGTGGTGTATATATATATATATATATATATATATATATATATATATATATATATACATATATATGAATACTTTTTGTATATCTTACTCTGATTATAGATTTTTTCTTCTTTTATGACCTGTACAATTGTGTACTTAATTGAATAAATTTCTAAAGTGAAACCAAACTGTCGGAGACCAAGTTCGAAATCAGATTGCCGATTCTATTTTCTATGCTGCGAACTACCAGGATACCGGCACATTTACTTGTATAACATATGTATATGCATTTTGACACCTGTAAAAACAAAATCTTTGGCGTGATCATAACATTTATTTCCTTTTCTCTTTACTCACCCGTCTCTTTGTACTCCTTCCTGTTCTCTTTGTTCATAAATATTCAAGATAACAAATTTGTGAATACATGAAAAGACTAGGGTTTCTTTTAAAATCAAGGAAAATGGAAAAAAAAGAAAGGAACGACATAGATTTGAAACCGCCCATAAATTGAGTTTTTTTCAACTGTTTTCAAGTCATTTTAAAGAATAGTGTATATGCGATTTTGGACATCCTGTTAAACAAAACTTAGGACGTGGTAATAACGTTTTTTACCTCTTCCCTCTTTTCTTGTCAATGTCTTTGTGCTCTTTCCTGTTCTCTAAATTCAAAAATATTCAAGAAAACAATTTTTAGAGACATCAAACACACGGTTTCGAAAAGAAAAAATCATGGAAACTACAAAAAAAGAAAAAAATTGAAATCAAAATTGTAACTTCCCCTGAAAGATCCATCAATGATTTTTCAAGAAACTTTTTTTTTTTCAATTCATTTTTTAAGCTGGCCTTTTATAGATCGCAAAGATTCGCTTTCCGGTACACACTTCCTCCTGTACCAATATTGTTCGAGTCCCCCAACTTTTTTTTTACTATAACGAAATGTTTCTCTTCTTAAAAGAAAATATATAATCCAGTTTTTTTTTTATGTCAATTGCGTGACACAATTTTAATTTATGCTGTTTATAGAATAAAGCATCTTTGTTTTTCTGCCTTGAAATTGAATCGCATCACCTAATGTATGCAACGCACGTGCGTGTTTAAACGTTGCTTCTGTCCAAACGGACTATGTTTAGGTGTTTAAGACCCAACATTCGTGTGTGGCCAAAGTTAACACGTGTAAGTCTGGTCTTTTGCCTCTATTGAAAAAGGACCAACATTGTGCACAAACTAGGAACGGGCGGAGCCGTGTGGCAAAAAGTACTACAATGGCAAGAAAAAATCAAATACTATATGTTTATGCAAACTGTGATATCTCTTGAAGGATTTATAAAATGTGATATCATGAGTAGGATTCCATATACAAATTTGCAGAAACTCTCATCCACCCAAATGATAAAGTTAATATGGTGACTCAGCAAATACTAAAAGCAAATATAGGAATTCTCCTGAAATGCTTTTTATGACAGTAATGAATTGCAAATTATTCTGCCATCAAAATGTATTGCAAATCATTTTACTATAAAAATACACTGCAAATTATTTTGATGTAAAAATAATTTGCTAATCATTTTACTGTAAAATGTTATTGTAAACTATTTGAATATTAGCAATTTATGTAATCCGTAATATCATGTAGAGGATTTCTGAAACAGATACGTCAAAACTTATATCGATTATGATCATCGCATACATAATGACATTGCAAATGCCAAAAGCATTTAAGAAAGAAAGCATATGCCAAAATTTTGATGAAATTACTAGCGCACAAACAGATAAAATAATTTTAAAAAGTTGAATATTTTCGGATTAATCATAGCCAGAATGGACTCAGATTTTTTACGCATTTGCAAAAATAAACAAGTACGGGAGACTACTATATAATTAGTATTTCATAGAAAATCTCCCTTGACAAAAACTACAGAGTGGGTATAGACATAAACATGGTGTATTATATAAGTAGATTAGCTGTCTATATAACAGCTTTGATTTATTAAACAAATACGTCAAAACTTTACTTCAATATTAATGAATCATCGTCGCGCAAGTGTGAACCAGGACTAATTGTCCAAAAGGATAGATCTTTTATAAGAAAAATATATCTAAAAAATACCAGCACAAGATTTGGGCATTGTTGGTCAAAAACGGCCATAGCAGCCCAAAAATACACTTTTTAGAAAAGAAGTGTTTTAGATGGTGTTTAGTTGAGTACACATGCAAATTTTTATGGTTGCAGTCTCAAAAGTGTGATTAGTGACGTAGTCTGATTTAAGAACCAGTCTACCTTAGTAAGGTTTCAGCTTTTCCCATTGCTGCACACTGATTTTATCGTCCTTCCACCATTCTATTACTCCTCCACATCACTTATCTGAAGCTCAAACAAACTAAAGGAATTCTGACAGTGGAGGGCGGAGTTGATCATCAAGCACTGAATTTTTACTTGAAATTCGTTTCAGATTTCGGCCTGAAGTCTTCATGTGATGCGTTGAAAATCAGAAAAATTATTGTCAGTGGTTGGGGACTAAAACTGACCACACATTCTCCCTGACAGATTCGCAAACGGGGCCAAAAACCTTACAAAATTAATTCTTCTCAAAACTGAGGATTCACGTGCTTATTTTTGGCGTTAGTAGTTCGCACATCAAAGCTGAGCATCGAATATGTCCATCCTTTATCACCATGCTTGGGTTGCAATTAAGGTTGAGAAAAAACATTCAGTAGAAAAATATTCTGTTGAACTGGCATAAACACTGAGAGAAAGAAAAAAATCACGTATGAGGTTCCCCACGATGAATAGAGAGAAGAGATTCAGTATACCATTAATGTAAACAGACCTGACCTTCCAAAAAGTTCTAGAAACTCTTAGAGACCATAAAATAAAATAAAAAAATGTTCTCCATTGGAGTTTATCTCCCGTTATTATACGGTGAATGTATCATTTGGCCTAGACAGCATAAATAGAATAAACAATAATGAAAAATGAAGCTACTGCAGGAATTGAACCTACTACTCATAAGGCAGCCGCTTCGACGTAGTGTTGTTCTTATCATTGTGCTAAACAGCAACGGCTCGATTCCTGCAGCAGCCCCATTTTCTTTTATTATTTATTCTATTTACGTTGTCTAGGCCAAATGATACATTCACATGTCAGATATATATGTATACGTATATATGTGTGTGTATGTGTGTGTGGCAATATATATATATATATATATGTATATATATATACGCGCATGAAACTCGGAGTCACCGTGAAGCCTGGATTTTCTATATATATCTATTCACATGTGCTCTATCGCTGATATTGAGCACTTTTTACACATTTATATCTCAACACTCAACAAATGATATATATATATATATATATATATATATATATATATATATATATATATAGTTCTCAAGTATTTGGTTCTTAAAACACTTAAAAGAACTTTTAAAAAATCTACCAAACACCCTCATTGTTCCCCGACACCAACCAGCCGACTGCTGTCTACTAGAGTCACAAATAAAAACCACATTGAAGCCTTAATCTTTATTTTGCATTTTTATTCCATTTGTAGTTGAATCTTTTTTTTCCTCTACTTTATCCGTCTAATTTATTTATTTATTTATTTTCAATAGATCTTGTTTTGTTTTCTTTTGAGAAAACCACAGTCTCCCACCGGAGTCGAAGGGCGGATACGTCAGCGGTGGGATTAAGACATCCCAGTAGTTCTTGGGTTATCATCTCCAACGGATACATCTGCGGATTTATGGCGGTCGACGCATGATTTTTTTCAATCTGACTGTTCACTCTTGCTTCACTTGAACGCAGTCCACAAAATAAGTGAGCAATTTATGCGCGTATCCATTTAACTCTACCTGACGGGTTATCCAAAGTGATCTCAAAGTGCTTATGCATTAATAAATCCTGTTTTTGCCTGTCCCTAAGACACAAGTACATTTTGAGGGTTGAATACTCTTCTAATCATCCCGATACTTAAACTCTACAAGTGGAGATTTAGGGAGTGGCTTCCCGTGTATAATACCAGCTACATAATATAATTTCATGCTGTGAGCTATATAGAGCCTCCTTTTTCAAGTACATATTATCAACCCAATAATACGATATATATATATATATATAACGTGCCACTCCAAAGTTCGAAGACATGAAAAAAATTACTCTCTCTAGCACCTACTCTCGAACGATTCCTTCGTAGTAAACTGTGATCGCCCAAGTAAATCGCTCAGTATTAAAATTTTACCGGTAAATTATCATATGCGATGAAATAAATTTCGTCTGAGTTACCTATCAATGGTTATATGATCTATGGATTAGAGAAAGAAGGTGAGATGTTTCTTGTACATTAAAAACTATTCCTACTGGGGAAATGGGTGTGTCTCTTGCGACTAGGTGATTTATTAGCCTTAAAAATCAAGTCTCCTTATAAAGTGAGGGGTTGTCTTCTTTGAACTCATAAAATGAAATGAGATCTGGGTTCGAAATTTCTTGGCGAAGACAGGAACGACGATCTATGGGATTTTGTTGCTGCATTAAAATCGTTTGTTTAGTAACAAAAAACTTCTAGCATTTCAGTCTAATACGCCTTTCCACTGACTGCCGCTCCAATTATGCTTATGATAATTGTTTAGCATGATTGTTGTTCAGAATACTAATTCATTTGGATGTTTTTGTTATTAGGGCTGATACTTGACTGCTCCATTCTTCAGCTCTCTTCAGCCACAAAGTAAACCAAAAATGGTTGAAATGTCGGTGAGGTTCAGAACAGAAATCAGAAGAGGTCCATCCCACGAAGACACACGCATAGGCACCGAATATAATGTGCATGCCCCCCTTCGAGCAAAGTCAGGCATTCAAAAATACAACAAACACTCAAGGGAGAAAGAAGGATTCAGCGGCCAAAATGCTGGGATAAAAACCAACAACGATGAGCAAATTTGACACAAGCATTAATACAAAGACCATTGATAAAAATTGCTCTTTAACAGTTTCATACAAATGGATTCTTGCACCGACCGATCGATAACGTAATTAAAATGTTCGTCCAATTCAAGTTCCTTGTAAATCACCAGGTTGCCATGCTGAGTACTTCCTTTTCATTTCTTAAGGCAATGGAAGGCGGTGCAAATCTCCTTTCCAAACAACATGCGAGGGATTGTACTGGGTTACATCGTACTTGCAGTAAGACATATCCCTAGCCTGACTTACAGAAATGAAACCAGTCTGTTTTTGAGGCTTCATTCCTGGTTTGTAATCAGAATTTTTCGCCTACTAGTCTGATTGACAACCAAGGCTAAAAAGCCAAGTCTATCCCATTATCAATTGAAAAGCTTTTCAGGAGCTAAAGCTAGAGAGCCCAGTCTACCCAGCAGTTTAACTATTGCAGGGGGTGATTCATTCTTTTCCTAAAAATGTTGCACATCCCCTACCGATGCAAAGAATCAGTGTTTGAACCCAGATGTGAACCAGGATTTCAAATTCTGATTTTTGCAGCAAGTAGGTCTTGCCCCGCATGGAAGATTTACCCCACCCTTCCTTCACCTGACCACTAAGTTTAGCTTGGTAAATATCCATTACAACGGATATTAACAGTCTTTGTCGGCCTATAAGACAGTCTTATAGTGGGTCTTATGAGCTGGCTAATATTGTGCTTACAATGTGTGTACAGAAACAAATTAGTCTTCGAGCTTTTACAATAATTAATGACCAAAAAACATCAATCATTATTGGGAAGCGTCCAACCATGAAGAAAATCACTGTACCCGTGGCTTTGTGTTGTAATAAGATGAACCCTATCTCGCTGAGTTGTTTAGTGATGTTGTCTTGCAACCTTTAGTGCAGTAGTAAGTTGGATAATGAATTTATTACAATTAATGCAAACGTTTAACAATGAGAGAAAATGTTCCAATTTTCATGTCCTCAGCTTAAAGTTATTAGTCGGTTATTGCTGTCAGATGGATCCTGTCCCAAAGCGATCACAATAAGCGGATTCCTCTGTACCAATGAAAATTTAGTATATCATTCACGCATTTTATTGACCAAACATCACAACAGCACGGCCTGTCTTCCGTGTGGCCATATGACTGTATGTCAAATTAACAAATCGACCGGCAGATAAGAAAGGGGACATTATTTAAGAAAAGGTTGTGTTTTCTTCAGTTTTGTTTTTTCGTCTGTTTACGTTTTTATATTTTGTTGGGGGTGCGAGTGGCGAGGGTGCAGTGTACTGTGATAGGGAAGACATAAAAAAACGAAATATATTCGTATTCTGACTATTCAGTGGGCCATTAAGGAGGTAACCGTTGGAGAGTTTAATGATAAATGTTTCATTACACGAGGGTCACAAGAAGGGGCAACTGTTGCCTCTTTTATCGAGTGATTTGTGATTATTGAAACACCAGGAAGTCTCAAAACAATTGATACGTATGTCAAACAGATGTCAGTCAGGGACAAATTTGGCCGAGCGTGAAAGGAAGATAGTAACGAAGAAGATATAAATAGATAGAAAGGAAGATAGTAACGAAGAAGATATAAATAGATAGAAAGGAAGATAGTAACGAAGAAGATATAAATAGATAGAAAGAAAGATAGTAACGAAGAAGATATAAATAGATAAAGAGAAAGATAGTAACGAAGAAGATATAAATAGATAGAAAACTGTGCGAGGTTACGGACCTATTTATTCACCTTCATATATATATATATATATATATATATATATATATATATATATATATATATATATATATATATATATATCAGTTCGGTTGTTGTAAGTCCATTGCAGGACGATACAAAATCCATTTCCACCTCCTCTCACGAAGGGGGCGATTATGCTAGCCTGTGCCAAATATTTCTCTCTTGTCCTTCCATCTTTATGTATGGTCATTTCTTATTGCGTTTCCTGTCCCACGGGCACCACTCGAATAGCATTTTCCTCTCGTTCTTCTCGCTGTGTGTCCCGTTCATCTCCACTTTTGTCGATTAGTTGAATGATATCCTTCACCCTAGTCTTCTTTCGGATGTTGATCTTTTTCTATTGCTTTGAGTCATTCCTAACATTGCTCTTTCCATTTCCCACAGTTTGGTTTTCGCGTGGTTTTGTAATGTTATGCACCGTCTTATTTCGTTTCCATTGACTTTCTCTGGTTTTTGTCGCCTGTCTCAGATAAATGTATTCCTCAACCCCTTCAAAGGCTATACCATTTCGTATGTTGTTGTGGTTTTTCGGCACTTTATTATTTAGCATTACTTTTGTCTTTGTTTGGTCAATCATTATTTTTTCAGCTTTTTCTATTTCTATCACTGAACATGTTCAATAGATTATCCACAGTTTCTAATATGCATCATCATTACAGTACCTTAAATTGTTCAAATATTCTCCTTCTATATTTACTCGCACGTTTTCCCAATCATTTTTCTTGCGTACATTGTGTGAATAGTTACGCTAGTCCTTTGTGATAGACCTCCCTCGCATATTCTAAAATATCTATCATTATGCTATCTTCATCTTCTGCTTGCCATATTTCGTAGTGCAAACACTACTTCGTCTGGTGTTATGTCTGGAAATCACTGTTCCCTATTGTAGTGCCGGTCAATTAAATTTTTATTTTCGGTGCATAGAGGTTCTCATAGTATTGTCCAGTTACTCTGAATATCTTGTCCCTATACTTATTGATTTCGCATTTTCTATCTTTTAATGCAAGTATCTACTGCCCTCCTGTATGGGCTGCGACTCAAGCACATTTTGATCCCTCCCCTATTCTGATGGTTTTTTACTATCCTCTCTAGGTTTTCTTCTTTTTCTTTTTGGTCTCATTTTTGTATTTATTAAGTTCTGCTCTTTTGATTTCATATTATTCAGTCTCCATTGCCATATATCTTCTCTAACTAATTCGAACGTTGTCGTTAAGTATCCTTATGTTATTGTTTTCATTTGTTTCGCCGACTATCTATGTCAATTCTTCAAGTATGTTCACCAGATTTCTACTCTTTTCCTCCATGCTACGTTAATTGAATTACAAGGCCTCGCCAATCTGTTCTATAACGCTTGCAGGATACCAGTAATACTCACTATTTTACAAAGACATGTTTTATCTTTTCAAGGATTTTTCTTTTTTTTTTAAATCAAATTCAATTCTGCATGCTACCATCCAATACTCACTTTCTCTATTTACTTCATTGATATCGATTTCATCGGCTATTATTGAGTCAGATTCATTTTTGCAGTCCCATTTTAGCTTTTCTATTTCCATTTTCGACTTTGGGGGAAAAAATTGTTTATCTTCATTCTGTATCACTCAAAGAAATTTATTAGCATGTGCATTCCCTCGTTTCTATGTCCTACCTTAAATTCTCCTAAACTTGATCCCCACCTTTCTTTTTCCCATGTGTATTGTGGTTTGCCTGTCCTCAGTCCATTCCTACATTGATGTCACCATAAAACTCTTCAATCTCCTGATTGGATCTGATTGTTGTTGCGTGAAACTAAATGATTTTAATATCATCTTTATTTTGTACGATCTATTATCCAAGCAATTCTGTCTGAAACTTATAACGATGTTATTATTGACTAATAATTCTAGGTCGCTGAATTTGCTTTCTTTCTTCCCCTTATGATAGAATATAAGTTTACTTAACTTCGGTTGCAAAAGGTTTTCTTTTTTCTATAGAAACTATAGATAACTAGAATGAGCTGTGACCACAGAATAGATGGATAATGGGATTGGACTCTTTCTCTCTCTCTCTCTCTCTCTCTCTCTCTCTATATATATATATATATATATATATATATATATATATATATATATATATATATATATATATATATATATATATATATATTGCTCCCTAACGATTATCCCAAGGAAGGTGATGTGCATCCTTCCCACTTTGAATAAAGTCTGCGATACCAGATTCATTTACCTTCCTCGTCGCAATTGGATTCTCATGTTGACCGGGTCTAGCTTTGAGGGGGCGGTTGGTTTCTCCTTTATATATGTTTCCACATCTGCATGGCATTCTATAACTTTACATGCTTTCCAATTAGCCACATGCAAACATATGTTTATAATACTATTTCTGCTTAAATAGGTATACCAGTCCTTATTCTGAACTCAAACAGAGTGAATTATAATTATTTGCTCAGCTTACCTTCTGGCGCAACGCCCACAAGTGGGATACATCCAGGGGGATTAAAATTATGCTCCATTTATCATTTTAATGTATACGGTGTGCCTATCCTGAAAATCAGCATACGAAATATGCATATTTTTTTTATGATTATATTTCTTGGTATATACACCACTGGCACTAACTAGAGCTAATGCTAATCTAACCACTCTGTTCACTCGAGTTTTAAGCTATAGGTTTTCGAATAAAGTAACCCATTTGTTGTCTAAAAGCTCGTTTGTGCCAAATTTCAGCACAGTCCATGAATTAGTTCTGGTGTTTATAATCTTGGGTCTTCACACACACACAAAGGCCTTATAAAAAATTTATTCAACTACTACAGCGAAAACAGCATTCTGTCTTGAAAATCTCAATAAATAAATCTAAATGTAAATATTAGTTTTGAAATAAAAACTATTGTTTTGCGTGGGTGATATTGATTCTTGTAATGACAATTTGCAATTAAGCAAGAAGTCATATCCTCCCCATCCATTGAACTCTAACCAGGGTTGTTTGAAGCTGATCACTGATGCGTGACTTCTGAGCAAAACATCTCAAGTAGATTGATAGATAGATAGAATTGAACAGACTTTGATAGATATATAGGGAGAGAGATATTTTTGGCAATAAGTTCACTTCAAAATCGATTTGATTAGAATTCAGAATTCAGAACAAGCTCATCTTTTAGAGAGAGCGTGCAAATTACTCAAACCATTTGCAGTAAATTCATTGCTCCTTGTTTACAAAGATGCATTGGCGTTCGAAGGCAAAATTTATTCATTAAAATTTACTTAAAACATTAATTATCCACTCTAATATCGACCACATTTTGCCTGAGGTTCTGACATGTATTATTATTATTGTTATTATTATTATTATCATCATCATCATCATCATCATCATCATTATTATTATTATTATTATTATTATTAGCAGCAGCAGCAGCAGTAGCAGTAGCAGTAGCAGCACCAATTTCACACCAGTTGCCTGGTGGTTACCGCTAGAGGTTATGTGACAGCAATTATCTTCACGTCTCCAGCCTTCCTCTCCATACTCTCCCAGTCCACAGCACCACTGTGGTTTACAATTTCACAACAGTTGCCCGGTGGCTATTGTTGAAGGCTGAGTGACAGTAAATCCCTTCAACCCTCCTCTCATCTAAACTCATCTCTCCCTCACCTATCATAGCTATGCTGTGGCTCGTAGCTCCACCACCATTTGGGTGTTCTTTCCTCTTCCTCCTCCTTTCCTCCTCTTCCTCCTTTGCTCAAGGTTGAATGGAATGGATTAAGGCTAGAAAGATTATGTTACGCCGATTCGCCAAGTGTCGAGGATCAGCTTCGAAAATCAGCATTTATAACCTGGCTTTTACCTGTGCACGAACACCAATTCATGCCACCAAGTGTATTTTATCTATATTTTCTTGACATTGCTTATTACTACTCAAGTCCAAGTGCAGGTGAAAGTTAGAAGGGAAATTATAATATGAATCTCAAAACATCAAACACTACAGACAAGATCCAAGACGAAATTCAGTTTAAAAGAAAACTTTTTGACCTTTTATTGTTGCTATTAGATTGAGCATTGTCAATCATCATTATTTTCTTACCTGCATTTTTCCCATCTCGATTTCAGTTGCTTTTTCATTGCAATTCTCTTCGGCCATTCATGAAAAATGTGGATCAGAAATTAAGAATTAAGATGGAGCGAATACACAGGTCAACAAAATTGAATTTTTTTTCATCAAGATTGCATTACAAACTTTTTAATACAAATATCCGACGCAGATTACGAAATTCAAGTCTGTTTCCTTCTATCTCGTCTCATTTATTGCTTTAGACACGATCTATTTTCAATTCTACTCTATATTAGACAATATAGGCGATGGTTAAATGAAAACAAGATTAGTATCAGTCAGAACTTTTCAATGCAGAAAATCAAAATTACCATGTACAAGATATACAAGACTGATACAGCGCAGAAGGACAAGACGTTGGGCTCCAGACCATCCATGATACCTAAATGGGTCATATGCTGGAATGAAGCATTTATCCCATCATGAAAACTAGACGGGCAATAAGACAACAGATAATATTTTCAGAATCAGCAGCCAAAACAACACAGACTATACCAAAACACATGCTTGATAAAAAAATTTTGTTGACCAGTGATATCAGTTACACCTCTTTTTGCCCCCAAGAGACTATCAATGTATGACAGCTGTTCTACTGCTTGAGAAACTAGAACCAACGATTCAGATGATGAAATCTAACCATATAGACTTATCCTTTATTTTCCCTGAACATTCAACTCTACCATATTTATGCTCCGTTTTCAAATAATGATAATATCGTCTTGAATGTTTCTAATATAAGATGAAACATTGTCAACCAATACTAATTTACTAGTATTGACAAGTATAACTTCTGCTAACGATTCTATAATGGCAGCTGTAATATAAGCTTGTATTTTTAATGGGTGGCAATAAAGTTTGTTCTATTTTTGTAGTTGCATTAGGAACATTTAGTTTCGATTTCTCAAAAGAAGAAAAAATAACTTTTATCAAAAGAAATTTGCTGCTTCACAAGTTGGGGTGTGAATTTTTATAAAGAATAATTTTACATTGACAAGCAATGGATGTAGAAATACTAGAGCCCAGACAGTCTTTCAAAGCTTATTGCTTGCCTTAGTTTTCAGTTTGTCAAAAGGTTCGGTCTCTTCCTGTCGCTAGGTGACATTAGAAGCATTTAGTTTTGATTCAAAAAGATCGGTTTTTGGTTTTATTATGATATCTATCACATAAATGTGCATTTATGTCAAAATTAGTGAATGTTTGTTTATCCATTCTTAGACTGAAGATGGAAGAAAATACAGCCACATTTTCAGGATACAGTGATGTTTTTTATTATAAGAAAAGTGTAAACAGGACTCAAACGACTTCTTGTAGTTTAAGAAGAAGGTAATGAGTATGACAAAACGTTGACGGATGTGTTACTGACAGAATAAGGCTTTTATATGTATAATCTGTAATAAAATGTGTAGCTAATGATTTTACGATAGAAATGCATTTAAAATCAGAAAGGGATTGTCAGTGGTCTGGAGTTGAAGCAAGTGTTACTGACAGAATGCGAATATTCTATGCGTAATATTCTATTACAAATGATTGTGCTATATGAATGCATTGCTAACAGTTTAACAATGGAAATGCATTGATAATCAAAAATAAATTGGTTGTCAGTGGTCAAGAAATGCTGTAAGAATTATCGAAAATCAGGAAAATGATGATATATGTATAATTTGATCATTCAACTCTCTTGGGAGACACTCATCATAAACGGCGTAAATTGAAGTTTTTAAATCACATAAATGGCTAACTCGTTGGAGAAGAGATGTTAAAGTGAACCTACTTGACGAGAAAAAAATCAGTTTTCAACTTAAGTGCTTTTATTAAGATTGTTAGCAAAATAAAATATTCGGATGTATAGAAAATATTTTCGTTTTTTAATATCTCAAGAGCTCCTGATTGTTTTTTTAGGCTTGACTAATGCTCTACACATGGAGTATTTCGATTATCCTTGCTCTTCAGAAAGATGTTGAGTGCTGGTGGTCGGGTTTTTCTCTACCTTGAGTTTTAAACTATCATAATCGAATACGGATGGTCATGCATCTCTGGTCTTTATTTCAAGGGACAAGTCACCACCCTCTAAACGCTTAAACCATTCTTGGGCAGTACAGATAGGTATTGTTTCATTTACTCCTATTGTCCGATTCTACCAACAGCTCCAGCGACTTTGGGGTTAAGTTTAAAATAATGCCTCAAAATTGCTCAGATTCCAAAATCCGTCATTACAATATATGAATCAAAAGATATTGTTGATTACAATTGATGATAAGAGATGTATGTGATAATTTATCTTATTATCAGCAGTGTGATTTTCTCTTGTTTCTCTATCCGTCACAATGGAATCTCTCATTCATGGGTGACAATTTTGATGGATAAAAATATCTCCTACCAACCATGAATCTTTTCACTGGACGAGTTCGGTTTCCTTTTACGGGAATCAACTATTAACATTTATAATGGAGTCATAAAGAGTCTAAATTGATCCGTTGAATAAGCTTTAGACTGAAGGTCTGTGAAAAACATGAATGCATTTGATACCACATAATACAAGGTCTCGTTATCGCAGCATCATTCTCAGGACCCTTGGAGAACGACACAACAACACAAATGGTAGTTGAACCCTTGAATATAAGTGTCGGCTGAATATGCTATGCATCTCCTTTATGATTACTTCAAAGAGTGATCCGCTCTCAGGTTTTATTCTTCACGTTTCCTGAATGCATCCTCGCGTAAAACAAAAAAAATCACCAGATTGTCATAGTGTAATGGTTAGCGAGTTAGTCTCTCAGACTACTATAAATGTCTAGTGATTTCGATCCTCAAGTGCTCATTATTGGCCTTGTACCAGACTAAGCTAAGCTCAGTGGATACCTGTAACAATTATGTTACTGGTTGCAACTCACCGTGAAATAATATTTAGCGAAATAGCCTCTCGGTCCATTATGATTGTGCAGTGATTTCGATCCTAACTAGGTGCACATACCTGTGACTTCATGGGAAACTAAGCTCATCTAATTAAATACGGATTTCTACTGCATAGTGAGTTCAAACCTCACTCGAACCCCAAAGTTGTTGCTTTGGTCCAGACTTCTATGCCTAATGAAAGCCTATAACAATTACGCGAGTTGCAACACGCTGTGAAGTAATAGTGAGCTAATCGAGAATGCTATTCCTACTGCACACTGAATTCTATATTCTTATGCCAGGCTAAGTTAAGATTAGTTGCTTGATACATCTAATGAATACGTAGGATTCTGCTTGGTCGGCTGGACATTTTTTTTTTCAACAATCAGTGTTTATGGTTGATATTAGTTCAGATGAAATGTCGAATGCCGATTTTCAAGGCGGAAAGGCCATCGAATTGGTAAAATTGATACAAAACTTCTTAATCTGATTTATTTCCATTTCTCTTGCTTAATAAGATTAATGACTTCCCACTGGCGCCAGTGGTAGGCTAGTTAGTGCAAGGATTTCGCGCGATGATTTTCAAGGTAGGCAGACCCTCCTCCCCTTCCTGAGCCACCCTCTTCCCATTTTGTCCTGTACCATGTTTTTGATAATCTATTTGTCCCGTAGTTCTTCTCTCCCATTTTCTCTTATTCAATCTTTCTTTCTTTCTTTCTTTGTCTTAGTGTTCTGTATATTCGCGTACTCATCTCTGTGTCTGTCATTACTTCCTCTCTGAATTCTATCTTTCATCATCTCTCTTCCTCTATCTATCTATCTCTATTTCTCTCAGTCTTTAATTCACTATATCTTTTTCTGTTTTTCTCTATATATAGCTCTCCCAGTTTGTGTGTTTGTATCCTTCGGTCAATTCGTAATCACTGTATCTGAATGTTCATCTCTTTCTCTCCCTCTGTCTTCCTTTCACCCCTCTGTTTAAGTGTCTATCTTTCAGCCTTTGTCATTCTGTCTTTCTCAGAGAGACGGGGTCATTTTAGTTCGTTTCATTTCATGCACCGACAAAAATCCCCCAAGCCACCTACTTTCCCGTCATGGGGATAGAGAGACAATATGGAGGCGTCCATCTGCGTCAACAACAAACTATTAAGAATTTCGCGAACTTTTCTAGAGCACTCTGCAAAGTCTCTACTACCTTAGTAGTAAACCAACCGTGAATTGATAGCGAATGTTGACGCCAAAAAGTTCACAAATTTTCCTGTAATTATTGTTCTTATCTTTAAATGTTTGAGAAGTTGTGTCTGTGTTCTATGACAGAAAGTGTGATCGTCCAAGTGTGGAACTATGAACATGTGAAGGTAGTGAAGTAGTCTAACAGTTTTCAGCACAAAATGTCAAATTCGAATTTCAGTTGCTGCTGCTCTTGTTCACATTAAAACTCTCAGGAATCTACATCCGTCTACGTTGTCTCATCGTAAGAAATGTTAACAAAAAAAGTGATTACTTATAGACCATTTCCTCTATTTAATACACTACACTGGTTTACTACGCTGCTTGACAGAGAAAGTAATAAATGAGTGGGTTATTAGGAAAACCACTTTTTCATAACTATCTTACTATCCAGTCAGTAGTAACAGTAGTAAAAAAAAAAAAGCTATTATACCTACTGCCACCCTTTCATATGACCAGTCATAGTTAGTTTAGTTACACCAATAAGACATATATAAAAGCTCGAACTCACTGACAAAGCTTTGTCGGACTGGAGGAATCACACAATGGCAGGCGTCCTAAAAGATATCAATTAAATCTTAGGAAAGAACCTGTTTAATTTTCAGTGGCTACTCTTATACCCGGTTTCAATTACCTGCGATCAACCCCAGAAATGAACAGTTTTTCCTTGATGATGGTCTCAAAGCGCGAATGTAGTGATGCAGACGATTCGGGTAGGAGAAGCTGTAAAGTGTTCTTTTCGAGTAAAAAGGTAAGTTCTCGACTTATTGAAGAGAGTAAAAAAATCGTTTGCAATTCTTTATATACGTTTCTATGTAGACCTTTATTTGCCGTCTAATTACGAGAGTTGATGTAAATCTATTCATGTAAACGAGTCTGTGTGTATATATGTGGTACTGAACTCTATTACAGCTGTTGTGACAACACTTTAAGAACCCCTTTGAAGAGAAGTTTATTTCTGCATGCGTTTTTAATGGCGCCTCGTTGACTTGATTCTTGGCGCCAAATGTCTTTGAGTGCCCAAATTTCCTCTGTTCCACCATCAAGTTATAAAACCTTGGCAACATTATTATCTTTATTTACTTGTTTATTATTCCCGATCTGGGCTGTTTACTCACTGCCGTAGATTGACGACCTGGGTAATAAAAAGTAACAAAAAAAATTAGATTAAAGAAAACACTCGTCAAAAATAAATTAAAATGCTTGGAAATGCTTGATATAATGAAAGAAGAATGAAAATGATATTGCTGCAATTGATACTACTAGTGTAAAAACAATAAAGAATAGAGGGAATTCAGGGAATTATAGGGGATAGGCTTAGATTTTATCATCTGCGAACCGTTAAGATCTCGTAGTTCAGCCGGTGAGAGCAGCTGCTACGCTTAACAGAGCTTCCATTGGGCAAAACGGGCATAGGTACGAATCTCACCAAGATCTTATCCTTTCTTTCTGATCTCTTCTGTTGATTCACAGTCACATATTAACGATGTGAGTTAAATTGGGGAAAAATTAAGATGAAAGAAAATTCTTGTTAAAAATAATATTATACGAAACTTTATTTGCACCACCAGCCTTCCTTTCTAAACAATGGTTGCCTCGCTGGTATTATTTCATGGTACCCCATTCGCAGGGATTTTCATATTAGCAAGCCCTTCCCACTAAGAGGATTGGTGCAACACGATCTTCTCATTTCTCCCAATCTTTTCTTGTTCCAGATTAATCTCAGCTACATGAATATCTACAATAACTACAGAATTTATTGGATTGGCACTATTTAAATGTAATTTATTTATAAACACTTGGTCATCAATATTTACCCTAATGGAAAACAACTTAATTTATACCAATGTCTTTGTCTTTCTAATCGGAGAAAAGGTCTATAAAAATATATTCCTCTACCCAACTCATTTGATTTCCGATCTTTGAAGACCGAATGTGTAGGCAACATTTTTAGGTTGTCAGAAGCGACAAAAAATTGGTTTATTACACGAATTTCAAAGGGAGGAAAACTGTCGCTCAGTTCTGCACAGCGTTTCACGACTCAAAATAAAGGAAATCTATTGGAAAATTTTCCTAAATTGTCAATTGTTTTGTTTAATGCACTGCACTTAGGCTGTTCATCGTTTCCAGCAAGTTGGAGTTACCGAAACATTCCCAAACGAATTCATCGAATCAAAACTAGAATCATTATTCGATGGCAATCATCTGTAAAAACACGTATTCCATAATGACAACGGGAACAGACTGGGTTGTCCTTTAGAAAAAAGAAAATGATGTTTTAATATTGACTCTGTCTCTGCTTTTGCTGGAAAAATCAATTCAGAGATTTCCATCTCCTAATTCCGTTGTATTTTCCCGGGTTGTATTTTGTTGTACATTTTTTATTTTTTTCCAAAATTAGACATTTGAGCCCTTTCAGCTCCAAAACAGATAAGACAAAGTGATAATAGCTCATCTAAACTCTGCACAGCCTGCTCCGAGATGATCTTCAGAAACCTAGATAAGGAAAACAAAAGAATCATAATAGACGGCGAATACCTCAATAATCTCAGATTTGCAGACAACAGCGTCTTTTTTGCAGAGAACCATCAGGATCTCCAACTAATGGCTGACAAACTGAATGAAGAAAGCAAGAAAGTTGTCCTTCACATGAAATTCAGCAAACCATAGGTCTTGTATAGCAAATATGTCGGAAATAAACGCACAGTGGTCAGCATTAAAAATGCAAAGCTGGAGGAAGTAGACAACTACATCTACCTCGGACAACGAATCTCCATGAATCCTCAAAAGAATAAATCAAGCAAAGGATCACCCAAGGATTTCAAGCCTTCGGTAGAGCAAGCTCAACCTTCAAGCACAAGAAAATCCCATTAGTTCTTAAGAGAAACATATACGCATCCTCCTATGAAGCTGGAGTATGGAACCTTACCAAGAAACTGACCCTCAAACTATGCAACGTGCACATGAGAGAATCATGCTCGACATCACATGGAGGGACCACAGGACAGCATAGTGTATTAGGAAAAAATATGAGTCTGAAACATCATAAAATCCATGAGGAAACTCAAATGTCAATGGGCTGGTCAGGTTAAAAGGATGACAGACAACCAATGGACATTACGTCTCACAACATTAAACCCCTGAGATCAAATGCAGAACCGAAGCCAGAATATGATATGAACCGGACAGGTTCAGAAAATATTAGCTCTGCAACGCTCACGAAAGATAGGTTGGTGAATCCTGGGAAAAGGTCTATGTCCAACGACGGACGATGATGATGATTGCATCCGGAAAATGATGTTTTGTAAAAATACATTTTCAATGAGGGAAAGATATAACAATAAGCTATCGTTGATTTCGAAAGGTATGTTTAAGAATATCTTTTAAGATGGAAAACAAAATTTAGCTTGTAGGACACATAATTCCAGAGATATCCAGGGAATATGCTTCGAAGACAAAATAATGATCTTATGAATGTATATGAATATAATGTTTCGTCGAAAAATGCCGGAAACTTCAGCATAGATTGTAAAAGTTTTAATATAACGAAATGCAAACGCAAAAAAACGACACAGGACAACTTTAAAAGACAGAAGCAATCTGTAAAAACTTACAGGTTTTCCTTGGTATCCAAAAGTAGAGCATCCCTTACAAAATATTTCGAAAGCCGAAATGGTGTAAAGCAAAGAAAGAACTATGATTATTTTATATGAAGAAAATTTTGAGCGTTCTCATACCCACCCTAAATGGTGACGATGCCATGTTAGGCTGAGTTATCGTAAATTGAGTTGTAAGAGGTAACAGCGTGCAGGAGTGAGATGAAGAGGAATCACCATGCCTCTATGACGGCCCTCGGCAAAACAAATGCCAAATGCTATTTCACCTTTTTCGTGAATGCAAGTGGCGTATAACAAATGGATGATAACTGAATTCCGAAAAGAAAAAAGAGAAGAAAGGCTTAAAAATGAAAAATAGGACAGGTTTTCAAAAAATGATATCAGGAAAAACAGAACGCTGTCATGACGGCGCCTTCATCACCTGTAATCAACAGGTAATAATCACGTGATATAGGGTGATGTTGACCAAAGTAGAATTCATACAACTGATTGTTCGTTTGGTTATTGTTAAATAATGACCGTTTGGAGGTTGGGTCTTTTGTCAGTTACGTTTTCTTTTTTTCCCTTTTTTTTTCTTTTTTTTTCTTTTTTTTTCTTTTTTTTTTCTTTTTTTTTTTGCGGCGCCGGCTAGATACAAGTGGCACAACCCTTATGTCCACTTGGGGATCCTGCGTAACAAGGGCAAATAAATTATATATTTGAAGGTGGAAGGCAACACTTCATGATGGCCTTGGATGTATAGCAGGTGTCAGTGAATGTTGCAGGCTAGTCGTATACGTTTCTGCAGAATAAGATAGATATACATTAATAGAATGGAATCAATATCTGGCTGGCTACGAATCCAACAAAGTTTTTTTCGTCACAGGACGAATCAACAAAGAAGAATGATCTAATACGAGAACCATTCTCTTCGGTTTGGGCATTAAGTATCTTAATGAATTTAACGACTGATAGATGCATTTTGTCCTCTGAAGAATTTCACTTATGTGTTGTTTCGTCATAACGAACACGTTACAATGCCAAATTTTGAAATAGATGAAGAGGGACTAATGTTCATAGTTTTTGTCCTTAAATTTCAAAATCATTGAAGTCGAAAGTGGCCAAGTGTATGTCCGAAAATGGTAGATTCAAAACTTTTTTACACACCGTATGATTTCAATTGGGACTGGTTTGGCCAGTACATGCGTGGAATCCTTTTTTTTCTCTTGTGAGTAAGCAAAAAAAATAACAATAATTTATTTTTTCCAAAGATCTTTAAAACATATGAATTAACAAACATTGCTGTCTAAATAGATATTATATATTTACATGGTCTGCATTTTGTTCAATCTGTTTTCCTCTCTTTGCAATGTGACCAGCCCGACACTATTTTTGCTGCTCCATTGCTAGTATGATATCTTTCGTCCTTGTCTACTTTCGAATCCATTTTGATGTTTTTCTTTCGCTAAGGATTCCTACCATTGCTCATTCCACTGTTCTCTGTTTTATGTCATGTCTGAAATAACCCAACTATGCTCGAAAATACTTGCAAATAGATTTACAAAAACTCTCAATAAAACCAACCGTGTGAACAGGTAGGCTTCATGTGCAGTTATCCAATAACTGACTCCCTACACATGTGTATATCAGCTAATCAAAGACAATAAGATACAAAAAAACACTGATTGTTTTCAACTCAAGGTATTAACAAGAATTATAGAAGGGTCACAGAGAATACACACAAAAATGGCATGGTGAATAATTCTTCATGAAGATGCAAACACACACACACACACACACACACACACACATATATATATATATATATATAGAGAGAGAGAGAGAGAGAGATCCCTTCAAGTATGAGCCTGGGCAGATTTTAAAATAGCACTAGCCCATCCCCCAGCAACGCCTTTGCCTTTGTTTTTTAGTCTTTAATGGGGAAAACATTTCCATTCACTTCTGTCCCCTTTAAGATGCTTTCACTTTGGATCGATTGGGGGTCTCCCATTACAACTGACCCCTTGAGGAAGGGAAAAATTCTCCTGTTCTTTTTTGACTCCTTGAAGAAAGGAAAATGTCTCAGTCTTGACAGCTTGAAGAATGCAGGGGAGAAGGAGGAGGAATGTCTCTCTCCATTGATTCATCAGAGGAGAGAAAAGTCTCTCGTTACTTTTGACACCTTAAACATGGGATAAGTCTCCTTTCGCTTTTGATCCTCTACTGAGAGGAAACATTCTCCCTTCCCCTTTGACCTTTGACCCCTGTGAAAAAGAGGGGTCCCTCTAGTGTGGACCCATTAGAGAGTGATATATAAACAAATACAAATGTATGTATATGGACAGAAAGTAAGGTTCCACCTCGGCATTGTTACCTAAAACCCTAAAATGTCCTGAAAACAGTATTTTATTTTGAAACCTTTCTCTACATCCCATGAGTATTTGGTTTGGCTGAGCCTATGTATAGATGATTTCTATCGCGTGACAGACAACCGGAAATCTTGCACTTCTAAAACACCTTTTAAGATATTTTTCTCGAAGCTTCTTGTTTCGAAACCTCTCCCTACCTCATGTCCATTGAGCGAGCATACCAAATATGATTGAGCTGCACCGATGTTAAGGTACTTTTTTATTCCGTGATAGACAAACACACAAGCACGCATGACTCACAAACACATGAACACCTTTCGCTTGGGAAAACAAAATCTGTAGAGACGAACAGTTCTTGGATCTATCAACATTACTGAAATGAAAGCAAATAGAAAAGAGCGAGGAATTCATTGACCAACCACGAATCGAAGAATCAAATGATGAAGCTGAAATGCGTAAAAACAGATCGGATGGCAAAGAAAAACGAAAGTAGTTGTTACTTCATGTCTTTAACATCACAAACCAGCCTGTCTCTAAAGAGGATCAAGTGACAGCAAGACTCATAACTACACTAAGATATAGTGGCTGCTGACTTTCATCGTAGATCAAGTGACAGAACCCCTCCCCCTCAATCCCCATGTCTCTTCTCTGTATTCTTCATTGTTTGTACACATTATGTTTTGACATCAATAGTAACTGGTGACTTCCAATAGAGATCGAGTGACAGCAAGTTTCCTCGATATTCTGGTTCTCTGCCCAGTACCCATCATTATTATTCATATTCATTGAGTTTTCACTAATAGTAAATGATGAGTCACAGTGGAAATCAAGTGACTACAAGTCTCACCAAAGCTCAGTTATTATTTTTACTGATTGCATTTCACATCAGTAGTAACTGCTTCACTGAAGGTCTAGGGATAGCAAGTCTCCTTAATATTCCAGCACTATTTACAGTATTCTTGCTGTTTTAGTTATGCTGTCGTCAGGATGATCTCGATTTGTCCTTGGATTTTCAGTTCTTCCTCTGTCTGGGTATCGCTATCCAGCAGACCACTAAAGAAAGTCTAGGAGTTCGCTATCCACTCATTGGTACTGATTCCCAGAGGCGAAGCGTAATGATAAACGCAATAAAAATGAATAAACTGGTCTGAATTAATTAATGTATAACAGTAATACCTCTCCCCAGATAAAATATCAATTCTGTTATTGCAAACAGTTTCCGTTATAAGTGCTATGAGGAAAAGGAAGAGGGATCTGGAGACAGAAGATGGGGGAGATAAAAGACAAATTAAACTATCTAAAATAGTGGTTCCCAAACCTTTTGCTCTTTATCATAATCTCTTACTTAGTTAGGTGCCACAGTGTACAGTTTTGGGAATCACAGGTCTAGAACATTTTTTCTTTCAAATTGGAAGAAGAAAAAAAACGGGATGATAATCGGACGAACTAAAACGTTGTTTGGCTGGGCGTGTTCGTGAACGCCAAAATAAAATGGCGTCTGGCGATTTGGAGATGAAAGAACAATCGCTGTTGGACGCAACGTAATGATAAAACAAAACGCCAAAAAATTAATGGAAGGAAAACAAATCTATTTTGCATTAAAAAAAGCAAAAATCAAAGAAAGAGATTAAAAAATATTTCTTCTTAAAAGCCAAACGGTGGATGATATCAAGAGCAACAGAGTGAGCAGAAGATGGATGAGAGTCGTTGTTAACATGGGCGGTGGAATGACAGCACACCAAATCATAAGTCAGATAATTGTGTGGGAAAAAACAGGCTTTTTAAAAGAACCAGAGGAAAGCAACGAGAAGCAAAGGGGATGCAATATAGAAAGCTTCCATATGGAAAAATAAAAGCTTTTTATTAACCCCTGATACTGGAGCAATGAGAAGCAAAGGGAATATCATTTTAAAAGGCTTTTAAACGAGAGAAATACGCCTTTTTTTATTTACCATTGATACCAGTCCCTGTAAAATACGCAAAGCAATGGGAAGCAACGAGACACAAATAAGGGGTATTTAGAAAGCTTTTATACTGAGGTTTTTATTGATGAAATAATTTAGGGTTATGGTAACTGATTGAACAATTGTAATTGAATAAATATTATCTTTTTTTTTTTTGCTTCAAGTTGTTTCGCTTTGAAATCAAAGCAAGGACATTAGTCCAACGATGTATTCACATTCTTAATGACATTACAACAATGCGATTTACATCACTCTTCAGTGACCTGCTAAGAATATTCCCATTTGATATGAGGTCAGGTGAAAAACGGACTTCCAGAATAGAGAATGTCTGATCAGATTGTTTTGCTCCTCAGATTTTCATGACAGTTTTTCTTTATTCTCTGAAAAAAAAAGTCAGGGTCTACTTCCACATTTTATTTGTATATTAGATTGAACACCTTCTAAAACATGACGTTACGGAAGGAAATTACTTTAATTAGTTTTATTCTCTAAATTAGAGCACGGTGAAGATGTAGAACTGAAAGGATTCTTTCTTCTGCCGAAAATTGATTTCGAACATATTGGGGATAGACAGATCGACTAACCTAAACACCCAATCATAGAGATGCATGTAGATGCATCTAACAAAGTCTGTTATACAGAGGCTTTTGATGATTAATTGAATCATTTAGGATCAGGATTACGGGTAATGATAGGATTATTATCTGATGAGAGCAATTGAGATTGGTAATTGAATGATTTTTGTTTTACTTTTAGTTGCTTTATTTTGCTTTTTGTAACGGCTTTTGATGATTTATCAAGTACTTTAGGGTTGGGTTTAGGATTAGGATTAGAGGTAGGCTAAGAATTATTCCTTGATTAGTGTATTTGTTACTGATAATTAAATCAATTATATCTTCGTTTCGCTTCTATTTATCTCATTTTGCTTCCAGTTACGAGAAGCAAAGGGAATATGTTTTTAAAAGTTTTATACAAAGGTTAATAAAAATAATTTTGGTTGAGGATTGGGTTATCCATTGATTAGAGCTTCTACAGGACTCAACGCTCGAGGTTCATCCTACACAACGAACATGATTACAAATTCACTTGCTGAATTTAAGTATGACTGAAAAGTTTTTGAAGACATTTATGAAAAGGAATGCAAGGACTGACCAGAAGACCAAAAATTACGACTCCTATTCAGAAAATTACGTGTAACAGAAGAGGAAAAACTTTGCAATCTAATCCTCGTTGCCAATGTTACTTCTGCAGTTCTCGTTGTCATAATACAGTCATGAGTCTCGTTCGAATTTAAATCTTGCTTTAGAAATCCTCCAATTCAATTTAAAGACTGAAAAGAATATCTGTTAAAGACTTTGAGATCTGAAACAAATGCAAAATAAAAAAAAGAGATGAGGACGCTCATAAAAAATGTGTGAAACAATATTTTTTGTTTTTTACTTTTCTCTCACGTTACGTATGCATCTATTGTAATATTTTCATCAACGTTGACTGACCAATTTCTCATATTCGGTAACATGATGTTACATGTCACTAATCTCTTTACGTTATGTCACTAAGTGCTCGTGTGGAGTTAACTAAGGAAAGCATATATAACTGCGATTCCAGTGGTATTCCGGCTGAATCTCCTCATGGTGCCATCGAGATGTTTTCAATTCATTCCCGAATTTCCAACTATTCCAATCTCTTTGCAATGATATTTAGTAGTTTTTCTAATATACCAATAACGATGGATACAACTTTTACGTTCATGTTCAACAACTTTTTAATTTCTCCGCAGTGCCCAGGTATTTTTCCAGATTTTCACTTTCGTTAGATTTACACATTGGTCATCTAGAGTAGCAATATCCACTAGATGTCAATTTTTTTCTCCTTGTGTACAACACCATGTCTCCTGGTCTGAATTTCAAAGTATCAATGAATTTCATGGTTCTGGTGTCTGAATATATCATTGGTATTGCAGATTCGGATCTTTGTCGTTTGTACAATTTACAACTGAATACTTTTCCCACCCCGTCGTGTCTATTTTGTGATTGACAGTCTCACTTGTCTCTGGATATTCAAGACAATGCTATAGATACTTTGAAAAAACATACATTCTTTTATTTCGTAATTACGCAGTTGTTTTGAAACAAATCCTTTATCTTCCTTTCGGTTCCGATTTCAGTTCTGGACTTTGACCCAACGGACTTCTTGTCTTCCATAAGCATCTACTCTTCCACGTACAAACTCAGGAGTACGAATTTATAAAAATCATTCACAAGACGAAAAATACTAATTCACCTTTTTTTCCTCGCATAAGTACACACATTTGCGTGATTATGCTGACATTCGCTGGTGATTGAAAAAAAATAGAAGAAAACGCCTATTTACAGATTACGAGATGTTATTTGTATCATTTCACACACGCATTAACTAATGAATTTTTTTCTTGGTCTACTGCAGCCGCTCCCTCTCTCTCTCTCTCTCTCTCTCTCTCTCTCTCTCTCTCTCTCTCTCTGTCGATATCAGCTCTCCAGTTCTCTCTTTCTATTCCACCCCTTCTCTCTCTTAATGTCTACGCTCTCTCTGTTTCGTGCTCTCCGTTTCTTCACGTTTCTCTTTTTCTCTCTTCGTTCTTCATCTTTCTCCACTCACTTCTTCTCTCTTTCTCTCTCTCTCTCTCTCTTTCATCCCATATCCTCTCTATCCCCTCTCTCACTCTCTTGTAGCAACATAAACATGCAAAAATACTTCACTTACTTATACTTTCAAATAAACTTATATCCATTGATTTGATTCATCTTGGTTTAGTGCAACACGAAGCTGGATATTCACATACACACACACACACGCTCACCCACAAACGCATACATGTATACATAACCATTAGATATAAATATGCTTACGAATCTCTTCAGACGTTGTTATCATACACACAAACTGACATACGCATGCCTATACACAAAAACACTCACACACATGAATACACACATATGTGCACACATACACGTTCAGGCGCACACATACACGGTCGAGTGCAAACACAATCCCAGCACGCACACAAACACACATTATAATGAATGTTATAAGTGTGTTTGTTGGTTAGTGTGTTTGTATGTGAGTTCGTTTGTATGTTCCAGCGTTCCGAGCCAAACTGTTTTTTCTACAGACTTGAAAATTGGCATTAGTACTCTGTTCTGAAATCCTTTGGGGGGAGGGGAGTTTATTCTCACGACGTTATTGATAACATATACATTCTCCAGAATCTTAATGTTTGTAGATGTTTGTTGCTTTTTCTTACTCCATATTAGATGTTTTCCAATTGGAAACGCCAGTGATGTCATTAATAGGATTTTTTCTGGCCATATTCTTTCTCCGATGGAGATGACTCTTAATTTTGACGCTAATGTTGCCCAATATGTTTTTAATGTTAAAATGTTTTTATAGCTGATTGATACATTTAGACCAGCGAAGAATTTCGCTTGTATAACGCATCCAGCACATCGTTATTACCACGTGCTAACAGCAAACGATGAGTTTAAAACGTTAAAAGCATTAAAAGAACAAACAAAATCCGCAGTTCTCTATGATCGGAAGGGCTAGATCCAAAACGTATTGGCAACTTTCAGATTATTTTGAACCATGTGTTTTTCTGTGCCTAAACCGAAAGTTCATCATCATCATCATCATCATCAGTCTTTTAACGTCCGTCGTTGAACATGGACCTTCCCCTGGATCTGCCACATTTCTCTATCATGATAGTTGCTAAAGGTTGACTATCATATTAAATAAGACTCTTTATCTATCGTCTCTAATAAAACTTTTATTCATGAAATACTGCTGCCAATAAACACATACACGTATATATGTATATGATCGAAGAATGATGAATATACAAGTGTGTATATATAAATCATATAAATCTTTCATTTGAAAATCTCTTCAAGATGACACAGAATGAACAATATCATGTCATACATATATATATATATATATATATATATATATATATATATATATATATATATATATATATATATATATATATATATATATATGGCTTTCTTTCTTTCGTTTTTTTTTGCTGTCTCTTTTCCTTCTCTATTCTTTATCTGCACCCGTTTATCCTTCCATCATGAACTGCTTATCGAGTTTCCATTTAATGAATTCTCGTCCTGCAACGTGATTTGCTTGTTCTACATGAGAATACAGCCGCACTTTTAATGAAAGTAACCAGAAAAAAGTCGCCTTTGCTCAGGTCTCCGCCATAGACTTTTATCCTCATCTCTTGGCGTGAAATTGTGGTCATACCGGACGAAAAGAATACAAATAAAAGGGGGGACAAAAGACGCAAAGAGTATTGGAAGGTTATAAGTGAATTTGGGAGGGTCTGGCTTTCAAAGCAAACCAAGCCATAAGCAACAACAAATTTGTCTGGAAATAAGTATATTTTTCACTTGACTGAGTGACATTTCACTGAAGTATCCGGAAATCCAGCTGAGGTGGATTTTAGCTGGAAGGAGGCGTTTAATTGTTTGTGTATTTCGAAGAACATTCATTCCAGTTAGCATGCGTCAAATTGGCGGTCTATGCGAATGGATGTTTGTGAGAAACCAGGCGTGTTCGTATGTATATTTGAAGGTTTAATTGCGTAATTTACTGACGTCATGTATGTACTTCGACGCATGTTTAGTATAGATAGAGATAGATAGATAGAGAGAGAGAGAGAGGTGGGGAAACAGAGAGAAAGAGAGCAAGGAAAAGGGAGAGAGATTTATTTCTTTTAAATCCGGAAAGTATCCAACCATTTCATTTAAACGAAAAAATAGCCTTCATATGGTAATGGCGCCTTGTTGCTCTTCAGGGAACTCCTCTTGGGATCTCGCACACTTATCTCAGCGTCACTCTCACTTTTTCTGCAAAGCCATCAGCTACATCGTTACATTCCTTAATCTTGTCCACACGTTGAAATCTCTTTGGGAAAACAATAAAAACAAAAAATGCCATAATAAGTTGACCTTAGTGAATATCTATATAGGCCTGCTTAGTGGTTAGAGTAGTTGGGTATGTGCCACTAACGCCAATTGTCAGGGTTCAAACCAAGATAGAAATCAGGATTCCGAAAACTGATTTCCAAGACAGTAATGTCCGCCCTAATGATAAAGTTGGCGCATCTCAATCTCCGAACTCAACAATTCCTATCATTTACTAAATTAGCCTCAGTAAATGTCGATGCAGATTTATATTTATCTAAATATACGTTTCTCTCAATCGTATAGCACATAGGTTCCCAACCAGGGGGATGGATTCCAACCAAGTGGGAATATAGTAAGTCCTAAGGGGGGAAGAAGGCTATTAGGTAAAAGTCTTGGTGGATGCTTTCTGATTTAAGGGTAGTGGGAATATGAGAAGCAAGATAAAGTATGACTGAGCGACCATAAAACTGAATCACCTACCCCAGCAAATAGCCTTCCGAGCAACCAGCTAAGTGGGCCACATATTTTCTCTCTTTGCTTGTGTGTGTGTGTGTGCGTGTATTTAGGTGTGTCCCAGCGGTCCTGGTCACATTTTGGGGGCTACAACCTTGAGAATTGCATGAGTACACCATTAGGCTCCATCTTCAAATGTTTCTACTTTCTTTTTTTAGAAGGGGGGGCAATTTTTTTTGTCTGCATGGTCATTCTGGACCAACAAAGCTCAAATCTTGTGCTTGTATCTTTTTATATATTTTCAGATAAAAAAAATCTAAGTTTTTTTAATACTTTTAGGTTATTTTTTAGATGATTAGTTCTGGTATACACAAGGGCAAACATGACCCATTTATACGAGGTACAGATACATCAAAATTATTTTTAATACATTTATAGTGTTTTATTGGTTTTATTGACTTCAATCAGAAAAATTGCCTCTTACTTAAATGGAAGGGAGAAAACGATCCTTTTGACAATTATGGGGAACGACCTTAAAAACATTTGGAATCACTCGTATAGCACATTGGCATTGGTTTGGATAAACTTGTCAACCATCACATTAAAGTATGCACTCTTATGAGTGGATTATCCCACCAGGTATTTCTGTGAATACATTATAATTAGTCTTGAAATATATCTCTTAGACGAAGTATGTTCGTTATTAATTTTTGGCTTAATTCGCTCTCATCTCTATTTATTACAACGCTTATAGTCTATTGCCATTACATTGAGCTAGGATAATCTGAAATTGGTAAATAACATCTGACATATAGTAGTCACATACCATTTCCTGGACGCCGTCTTTAACGATTTGTTTACAATGGTTTAGCGTTAAACCTCAGCAAATTCGGTGACATCCGTGTCAGACCGTTTAGAATATATTGTAAGCAATTAGAGGCCTCGTGCCTAACTATGCAGAATTTAGTAAATAATTTGTACTTAGATTGGTGAGCACAAACGAATATCAGACACTGTAACCAACGTGAGGCCTTGTGCCAGACTGAACAATTCTCAGTAGATAAACTGTATCGGTGTGAATTGACATGTGATGGAGAGGCGAAATATCCGCGAGATTTTTCAACAACAGCCTCGCCCCACGTCATCAGCCGATTTTATTCTTCTACTTGTAAACTCAGACATTGTATTGTTCAGTTTGTTGTTGCTGTGCACTTGTGTCGACTGTTGTCCCGTTCGGTTGCACATGGATCGTGCCACTTAGATTTCCTGCCCCCCCAACCCGGTCTGACATTTCTTCGTCCCCATGGGAGCCTCTCTTGACACATTCCTGAGCATCGTACCCGTTTAAATATCACGTGGTTCACATGCTCAGTTTCAAACAAGGGATGATAACTGCTTCAGTATATTAACGGGAGTCCCTATCGTAGGACAAAAGATAGAAGTCTTGTAGCCAATTATTCCTGAGTTCGATCCATACGGAGGGCTCTACCATAGAAGTTCTATGTTAAAGTGAATATTTAACGATTGCCGAATGCTCACAATCGGTTCGAGAGGTTTTGAGTTCAATCTTTAGTCATAGCCGAGCCAGGCTAAAAACTTGTTTAAAATATTACTCGTCAATCTCGCCGAAGTACTCTTAATTTCATACATCGTCACGGAACATCAACAAACAAACAGGCTTCTAAATCATAAGATGGGCATTTGTAAATGAGCATGCATATATGTATATTCAGTGATATAGATCGATATAATTCTGTACAAGTACACGCAAACACACACACACACATTTATATAAATATATATAAATATATATATATATGTATATATATATATGTTTATATATATAATATATATATATATATATATATATATATATATATATATATATATATATATATATATATCGAAAATAAAGAGAGATAAGTACACAATTGTTATATTTTATACAGAGTCGACATTTAATAAAGATACTGTCTATCAGTGAACTCTAAAAATGCTGGAGAGATAACAGAAAAAATCGCTTTAAAATTGTATGTATTCATACGTATATATAATATAGATATGTGATATTTTCCCAAAATTGTAATTCAGTTTATTTATTTATTTCATTATATGACTCTATTCTATTAAATTGAACACTATATTTTGAAGACAACAGCAAATATATGTATAAGGAGCGAGAAGAAAATTAGAGAGGCACACAAATGTTATATGTGTATGTGTGTAATTCATATTATATATGAGTGTGTTCCACTCGTATTGCAAAGGTAGAGTTAGATTTGGCATTGCTTGGTTAGTATTTCACATTTTGGGTAGGGTATCTATGCCGCCTGGATTTAAATGTTTTATAACACGCGATGTCACATTCTGTGTGTGGATAAGGAGAGAAGTGAATTGCCAAGATTACCTTCCTATTCTGTAATCTTTGCTAATAATATGTTCCTCTCTTGCCCTTTTTTTTCTCCTCTCTTCTCTCTTTCTATGACTCATACTTTTCATTTTTATTCTCTTTTCTCTGTCTCTTTCTATCTCTTCATCTCTCCTCATTTGTTTCATTTTTCTTCCTCTTCTTTCTTTTATAGCGTCGTGGATGAGTTTTGTTTTTGCTTTTTGTGTTTTTTTTCTTATTTGCTCCTGGGTGTCGATTGTCGGTGGGTCAGACAAAAACGTGCCAAATGAAAGTCCTAAAAGCAAAAATAGACAAATAGAAAAATATGTAGAATTAACAATGATTCCAAGTCCCCCCCCCCCACACACACACACATTTATGACAATTATTACGTAGAGTATAATCTTTCGTACGAAATTTGTTTTTCTGGTACGAGGTCGAATATAGGGTTCAGGAAGATTATGCTGTGCCATTCTTTCAAATTAGCAAGGTCTGTCTGCTCCGAAAATCAGCATTCAAAATTTTACCCAGGTGGAAAATACTCCATTTGAGCCATGATCGAGGCTCATTCATAAAATGTATGTTTTTTTCTATATATCAAGTATGTGTCACCTATGATGAATATTTTCATTCTTATTCTTTCTCTTTTACTCTCTCTCTCTCTCTCTATCTCTCTCTCTCTCTCACACACACACACACACACACACACACACACACATACTTTGTACATAAGCATGCTGGTGTATGTATATAATGTGTACAATTCGAGACATGCAGCAAACGTTCATTAATAAATATTTGATCAAAACGTTCGGACAAATTTGACAAACACTAACTACTGACCTAAAACAATTTAGAGACAATTGTTGCCTGTCGCTTATAATCAAATATGTATCAATACACACATACACATACGCATGCGTGCTGGCCACTGGGACCGTAAACACAGCCAAACAAATGTAATATTTAATGGTTCCAATTGTCAGACACCTGGTGAGTATCAAACCCACAATTCAAGCAACAATCTTTGATCATATATATATATATATATATATATATATATATATATATATATATATATATATATATATATATATATATATATATAACGAAAATAGCGCAGGATATTTATCATGTGCGTTAAGATGAGAGACCAGCCGGAAGAAAATCATTTTTTCTAAACAAATCAACATTCAACAGAGTAAGCAGTCGGCAATGATGAACAAACTCACGGAGCTTTTACATATAATCATCTTTCTGGTGGAATTCTGTATTTTCGAAAGTTTGCCCAGATAAGAATTTTGTTTCAAGCACCCGCATTATCAAACTAGGTGGATGGTTGGTTATAGTGTGGGGATCAATTTGAAGCACTGATCATTTAAAACTTCTGCGGGAGTATCAGTTCAGAGAGATGCAGGATGGACTTCGATCGATGTTCACAGACAGTTGAAAAAAAAACAGCTAAAGACAGCAACATGACGTTCCATGCCCAAAACTCAAAAATGGCATAGCTTATACGACTTTCGTGGTGAAGTCATTTTCTTGTTGAACATTTCAAGGCCATCATTGATTGTCGTATAGAAAAACATATCCGGAAAAGATTGTGCAAAAGAAAAAAAATGTTTTCAGCTTTTATCGCAGTCGGATGTCCAAAAGAGAACATAGTAGGAAGAGAAGAAAGACTCCACTACTCTGTGTTTATCTGTCGTAGTTCCCTCTAAGATATGTACGAGTACACATATTTTGTAACAAAGGCACAAAGGGAATGTATTTGTGCATAAAATCTTACCTAGAATTTTGTAGTAATGAAACAGTGAACCAGTGGTGAGATTCATAGCCAACCAAATGAAAACCTGGAAAGTAGACTTGAAGTAAGCCGAGGTAAGTATAAAAGAGGAATTTTCCGAGGAGACTATTCCCACTACTTTTTGTTCTAACAATGATACTAACGAAAGAAGCTTTAAAAACAGCAAAGGATACTGATTCTCTAAAACAAAAAGAAAAGTCAACCACCTTATGTACATGAACGATATAAACCTATTTGTAAAAAACAGGGAAGAACTTGAGACGCTGTTGAGCCAAGTGGGAAAATACAGCGGTGACACAGCGATGGAGTTTAGAATAAGAAAATGCAAATTATTAGTGATATAACAGAAAATATGTGTATTGACCCCACAGGACCGATATAAATACCTAGGAGTTCTCAAATGTGACGCGATAAAACAGGAAGAAATGAAAGGGAAAATAAACAAAGAATACCTTAGAAGGATTAGAAAAATATCGAAGACCAAGCAAAATAGCAGAAATCAGATAAAAGAAATGAACACATTGACAGTATCGGTGGTAAGATACACAGGTTCTCTCCTTGGATGAACAAAAGAAGAACTCAAATCAAAGGACCGGCGAACGAAAAAGCTTATGACAGTGCACAAGGCTTTACTCCCTAGAGACGACACAGGATGTATGTGGAGAGGGAAGAAAGAGATAGAGGACTGTCCAAAAGGCCAAAACAGGATAAGAAAAGTATGTGCAAGCAAATAGTGAAAGTATTATAAAAAGCGCCCGATACAGCGCAACGAACAACAACAGAAAAGTAGCAAACGAAAGAGCTGCGCAACAACCATGAAAATGAAATGGGAATAGAAAAAAAAACTACAAGAGGAATTGAAAAGGCAGATATAAAATGTTGCAAACGAGAGATCCTGGACATGACTATGCAAAGGAAACCTGAAAAAAGAAACAAGCGCTGACCATGGCAGACCAAAACAAGTGCCTCAGGACAAACTATGTCAAGGCGAAAATCGACACAAACCAAATAGATAGCAAATGCCACCCCTGTGAAGAAAGAGATGGGACTGTGAACCACATAACCAGTGAATATAGTCAACTGACTCAGAACGGGTACAAAAACGGACACGACAGGGTAGCAACAGTGATATACTGAGAACTGAGTAATCGAATGAGATTTAACCATGTGGACAAAGGGTATCAACACAAATCGGAGACAGCCCTGGAAAATAGAAGCCATTGATTACTCTGAGACATTCAAACTGACCACCGAATCCAAGCAAGATGACCAGACCTTGTACTCGTGGAGAAGGGAAGGAGAATTTGACAAGTAATAAATGTGGCTGTGCTTGCACATCACAGAATAAATACGACGGTGGGAAATACCTGAGCTGAAGGTTCGGAACATGAAAGCCAGGGTAGTACCAGTAATAGTTGGCGCACTCGGAACCGTACCAAAGACACTGGAAACGAGATTGGAGGAACTGGGGATGAAAGGGAGGATTGAGACTATACCGACCACAGCACTACTGGGGACTGCACGAATACTGAGGAGAGTACTGGAAGTATGAGATCTACAATCCTAGCTGTTCGCAAGGGCCTAACAGCCAAGAATAAGGCACTGATGTGATAGGTGAGGACGATAGGAGAGGCAGGCTGTAGACGGGGACACTTACTGTCACTCAGCCCTCTGCAATAGCCACCACGCAACTGCTGTGAAACTGTAAACCACAGCACTGCTAGGAACTGTGAGTGTGTGATGAGGAGGGTTCAGGACTTGAGGAGACTTACTATCACTCAGTCTCTAGTGGTGACCATCAGGAAACTGGTGTGAAAATGCAAATAACAAAAATAATAATAACAATACATATCGAAAATGTAATGGTACAAAGTAGTTCAATGTATAGACTAAATCTTAACCTGTTACCTGGGCTGGAGTCTTTTGAAATCTGATGCGTTTTGTAGTGGGTTTGGTCTGCACTCCTCTCCTCTTTCTACTTGACTCCTACTACTTGGCAGTGCGTGGTCCAATAACGATGGAAGGGTTGATACACACATTGAGGCGATTAACAAGACCAGGTACTAATCAGTGACCTTTCTCAGATTCTTTATTGTCTGAACAGCAAGTTCGACTTCTTGTCGTCTTTTGGATACCTTGGGCTGCTGGTCAAATCCGTAGTTTTTTACGAGGGCTATGAATGTGTTACCTAAGAATTGCAGCTCGGTATCCGTTATTAATGTCTCAGGAATCCAATGGCGCATTTAAGATGAACTGCAATATCGGTTGACCCACTGACAATGAGATTAGCTATCACCAAGTGACTTGAGTAGTAGTAGTTCTGCTAGGGTTTGCCTGTATTCAAAACGTACCTTTCCCCCCTCAACTTGAGCAGAGGTTTCAATTGTTTCATAACTATCGCATATCTCACATGATTCATGGTGTTCCATTATGTATGACTTTCATTCTCTTTCTTTCAGGGCAGCCATTGCTCTCTAGGTGGATGAGGGGTGCAATACAATCTTCCTAAAATCGTTCTTTTCCAGTTTAGCCTTGTGACAATCTACGTCCAGTAAATATCTAAACTGCTGATAGAAAAACTAAACAATTCAAACTGATTGGCTCCTTTCCTATGTTTACCATGGAAGTAACATTTTTGCATTAATTACACTGCACTCATCCACTCTCCATCAATCATTATGACACGCCAGTGACGAGATATTTTGTCAGGATAACTGCTAATAAGACATAGCACAAGAAGTAAAGAACGCCTGTCTTTTTCAAGAACATTATTATCCAGTGAACATAAGCAGCCTCAGCCGAAATTCGAATTCAGTTCCCCGTGCTGGTGACAGTTGTGTTTTTACGCACCAACAAAAACTATACTTCTGCGATTCGCTTAAAGGCAGCTGTTTAGCCTGATGCAATATATATATATATATATATATATATATATATATATATATATATATATATATATAATGTGTACTGCAAAGAGTGAGACAGACTCGGGAGTAGAGTCCTTAGATGTAAATGGTCCAGACATGTTCCGGGATTTTTCCCATCTTCAGTGGTCTACTGCAAACGTGAATGCACATATCGGATGAAGGATACTGCTCCATGATTTTAAATCAAATCAAATTATCCTCTGACCTAGTAGATTGTAGGGTTTCGCACAGTGTCCTATATTGATTTTTTTATGGAGTTTACTTGGCCATCTCCTCTCCGTGTAACAGGTTGTCCTGGGTTGCATGGTACTCGTAGCAGGGAATTGTCTCCGATTTGCCAGAAAGGGTTTCTGTCTACTTAGTAGAAAATTGTTCTTATTTTCTTCCTTTCATCATGTTTTTTTGTTTCGTTTTTTTTTCTAAACTCGTGGGAGTAGGGAGATTTTTCGAATTATCGTTCAACGGAACTAAATTAGGAGGTGGGGATTTGTTCGTGGGGGGAAAAAAAGAAAAATACAAATACATACAGTGCAACGCCATCCCTAATTTTAAAGAGAAGGCTCCGGTTGCTTCTGCATGTGCCGGGGCAGTCATTCGTGGAAAGTGGAAAGCACTTGTGGCATGGAAAAGAATCCTGGCGGCGATGAATGGTATTTGTGGGACGGTCGCTGCGTGAGACTGTCTTGGCGGTTTGGGTTCAAATAGACAGTTTATTACCGTGAAAAATATTGCCTGGAGGCGTTGGTGGTGAGTGCCACTGATAAGTCTGAATCAGATCCATGAAAAATGATGTTCGTACATGTGTTTATGGTGTTACATTGCATTCAAAGTGTCGTTAATGTTATTTTTGTTTTTCTTCTTCTTCTTCTTCTTCTTCTTCTTCTTCTTCTTCTTCTTCTTCTTCTTCTTCTTCTTCTTCTTCTCCGTCGTCTTATTATTATTATCATTCTTATTATCATTATCATTATTATTATGAAAATAATAACAATATCAATTATTTATTAGTTAATGGTCGGCTCGGATGTTGTAATGGTTAGCAAGTATATCTCACACGCAGAGCGTTGCGGGTTCGATTCTTTGTACAGATATTTTACTTTGCAAGGAATTTCACTTGAACATGAATATGATAGGAAATTTGAACAGCAGAACTGAATCCTTTATAATAGCTGCCGAGAATAATTACAGAAAAGAAGCAATAATATAAACCCCAAGATAGAAGGCCACAGCAAAATTGTAAATGATTACAATGCAGAGATAACACTGTCGAGTGAAGCAAATTGACCGAGGAGCTCATAAATAGAGTTGACTGGGTAGAAATGCTGACCCTTTGGGAATTATGCAAATGATCGAGATTGAACTGTGTAGATCAATTTTTTATTCATAAAACAGAATCTTTCTTAGAGATTTGATAAAACGAGGATACTTTTGGTGCTTTGAAATTTCAACAGATCACTTAATCGAGACCAAAAATACAAAATATAATCAATTTAAACAAGACAAGTGCTACAGCAGATATCGTTGCTCCAGCAGACAATACAGTGAAAACAGGAGCAAGGAAAACATCTGGAGACGGAAATACGAATTGTAACTTATATTATTGATACACTTGGAAGGGTCCAGAAAAAGCTTGAAAAGGTTTTAAAGAACTGGAATTGCAAGATATATCCGAGTTCATCTAAACGATAGCACTACCGAAATCAACGAGAATACCAAGGAGATCCCTTAAGCCACTAAGTACAACTAGTATGAAAGCCCAATAAGTACAAATATAATTTAGATATTTGTACGTATCTTCATGGATAGTGATGATTAAATGTCTCTAAGAAGCTTGAAACTGACGAATTATTTGTATAATCGGGTAATATTTGCCTTATACGCCCATTATATGTATAAAAGGATACCTTATTTTATAATTCAAAGAAAAGAAACGAATTGATAAAAGTAAGATGGGCCACAACATGGAGAAATCAAATCTAGGGTTACTGGAAGAAATCGTCAAATTCTTCGGTTGAATATGTTGGTAGAGATTCAACTTGAGGAAGTTTTTCTGTGTTATTATCAATCTCAAAGATGATACCATTAGTTAATTTGCATGCAGCCAGAGATTAAAACCGATACAATGAATTTAATATTCACATTGGTGAACACTCAATAGAAGTGACATGAACAGCGAGTCATGTCTGTTACTGATCCCTCATCGTTTCAAAAAAATTAAATGTGTAGTATAGATTACACCCATATACAATACATAATTATTATACCCTAGATGGAATAACAAACTTCATGTATGACATAAATTATTGCTGGGGTAAACAACTAATGATCCCAACAAGAGAAAATTTACACATAATACAATGATAATGAAGTATATATAAAGCAAGAAAAAAATCTGAAGAAAATTTGATAAATTACATTAACTGAAATGACACAGTCATACAAGAAGTGTTTAAAGCTGTCTGAACTATATATATATATATATATATATATATATATATATATATATATATATATATATATATATATATATATTACCATTGCGTCCGGTTGGGATTATTTACTTATGGATTGACACTCAGAGCCACAGTGCACGCTGCATAGGATTAGAATGTCGTTTCCCGGCTTTCTGCCTAGAAAAGGGGCGTAGCATCTGTATACTCATTGAAATGCTATACAATGGTTCCTGTGTGCAAACAATGTCATTTAATAATTAATTGTTTAGGGGTTTCTTTGTTTTTTCAAAAATGAAAAATTCAGACGTCTTATTTATTGGTTAAGTATTAGTTCAAACGAATCATTCCTATGAATATTTTCTCTACAAAGTAAACAGGAAATAAGATTGTTTCCGTAATGGAATGTTTCTATTTATATCGTAAAATTCGTAAGGAGTTTTGAAAACAGGTGTCAAAAGTCACACAGTTTATTAAAAGATATTTTGAAATATGGAAATGTCATAAATGGAATTACATATTTGCTGAGTATTTTTTCAGATATTTAAACAGAAGTCTTTGTGTTGAATATCGAAAGACCATGTAGATGAGTATAATTTTTTCTTGGGATCCTTCAAGAAAGTATGATAGAGTCTTGATGTAAAAATTACGACAATCTGTATTTCTCAGGAGCACCATTAACTTTAAATCAATAAAGTCTAAAGTTTTTGAAATAACTCTTGGTGAGTTAGGGAAAATATTCAACAACTTAGTATTTTATTTTTCTTAAATATGATCATTTCATCGTAATAAGTCTTCATAAAACTTGTTTTGTTCTGTTTTGTTTTTTGTTGTTTTTTTTTCAAATTATAAAAAAATTTTAAAGCTGAGAGGATTTTTCCGTATTAAAGGGTAGCGAACTCTTGAACATATTTTTTTAAACTGCTTTCCGTTTGTTTCTAAAAAATATGAAATTTTGGAGTAATACAAATGTACAATTCACCTAAATATCAAAAATAAAACGGTTTTTGATCGTGCAGGTCGGAAAAGAATATAAAATTTCTATTTTAATTGCTTTCTAAATCTTAAAAGTGTACCATGTCTTTTAAATTACTAATATCAATGTGATTTTTATCAATAAAATTTATTCTTTTTAAAGTCATGAAAATGTCTTATTTATTTATCCTTTTCCTTTAATGAAATTTCGAATAAGAGGAAGAATTTATTTGAAAAAAAAAAACAATTAACGCAACTCATTCAATTAATCACAAGTATACAACCTGAGCACATCCTAGCAATCAAACTTTTTGCAGTTGACAACTAATTATTATCTTAGCGTAATAGTTACTGTAAATGACTGTCAGCCGACTTGATGCAGGTTGATTTCACTTGATACGACTTCATCATCATCATCATCATCATCATCAGTCTTTTAGCGTCCGTCGTTGGACATAGACCCTCCCCAGGATTTGCCACACTTCTCTATCATGGGCGTCACGGAACCAGTACTTCCTGAACTTGTCTAGCTCGTCTCTCCATCTAACATTTTTCCGGCCTCGGTTGCGCATGTGGTCTCGGGGAATCCATGTTGTGAGTCATGATGTCCATCGATTGTCTGCCATTCTTGCAGCATGGCTAGCCCATCGCCATTTGAGATTTTTTATGGATTCTATGATGTCTCTAACTCTTGTCTTTTCCCGGATGTACTGTGCTGTTTTGTGGTCTCTCCATGTGTTTCTTTCATTTGCACGTTGCATGGCTCTCAGCTTACGGGTCTGTCTCTTGATTAAGTTCCATGTTTCAGCTCCATAAGTGACTATCGGGAGGACGCATTGGTTATACACCCTTCTCTTTAGGATTAATGGGATCTTATTATTTTTGAAGGTTGAGCTAGCTCTGCCAAAGGCTTACCATCCTAGTGTGATTCTTCGCTTGATTTCTTCTTCTTTTGAGGGTCTCATGGAGATTCGTTGCCCTAGGTAGATGTAGTGGTCTACTTTCTCGAGTTCTGTGTCCTTGATTTCGATCTTAGTGTTTTTATCTCCAATGTGGTTGTTGCACATGATCTTCGTCTTGCTGAAGTTCATATATAGGCCGACTTCCTTGCTCTCTTCATTCAGTTCATCTATCATTAGTTGGAGGTCGTGTAGGTTCTCTGCGAAAAGGGCTATGTCGTCTGCGAATCTGAGGTTGCTCAGATACTCGCCGTCTATTTTAATTCCTTTACTCTCCCAGTCTAGTCTTCTGAAGATCATCTCGAGGCAGGCTGTGAAGAGTTTAGGTGAGCTGGTATCACCTTGTCTTACTCCTTTCTGGAGCTGGAAGGGGTCCGAGTCTTTATGTAGCCTGATAAATGAGCTGCCGTGATTGTATATATGTTTCAACACTTCAACATATACTGGATCTACACCTTGCCGACTGATGGCCTCCATGACCTTAGGGATTTCTACTGAGTCGAACGCCTTTTTGAAGTCGATAAATGCTACGGCAAGTGGTAGTTTATACTCTGCTGCCTTTTCTTTCAGTTGATTTATCGAGTGCAGGTGGTCCATGGTCGAGTAGCTTCTTCTAAAGCCAGCCTGTTCACGTGGCTGGTTTTCATCGAGTATTTTTGTGATTCGGTTGGTGATGATCTTTGTGAAAAGTTTGTATGCACAGTTGAGTAGGCTTATAGGCCCATAGTTATTGAGGTCTTTCGGGTTTCCTTTTTTATATAAAAGCATTATTATAGCAGTGTTCCAATCGTCTGGGACTTTACTGTGTTTTAGACACAAGTTGAAGAGGACGGCCAGTTTTCTAGTGATGATTTTACCTGCTTTTCGGAGTAGGTCGATGGTGATGCTGTCTGGTCCAGGGGCAGTTCCTTTCTTCGTCTGTTTAATGGCTTCTTTCACCTCCCACGGGGTTACTTTAGGGAAGTCTTCGAGTTGTTTGCCCGTGTCTTGCGTATCTTGCTCATTGTTTTGCAGTCCTTGTTTGGATGAATAAAGTTTTTGGTAGAATTCTTTGGCACGTTCGACAATCCTGTCTCTGTCTGTTGTTAGGTTTCCATTTTCCTCGAGTATGCTAGTTATTTGCCTTCGTCCCGAGTTGAGGAGTTTGTTTATAGCTTTGAAGCCCCAACCTTTTTCAAGAGTTGATTCAATGACTGCCGTTGTGTATCTCCTTCTGTCTTCTCTTCGTTTCTTCTTGATTAATTTATTTAGTTCAGCCTCTTCAATTTTCTCTCTCGTTGTTGTCGGTGGCTTGAGGTTTCTGCGTTTTTCCATGAGATTTTTAGTCTCATCTGAGATTTTGCTAATGGGTTGTCTGCTCATTGGCTTGAATGTAGAGGCTACTTCAATTATTGACGTTGTCATTTTGTTGCTTAGTTCGTTGATGTTGGTGTTGTCTTGTTCAGTAAGAATTCTGAATCTGTTCCTCAATTCGAGCTTGAAAGATTGAACGTGCTCTTTTGGTATGTTTAGAGGCTGCGGTTTTATATGGAACATTTTCCTGCGTTCTTTATTGGTGTTTATTTGTACTTTACATCGTACCATTCTGTGGTCGCTGCCCACATTGACTTGATTTAGGACTTTGATGTCCTTGACGATATCGTTTTTGTCCGTTAGGATGTAGTCTATTTCGTTCCTTGTTTAGTGACTGGGGCTCTTCCAAGTCCATTTCCTATTGGGTCCCTTCTTGAAGACTTAATACGTCTTAATTTTTTAAATCGGTCTGCTCTACCGCGACGCTTTTGACTGAACAGACTAACAAACCAGCAAAAAATAAGTTAATATTCGTATTTACATAGTAACATATATGATATGCTCGCCAATATATTCTTATATCTATAAATTCATGTGTATATATGTGGGTGAGAGAAAGATGGATTGCACCAACGTTAATTTAGACTTTTCGTTATGGTGACATTTGTATTTACATAGTAATATATATATGATATTTACGTCCATGTACCTCAATTCCAATCTTTTGCTTTCTTCATTTAGTTCATTTAGCATTAATTGGGGGTCATGTAGGTTCCCTACGAGAAGGACGATGTCGTCTGGTTGTTCAGATAGGTTGTTTAGACATTCGCTGTCTATTTTGATTCTCTTATTCTCCCAGTCAAAGTTTCGGAAGATCATCTCGAGGCAAGCTGTGAAGATTTTGGGTGAGCTGGTATCACCTTGTCTTACTCCTTTTCGGATTTAAAAGGGTTCAGAGTCCTTATGTAGCCAGATGAAGGAGTTTTTGTGATTGTATATATATTGTAGTACTTTGACGTATACAGGGTCTACACCTTATAGAGTGATGGCCTTCATGATCATGTGCAATGCTCACATTGAGAATAAGAACAAAACTGTCAAAATCGAAGATGCAAAACTCGGGAAAGTAGACCACTACGTCTACCTCGGACAACAAATATCTATGAAACCCACGAAAGAGGAAGAGATCAAGCAAAGAATCACTCTAGGATGGCAAGCCTTTGGCAGAGCAAGCTCAACCTTCAAAGACAAGTCGATCCCAATAATCCTAAATTGAAGACCCTAAAACCAATGCGTCCTCCCGATAGTCACTTATGGAGCTGAAACACGGAACCTAACCAAGAGACAGACCCGTGAACTGAGAAGCATGCGACGCCCACATGAGACAATCGTGTTCAACCTTACATGGAGAGATCACAAGACAGCACAGTATATAAGGAAGAAAACGGGAGTCCGAGACATCATAGAATCTATTAGAAAACTTAAATGGCAATGGGCAGGCCCATTGCCATTCAAGTTTTCTTTTGATAGTTTCTATGATGTCTCGGACACCCGTTTTCTCCCTTATATACCGTGCTGTCTTGTGATCTCTCCATGTAAGGTTGAACACGATTCTCTCATGTGGGCGTTAAAAGACTGATGATGATGATGATGATGATGATGATGATGATGATGATGACCTCAATTCCAAAGCTCACGGGTAAGGCCCTGAGATTTATTCATCCATGGTGCTTATCTCAGGAAATTGAATGACAGCAAGTCTTAGAGCCTCCTCCATTATCCTCGCAGCCCCAACTAACGTTACGGTCTTTTTACAATTCTTATTTGGATTTCTAATTCATCTAATTGCGATTATAGTGGTTTGGGCTAAGTTCTAGGTGCTCTGTCTATATTATGGAGTCTTGGAACGCTCAAACATTTTCCCATATAAATCATTGATAATTACTTCACGGCTTTTCGCCATTTCGAGTTTCGAAATGTTCCATTGGAACGTTCGTACATGGATAGCAGGAGGAACCTATACTAAAACAGGATTTACGTTAACTAAAATGAATCGAGCACAGGGCCTCATTTTATAAGTACTTGAATATGGACCAACTTTTAATAATGCCTGGAGAATCTTGCTGAGGCTATCTTGACCAATATTTCACACGTTGCCATATGTTGTTATTTACTTAGCCCAACTTGGCCCTTCACGAGATCAAACGGATATTACAATGCGGAGAGAATGTGTAGCGCCAGTCTTTCAAATGAAAAAGCCAGCCGATCCTGAAAATCAGATTCGAAATTTGAGTTTTTACCAGATATTCCTCAAGTGTAATAGGGTTTATTGACAAAACTTTACGCAACTAACTCACCCAAAAGACAGCACTTTTATATTTGTTTAGTTTAGCACAGGTTTCCAGTGAACGCAATCAAACGTCATTATTTGTTTATTTGGTGCCTGAGATTTGAAAAAAAAGCAATCTTTTTTGAAGGTCTAGGAGAACAGCAGTTTTTAACGGATGTTATTAAAACGTGATTATTTGTTTACATGCGAATTACTTATTTGGAGTCTTAGGATCAGAGAAAACGGATGTCTATTTCGAAGCTCAAAGAAAACAGAGGTTTTCAACAGATGCGATGAAAAATGATTATTTGTTTATTTATTTATTCTTATTTTAAGTGGTGCTTACGCTGTCCTACTGAGCAGGGGATCAGTGGTGGTGGCCAATGGCCTGGATGGAAAGGTCTTCAGGGAGACAAGTGTGCGAGCCGAGGTTGATCCGCCCTGTTATCCGTGGTATCTCACCGCCAGTAATGAGCTACGGGAGAAGATGGTACTGCTGAGCCATCAGAAGTCCACTAAAATGGTAGGAAAAGGAAACGAAGCAGCTCTTGGTGCAGGCCACAGATGAGCCTGCATGAAAGGGGTCTTCAGCTTCTTCTGTCTACAGGTTTCCCCGACAACGGCAGCACTTAAATGTTTAGGGAATGGGAGTTGGGATTTGTGCTTCAGACTTCCAATAAAAGAGGACTTGCCTGTCCGCTTGCCATGAAAACTAGGCGTTAAAGATCGAGGCTTTTACTTGGGCTCGAGCATCGACCACATGTCGTAGTAGGGAACCCACAACTACCCGAGCCTTCAGTGAGCCAATCTCTTTCCACTCGAATGCCACATCGGGATAACATTTTTTCAAAGAGATGAAAACTGTTGATATTCAAATGTAAATCATATGATTCCAACCAGTTACATGTGGTTGCATTTACGTTCGAGTATATTTGTGCTTCTGCTTTTTCTGTTTCTTATTTCACCTCAGATCAGTCTTTCTGATTCCCGTTTGAATCCACAGCGCACACAGAGCAACCAAGCAACACCACATGGAACTCATTGATGTACGCTTTAACAGACTTATATTTTTTCAATTACTCTCCCACCAAACTTGACCTCTTTGTACGCAAATATGCAAATAGCGTTAACATGCGAACTTTCAATTTGTATATATATATATATATATATATATATATGTGTGTGTGTGTGTGTGTGTGTGTGTGTGAGTGAATGAATGGATGTGTGGGTGTGTGTCTGTGTGTGTTGCTTGCAAATTTATATTTCCAAACGGTGCCAGAGATCCGTATTCGAACCAAAGTAAAAGCTATTGATTTTCGAAGAAAGTAGATACTCCTCGGCTGGATAACTGGTGTGACGTGATTTCAGTATATTTTTATCAATGTACAATGATTGTCGGTTAAATTGAACATCGGTAAGCGGGAACAACCGCTAAGTAGGACCAATTGCGCAAGAACATAATCAATCTAATAATCACAAACCTTTTTGCTTACGGTGTCCGAATGCACGGCATTTAAGGACCACCAGATGGCGTGAAAATAAGTAATTAATCGACTATTATTCAATTTAACACCGACAGGAAAGGGAATGTAAGACCTTTGACGGTAAATAAAAAAACGTTATTGATGGATAGAATAAAAAGCATTTACCCGAAACGTTCTTTATGCAAATTGTCAGAATCACTTGAAATACCAGACACTATACCTGCAAGTTTGATAAAGCTAGAAAATCATTAAGAAATGGAATTTCATACATTGTCGGATAAATATAAAATATTGTGAAAGAGGAAAAGAAGTGGTAAGGATCCTAGTTGAAGAGGTTTCAATGATATGGTTTTCTCTTTTAGTGAAGTGAGGACTTCAAAGTAGTGAAACAATGCTAAAAAGACTGATGAATTTTCAGAAAAAAATTAGAACACCTCACGATTGAAAAAATAAACAATAGCAAAAAACGTTTAAAAGAAAACGTTTAGAATTGATTAGAAACTGATTTGTCTGTTGCATCGCAGACAGGTCTTTCCTTTTTGAATATGAAAATTTGCTTGGTTAAAAAAAAATTGTTAAATCGTGTCGATGTTATTCCGTGCAAACACGTCCAGATCGAGAAAGATTATGTTACTCCTTGATTACAGTGAGGTACACCCTTATTTGGATTCTTTACCCAACATTCAAATGGAATTTTGAAGTCAGAATTCAAATTCTTGATAGAATCAAAGTATATGGGTATCATTTAAACATTCTAAGACGTTATATCGTGCAAAATTGGTTAACCGGATGCTAGAAGCCATTTTAGGAACGCCTTTAACGTCAGCGTCAACTGCAAAAGTATCAATTTTAAAGGCTATGCAGATTTTAACGATTTTTTTTTTTTTGCGCAGTTTGGAAAGTAAAACTACCCAGAATCTTATTTCCGATTGTAACTTCAAACATTTAGACGGGGATGTTGAACCTAACAATTTGATATTCAAGCCAACTCATGGGTTCTCAAAGTTGCTTACGCAGACGAATTTCTGATCATCGACAAAGATGTGCATTGTTATTCTGAACAGAAAGATCAGGAAGATTTTGTTGAACGAGCTGTTGGAAAGGATGAAGCAAGATAGTTTAGATAAAGTCACTGAATCTATAACGATGATGATAATCCTGACCCCGAATGTGTAACACGTGAAACAGCAAAGAAATACATTGAAGTCTTAAGAAGCTATTTTATGCAAGAAGGAAATGAAATGAACCCTAATTTTGCTCTCGATATATATTATGATTATGTAAATTCTCAGTCAGAACACGTAAATGCTGTTTTTCTTGGATTCATTTCGGCCCACTCTCATGTCTGTCATCCTGCACCAGGGGTGTTTTTCAATTTTCTGTCTCATTGCACGAACAAACATAATTGCCCTAGGTCGACCTAAGTAAGATGCTGTGCTTTCTTTTTCTTCATTGGTGAATTTTACGATCTCACAGTTCACAGTTTAAAGTAAATTTTCCAATTTCGATGTATTTTTAGTATGTATGCCATTGAGCTACATTCTCTATAAAAGATAAATCTGCATTTGTATCTGTTTTCATCAACCTGTTTGCATGTATGTATCCACCTATCTTACATATCTATCTTTATCAATCTCTCTCTCTCTCTCTCTCTCTATATATATATATATATATATAAGGCAAAATTTTTCTAATGAAATAGTAAGAAAAGTCTAGCTCAAAGCAGTTGCAAGGAAGGCAACTTGGTCAACCACTGCGCAATAGGTTTTATTTTGGAGAGTTCGATTATTTCAGATTTATTTCGAGTAACGAGTTGAAAATATTTGAATGATAATTTTTTGGAGAATAAAAAATACATTTTAGAAGTTCAATCAGATTTTATTTCTAAAATATGTTTATTCAGTCACACTGCTTCTTGGTCCGAATAAACAGCGCAGTGATCATTGAAAATTAAGCAAATTAATGATGATTACGTACGTTAGAATCAGTTCTCACGAAATTGGATCTCAAGTGCGGCGAATCCTTATTAGTGTTGGTCCTTTCAAGCGGAATCCACTGTATAATCTCCACAGATATTCTCCAACAGTTTTATTACTTTTAAGACGCTCTGTATTTATATATTCATTAGGTAAGCAGGCTCTTAAAACCTAACATTCCCTATATGTATACTGCATAGAACAAGTGACATTAAAATCCTTCTTTAGACAGCGTCCACCAAGCTGTCAACATAGGCTTCTTCGGCTTTTAAGTGATTCCGGCCGGCTGGTGGGCCATTTACTTATCTGAGTTTGAAAATTTGAATAATCACACTACGATGGCAAGCCTTCAAAAATAAGAAGATCCCATTAATCCTAAAAAGAAGGGTGTATAACATCCTCCGAATAGTCACTTATGGAGTTGAAACATGGAACCTAACCAAGAGACAGATCTGCAAATTGAGAACCATGCAACGTGCATATTAAAGGATTATGGAGAGACTACAAAACAGCACAGTACATCTGGGAAAAGACAAGAGACAGGGACATCATAGAATCCATTTAAAAGCTCAAATGGAAGTGGGCTGGCCATGTTGCACGAATGGCAGACAACTGCTGGACATCTCCCGAGATCACATGCGCAACCGAGGCCGGCAGAATATTAGATGGAGAGACAAGCTAGACAAATTCAGGATGTACTGGCTCCATGATAGAAAATTGTGACGAATCCTAGGAAAAGTCTATGTCCAACGACGGACGTTGAAAGAATGATGATGATGATGATGATGATGATGATGATGATGATGATGATGATGATGATGATGATGATGATTGGAAAAACCATTGGTGGGGTGTAAATCTCTCTCTGATTAGCTATTAGTGGAGGGGTCAGTTTACGGTGTAAGTTTATGCTGAATTTTCTCCTTAGTTTGTGTCTTGCATTTTACGCTTGTTTTTTTGTTGTTGTTTTTTGTTTTTTTGAAAATTCTGATATTTTAGTGATCCAGCGAAAGGCGAGAGAAGTGATTTATTCAATGATCACCCCTTCTCCAATTTTTAATTTATTACCTCGAACGCAGCATGCAACCAAAAGTCGTCGGTCATATGACATTTTCTGTTGATTGACTAACCAGACCTATTTGAAACGATGAACCAGAACCCTCATTATGAATGTTAACACGCGTACAAGCCGTATTGATCCTTTAGTTAGTGTCCGGTAGCATTCATGCTTGTTTTTTTTAAGTCATCATCATCATCAGTTTTTTTTTGTGCGTCGTTGGATACAGACCTTTTCCTGGATTCGCTAGACATTGTTGCCGATCCAATACTTTCTAAACTTGTCTATTTCGTCTCTCCATTTTGTATTCTGCCAGCCAGGGTTTGGCATATGATCTCTGGGAATTTATGTTGCAAGTTGAGCTGTCCATTGGTTGTTTGCAATTCTTGCAACATGACCAGCCCATTGTTACTTGGGTTTTTTCTATGGATTCTCTGATGTCTCAGACTCCTGTTTTTCCGTAAGATATTGTGTTGTCTTGTGATCTCTCCATGAGAGGTTGAGCATGATTCTTTCATGTGCACGTTGCATGCTTCTCAGTTTGAGGGTCAGTCTCTTGGTGAAATTCCATGTTTTAGCTCCATAGGTAACTATTGTGAGCATGCATTGGTTGTATACTCTTCTTTTTAAGGACATGAGATTTTATTGTTCTTTAAGGTTTAGCTTGCTCTGCCAAAAGCTTGTGATCCAAGAGTGATTTTTCACTTGATTTGGTCAACATAGATTTCTTTAGTATTCAAGTTATTCTGGCCGGCTGAAGAAAAAACATTTGGTTTTTTTGTGGGGTGGATAATCCCCCCCTCCTTCTCTCTCTTGCTTCATCCTTTTTAACTTCCTCCAGTTCTGTGTTTTCTATTTTGATCGTCGCACGTTTCTGTCTAACGTGATTGTAGTACATGAGTTTTGGTTTGCTGAACTTCAGGTGAATTTTCTTGCTTTTCTTTTCATTCAGTTCATCAAGCATTAGTTCGAGATCATGTGGGTTCTCTGCCAAAAAGATGATGTTGCTCAGGTATTGGCGGTCTATTCTGATTCCTTTTTTCAGTGATCATAGCCTAACAAAAGGCATGAGAACTAACTTTTTCATCGATCATCCCAACACTACATGCTGCAAAAAGATCTTGATCTTGTGTCACTTTCCGATGACTGACAAACTACACCTGTGTATGCATTCGTTATTTGAGCAGATTCTCACAATTGTATATATGAGTACTTATAAAATCTGCATAAGCCACGTGGTAAAGATATCTCGTTTTTCCTTTCATTACTTTCATATATAATATAAACAGAGTCTTGCACAAAATCCCTGTAGAAATGCATTCACTCAGTGTTGGGCACAGCTAACGAAAGCGCCTAACTGATAAACTGCTAATCATGTTGTGGAAGTAAGGACAGTCGCTAACTACAATGTTTTATTTGCTGGAAATTCCGAGGGTCCTGATGGGAGATCAAAACTGTCTCCGCATGTTCACCTTGATTATGTTAAACTGGTTACAATGTAGCATTTTGGCTACTTAGAGTTCATGTAAACATATGTGGGGTGAGATTTTTAGTCATTTAGATAGGTGAAAATCAGATCATTATTATCGGGGAGGATGCATATGCAGACCCCCAGATTTTCTTTTTAATTTTAAAGGACTGATATGCAAGAAGTATTCGCCATGGTCCCATTAGGAACCACAATTATCACACATAGGTTTCTGTTTATTAATAAGACGGATACTAGTCATACGGGTGGATGATTCAGCTAGTATATTTGATGGACTGGTGGTCTACCTAAACTTTTGGCCCCTTAAGAGGGAGTAACTTTCCCAGTGTTTAAACCCTTGAAGCTGGATAAAATCTTCCTTCACTTCTGACCCCTGAAAAGGGGAAATAATTTCCCTGATCACTTCATTCTGGGGGTGAAAGGGGCCCCCTATATTTTTGAAATTGGGAGAAGTCTCCTTTCACTTTTGACAGCCTGAAGAAGCAGAGAGTCTTCTCCCATCAGTTTTAATCCTTTACAAGAAGGGAAGATTCTCCCTTCATATTTGACCCATTAAAGAATTTTATATAAACATATAAAATAAAATCCTTGCAAAATAAACTGTAAAAACTTAATGAGACCGTGTTTGGTGTTTTTATAGCGTGACAAACAATCAGACACCTCTCTTATATAGAAATATACATCAAACCGTCCGCATCTGTCTGTTAACGTATCTATCTCATTCGGTTTGTATCTCTCTTTCTCAGTCCGTACGCATCTTTCTATCTATCTCCCTACATTCTGTCTAGCTCCATCAGTTATCTCCAAGCAGACACAGAAACGCTAATGAAAAACACGTAGAATTCCAAGAATGCCCTTGACGTCTTCGCATCAAACAGAAACCTTTTTACCCATCATCATTTTGACGGGTAAATTATGTTGCGTAAACGCCATCCGCCTTTTTCTCAGATCTAAACGAAGAAATAAAGGAGAAACTCTGCCTTATGTCCAGACAGATTTTTGCTTTGCCTTCTTGGAACAAAGAACTGCTTGCTAAGCGAAAAAAAAAAGAATTATGTTAAAAAGAATATGGCGTGATATGATAATCTAAAATGTCCGCTCTTTCTAAAAAAGACTCGAAGAGGTGTTTCAAGTTTTTTTTCAAAAGACGACCTCGTTTTAAGAGAGAGAAAATGGGAAGAAAAAGGACTGACAATTAAACATGATTCTTGTTAAAATGATTTTAAGCGAGATGTTGCAAATGTTATATTTTCTTCCTTTTTTTCACCACATCGTCTCGGTAGAATTGTCTCCAGCCTTCCTGAGGTGTTGGTTTGTTCTAAAATATCTAATCTTGTTTCGTGAAAGAGATAGTGCATGTTCCCTCTGAGCAAGGTTTCGGCCACTCTAGCTCTCCTCGAGTGTCTATTAAGCTAAAAGGGTCTTGCATATCTCAAGCATTCCAACTGTCCTGCTATTTACCCATAGCTGGAGGTTAGAGGAAGTGCATTCATGGCAACAGTGCAAAACTCGGTCTGCCAATACCATTCTCTGCACCGTTAATTGTTACACCACCCACACCTCCTTATTTTCCCTTAGAGTGATGCAAATAGATACAAATATATTTTATTCGAGATGTCTTTGATCGGGCAATAACCCTTTCCAATGATGTTTACAGGTTAAAAAAATCACGTTATTTACCGGCTAAGGGCCGACGATTAACGTATATTTTGTTGTTTTGTTTTGCTATTTGTTTTTATTTCATTCTGGTAAGAAAAAACAATCGACGTATGAGAGATTGGAAAACTCCTGCCAAGTTCCTGTTTTCCATAAATCTTTTACTTCCAAGAGAAACGTTTCCTGTTTTTTTTGGGGGGGGGGGGGTTCAGGAGTCCCTCTTCATTTAAATTTCTTGGGTCTTTTTCTTTTTTCTTTTCATTAATGTTTGACTTTTTGTGTTGATATTTTCCTTTTCTATTCCTTTTTCTTTTTTGCTTTCGTTTTTTCTTTCTTTTTCTTCTTCTTTCTTCCATTGCCTACATGACTGCACCCGTTTGCCGGTTTATTCATTGTCTTTTCCCTTCTTTCGAATAAAGGTATCCCAGCTTTACGAAAGTTCACTTCATGCCACTTCACTTTTGCGAAATCCCTCAAGCTGTCATAACTATCAACTATGAGCATCTCTGTTTTATCTTGACTCGCTTTAATATTGCTTTCAGCGACCGTTAAGCTTAATGTAAAATCACTTCTTATTCGTAGAATTTATATTTTGCTCTCATCCTGGAGACGTTCAGCACTTTCTTCATGTGTCCCTTCTTATCCCCCTCCTGTCTATTTCCCTCTAATTCTTCACTCATCCGTCTCTTTTTCTATCTTCTTTACAAACCTTTCTCTCCCTTTCTAATTGCATTCAGCTCTTCCTTCATTCGTCACTTTTTTCCTCGTCCCTTTTGACATTTTCATCTCGTCTTTTTGCATTATTCCTTGTCTAGGAATTCCCCTCTTCTTACCTCGATAAGGCATGGTCTAAAAAAGAAACCACTGAAAATTACAAAAGGATTACAGATTACCTGATGAGATAGACTGAGAACAGAGCTAGGCAGACATTGGAGCAATATTGAGAACTAAGTAATGAGTAATATATATATTAATATAATATGATATTAATATACATTTTAAAAAAATCCAGAATTTTAGGAAACTTTGCTTTCGTCTGACACTCTTGAAATATGTAGTCGTTAAGAATTGCAATGTCAAGTTGAGAAAAAATCGAAAACCACGAAGTTCATAATTGTGCATGGAAGAAAAGTATCAATCAAAACCCATAAACTGTCATCAAAAATTGCAATGAAATTCATTGAAAATCTACAAAAATGAAAGACTCTGATTTGAAACAAAAACATGAATTGCGATTGCAATGTATCGGAAGTGGATCATTATCATTGTGGTGAGCACAAACGCAGACCACATGGTATTATCATAAAGTCACTATTTCAACTGGAAATTACTTTATTCTCCAAGTTTATGCATTCTAATTGTATAGCACTAAAAAAACAGAAAGTGTATCCGAAGGTATCAAAAAAGTGTGAGTGTTCGTAAGGCAGTAACGCTTTGTATGCAACTGGCAAACATAGCAGAAGGTTTTGTGTGTCTGGGAACGATCAAAATAATTTACATATAGATTAATGGTAATTTGTTCTCCGCCTTACGCCATTTCGGCACACAAAAACGTTTCATAGGAACGTTTTATTTTCGTATAGTGATATATATATATATATATATATATATATATATATATATATATATATATATATATATATATGGTAAGAATTTTCCACACAAACACGTTTATGTTTCTGCCCTGTATTGACTTCTTCCGGCGAATGATTTGGTTTATTTTACATTCCTATTTAGGACATTTTGTGGGTGGTGGGGCCTATTTTTCCCGCTTGAAGTATCTTTTCTTTTAATTTATTCATAAATCTTTTTGTTGCTGTTTAGCGGTTGGTCATTGTTTGTTATGAGTTATTACGAAAAGTAAATCCTTTCTTCATCCGATTTAAGCTCTACTCTAAATCAATTTAATGTTGAATGGTGAACGTATCGAGTGCTTTATGAAATGAACCAATCACACATTGGATATTGTATTATATTATATCATATTGTATTCCTTACTTATATATATATATATATATATATATATATATATATATATATATATATATACATATATATATAATATTAATAATGGTATGATAGACTGAGTCGTCAGTGATTGGAGTGATACTAAGTACAGGAAACCGAATGTAAGAAGAGTGCTGAACGCCATTTTCGTGTTGCACCACTTTTTAAAAAATTGATAAATTAGCGTAAAGCAAACTTTTGAAAGATGAGGATATCTGTATTTAGTTTTTCTCTACCTTCGGACGGGACTAGTTAAAAATATATATTTGATGCCTGGTGACAGGATTTTATTATTTCAATTTGCACTTCTATTACTCCCCAAAACTGAAGTCGACCTATACTCGAGGCATATGATCAATTGATGAATTGTTGCCGATGATTTCAAGAGCAGATCTTTAGATATGATCGATTCATGTTCGATTACAAAATGTATAGTGATTTTTGTTCCTGGATATTGAGTGTTATTTTCTAATTGCTTACGTGTAAAAAGTCCGGAATAAGTTTATTATTCCCTTTAAAAGTTGCTTTTTTAACAAGCTCAGTGGTATTTTGAAATCAACCAATTTCCAATGGTACAACGGGTGACTTTTTTCTGTGGACTGACGAAGACACTAGCTTTGGCTTTTGTTTCTGACTACTGTGCGAAGCCTACAAGGTGTATTTCAGTGTACCTATCTAGGATCGGAACAAAGTCTGGTCACCTGAGTTTTAACTGCAATGAAACAGGATGACCCTGTTGCACTTGAAAATGACTTTGCTAGATGCATGAAGTATGATGATTACGGTTTGAAGGTCATCGAAGACTTCAAAATGTTGGCATTCCCAGTGGATCACCAAAACTTTTTTTCCCTGAACTCACTTTGTATTTGCCTTCTGGACAGTGTGGACACCTTGGTACACTACTAGAAGAGGGATTTACCATAGCTGCCCGGATTCTATGGAAATAAACAACGTCAAATGGGGGCCAATACTAGAGTCCAATAAAATGTTGATGTCACCACTAGACATAAAAACAGGCTTTACGAAACGATTTGTTACATTCCTGTTTAAGGAGTATGAAGCCTTCAAGTAACTTACCTAAGTTGCGTGGGGCAAATTAGATGGATTACAAAATATCCGTATTCTGATCACAAAAAAAAGATTCAAGGTACTAATAGCCAATTTTCACACATCTATACATAATCAATTAGAAAATAACACTTATTACCCGGGAACATTTTTTGAAAATTGCATAATGCTAAATGTGGCTGTGCGTGAAAATGTGTGTATCTCGGCGGTGATGAATCGAGTTGTGTGGGGGTTAAAGAAGAAAAAAATAAAGAATGTTTGTAGTATTTTCTTGATAATCCGACGAGGCCTGCCACAAAAACTGACACGTTACTTTTGTTTATAACAAAAAAATGACGGTTAAATATATATTCATGAAAAAATACACAGAAAATTCACTTTAAAGAGAACCCCTGAAATCTCTTCTTTTTTTCCCCTTATCCTAATCATTCAATACATAAGAACACAGCAACGACTTTCAAGAAGAAATCAAAACAAACAAAAAAAAGTCCCAACCAATCAGGCACGTGTTACACACGTTTGGCTCTTCAAATAAATCTTTCTTGATTCTCTTAAATTCTGAAAAAGGTTGGTAGAAATCTAAGAATAACAAGAATAAAAGATGGGAACGAAAGCAAAATAAACAAAAGCGAAAAATAACGTTTTAACTTGCAATAAAAATTCCAATTACATGTTGGACAGAAGCTGGTGAGAGTTGAAATTCACACGAACATGACTCGCTGTTACATATTAAGGCCTGTCTGGTGGAAAATGCCTGCTTCTTGAAATACTTTCACGGCGAAGTGTGGATATAGATACGCTTCCAGTAATTCTCTCCCACAACAAAACGTTCATCTTAATACTCTCGCTTATAAGATGCAAAACCTTTCCCAGAGTGAAGTTGGCATCACAATGCTTTTTAACAAACTGTTTTTGCTCATTGAGTTTTGCAACAGATTTCATAGCAGATCTCCCCAATAAAGTTTTCACCGCTATCTGGAAGTACAGGGTTCTCCTAAAACCTTTTTGTAAAAAAATGTCTTAACTCCTCTTGTCCATTATGTGTCACTTGAAACTAATTAAATTTGATTTTCCAAATTGATTTCGACTCTTGGTGACACTAAACTACCGACCATTTATACACCTGGCCTTCCAGAATCTGAAGATTCTAGAAGTTATCAATATACCCTTTGAAATAACGCCAAAAAACTTTTGCGAGATGTTTATTGGAATACTGATGCCAATTTTCAAGTTTGTCGACAAAACGGTACGGCCAGGGGCGCTGGTACATTCAAAACACATAAATAAACATACAAACATATGCACATATTTTTTTAGGTTAGAGCCCCTCGCCACCTTTGGTGGCTACGTTTGTTCAATTGAGAATTGGAAAATGGAAAAAAATGAAGTAACCAAAGTAAGAGTAAAGGAAGATTTGAAAAGAAAGAAGAGAAGAGAATGAGAAGTAAACAATATAAAAAAGAAGAAATAGCAAAGAACAGCGAGATAGAAAAGAAGATGGAAGAAAGAAGAGAAACGGAAAGGATATGAAAAATATCCAAAGAGAGAAAAAGTGACTTGAAAAGTGAAAAATAAAAAGAAAGAAAAAAATACAGGTTTTCTCTGATTGGTAAATATTCGATTTATGTCAATTTGCTTCCACCAAAGACTTCAAGCTGACATAACTTTGAATTGTGTCTGTGACCATCTGTGCTATATTTAGATTCATGCGGTGCATCTGTTGGTAAGATAAGTCCTGAAGTGTAAAACAAAATGCCCAAGATGTCAGGGGAATGTTACGCTTAGCGTGAAACTGACTGACATAAAAAGTTATTTTTAGGTTCTGGGAACCCTAAAAAAACATCTCTCATGTAGCATGTCCTTCACTTCACACAATTTCAGCTTATGAAAGATTTCATACGATCACTCTCTTTTCAAATTGCAGAGGAAAACGATAAGCGAAAAGGAATAAAATAATTGAACGACCGTAGCTTCAAAATATAAACTAATGTGAAAAAATTCCATCGGAGAATAGAAATGGTCAGGATTAATTCTATTTATGACACCTGGCATTTTCCACTGGATTAATATTGTAAATAAACCCGTCAAGATAAGGCCCTCAAAACGTCAAGGGAGCTTTTTCTCCAAAAATCCAAGTGGAGTACTGATGACTTGGAGCGCTGGGAAAAACAAACACTCAAACATACAAACTCACGCACATATAAAAAAAAAAAAAAGGGTAACCATTAGCCACCTTTGATGGCTACAGCTGTTCAACAGAAAAAATAGGAATGGATAAGAAGAGAAAAATAATTGATCGAACGGAGAATGAGAAAGGGGAGTTTTCCTGTTGTAAATGAGTCCCTAAGTGTAAGAGAGAGAGAGAGGTGAGAGAGAACTAAGAGTGGTTGATAAAGGATGTGGTACATAGAACCTGAGGGGTTAAAATTGAAGGGGGGAGGAACAAGAAGGGAATGAGGGATGTAACTCCTCCTACCAAATCTACTCTCTAATTTCCTAGGTTGTATGCGTTTAGAGTCCATAAATAGCCGATAGGGCAACGTTTTCCACTGTTTTTAACACCTGAAATTATTTGGGCGTTCAGAGACCTTAAATTTGCAATTCTGTTCGTTCTTGTTTGAAAATCGTTCCTTTATGTTCTAGTTGGAAATTGGTCAGCCCTGATTCGCATATTAACTACCTTATATTTATAAACATACGCATGCACACACACTCGGTGCGCTCAAACACACACACACACACACACACACACATATATATATATAAATATATATATGTGTGTGTGTGTATATATATATATATATATATATATATATATATATATATATATATATATATATACACACACACATACATACATACATTGCCCATAGAGAAGTACCTCCCTACCAATTTTTTAATAAAAAGTTGATTTTCTTCTAAACCATGCATACCAGGTTTTTGATATTTCTAGCAGGGCAGTATACAATCAAAAGATACTATTGAGTATCATTTATTAACTCTATAATATTGGAACTCTGTCGCAAAAGATATAAATATATACAAAAAAAATCTCCATTTTTGTAACCTGATAATTTGCCTGTTTTTCAACAAGGTCCGCCCACGGATCCGTATTGATTTTGTCTATCTCTCAATCATCCCAAGCATTACTCTTTATATGATCCTCTCTGCGATGTTCGTTTCGTTTATTTCTTGGTTTTGCATCCGTAAATCATAGTTGGTATTATGCATTTATTGAGTATTTTGCACGTCTTTATTCAAACCAAATGGTTAGCAGCCAAACGTAATGCGTCGTTTTATTTCCCTTTCTTTAATTATATTAGCTGACCCAGGTAAACATATTCATTAACCTCTTCAAAAGCCTCACCGTCTATTTATGTAATCTTATAACGGATTTTGTTTACTGTTTGATGTGCATTGGTAAGAAAAGAGTTAATGCTGGAAAATTAATATTTCTTCTGCCAAATAAAGAAATACTTTTTCATCTTGAAACTACAAACTTTGTGATTTACTTCTGTGCGTACAGAAGTGAGAAGAGGTGTAAGGGTTACGAACACGGAAAATGGGATCGGCTATTCGATACGAATTACGACTAAAGCTGTTTACGTTCACTTGACACTAATGTCCTTCGGAGAGGCACCAATCCATTTCTCCCTGCACTTTGGCACATCAGCCCATTCAAACAAAGATCCTGTTATTGGTATGGCCATCAAAGGATTGTGCGATCAGTTCAGGTACCCTTCGGGGTTATTAGTACCATTTAATACAATAATAATTTCCCTTGCTGTTAATATACACTCCCATTATTTCATATATCATTAGCCCAACCAATCAATATATCCAGTAGGGTTTTTTTCTGGGTTTTTCAGGGGGGGGCTATGTTTTGTTTCCATTTGACCTCTGCCAACGAATTTGAAAGAGGCATGTATATTCACCCAGGCCTCTCAGTTTTCCCCAATTTCAATGAAATCCAGTGAAAAGTTGGGTCATTGGCTGGGAAACAATTGTTCAAGATTCGGAACAGACTCAGGAATTTCTGTTGGGTTGAGAGATTTTATCAATTTTTCATCGTATCTCAGCATGTATTTGCTCATGTTTGTGTTCTAAATGAATTTCAACAACAGTTTGTGGAAGGCTTGGCTGTAGGCTGCGAAAGAATTGACTGAATTCGGGGGCTGATTCAAGGATCTCTTTTTGATCAAGAGAATTGTTTTCTTATAATAAGAAAATAAAAACAATATTCTGACTATAAAAAAATCGAAACACAGTTACCATCCCACTTCATCTTAGCTATATATGGACTGATTTTCATTCAGTTTCTATTTATTTTTTGGTGTTTGCGGAGGCATGCGCTCTCTGGGTGTTTCCGAGTTTGTCTGTTGTCTTCATTTTCGCAATTTATTTAATGCATTTCCCCACCCAACTTCGTCTTTGTCCGGCTTCGGTCGTTACTTCCAGTGGTTCAGTCAGTCAGGGCATAATCTATCTCCCAGCAATTGCCTTTTGTGTCTCTAAGTTCATTCGGTGCATATCTATATTTCTAAGCCCGTCCAAAAGGCCCCACCTAGTAATAAGAATTGCCGGACGAAAACAGGGGCGGGGGCAAACTCACGAGAGGGGAAAACAAACAGAAACGAAAAAATGAAAGCAAGAAGAAACAAAAAACCAGCCACAAAACTAAGTCCCGTCATCTGCACGGGTTTTCAAATACACAAAAACGGGGAAAGTGATTGAGAAAAACATTCTATTAGTTTGTCAAAATTTGATGAAATTCGTAAATATCAATGCATGAGAGGAGATTGATTAGCCTATGACATGGTATGTACTTATTGGGGTATTTTCGATCTGAAATTTTCACTGTATAATGCTCTATCGATGTGATAATATTCACCACCAAATTAAGTGTATTGAAAAGTAAGGAGATTATGTGTTGGAAGGCTTGGACCCAAGTGTCAGTGATCATTACCATTACAGTGAGTTCGATCCTCACCTGGTTCCCGATACTTGCAGTATTACGCTGTACTCAACCAAACTTGGAGCGCCTCGATGTAACACAATGATTAACAAGATTAGTCCCGTCCACCATTACTTTTGAAATCTATCTGGTTCAATAGAGATCTCCTTCCATAGCTTACCAAAAAATAAAACCAAGATGAAGCTTTCTTCGATAGAAAGATGCCCTTTGTCCAATCCACCCTTTCTCATTTGAGGTTCTATTGATTCAATGTCTCTTCAAATAGTTATCCAATGTTGAACAATCCTTCCGAATCTCTCTCTCTCTCTCTCTCTCTCTCTCTCTCCCTCTCTCTCTCACTCTCACTCTCTCTCTCACACACACACACACACACTTATAGGTTCCGTAAGATGTCGATAGGAGATTCAGGAAAATTCTATAAGTGCGGTCATTTTTCGATATCTATCGATTTTCATTGATTACCATCGTCAGCAGTTTAAAATATAATATAATACGTCTACTATAAGAATACGCCAGATGTATTTGAATCTTCTTTTCTTTTTTTTTCTTTTTTTTTTTTTTTTTGTCTAAACACCCCAAATCAATTAAATGAATATTCTTATCAAAGGGACGTAACCTACTTGATGATAATATAAGAGAATTGCGTTCCTTGTATATTTTCCTATTATTCACGTACATAAAAAGCTATGTGATTTATATATTTTATATGCCGTCATTTTCTACGGCATAAGAGCACTAGTAATATATAATATATATAAACTTTTTAATAGTGAAATGTCGTTAGCTGTACATATAATATTTTTATGCGGGGAGTAACTCAGTTACTTGAGATAGGAAAGTTATTTCAAGGAACTCCAGTCCAACGAGAAACAATATGCTCTTTAGAGTCTCCCAATAAATACAAAGTACATTCAAGATGGGATATTATACTTGAGTGTTTAAATCAACCACTTTTATAACCCAACATTAATATGATGCCATTCAACGATATCCTGACATAGCTGAAATGCTTTCCTCAACAGATGGACAGCAAATTCTTTCAGTGCTCTCCGAAACAACAAAAATGACAGAAAAAATGTGTAATCTATTCGGTCAAAGCATTTCAATAGAATTTTCTCTTTTCCTCAGAAATTCTTCAATGTTACTGAAAACCTTCTTTTTTTCCTGGGATCGCTCGAGAATGAAAAATTTAATGTCTCTCTATGAATAATTATACAATGTAACATGTTGAACAATCATTTAGAAGTAAGATCTCTCTCTCTCCCTCTCTCTCTCACACACACACACACACACACACACGTGCACACACACACACACGCACACGTAGCTGTCACATATAATCACAAATGAAGATCGAATTTCACTCAACAAAACTGGCTTGTGAACCATTAATCCACAGCGATGTATCTCTCTCTCTCTCTCTCTCTCTCTCTCTCTCTCTCTCTCTCTCTCTCTCTCTCTCTCTCTCTCTCTCTAGACTTGCTTGCTGACTATAAGCCTACAGCAAACGGTTATCAAAACAGAGTTAGCGAAATTTCAACTGGAGTTACATATGTTCCCGTCACACTAATGTTTTTTTTGTTTTTTTAGAAAGGCACGAATCCACTCACCCTAGATTATCTGAATTAGGGGTGGTTTATCGAAAAAAGTGAGTGAGTCGGTTGATTTTTGCAACAGTCTCTCGAAAACGCAGTCTACGCCTGACTACAGATGGGGGAGATTTTAAAATTGTGAAGTTAAGTATCTTTTCAACAGAAGTATCGAAAATATTATTTCTAAACATTTATTCTTTTTTCACCTCAGCCAACGAAGTTGGAGAGGTATATACATTACCCGTCCGCATTTCCATCCATCTATCCACTCACTATCTCCAAAAGTTCTCCATGAATTTCAATGTAACTTTGTTGAAGTGTGAGCCATGAACTAAGGAAAAAAGTGACCAAATTTAGGGCTGGATCCACATATTAGGAGATATCTTTATTACTCTACATGAAAAATGTTTAAAAAACAGAAAATAAAAATGCTAAATTAAAATTTTTATAAAATCAACTGAATTTTTGCACATATTGTGAGTATCGTGTTATATCCCCAGTTGTTTATGTTTTATTTTAATTTTGTTTTTAGTAAGTGTACGACGTTAGAAATTGTTTGAACTCTCCATGTGCTTTTTATTTTTATGAATGTATTTGTCACATTTTTCTGTCGAATAAATGGTGCAGGGTTGACTTAACTGTTAAGTGAATAGAAAATAGAATCAGCAGAAACAAGTTTGAATTCCGGCTGATGTGGTCTGTGTTCATTTCAAACATCATTACCACTGATCTAGGACAACCCTGCTGTATTTCACTATAATTCTAGACATTATATACACCCAATATAATGCCAAGGTTAGTAAACTATATATAATAATTATATAGGTGTATATGTGTATTTGTAGGTGTTTATTAAGCTTTATGTTGTGGCTGGGGTAATGGAGTGTTTTCCCCTGATTCCATTAGCCTTGCAACACACAATACAAAACTTACTCCATATAAAGAAAAAGATGGAGAAAACCAATCAACACACAAACTAGTTTACAGACAGTAGATAAAATAAAACAACAAAAACGCATGATAAAAGTCGCTGTTTTCTTGTATTTATTTGTTGTTCGTGGTTAATCTACCCTAAAAAGAAATCCTTGCTGATGCATTTTAAGTTAAAAGACGATTCTTCTAGGCGTGTTTGTTTTTCAATCCAAACTCTTGCTGTCCTCAGTTGGTTTTTGTTTTTTTTTTTTCATAGTGCATAGAAATGTCAGCCGAACCGAAATGATTCGGAGTTGGTAAACCAAGTTTCTCTTATGATTCTAACCACATAAAATTCCTGTTTTTACCACCCATTTTTTTTTTTTTACTTTATCATTTATCATTTGTTTTGTCTCATCTCTTTCTTTTCTTTTTTACTTGCACGGTCTCTATTTATGGGCGTTGAAATTGATCAACAGACGAAAGCATCTCCGGAAAAACGAAGACAAAAACAGCAAAAGAAATGTCTGCCACAAGTGCCACAAACCTGAGTGATACAATCCTCAGAAAAATAATCTGTACTGGATATGACAGATGGGTAGGCACATGGTCATGTTGATTATTGTGAATATGACGGCAACATAGTACACAAGCTCTTTCAATGGTGTCTCACTACAGCCTGAGAAACTCCACGGAAAAGAGTCCGTTTCGTTGCCAAGTAACATCAATAATGTGTAATCAGTGCTTGAAATTTTCTAAATTTCTGGATGTTTTCCAGACGGATCTCATATATATATATATATATATATATATATATATATATATATATAGAGAGAGAGAGAGAGAGAGAGAGAGAGAGAGAGAGAGAGAAAGAGAGAGAGAGGGGGAGGAGGAGAGAGAGATAAATTGATAGATCGGTCAATATTTAAAAGGAAGATTGAGTTGCGCCAATGTTGCAAGAAAGTCGAACCATTCTTTAAAATACGCCCTCAATACCATTGCTTTTAAGTTGATTCAGAAGTCGGTGAAAGGTACGGATTGGAAATATGTAGTGTGACAAGCTCAGTCACTCACACACACATAGAGCACACACATACATATGTGTGTGTGTCTTGACGAAAGGAAATGCTAATAGAAAATGAGGTATTTCGTGGAGGACAGATTTTGAAATATGTGTGAATATATATATATATATATATATATATATATATATATATATATATATATATATATACATATATATATATATATATATATATTCCAACATAGTGCACTTAATTCAGTGATGAATATTTACAACGTAGATCGAACATAATACAATGAAACTTTCAAAATGATTACTGTGTGTACGGCAGCAAACCTATTCATATGCCTAATGTAAAAGCCGCAAAGTGCTTCTTTTAATTTAATCGATTAATGTTCCCGACTTGACGAGGAGAGAAAAATGGTATGTTGGCGATGCTAAGATCTGCCGTAAGAACGAATCTTGTCACATAAGTTTTATTCCGGTATCTAACCATATAATGAGCTTGTATGCAATTTTTCTGTTTGTTGGTTTGTTTATTTATGATCAAATGAGATGATCTCATTGGTTGTCTTACCTCCGGAATATGTCATAATAAAATTAAGTCATGAAAACTGTTAACACTTCATGTTTGAACATTTGAAAAGACCTCAAAATTAGGATGGTTGAATTATTGAAAATAAATTACCTAATAAGATAGCTTCACGCACCTTAGTGCCGATCCATACATAAATACACCCGTCATTGTTGATGGGTACATTCTAATATTGTTATAATTGTTTTACTTTAATATTAGTTATTTTTGTTAATCCTTTTCTATGAGTAATTCATAAATTAAGCTTTATTATGTTGGTATGTAGAGACCAAACATAGTATACACAGGGTCTGATATTATTTGCGGTTTGAGCATCCGCTGGAGTACTTGTAACATATCCCCCCCCCCCCACGGAGAAGGGAAACTACTGTCCGTGAAAGCAGGAAAGAATATAGGATATAGTGCTTCCTGATAATTAGACTGCTTGGCTTATTCCGTCCTAAAACCAACGAAGAAGATTGAGCAGTGTAAGCCTTAAAAACAGCAAGTACTTGCTTTTACCTGGCTATGAAACCGACTTCTAAAAGAGGGACTATATCAGGGGCTAAGTATGATAGTACAGAGAGAGAATCAGGGCTGAAGATTTCCTTGTGCCATGTGATCCACTTGAAAATCATAGTTTTACCTGGGTTAGAACACTGACCTTCGTCATCTGTCGGTGTCATTCAACTATTTTAGCCAGGAAACAGGCATTAAAAGTTTATTTTTTATATCCTTCGTTAGTGTGTGTGTGTGTGTGTGTGTGTATGTGTGTGTGTGTGTTTGTGTATCTTGCCCAATTTCATTTTTTGGCGATGTCACCGCTTTGCCGGTTTTAACGAGGGCATTTAAATAGCCACAATCTAATTGGCGCTGACAGATCTTCGTTGCTCGCATCATTGGGACTGACAACTATCATTACTCCTCCATCAGCATCTTCTTTTTCTCACCATCCTCTCATAGCCCCACTTTCATTATCTTCATTCTTTTGCTTTCTATGCTTATCTTTCTCTCTACAATCATTACTTAACTATCTTACCCTCTTTCTCTCTCTCTCTCTCTCTCTCTCTCTCTCTCTCTCTCTCTCTCTCTCTCTCTGTCGCTTTCTCACTCATTCTATTTCTATCATTTCCTGTTCTACTTTTTTCTCTCCTCTCCTTCTCCGTCTGTAGCTACTTCATTTTTTGTATTCACACTTTGTCTTATTTATTATCGCTTTTCTTCTCCTCAAATTAACCCCTTACACACTCTCTCATTTTCTTTAAAGTATAATATTATCATCATGATTCGTTATTTTGTTACAATTCTCATCCAATAATAAAGAATAGAAATGTGAAAAAAGGTATCTGAGTGCATTCATACATCTGTTCATTATCTAAGTTGAGCTATATCAATCTAGCTATTTCAGTCCATTTCTATTTAACCATATATATATATATATACATATATATATATATATATATATATATATATATATATATATATATACATATATATATATATATATATATATATATATATATATATATATACATATATATATATATATATATATATATATATATATATATATATATATATATATATATATATATAGATTTACAGCCTTAAACATTAAAAATAAAAACATTTTCGAGTATATATACATTTATATACATAGTTTGTTTTTCTCTTTCCTTCTTTCCTTTTTTTCCTCATTTTCTCTTCTCTCTCATCCACGTTCTTTCTTACCTTTCTTGTTGTCGTCCTTCTTATCTTTTTCTGCTGCAGTATCTTTATCTCCGATGTTTTTTTCTTCCTTACACCCCAGTAATGTTGGCTAAATTTCAATTTCTACTGTCAGGTAAATAACTAAAAAAAAACGGAGTACGTGTACGTATCATTCGTTAGTCTTGGTTTTGTCTCAACCGTTTTAGGAAATGTCAACAAAGAAGGCATCAATTTAAAAATGATCCAACAAAATAAACGAAATAAACATTAAGCGACCAGAAAGTAAAAGAAAAAACTTTGAATCATTTCAACACTGTATGTCAAAAGATAGAGATCAGTTGCTGACAAAAATAAAGGGAGGTAAGCATTTTCAACTACTGCAGCTACCCCTTCGACATCAAGAAAAATAAAAAACAGATATTTGTAAATTTTCATTACATTTTATTTATTTTTTCCCTTCTTTTTCCAGACCCAAAGAAAAATTTTGAACCAAGTATGTGTAGAAACGACGAAAATATGATCGTGTCTGGGCGGGGTCAGTTTCGGAAGAAGTAGACGAAATGCGTTGGAAAAGGAATTTTTAGGAGGCACACAAAAGGGCCTCAAAGGGAAAAATGTCTCAAAGAGTGGGGGTCTTGGATAACGAAAGTGAACTGCGGAAGCAAATGAGGTCACCAAATGACGAATGGCTGTGTATGTCATTGAAGAAAACAATTTACAGGGATTAAGATTTGGGTGTTTAAGATTCAGAGACAGAAAAGCAGGGGAGGCAACTGTAAAAGAAATCCTAGATCGATGCCCAGATTTTATAAAGTATTTCTTTGTCCATAGTCCTAAGTTCCAAGGGAAATTTCATTGAAATTTATTGAGATCTCTTGGAGAAGAAGGGTTTACGAATAAGAAAAAGAAATCAAGCGAAGAAACACCCTAAGATGGCAAGCCTACGACAGAGCGTTCTCAATCTTAAAAAACAAGATCCCATTAATCCTAAAAAGAAGGGTATGAAACCAAAGCATCCTCCCAGTAGTCTTCTATGGAGCTGAAACAAGGAAAGGAAACCAAGAGACAGACCCGAGAAGAATGCAACGTGCACATGAGAAAATTATGTTCAACCTCACATGGAGAGATCACAAGACAGCACAGTATATCAGGAAGTAAACAGTCCGAGGGAAAAGTCTATGTCAAACGACAAGCGATAAAAGACTGATGATGATGAAGATGATGTACAAGTAAACATGAGTGTATCTATAGATATATGAAAAAACGAGAAGATAACTCATACGAAGAGATCCCTGGATCCACTCCAGAATTTAATCAATTCTTTTTTAGTCCATGCCATTGCAGAAAATTACATTTAAATCTATTGATAACTTTTGGAGATATTGATGGATAGACAGACATGAGTGAATATATATACCTCTTCTAACTTCTTGACTTTCTGTGTATTTAGGTGCACGTGTGAGTATATGTAAATGTGTTGCTTTTAATGTGGTTATGTATCCCAGGCCATTTATGTAATGATGGATTTGAAGCGTTTGTCTGTGTGTGCAGTGCAAATAAGTCCTAGAGAAGGTTATTAAGGAAAAGGAATGAAATCTAGAATCATGTGCTGATTCCTCATAAAAGCACAGTATCAAATGAACAAATGTTATCATTGCCGTAAAAAGTGAACTTTATCGACGTACCATAAATGTGTATCGCACTTCAGTCTTCACTTTAATTTAATCATCATGGCTTTTTTGTTGAATTTTAAAACTTTCTTGTGACTGGGTTAAGTACCTTTTCAAGATGATTTGCCTTTCTTTTTTTAACCCTTAATTTATTATTATTGCTGGAATTCTCTTATAATAAAATTTAATGTACCTATTTGGTGGTCATGAAAAACCACACACTATTTTTTAAAAGCACATTCAAAATCAGCTTTTCTTTTCCTAAATGATTTTATAGCTAGTCGCATTGGGGATTTATTTTATTGCTACGTATGAATTGTTTGCAAACTTACACCCTGGCACATTTTAGCAGTTTCAATGAGTCTTGCATAAGGCAACTACATTGAAGTGCTCAGTAAAGATCAAACTCGTAAGCAACTGCCAGCAAAACAACAATTCTAATTCTAATCCAAAGCAGGTGACAAATATTTATCTACTAAGCCTAAAATCTGATCACCATAGCAGAGAACCTAATAAGAGTAGCTGGCAAAACCATCTAATAAAATGTAAGGTTTTTAACTTCAAGTTGTACGATATGTTCCATATACATAAAGATAATCTATTGTCTGAAATTCTGAAAAGCAAAAAGCTCCTGAAACCGAACAATCTCTATGACCTTCAACAAAAGATTGCATTTGGCGCCAAACATGACCCGAGCGCAATCGTCGCTCAAAACAATCGTTGTCTCGTTTACTTCCGTTGTCGTACATGCATACACTACCCACGACAGCAGAAGATACAATTTCTGCACGCAGACGTCGTTCAGTTCTCCGGAAAGTTACACCATGCCTCTGCTACTCATGGATATTTTGTTTATTTGGGGATCATATTTTTTTCACAGGAAAAATGTTCTTTTAAAAAGAGCTGCAGATTTCCATATGGATAACAGTGAGAAAAAAGAAGCAATATATATATATATATATATATATGTGTGTGTGTGTGTGTGTGTGTGTGTGTGTGTGTGTGTGTGTGTGCCTGGTTGCAATGTATTCATTTTCTCGGAATATTCTGTACCACACAATTTAACACTGGATATATATATATATATATATATATATATATATATATATATATATATATATATATATATATTCCTGTGGGGAGAAAGAATGTATCGATCGAAACGTATTGATAAAAAAAAACTTCTAGAATGTTGAATATTGTGAAATAATGATAATTTTTCATCTCATTTTTTTAGAAATGTTTATCAAACGATTATGGACCTGAAGTAGTAATATCATATTGATTTCTTTTTATTTGATGATGCATGGTTAACCATCAAGTAAAAGACAAGTGAAACTAAGATGAAAGAAATACTAGTTAAAATTTAGTCATGGTTAACAATGCTTTATCTAATAAAATGAAGCAAGGTAATGTTACTACTAATACAACTAGTGTGCATAAAAAATGAAAGATTAATCACCGAGCGATCGAAAAGAAATGAAGGATAAGATTTATGCTTTAGATTTGATCTTAAAAGCGTAAGAAATTCATTTGTCGTGTGTGTACAAACTCCCCAAGGTAACAGGGTGCATGTTCGAGTCTTGCTGGATATGATTAAAGAAATGTCGGGACATGCATGACTTAGAAAAAGAATTATTTTCTGAACGGTTGTTAAAATTCATATACAAGCATTTTTCGCAAGATGAGAAAGAATTGAGAATTCATCGGTCGAAAAGTAGTAAAAGAAGTCAACATTGGTGAAAATATTCGTCTATGTGTATGAGTCTGCTTATCTAGATGCATTATGGTATGTCTATGTTAATGTAAGTCAGCGTCTATGACATATATATAGGTGTGTGTATGTGCATCTGTCCGTCGATCGGTGCAAATTCTGAGTTCTCAGTCAGATTTAAGGATAAATATCACAGATTTTATTATTGTTACGTCTTCTTCATTTTCTTGAGCCTCTTTTGCACTCAATGTTATTTCAGAGAATTGTTGTTTTGTTTCGTGATTCTCTTGGCGTTATTCTTACCGCCTTCTCAATGCCAGTCGGTAATTTGTCTTTTTCGTTTGCTTTTCCGTTTCTAGCTTTTCATTCCTACGACTGGGGTGAATCAAAAGTATCAAATGACGATCAACAACTGATGATCGTTTACTTCGAGACTTTATTTCGAAGTCAATGTCACCACCATAAAACGCTAAAACCAATTGTGGACTGTACAATCAGATATTGGTTCATTTACCCCCACTGCCTGAACGCAGCTGACTTCAGCGGCTTTGAGGCACAATTTAAAATATTGCTTCAAATTTGTTCCAATCTCAGTACTTGTACTCGTCATTATAATATCTGAAACAAAATGTTCCACCGATTGATAATAGCAATGATATATATATATATATATATATATATATATATATATATATATATATATATATATATATATAATATTCAGAAGAAAAGAACAAATTCTGTTCAAAACCTGCGATGTTGTATATATAAATTTCTGACGCCATTTGGTAACATCTTCAATAAAAAATATCGATAATGATTTTAAAGAATACTTGTTTCCAATTGATTTTTCAAGTTAATCCCTGTTAAAACGTCTGAAATAAAAATAAATAGTTATTGCATCAAAGATGCTATATAATTCATTGGTAACGGGAAAAGGTTACATATATATATATATATATATATATATATATATATATATATATATATATATATATATATATATATATATATATATATATTGACTCTATTATCTCAAATGTTTTTTTAAACCAGGATTCCTAATCACCACTCCCTCCCCTTGTTCCATTATACCTTTTCTCTGCTAACCTGGAATGTTACCATGACAACCTGTTTCTTGGAGACCTGGCCCCCTGGATGACTCCTCACACAAGCCAGTAACCAATTATTGAGACAGCCATTACCATCACTAATCCAGTTTGCTGACCCACAAGTGGACCAGTACTGAATATGCCATTTACACAACAAACTCCGGCTCTGTCTCAACTCTCTACAGTACAAAAATTTCCCTCTCACACACACACACGCGCAGTGATTTTCAATGAGCTTTCGTCAGCCTCTCAGATCTTGTCTTAAAATTACCTGACGAAACGCTTTGAAATACACTCCCGGACCGGAAGTGCTCATGAGGGTACACGGGCGTTTTGTTCGTCCTATAAAAGGTTGGTATTTTAAAGAATCGTCAGATCAAGTGTTCCTTTCCGGATGAAAGCCAATTTCTGTACTAGTGAAATTCGTGGCACACAAAAGTGCTAATAGCTACCGTGCCTATTAAAGAAAAATGTAGATAACGATGGCGTTGGGATATTTACTAAACCTACGGTGCGAAGGCAGATGCGAAGAAATATGGGGATAGAAAGATCGTGTCGCCGATCACCAATCCTCCAAGTTAAAAGATCCTACCTGATCTAAAAATAAAAACTCTCGCTCTTTATCAGCACTAATGGCATTGTGTCACACTACACTAACCTAGAGAAAACCTATATAGATGCCTCTGCGTAGTGTCCTAGTTAATGAACGAGCCCAACGGACCGATAATACTGTGTAGTGTGTTTGACCATCATAGGATGTTCCACGCTTGTGGCCTTATATAATGCTCACTAAATACCAATTGTTCGGTAGAATGATAGTTACCGAGCTAATCGAGCAGTTCAATTCTAACTGGATGCCTAACACTAGTGGCCCTGTGCCAGACTACGCAAACCTTCCAAAATACCTATAGAATGACGTGTTCAGGAGACGATATCACTGAAAGTTTTACACGCTTGCGTCCGTAGAAAATCTGCAACTATCTTGGCCATCCAGCAAGATATGGGAGAAGATGATGGAAAGGCAAAAGTAGATAAAAAGGAAAAAGCTGGAATGGATAGATAGACAGATAGATTGAGAGATAGATAGATCTCCTTAGCTTATTTTTAAATTTCATTTTGGTCACATCAGGTTGTCCTGTTTTTTCCATTGTTTTTATTTTTACCTGAGTGAAAAATGCCTTCATTGTTCTGAAACATCCTATTCTGTCTATATTGCTGAATTCTATGTCGATATATCTTAGGCTTTCCTTCTTTTGAAATGATAATGTGATTTCTTGATTTCAGCTGCTGTTCATTTCTATAGCATTCCACATTTTATTCATTTATCATACTGTTGGGTTTATATTTTGGCCTCCCTTTTAGTAATTTTGTTTTTCTACCTAATTTTATTTGTTCTCTTTTCTCACTTTCCTGCCAGCTTTGCACTTTGCATTACTCTATGTATCTGTAAACATCAAACCTTTCAATGACTATCTTTGATCTTGCATTTATTAAGTGATTATTGATTTTTCACACTAGTAGTTATTCTTATTGTCATTTTACTGTGTCATTTTTCAATATTTCCTGCTTCTATTTTAAGAGAATCTAGTGGATACGCAGACAATTACTCATGTCTCGTGTTTTGTAATATTTTATTTATTATGATATTCTTGAATGTTGTTATATTTGGCCGTTTGGTTTTATCAGGACTTTTTGCAACTTGGGGCGCTTTTTGCAGCTGTGTACAGTGGAGAAGAACGAAGGAATTGTGGTATTCAAAAAGGATTCTGAATACAAATTGATTATAGAAAGAAAGAAAGAAAGTGATATAAATAACTGAGGGAAAGAAAGAGAAAAGAATACTGATAGAAAGGAGAAGGGGAAAAGAAAAATGGATGAAGAAAGAAAGAAAGAAAGAAAGAAAGAAAGAAAGAAAGAAAGAAAGAAAGAGGAACGAAAACAACAAAGGAATATCGCAATAAAAACTAAAAGAAAGAGGAAGGGGCCAGAGAGATTTTTTTTAATGAAAGAAAAAGAAGAAAGAAAGGAAATAGAATGAAATTGGAGAATAAAACAATTGGAAATGGCTGAAAAAAGGGGACCAGACCGGAAGCATTAAATGCAGTTAGCTGAAGAAACCCAGGACGTAGAGAGAAAACAAATGAAAAGGGAAACAAGCCTCGCAAAATAGATTGATGTGAAAACAAAATTCTGCAAAATGTCAGATTAATAAGAAAGGAAAAAAACAGCGATATAAAACTTTGTGAAACGAATTCCTATTTTCTTCTCAGATGCATTTTGCTCATCAAATTTTAAAGCTTGAAAGTTTTATAATGGCGTTCATACGTTTCATAAATACTCTAATAAATTCCAATGATCCTGATTGGAAAGCCAAATAGATTTTCTCCATCTTTTCCTTTGCATTCATTCTGGATCTTTTCCCAGTATTTATCAATTATAACAAAGAGAAAGAAGTGCCGACTAAGATGGATAGATTCATAGATAGATGTGAATAGACTGAGATAGATAGATAGATAGATAGATAGATAGATAGATATGAATAGACTGAGATAGATAGATATGATATGAACAGACTGAAATCGATAGATTGATAGATAGATAAATAGATAGATAGATAGATAGATAGATAGATAGATAGATGGATAGAAAAAAAAGTTGGAACTACAATAATAACCTAGTCTAAAATTATGAGATAAATAATTGTCTTCATTCCATGATTTATCATATTGTAAACCTTGTTGGGTTTGTCATTACGTTTTAGCCGATGTACCCTCCATGTTCTGAACCATTCAGTAGCAGGAGACCTCAGTTATTGATTGGGATTCAGTCATTTGCTCTTCTCCCAAAGCGAGACTGAAATCACCTGAACAGGGAAGATAGTTGTGCATTTTTCTCAAAATCGCCTTTTTTCATTCTCAACCCCCATTTAAAATAATAAGATGTAAACTCCAATACTATGCAAACAGAATTTAAACTATTGTTGACTTCATGTGGCCTCAGGCTGATCTCAAATAACTGTACCTCACACTACCCTAGAATGGCTGTTTTATATCAGGTGAACAAGAATCTCATTTTAAGATTTCCTGTGTTTCCATTTAATCTCATTTTTAGTAGTAACGGGTTTAAAATAAAACAGGTTACTCTTGTAGTTGTGATCACGTTTGTTTGTCATCGGAGGATCTGGTAACGATTTGAGCCCCAAGAAAACCTGTCACCAGTGAGATTATTAAGTAAAAGTGTATTGAACGATAAGAAGAAACTGAAAATTGATTGAAATTTGTGTCCTCAATGTGACAGAAAATGTGGACAAAAGACAGGAGAAAGTGTTTGTTGCACTTTGCAAAAAGTGACAATCAGCATCATATAAGGACTTGACAAATCTATGCAAGATCTGTGCAGTGCAGTCCGAGTAGTGTTAAAATAAGGCTTTGTCAGCTCGATTTTCCTTTCTGCAACCCTCTCAGGATGTCTAGACCAACAGAAGCAATAAAGAACATGAATGGCTTGGGTAAATAATTAGCAATACTAGGGGCCTGGGAGTGATGGAAGTATTTATTGATACTATTGCACAAATCTGTACATAAGTCACAATTAATATAACAATTTTTATGCAATAGTATTAATAATTACCATCAGCCAATCGCTAGATGTTCAAGCCAGTTTATTTTTCATCGCTCCTGTTAGTCTAGGCACCCTCAGAGTTATGCAAACGAAAACCAAACTGACAAAGCTTTTTTCTTACAGTACTCAGGCTGCACTATAGGGACTGATTCAACATAAACCTCTCTAAAAACGATACAAAGTACAAGTACTCGCATTGGAAATAAGCTAATTTTCAGTAACAACCAAGAAGCAAATAAAAGAAACCATACAACAAAAATGTTTCCTTATCAGCATGAACTTCAATTGACGCCCCAAAACTATGTTTGGGGCGTTATTTTCTAAAAAAAAACCTGCTATCCTTATCCAAATCTTGACCATTTCTTCTTGTTTTTATAGCAAATTATGTTTAGCTGATAATGGTCAAACCAAACAGAAATCTGTCAGTTTTCTTGAGCTGTTCAAATAAATATGATTGATACCAGATTTGGTAAGACAATTTAAACTATTCTTTTCATCGTCGTCACAACGTTTTGGCTGATTCATTCTACTTTATAGCTATGAAGTCATATTCAAAACATAATTGAGTTCTGGTATGGGCGGATCATTCGCTGCCTCATGAAATACGGTTGAACCCAACAGCCTTGGCTCTAATGCACTCAGTGAGGCAGTTGTATCAAATGCTCCAGAGGTGGAGGAGTTTGTCAGAAACTATTTTGTTAACTTGCTTAGCGACGCTTGGAGTATGCAGTTGTTCAACTACATGTTTCCTTAATCTTCATTTGTTATGTTTTGATTTTGTTCTACCTTGCGTATACGCACTATCACCTTAAACTACACACTGGGCGTTCTGTGCAATTCCATGACGTTTTACACACCTTGTACTGACGATCTATGACATAAGCTTTTTGAACACCATCCCAAAGTATCGTACTATGTCTGACAAAAAAGACCATCCCTAATTATGCTGGCCAATTTGCCAGTGAGGCTTGCTTGTTAACGCTACGGCATATATACATAAAACTGCAGTTATGCTCAAGGGTGACACACATGAGTGTCATTAAACCTAATGATCATAATTGCTTTCATTCACTTATGCAGTAACTTCATCAAGACTGTATATATATATATATATATATATATATAAGGTACCTATTTTATACATTGAAACATTTATATAGATTTTTTAATGTTAAAGGTAAAGGAGTGCGGATAAGTGTTGACGAGCATCATAAAAGTGAACAAAACCTTCCAATATTTGCTCGGCATTCCCTGTAAGTATGGCAAAATTCTAGATGTTGGTTACAAGTGAAACGTTTTATGCGGTCGGTAATATCTGCCGGGCGCTTTTTCTCTGACTGCAATTTAAGCAGCACAGCGACACACTTGCTAGCGTATGTATAAATATAACTATACTAGTAAAATACCCATAGCAAAAGTGAGTCCAAATCCAGCCTTTACTTGATGAATATATATGTGTGTGTGTGTGTGTGTGTGTTATATCATTATATCAATATAAATATGTCTGAATAAACATATGTCCATTTATTTCATACAATGCCTAGGCTTACAACTCCGTTTCGTTTTCAAAATTGCTGATCAATATAGTTGAATGAAAATAGGGTCTGTACTGATAAGTATATACACAGGAGTAATATATGTCATTAAGAATGGATATATAATCCGGCAGAAATATAAACTTGCGTGGATCAAAAAGCCTGCAGCCTAACACAATTATAAAGTGAATTTTGATATGAAATTTTAATTGTAAATGTTCGATTTAATAGAATAACTCTGGTTGCATGCATGGATATGGAAGGTGGTTATACTGGGAAATAAATGGAAAAAAACTGCAACGTGTTGATTATTTTATTATAAGTTAAAGTGGAGAAATGGTGTAAAGCAAACTTTTGGAAAGCGAAAAACACCTGTTTACACACACACACATGTTCACACATGCTGCACCGACCTGATTTCATATAGTTCTCTCTGCTAATGACAACAAATATGAAAGTACAAAAGTGAAAAAAAAAACGTCGCTTTTACTCATCATATTTCTTGGCTAGTCTCTTGTACTCCATGAACTCTATCATATCATCATTATCAGTTTGTTATCTTCCGTCATTAGACATAGACCTCCCCAAAGATTCGCCAGACTCCTCAATCATGGCCATCGCAGAGCCAGTACTTTCCATTGGGAGAGGTGATATCCATCGGTTGTCTGAAATTCTTGCAACATGTCCAGCCCATTGCCATTTGAGTTTTCTAACAGTTTCTATGATGCCTCGGGCTCCTGTCTTTTCTCTGATATACTGTGCTGTTTCATAATCTCTCCATGTGAGGTTGAGTATGATTCTTTCATATGTGCGTTGCGTGGTTCTCGGTTTGAGGGTCAATCTTTTGGTTAGGTTCCATGTTTCTGCCCCATATGTGATTTTCGGTAGGATACATTGGTTGTATTCTCTTCTTTTTAAGTCTAGTATGATTTCCATGTTCTTGAAAGTCCGGCTTGCTCTACCGAAAGCTTGCCAGCCCAGTGTGATTTTTTGCTTTATTTCTTCTTCTTTTGATGACTTCGTGGAAACTCATTGTCCTAGGTAGATGTAGTGGTCTAATTTCTTTAGCTCTGCATTTTCGATCTCAATCGTTGTGTCTTTGTCCCCAACACACTTATTGCACGTGACATTTGTTTTGCTTGCTTGCTTGTTCGTCTAACATTATTTAGAGATTGTGAAGGTTTTCAGCAAAAGGGCGATGTCGTCAGCAAATCTGAGGTTACTTAGGTATTCACCGTTTATCCTAATTCCTTTCTGTTCCCATTCTAAGTTTTGGAAGGTCATCTCAAGACAGGCTGTAAAGAGTTTGAGTGAGCTGGTGTCACCTTGTCTCATTCTTTTTTCTAAATGAAAGGGTTCAGGTCCTTAACGTAGTTGTGTTGGCAGATGTGTTACCGTACTCTGACGTAAACGGGGTCTACACCTTGTTGGACTATTGTATCAATGACTTTAGGAATTTCCACTGAATCGAAGACTTTTTTTCAAGTCCACAAATGCTACAGTTAGTGGTATTTCATATCCTGCTGCTTTCTCTTTTAGTTGCTTTATTGAATGGTTGATTCCGACCTCCTAGATTCTTAGATTTTTGGTCATATCTGTTTATCTCGGTATCACTGCTCACATGTCTACGTTAAGAGGGATGTTACGGACTGACGTGGATTTAAATTAACATTTTTCTTTAGTTTGATTCTATGAACATCTATTGGCATGGAGTTTGTCAGCCACTATGTGAATTTTACCGGTAATACAGCAGTAAATACAGACGTACTTCCAAACTTTTAGTACAAGCAACAAGTGAAGAAACATTTTAAAAAAACACACGGACCTACTCGTATGGCTAAGGAATGATTTGTTGTTTGACAATAATCAGAAATAAATCTGAAATATCTTTGTTTCTGTCAGACTGTCGTGGGAAACAACTTTTCAAACAAGTGTTGTTTGTGAGACAAACTTTTTGTTGAATACTCAGGCTATTTGGTTCCGACCAATTGGATTCTTCAGTTTTGGGGGCTATGTCCCAATCATATGGCAGCAGGTAATGAAATATTGCGCAAGAAAGCTTCAGAGAATAATGTTAGAATTTTGTGACCAATTGAGTACCATTGTATTAGATACTGTCGAGCAATGTTAGAATATTATGTTGAAAAATGAATGTTTGTTTGGTAATATAAATGTTATTTTCATCATTAGTCCGTGAATATGTTGGTGTACCTACGTGTGTGTCTTTTTTTTATTCTATAATTGTCACCTCTTTTTCTTCATCCTTCTTTTTCATGCCTATTTTCCAATTTCTTTTTCTTCTTTTTTCTTTCTTTTACCGCCCTTAATCCATCCACCCCACCAGGAGCAGTTTCCGATACCTTCAAAAGAACCAATTTTGCTTTTTAAATGACCATCTTTCCACGCGCCATAACCTGGATTTTCAGCACACGAGTTGGTGGAACGGATAACAGGCTTGAAGAGTTGAGTTCAAATTCCGGCTTGAACAGTCTGTGTTCACTTCCCACAAATAATCCCTGGGAAATACATGAATCTATCCCCCCTTACTACAGGTAATATAGTACAAGATAAAGTGAGTGCTGCCACCTAGCGGGCTGATCACGTCTAAATCTATTTCACATATCAAACGGGATAAGTAGTAATTTGATTGTTGAGCCTAAGCAGTAACGATTTACAGTGTGAAGATTTTTTCAATGGTTCATTACAGATTGTACATTCTTTTTCCCCTCAAAAACGATTTTCGAATGAATGAATAAGGCTTATTTGAAAAGGGTTCAATCTTTTTTCAAGTGAATGTTTGTTAGTTTGTGTGTTCCAGCTCATACCGGCCAAACTGACTTGGAAAATGGCTTCAGTACTCCACTAGACCCCTTCTGAGGAAAAGTTTAGGGAAAAGGCTTTTTTAAGGACCTTATTCAGCCGGGTTAATTCATATACATGTTTTTGTACTCTATTGTATTTTAGATTTTTTCCAGAGGAAAATATAATGTTTTTGTTTTCAGCTTATTCCTTATTACATTAGTCGGTACAGTAATATCATTATCGTATTATATCAAAAGCCATACTATACAAGGCATTCCTGTACATTATCATTAGGAATTATTGGTATGAAAATTTTTTCATTATATCTATCTATCTATCTATCTATTTATCTGTCTATCTATCTATCTATCTATCTATTTATCTATCTATCTATCTATCTATCTATCTATCAATCTATCTATCTATCTATCTATATATATATATATATATATATATATATATATATATATATGTATGTATGTATGTATGTATGTATGTATGTATGTATAGTAGAATCTGGATTCGCTACACAAACTAGCTCATGTTTCTGCCCTCTCTCCCAGATTACTACTAAGCATCCTTTCAGAGATGACCCCTAGATCCAGCTCACACCCCTTGACAAAATGAATATCCCCATACCACTCACTACTACATTCACAACATTCTCACCGAATCCCCCCAAAACTAAAACCAAGAAACGTAGACTATCATTCGCCTGATGAGGACTGGAGAGAGCAGAAACATGAGCTAGTTCGTGTAGCCAATCCACATTCTACTATTTATTTCCAGCTCTACTCTAAAACAACTTAACTTCAAGAGTAAAAAGTTGTATGTATCGAGCACTCTATGAAATAAATCCATTACATATCAGAAGTGGCTTTATATTATTGATATATTATTATATAATGTTATGCTGCTAGCCTGATTTGTACCACATGTACTATATATATATATATATATATATATATATATATATATATATATATATGTGTGTGTGTGTGTGTGTGTGTGTGTATGTGTGTGTGTGTCTGTGTGTAAAAATCCCTAGGCATAAAGAGTAAAAAGTTAATACCTGCATTATCAGCCTTGACAGGCACCGATATGTTAATACATTACATTTACGTAAACGTTCTGACCTCAAACCACAGTTTAGTACAAAACATGTTTTCTTCATTTGCTTATTTTATTGGTGGAGAAAGTTGTTTTAGATATATTATTTGCAGTTGATCCACTTTTCCCGCATGACTGCAAGAGTTGAGCAATAATATCTCCGGTCACGAACTTGTGATTACTTCCAAGTGCCGATGGTCTTGAGGGAGAAAAAGAAAATAACTAGAACAAAATTCTTCCTTCTTTTCTTATTTTAATCTACAAATTCATCCAATGTACAATGACTTTGCACCGTATAAAAAATCATGTGATCAATCCGTGAATTTGGGGCTTTTTATTAATAACTATAAAAGATGATTGAATAATTGATATCACTTGCTATTGTGAAGTTCACCTAACTGGAAGTTGCCAATCTCCAGTCCGATTTGGAGTTGACTTAATGTTCCCAACGTAACAAGAACAACCTTCACCAAATTTAGGGGAGTGAACACTTCACTGCTCATCTATCCCGTCACGGTAAACCAAACAGATAAATGAAATCAATATTTCCTGAACGTGATTCGAAATAACAACAACTTGGCAGCTCTCTTATCAACTGCACCAAAATGACAAGTCCTAAATATTTACGAATTCATGTATTTTACATACAATACGAAAGTTGAGGTAATCATCTTCTGTTGGAATAGAAGTAGTAGTGGAGTTCCACCCTGAAGCAGCCAGGCTTGTTTACCTTTTAAATTAGAAAATGTAGGAAGGTTGAATAAAATTCAAGTGACTTTGAATAGATAATGTTATTTATATACTAACTCTATTATGTAAATGATTCAATACCCACTCCCTTTAACATTTGCCTTTGTATTTTTATTGTAAAATCATTTGTTATGAATTCCTAAAAAAAAACATCATTGGTGCATTGACAATGAATTTACATTATGCATATTATAATTTTGGTCTCTCAGCATCGCTCTCATAATTTCTTGTCCAACCCATTTTTTCTTGATGTACATGACATTTCTTTCATAAACTCATTGACAATGAACTTTCATTCAACATATGATTACCCTATTCTTTCAGTAACACTCGAAATTATCATATTAGGCTACGTACATATTGGTTTACCTACGTGCAGAACTTGACGAGGCATAGGCAACAAAAAAAAAACGGTTGTAACGATTTGCTAATTATGTGTCTGTATTGTCAGCCAGGATGTCCATCCTAATCAATCAACATTCAAGCACATTTTCGAAAATCACGATCAAAATCAGCGGTTTTCTGATTAAGAGATTACCAAAAAGCCATCTTTTATTTCTTATTCTAGACATTGAATTGAGCGAAAAGTTTTCATAAAACAACATTATACAAACTTCGACTGCTTTTCATTCACTTTACAGTTCTCATGGAAGTGAAATCAGTTTCTATTCTCATTTGATTCTTGCCGATTCATTGCTAACGTTGTGAGTTCGATCCTCACCAGTTGCCTATCTATTGTAACCCTTGTCTGTATTTGATTATTGTACATTAAATATCAATACCCCAAAAATGAATCAAAGAATTTATTTTTGTAGTGGTCTCAAACGAATCAATGTTTTATAACTAAAAATGTTATAACGCCACGCATTCTTGCTTTATGTACAAATAATTTAAACCACAAATCGACAATATTTTGTCCCCCAAAAAAGAATTTCGTGATTCCCATTGATTAATAGTGCATGGAAGCTTATGCAAGTATTTACTATTATGATGAGGAAATATTAAAGTAATCAAAAAATCGATCAGTTTCTATAGCATTCTAGGATCATTGGTTCATTATTTCGCTCACCTTACTTCGCGAGATATAAAAACATATCTCGTCTAAAAAGGGTTTGCCGACCCCTACCCTAGAATAATGTTTACGAATCTAATGTTGCACACCACTGCTGGCGTAGTGAATTCAATATTCAGTGAGTATTCATTTATTGTGACTGCAATAGATTAGGTTTCATAAACATCTACACAGAATACTAATCGCAGATCGATAGTTAGCACGCTAATCTCGGAGACCACTATTGGTATAGTGAGTTCGATCTTCACTGAGTGTCTCATTGTATGTCCTGTGCATGAAAAACTCATCAAAATGTCGAAACCCGCATGCACATACACATACACACACCTCAACAAACAACTTTTTAACACGCATGAATGTGCCCACATAAATACACTCCCACACCGTAGTATGTAAATATGTTCTGCACATGCATGTACAAATACCTATGCATACTCCCACACAAACATTTACTCTCTCTCTCTCTCTCTCTCTCTCTCTCTCTCTCTCTCTCTTATCAACAGAGTCAGGTGTTTTAAAACACGTTTTCTGGTAAAGTAGGTTTGGAACCATCGGATGAAATGTACCTAGTCACCCTGGTCAAATCAACTGATGGGAGGGACGCATAAAAACTAAATTAGTCGCACTTGGGCTTTTAATTTTCGTGTTTTCTCAACTATGAAACAGGAAGCAGTGAATGATGATGAGGATGATGATATTTATATTGAAAAAAAAATATCCATCATCAACATCATCAAGGGAATCGATGATTACACAATGGACTGTAACCAAAAGATCGAAAACTACACAAAAGATAACAACCCAAGGATTCGATGGTTACAAAAGATTCTACAACCAAACAACTCAACGATTACACAATGGACTTCAACGAAAGGACGCAATGATTACATAAGAGACTGAAAGTAAATTACCAAATGATTACAGATAGGATTGTAACAAGGGGGTCCGATGATTATTGCATGGATTGCAACAAACTGATTCAATAAATAGACGAGGAACCCAACCCAGGAATGATTGAACAATGGACTTCAACGAAAGGATTCAATGATTGCTCAAGGGATGGTAACCAATGGATTTTGTGATTTCACAAGGGATTGTAACCAATGAGCTATATGATCGTTGCACGTGACAGTAACCAAAGGATTTGATAAACGCACAAGAGACTCCAACCCAGGAACTCAATGTTTGCACAAGGGACTGTAATCAAAGGATTCAATTATTGCTCAAGGTATTTCAACCAAGGAATTTGATGATTGCACTAGGGACTCTAATCAAGGGACTCGATAAATGCACAAGGGGCTGCAATTAAGTGGATTGATGATTGTACAATGGGCAGTCACTAATAACTCTTATCATTCTGGGAGGGACTGCGACCTAAGGACTCAAGTATTACTCTAGATACTGCAACTAAAGGATTGATGATTACACGCAATTCGTCAATGATTACAAACGGGACTGCAACTAGGTGTTTCGATGATTATTCCATGGATTGCAAGTAAGGGAGACAATGATCACACTACGGACTGTAACCAAAAGATTCGATGATTACAATCGTTGAAGGGACTCGTTGATTATGTTAAGTACTGCAACCAAAGGACTGAATAGTTGCTCAAAGGACTGCAACCAAGGGCCTCAATGATTGCTCAAGGGGCAGCAACTAAAGATCTCGATGATTAAACAAGACACAACGAGGAAAATTAATCACGTTAATTAAAAACTTATTTTCAACCAAATCAAGAAATATGTCCTATTTTATTTTCATTCGTAAGAATTTCCATGAATTTCAAAAAATCATGGCAACCTAGAAGATACTTTAAGAGAAAACAAAAGATGAGACAATCAACGAAATATGAAGTGATTACGGGAAATTGATTCAGTAAAAGTACAAATATATGAATAGAAATATAAATGCATGACTGGGAGGGGAGGGTGTCCTACCAACGAGTGTGCACGCTACTGTATTTTGACCATACGAAAGAATGGTATACATAAAACCTTTTCTAAAGGAGGAAACACTCAAAATATTCTGCAACTTTGAAATTGAATCGGATTACTCAATACAGACCTTAAAAACAAGTAAAGAGTTAGTTACGAAGTAGAAGAAGAAGAAGAAGAAGAAGAAGAAGAAGAAGAAGAAGAAGAAGAAGAAGAAGAAGAAGAAGAAGAAGGAAAAGAAAAAGAAGAAGAAGGATGAGTAGGAGAATGAGAATGAGAATGAGGAGGAGGAGGAGGAGGAGAAGAAAATTTATTCGAATTTCCACTTCTTGGATTCTTTGGTTAAGTCGTAGCTTTCATTTTATTTCCATTTCTTATATCAGAGTCACGTCCAATTAATTACACCGGCCAAGTTTAACAGGAAAATTGCATAAACCTGAAACTCGAGCAGTTGTACCTTCCTTTTTTTCAATTCAACTCTATAAAAATCCAGTTCTTTTATCTGACGTTTCAAACTTTATACTTCTATGTGAACACGTATTTCTTTCATTCTCAGATTCTTAACTTGTAGTTTATTGCTCCCACCTTGAATTTTTTTTCGCTTGAGCTGTTTTTCTTATGTTTTCTCTCTCTCCCTCTTTCTCTCCTTACTCTCTCTCTCTCTTCCTTTCCCTCTCATACTCTCTCTCCCTCTCTCTCTCTCTCTCTCTCTCTCTGATGCGAAAACTTATATCTGATTCGTTGTTCTAGTCTTTTAAATTTTTAGCATATTCTTATCTATCTACCTATATTCGTATTTATCTAACCATTCTCGAATCTATCTCACCATTTATCTATTAACTTTGCTATCTCAGTCTATTTATTGCTTTCTCTTTATCTAAATCTACATCTGTTTCTTTCTAATCTATCTATTTCTCAATCAATCACCTCTCTCTCTCTCTCTCTCTCTCTCTCTCTCTCTCTCTCTCTCTCCGTATGTATATATCTTTCCGTCTCTCTATCACTGTCTATTCATATCTGTCTCTTTTCATACTTACCTCAGTTCGTTCATATGTACTCTTTGAAACCTATATATTTCAATCTTCTCATATCTGTCTCACTCTGTCCATATCAATCACTATTCGTATTTATTAAACACGATCTTCGAAAAAAAAAATAGTTTATTTCTCATAAGCAGTAATGGAAGAGATGATAAATATTCGAAGAAAATTTCAATCTTAAATGGTGCAACGGTCTGATGATTCAGACGACGGCGTGATGATGATTAATGATTTGGGGAGAAAAGTGACCCTATGTGATTTACTTATACACTTGAAAAAATACCCCACAAGATGAAAATAGTTAGATCGGAGATTTTCACGCAAACAGATTTTGTTTTCATGCTTCGAAGAGGTTTCGACAGTTAGATGATTATTTAGCGAATGAGATTTCCAAAATCTTCCGATGAGTTAATGAAACGAAATCTTTCCCCGGAAAAGGAGAGAAATCTTGCTAACTTGCCAACGATATTTCATTTTGTATCGATTAAATACTTTCCGAAGAATTGTAAACAAAGATTTTATCAGTGCTGTCCAGATAATATTCAACCATTTTGAGTATCTCAAGAATCGATTACTCGACCTCGATGTAACTTGGCAGCCATTCCATGATGAGGCATTATTGCGAACACAGAAACTCTCCGATGGGAATACTCAGTCTGCAAGGATATACCATTGAGCGGGCTTGTGTATTGTGTAACCGTCGCACCTACAATACTCAAGCAAATTCCCCTCCACTCTTCACTAAGAGACAAAGATTTTTGGCAAAACATTGCATAACCGATGTCTCTTAGTAAACCTGCCGCCTAAAGACCTGATTTAACACAGACAGAGGAGTTGCACAAGTTATTTTATTATTATCATTTGCAATCTCACACCAGTTGCCTGTTGGTTACTGCTGGAGGTTAGGTGATAGCAAGTCTCCTCAAGTCTCCAGCCCTCCTCTCCTCTTCCTCATAGACCACAGTAATACTGTGGTATACAGTTTCACACCAGTTGCCTGGTTGTCATTGCTGGAGGCTGAGTGACACTAAGTCTCCTCAGGTCTTCAGCCAACATCTTTCTCTTCCTCGTCTATCACACCGGTGCTGTGGTTAACATTTCCGCTTTCATTTTCCTTCCACTGTTAGGCCACTGCAAAGATTTAGTGTTGCAGTCCTTATATTTCTAGCACTTCCCTCAGTATCCCTGCAGGTCCTAGCAGTGTTGTGGTCTGTACAGTCTCAATCTATCCAGGTTTTCCTCTTCTTGTGTATGATTACCATGTCCGCACAGGTAGCACTTGCTGTTTGCCTGTGTTCTGTCGATTTTTGTTTTGATATATTTTGTCTTGATGCATTTGTTTTGAGCTGCCATGAGCAATTCCAAATCTCTCTTCAGGTTTCCTTTTCGTAGCCATGCCCATGATCTCCCGTCTGCCACATTTTGTATCTGTCTTTTAAATTCTCCGTACAATTTTTTTCTTTTTCCATTTTTCTCTCCTTGTTTGCTGTTCTGTTCCATTGTTTTCTACTTTGTTGTTTGTTGCGCTGTTTCGTGCACTCTTCATGATTTCTTCACTGTTTGCTTGCACGTACTTTTCTAAATCTGCTTTAGCTCTCTGGACACAGTCCTCTATGCTGATGAGATCCCTGCCACCTTCTTTTCTCTTAACGTATAGTCTATCCAAGTCATCTCTGGAGTGTAAGGCTTTATGCATTGTCATGAGTTTCCTTGTTCGCATTATTATTATTATTATTATTATGAGGAATCTCACACCAGTTGCCTGGTGGTAACCGCTGGAGTTTGAGTGACAGCAAGTCTCCTCAAGTCTCCAGCCCTCCTCTCCTCGTACTCATAGATCGCAGTAATTTTGCGATTTACAGTTTCACACCGGTTGCCCAGTGGTTATCGCTGAAGGCTGAGTGACAATAAGTCTCCTCAGGTCTTCAGCTAACGTCTCCTCTCTCTTTCGCATATCATGACAGAGCTACGATTCGTTGCAGTCCTTATATCTCTAGCACCTTCCTCAGTATCCGTCCAGTGCCCAGCAGTGCTGTGGTCTGTACGGTCTCTATCCTCCCCCTAATCCCGATCTCCTCCAGTCTCTCCCTCAGCGTTTTGGGGACAGTTCCCAGTGCTCCCACTATGACCGGTACTACCCTGGTTTTCATGTTCCACATTTTCTTTAACTCCCTTGCTAGGTCCTGGTATTTTTCCCTTTTCTCACCCTCCTTCTTTTTTACTCTATGGTCTGCAGGTACAGCAACGTCTACTATTTGGCAGGCCCTCCTTTTTTTGTCTACTATTACTAAGTCCGGCCTTCTTGCCTGGATGAGGTGGTCAGTTTGGATGTCGAAGTCCCACAGTAGTTTGTGGTTGTCATTCTCCAAAACTGCCTCTGGCTTGTGCTGATACCACTTTTCCCCATGGTTGAATCCCATTTGTTTACTTAGTTCCCAGTGTATCATCGTTGCTACTCTATCGTGTCTATGCTTATACTCCTTCTGGGCGAGTTGGCTACATTCACTAGTTATGTGGTTTACTGTCTCATCTCTTTCACCGCACATGCGGCATTTGCTGTTTGTCTGTGTTCTATCGATTTTTGCTTTTATGTAGTTTGTCCTTATGCTTTTGTTTTGGGCTGCCATGATGAGCGATTCTGTTTCTCTCTTAAGGTTTCCCTTTCGTAACCACGTCCATGATTTCTCGTCTGCTATATCTTTTATCTGTCTTTTAAACTCGCCGTACAATTTTTTCCCTTCCCACTTTTCTTTTCTAGTTTGCTGTACTGTCCCATTGTTTTCTACTTTATTGTTTGTCGCACTATCCCTCGCGCTCTTTATGATTTCTTCACTATTTGTTTGCACATATCTATCTAGGACTACTTTAGCTCTCTGGACACAATCTTCTATGGTGATGAGCCCCCTACCACCTTCTTTTCTCTTAACGTATAGCCTATCTGTATCATCCCTAGGATGTAATGCTTTATGCATCGTCATAAGTTTCCTTGTTCGCCTATCCATTGATTGGAGCTCTTCCTTTGTCCATCCTAGGAATGGTCCTGTATACCTAACTACTGACACAGCCCAGGTGTTCATTCCTTTTATTAGATTTCTGCTATTTAATTTGGTTTCTAATATTTTCCTTATCCTTCTGAGGTATTCTCTCTTAATTTTCTCCTTCATCTCTTCCCGTTTTATCGTGTCACATTCAAGGACACCTAGGTACTTGTATCGGTCTTGTGCAGTTAATGCCCTAATCTTGTTGTTGTCCGGAAGTTCAATTCCCTCAGTCATTGAAAGCCTTCCTTTATGCATCACCATGATTGCGCATTTTTCTATCCCAAACTCCATTCCTATGTCCTCACTATATTCCCTTACTTCGTTGAACAGAGTCTCAAGCTCTCCCCTGTTTTTTGCAAACAATTTAATATCGTCCATGTACATTAAGTGGTTGACCTTTCCTTTTGTTTTAGAGAAGTGGTATCCTTTGCTGTTTCTCAGGATTCTGTTAAGCGGTATCATTGTTAGAACAAATAATAGTGGGGACAACGAGTCTCCTTGGAAGATTCCCCTTTTTATCCCTACCTCGGCTAGTTTGTCCCCGCGGCTGTCAAATCTACTTTCCAGTCTTTCATTGAATTACCAATAAATTTAACCACCGGTTCGCTAATTTTGAACATTCTAAGGCATTCGAGTATCCAGCTATGTGGAATCATATCGTATGCCTTTTTGTAATCTATCCATCCCATTGCGATATTCTTTCTCCTTTTCCTTACTTCTTTTAAGATCATCTGGTCTATGTAGAGTAAATCGTTTGCCCCTTTGGTTCCTATCCTACACCCTTTCTGTTCTTCTGGTAGTAGCCCCCTTCTATCCATTGACATGTATATTCTCTCTGCTATTTGCCCGGTCAGGATTTTCCACATAAGTGGTAGGCAAGTGATTGGTCTATAGTTGCTTGCTATGTTCCCCTTCCCCAGGTCTTTTTGGATGAGGGTGGTTCTGCCTTTAGTCATCCATTCTGGTGCTTTGCCTTCATTTAGACAATTTTGGAGTAGGTGGGTGAGTCTGCCGTGTAACGTGGTGAACTTTTTGAACCAATACCCATGGATCCCGTCGGGACCCGGTGCTTTCCAGTTGGCTACTTTCCTAAGAGTATGGAATCTCACACCAGTTGCCTGGTGGTAACTGCTGGAGTTCGAGTGACAGCAAGTCTCCTCAAGTCTCCAGCCCTCCTCTCCTAGTACTCATAGGTCGCAGTAATTCTGCGATTTACAGTTTCACACCGGTTGACCAGTGGTTATCGCTGAAGGCTGAGTGACAATAAGTCTCCTCAGGTCTTCAGCTAACGTCTCCTCTCTCTTTCATCTATCACGTCAGGGCTACAATTCGTTGCAGTACTTATATCTCTAGCACCTTCCTCAGTATCCGTGCAGTTCCCAGTAGTGCTGTGGTCTGTACGGTCTCAATCCTTCCCCTAATCCCGATCTCCTCCAGTCTCACCCTCAGCGTTTTGGGGACAGTTCCTAGTGCGTCCACTATGACGGGCACTATTATTATTATTATTATTATTATTATTATTATTATTATTATTATTATTATCATAATTATTATCATTATTATTATTATTATTATTATTATTATTATTATTATTGTTGTTGTTGTTGTCAAACTGTGGTGTGCAGTTTCACACCAGTTGCCCGGTGATTATCGCTGAAGCCTGAGTGACAGTAAGTGTCCAATTATTATTATTATTATTTTTATTATTATTATTATTATTATTATTATTATTATTATTATTATTATTATTATTGTTGTTGTTGTTGTTGTTGTTGTTGTTGTTGCTGTTGTTCAAGTGAAGAGATGAAAACACAAAGGTTTTTGTTTCTGTATATACACATCTTACACTTGTTGAAGGCCTATGTCCAAAAGAAAAAAAAGAAAAGATATACTCCTATATACGTAAAGATCAGTGCCAGTACCTTGTCGACGGAGCTGCCTGAATATATGCGTACGTCATCGTAGCTTCAAGTATCTTTTCGTGCACATGCATCAAAGCGCGGTTATTTTTTGTAGAGACGCATAAATCTTGCCCAGTTGACTGAGTCTTCCTCCTTCGGTTGCAAAAGCCGCTTTGTGACTGCAAGATCGTCTAACGAAGGAACAAAGAATGTCTCCCAATCAAAAACACATGTGATATCGTGAAGATTAAATCCATCATGATTACGATTCTCTTTCCCACCATTCTGTCTTCCTCCTATTTTCCATCTTTGATCCACTTCTCTTTCCCTGTATTTGCACCTCCAGGGCCAAGGTAGAGAGTAAAATTGAATTTGAGTAAGATGTGCCCAGCGACACAAATTAAGGGAGTAAAGTCTTAATGATACAATTTAGACAGCCAATTTCTTTAAACATCTTTAGATGAAGTGGGATAGACAAAAAGTTTCATCGGTTTTGTCGTTACATCGCCTGTCTGCCTCTCACGCAGAAGGGTCAGCGTTCAAATCCCAGGATGAGTGAAAAGTGTGGAAAACTCCTGATTCGGACAGATTTCCCTGTTCACTCAGCAGCTAAATGAGCAAACCCAGAGCGGTGCGATCAGGGAGAAACAAACTGGGAATCGAATTGTTCTCCCCCACCTTTTTTCGAGAGGATAGTAGCAAATTGAAAGAGTAGTCTTCGGGTGGCCTCCAATGGCTATTCGCATATTAGTCCATGACTTGATCGTCATTCAAAAACATCGCTTCCCATTGCATTTTGACAGTTTCCATATCAACAGGCATTTTTTCAAATGACAAAATTGGCGTATTTTGTTTATTCACTCTAGTATTAAAGATGCAACACGATAAGCAACTTCTTTCTTAATAAAATAAGTTAAGAAGGCGACTAAAGGCAAAAAAAAAAGTTGTAAAGTTTATGGGGACGGTACACTAAATAATCAAACGTGTCAAAAGTTTTGTGCTGGAAATTCCTCAATGAACGATGGTTCCTGATCAGGTAGACCACTTGAAGTTGATTAAAACATTACTTGAAAATAATCAACATTTTACCACCCTGGAGATAGCCAACACACTGGAAATACCCAAACTAAACCTTGAAAACTATTTACACCAGCAAAGAAACGCTACTTGATAGAATTTGATAAAATTTAAAGACGATCGATAAAACATACATCCTTTACAACAACGTGGAACAGAAGAAATCGTAGTACAAGAGAAATGACTGCACAAACTGTACCAAAGGCCAGTTTTCATGCAAAAAAGATAATGCAATGTATATGATGAGATTTTAAATTAATTCTCTATGATTGGACAATAAAGAAACAAATGATTGATTCGAACAAACATTTTTCCCAGTTGATCCAACTGACAATACAAGTTTTCAGTCAGAAAAAGAAAACCCCGGGGAAGAAAACCATTTAGCTGGAAATCAAGGCCAAGTACTTTTTAGATTATCATTTGTTCCGATCACTAAGTTCTGAGTAGCAGAACGTTCAGTGATACGGAAGAAATCGATTGGATCCATTTAATCTCTTTTTTATTAAAATCCTCAGAATGCTATCAGCAGGCAATAAAAGAGTTGTCACTTATGCTAATTGCAGCTTCAGAGTCATTGATTGATGAACTCTTACTTAATTATGTTACATTTGCATTCGTTTTAATGTCCTTTATGAATAAACAATACTATTAGCTATCAGCTGCCTCGTCATGACACATTTTTCTGAATGTTGTCCAAGGTCTTAAATCTCTTTAGGAAGAGCCAGAAGTCGCAGTGAGCTTCATCAGGACTGTAACAGGCACTGACTGATATGGGTGATGCGATATTTTGCCGAAGACGTTTGATCGACGAAGAAAGTCCGTCCATGCCTGTGCAATAAGACCCTGCCTCATCAATTGTCAAGTAAAATCATGGCTGCACAACCAGCCGTCGAAATATTCAAAATGACTGGATACTTCTCAGACAGGCCTTGTAAATGCGTACGTGTGTGTGTGTGTGTGTGTGTGTGTGTGTGCTTTCTCTCTATCTCAGTAGCGGGCAGAAAATTTCAGTATATTTTGAAACACATTCTTTGACAAAATAGAAAATCAAACATAGTTTCAGAAATGATAACATGGCTTCTTGGCATAAACATATTTGGACCAATTTCAAAAAATGTTTTTTGAAAAAAGATTAACTGACGAAGAACATTGTTCACGAGATACCGACATCCATCAGCATTAAACCAGACCATGGCCATTTGTTTTCACTTTAACTAAAAAGAAAAACACCTCTCTAAAATAAGAATATAAAGGCTATTCATTTCTACATTTTATAAACCATTATTAAACAATTACTTGTCTTGGCGGAGTCCATTTTTTCTGCTCTCAACTTCATATGCACCATTTTTTTCTTTCTTGTCAGTGTCTGCGTTATTAAAAACACTGGCGCCATACAATGTATACATTGGGCCGGAAATGCGTTGGTGGATATGTGAAAGAGGGTCAAAAAGCGGGCGATTTATTTTGTATATAAACATGGAACGAATGTGCCCGATATGCGAACATATTTGTTGACTTCGTTTGATCACCATTGAATTGTGGTATTTGGAAAATGGCGAATGAAATGAATGGTTTGACATGTTGGTCGATATTAAAACCAATTTGAATAGCGTGTTGTGGACTTTAAGAATGCGTATCGATCACATATTTCCAAAATCGAATATTCTTTTTGTTAATCAATAAGGTTACCCACTAAAAAATAAGTTAAATTACATGCAGTATTGTAACCTTTTGTCCAAACAAACATTAAATAACGCATACGTACAGTCGTTTTCTAAGTAACATTCTTATCTTTCTAAATATTAAAGGTAAGAACCACTGTGGAGATTTTCACGGAGCCACAGTAAGCTAACTAATCTTGAAGACCATGAGCAGTGAATACAATCTTCCAATACCCTGGCAGTGAACCAGGGTGAAGTAAGCCTAGTAAAAGTCTAAGGAGCTTTTCTTAGAGCGATGATTAGCATATTAATCTCACAGACTATTATTAGCGTAATAAGCTCAACACTCATCGTGTCTTCTCTGTGCAGTATTTTAACCCTTTTCATTCTATGAGACATTAAATAACACGGTTTTCAAAATAACTTTCCCCTCAGTAATTATTACAGATAATAAACACAGCACCGGTTATGAATAAGCAGTAATCAACCTTTTCATTCAAGATCAAAAATACAAATATATTGTTTGTTTTGTTTTTTGTTTTTCTGTTTTGTTTTTTGTGGCATTATCCTTTTAGAAATTGTCATCAATTTCTAAGAGGATAATGCCACAAAACAAAACCAAAAAATGAGAGACAAGCTTGATGTAAATGTCATTACTAATAAATAGACATAAGTAAAATTAATAAAGGAATTTAAAAAATATCATATCCCTCCCACAGACAAAATTGACTTTTATTAGATTCGATAATGGGTCATATATGAAGGCTGCCACCTCTTGTAGGTATCCTTTGCTGTGTGGAAGTTTAATAATAAAAAGACAAAAGGTCTAGAAGCGATGCATTGTTTTTGGTACCCAACACTTAATTACTTCTTTTCAAATGAACGATTTTAGCGTTTGTGGCGCTTATAAAGAGATGTAGAAAGGATATTAATATCCTTTTATCTGCGTTTTTGATAGATATGGCTTGACACCAATCATCCGATTCAGAATCGTCTCAAAATTCTTCATGGTAGCCTTGCTGAAGAGTAAAGTATTTATACATCACAAAAGAATAGACCAGGGATTTATTCCCCAAATACAAAGATATGACTCAGAATGGGGTTTGAGGGTTAGACAAAATCACATATTTAGGAAAGACACAAGGTTCAGTGTTTTTACCTTCTATTTATTTAGTTATCATTATTTTATTTCATATAATTATAAGCATGATTAAAACAAACATCAATGAAAATGAAAATGTTTTGAAAAGATCGAAAATCAAAAAAGGACTGTGAGCAAAAAAAAAAAAAAATTATCTTTAAATATATATTCCAACTGAAAGCTATTTAGACAAACAAAGTACGTATGGGAATTGACCACTTATTTGACGTTAACGAAAATGAAACTTCCTATGGCAATGGCACCTTAATCTTCTTTAAAGTACTGCTCTTTCATAACAAACCATCGTTTGTATAAAAAGTATTGTTAATAAATATCTTGATAGGCACAAGATGTTTTTTCATGGCGCAAGATTGCAATGGTCATTAAGGATTTGGGGTAGCGGGGTTTAAATTAGCTTATCAGTGTGCCAACTCCACCAGTTAGCAATGTGAGTTCACCTTTTCAATTTCTTTGGTTGATTCAGAACAAAATCTCAGAGGGATATAAAAAAAAACTTGACTTTTCCATTTAACAATGTCATACTATTGAAAAATATCTTCAAGAATCACGAAACCCGACTGAATGCATACCTTATTATGTTGACAGCAACAGAATGCTGTTCTTTTTGCATAATGTTCCTATTTAACTTTAAAAGTACGAGATTAGAAGCAAAATGTCTGTTTGTTCAAATACTTATGACAAGTAATATATATAAACCGTCTTTTGTTGAATTTGAATTATCTACGTTACGAAATAAACATTTATTTGAACGCCAAACACAGATGTCGGTGAACCACCATTGCTCAGTGCAAAACAGATTGGGAAACGATAAATTGCAACTGAAGGCGGAGCACCAAAAAAAAAGAAGGCAAAGAGATGAACGTATAAATGGATGTATATTTATATTAGCTTAAGGCATATGGGCTATTTATCTCTGACGCTTTTAAATTTCTTACAGCTTTCAATAGATAGTATCAAGGTGTATCAAAAGCAATTGCGGTTTTTTACATACCTTTACTCTGGAGCGTATTTCATATTCACCTTTAAAGACTATTCTATGATTCCACTATATCATTAATATCAAATGATATCATTTGACTATGTGTACTATATATATATATAGCATTGATATAATATAAAGATATGACATAAATATTATATGATATCATTTTGAATAGTAATTAGCTATACCAATGGATTGAGTTGTTATAATGGTATTTAGATTCAAGAATGGAGATTTTATAAGGCATTACTGACACTGGGCCGCAGAGCCGCTGAAGCGGATCGCAGAAATCAGGTATTGGAAAGAAGCGGATGACCCTCAGTTGTAGATTACCATGCTTTAAAACGCAAAGTAGATCAGAACCCAGCCACCAGCACCGATCACAGACACTGATCTCTGATCATCGAAAGATACCATACGTAGAGCTTCATAATCAGATCTCAAGTTAACTAAAAAAAGAAAATTCTTTTGATCAAAATATTCATAAGTTCCATGATATTTGACTGAGATAAGATTAATGCGTTATACATGGAAAAAGTTTTGTTTTTTTTTTTGTTTTTTCATCTTGGATTATCATAATCTAAATGAAAGCAATATCAGCGGAAATAAGAGAAACGTCTGTTTAAAATATGAAGAGAGACTGATTGTAGTTATTAAAAATTCCAATGATCATGTAAAAAAAATATGATTGAAAATTAAGCTTGCTATGTTCAATAACATTTCTCTAACCCAAACACCTCTAATGTAAGCAAGTTTCGCCCTAATCAGTCAAATGTTATTGAAGTTATAAATGTGTCAGACATATGTTTATATATCTATGTGTGTATGTTAGTTTATATGTGTGTGTGTGTGTGTGTGTGTGTGTGTGTGTGTGTGTTTGTTTGTGTGTGTGTGTGTGTGTGTGTGTTAATACGTATTTTTTGGCAATACGTAGTACCTCATGATTTAGGGTGGGGCCGTTAAAGATGAATCAATGACAATAATTCAATGAAATAAAGCATTTGATAATGATTCTTATTATATGGATTACAACTGTCGGCTGATATGTTTCCACGATGAGAGCATTTCTTCAAGTAATCGGATATTAGAAATACATTTTGGTGGATTAAGAGCAGAGTGTGCAAATCATAAAAAAATGAAATCTTAAATATCCGATCACCTGAAAAATGTTCACCGCGTTGAAACATACTTGCCGACTGTAGTGATCTATATAATAAATATGATAAATAAATAAATAAATATATATATATATATATATATATATAATTTTTTCAAACATCTAAATCATGAACTAAAAGAAGAGGCAGTAGTGAATACATATCAGATATAAGCAATGTAATTTTGATTTATATTCTCAGAGTTGTAACGGCTATCAACCGATCAGAAAAGGATTGACGAACCGAGTTCGAATTTTGATTAATGTAGTATGCGTTTGCTTTATCTCAGGGGATCTATACCTTTTCAAAAATGCTTACCTACACACCAATGTGGCATACCAGTGATAAGACCTTTTGTCAAAATATCTGGCGATTTATGCTTCTCCCACTGACATTGATAACGACGGTAAAAACATTATCGATAAACAGTATATGATTAAACTTCCATGTCATTTATTTCTGTATCCTTTTTGAAAAAAAAGTAATTTTCCGAACATAGAATTATGTAATTACTTTATTAATACGCTATTATATAAAATATTCCTCAAGTTTTCGGTTTTTCCAGAGTTATTTATGTATTTGGTATCAAATTCTCCTCTTTTTAAGCTTTGATTCTTGACACTTGCTTGTGTCTACTGCATCATTACTATGAACTTGATGGTCAAGATCTTGCTGCAATATCCCTAGATTGAACATAAAGAGCAAATTGAGAGGTTAGTGCATTTTATATTGACACGATTTTCAATAAATTTGAAGTAAGAATATCACTTTTCCGCGAACAATTCTTGAAGAGAGTGTAAGCACAAGTTGTGAAGAGCTGAGTACACTGCAAAAACATTTATAAGATTTCCCTATCATTGTGCAAAAAGTAAGGCTGGAAAATTTTGCATCACCCAAATGATAAGTCAATGCAGAGAGGTACACCATGAACTACTCAAAGAACATTACATCATATGTAGCCTAAAATGAATTGGCGATCTTCGTCTCTTGAAAACATTGAGCATCTTTTAATTTCTCATTTATTCAACGTATTCGTTTATTAGTAGCAAATAGTGAATATTTCTGAAAGAATACATACAGTTGGAGTTGAAAAATGCTCCAATGACTATTTGTATAGATCTAGAAAGGTTAATGTCATCAAGACTACAAGCACTAGTAGAAAATCAAGGCAGCCATATTAAATATAGATTTTAAATTACTTCTTTTGCAGATACGTACAATTTTAGGACTGTAACATATTCATGATTATCGTTACAGAGTTTTCATTGTTGCAGTGTTTGGTAATAAAATACATTAACTTTATTTAAAAAGGTTGGCAGAGGTGTACTTATTCATAGGCAATTCTACATAGATATATACTCACATACACGCGTGCGCACACGCACACAAGTAGGTACATCCATTGCCAAAAAATAAAAAAGCATTTATTTTACACAGAAAATATTTTCCTACATAATGTCCTTCCTTGTTAATGCACTCAATTTAGTAGTGAGTTCTATTCCTACAAGTCGAACATAATACAGTGAAATTTTCAAATAAATATCCAGCTAATAACCACGAGTTAATGTGTGTGTCTCCGTATGTGTGCGTGTGTGTGCGTTTGTTTGTACGCACGAGTGCATTAACTTGCATTTTCATCCTTTTCCAACACTGAAATCTGAAATCATTATCTTATCTAATGTTTGCCACTTCCTGGCCTCGTTTTCCCCCCGGCTTTTCCCGTTGGATCCTTGTTGGTGGGAAAAAAAAGTTAAAAGGGACAGTTGTTTTTAATTGTCCAAATGCATCCTATTCAAATGGAGGTCCCGGCTGGGCTCCACTGTGACGTGATTCGTCTTTATTTCATTCTAGACATGGAGGCTCCCTCGACAATGGTGAGTTTGCAATAGGACGCTTGCAACCGGGCAATTTATGATGACAATAATTATGATGTCGTTCTTTGCAAACTGTTATTAGACGAGAAGGAAAGAGAGACGAAAGGAGTTGGGTACATTCACACACACACCTTAAACTTTGATAATAATAATAAAATAATAATAATAATAATAATAATAATAATTCCACACACGTATAGAAATATTTACTAAGGGTAGATTATTCTGGTAAAAGGTCACATGAAAGGAAATGAACGTAGAAAGACCGATTTTGGACGATCGTCTCATGTGGGAGTGGTCTGCTTACCTTGAAAACCAGCATTCGAAAATCCTGACATCTGTGCTCGAATACATACTACTCACCCTGATGTGAAATGCACAACCACCTGAAACACAAAGTCTGTCTGTCTGTTTGTCTGTCTGTCTGTCTCTGTCTGTCTCTCTCTCTCTGTCTCTGTCTCTGTCTCTGTCTCTCTCTCTCTCTCTCTCTCTCTCTCTCTCTCTCTCTCTCTCTCTAAGAGATCCATTGTTCTAGTCTTTTAAATGAATCAAACATGCATTTAGCCAGTTCATAAATCATATACATAGTTGCCATGACAAAATTATTGTGAAACATAGTTCCCTAAACAAAATCGTTGAGAAAAAAGTTAAAATAGGTTTGGTTAGTTACTCAAAAGAAACCGCCGTGTGACCAATTTTTTTTTTTTTTTGCAGCAGATGATATAAGAAGATATGAATAATTCATTATTCATTGGAGGGTTCAATTTATTACTTGATAAAAATAGAAAATGATCCCTCTTCATATCGACCCATGATTCAAGAATAGACACTCTAAACATAGTCTTGCACCTGCTTTAAGTAACTTAAAATATTTTATTGTATAATGTATCTATATGTATTCCATTAAATTTTCATTATGGGAGCTAGAAATTAAATTCAAGCAGAACTCTTGTCTCAGCCGATTAAACCTCATTTGAACTGTCAGTAAATATTGAAGTGTTTGACTCAAATTTTCAAGAACGCAAAAGATTTCTCTCTTCATACCAATTTATTCAGACGTAGTTCGGGTGTCCGATTACAAAATATGAAATTAGTATCTGGTTGGGATACTTTTTACTTGAAACAATAGATATGGAAATATTAATCATGAGGGACGAGTTATTCATTAAATACAAAAAAAAGACTTATCCTACTAGGACATTTTATTCTGATGTTTTAATCAACGAGGGAACAGTTTATTACATCATAAAACATAATGAGAGTCAAGTCTACGGCAAAAGGTCATGTGAACTTGTAGAATACCGCATATTTTAGATGCGATGAAGATCGAAAAGACTATTTAAGCTTATTTTCGATTCGGTGTCAGTAAAAGTAAATAAAGATAAAAGTTGAATATAAGGTATACATAGTCTAGAAATCTTCACAGCCTTAAACACTAAATATATCTTTTTTTTTAAACTACTTCAATTTTTTTTTTGTGTGTGTGTGTGTGTGTGTGTGTGTGTCACTGCAGTCACTTATTTCCCAATATCTGTTGATGTAATTTATGTAATTTTCTTCAGTGTCGTATTTTTTTCTGTTTTACAAATATTTTGTCATCATGGTACGATATGTAATTTCTTTCTTGTTGGAATCATCAGTTGTTTACCATGTAACTGTTTCGGCGATTTTAAAAACAGAGCAGTTATATCAACATGGTACCCAAAGAAGTTTTGATCAAACATCACTTCCTTTTCAGCAATGATTTTAATATATAGCTTATGTCGTACATGTAGTTTGTTATTTTATATAAGGTACTATCATAATGCATTGTATATAGATGTTATTTCATACTACACATCATTTATTTTTTGTGAAACAGGGCATACTTACGTAGGTTACCAAAAAAACGTATTTAACGATGAGAGATCCGTAAGAAAAGACGGGACTTGTTGTTCGTGTCACTTCTATTGAGTGTTCGCCCATAAATCCGTTGTGTCGGCATTAATTTCAGATTGCATACAAATCAACCTAGGATATCATCTTAAAGAATGCTAATTGCACAAAAATACTTCTTCGAATTGATTTTCTACCAACATATTCAACCAAAAAATTTGACAAATTTATTTGGTCAAGTTTACTGATTGATCCAATTCAGATGGATAGATAGATATGAAAATTGTAAAATAAGTTGGGGGGAATAAGAATGACTCTGCATTTTAAAAATTTTGTTATAACTCGACCCCTACTTCCAGCCCGACACAATGAACGATATATATATATATATATATATATATATATATATATATATATATATATATATATATATATATATATATATATATATATATATATATATATATGTATACTTGACCAAATTAATTTGCAGGAGGGTCGAGAAGCTAGTGTTTACTCTCTAAATCCCTCATTTCAAACTAAACAAACACACACACTGTAATTTAATGGTACAATAAGATAACCCTGAGAAATCTCTATTATCATTATTTATGCCCGTCCCACAATTTTAATTTTCCAAATATGTATATATATAGAGACACACATAGGTAGTTGGGAGGGGTACGAGATCGAACATGTGATGCCAAGTATATTAATGGAATTTCACATTTAGGTATTACTATCGGCTCGAATACTTCAAAGCAGGAATTGAGGTCTAGTATTCCGATAATATGAAAATCATAAAACAATCTCTTTCCACCCTAAACGATATTCTTTTTACAAATAACGGTTCAACTTAATTCTGTAGTTCTAATTACAACGTAAACTTTCAAAAAACTTTTTTAAGCCTCAAAAATTATCAAAACCTTGATTTATATTAATTTTTATAAAAAAAACATTGTTGACTTTAAAATTTCATAAAAAGTGATTTGAATTAAACTGAATGTTGAGCGAAATACATTTATATGAAGGGCTATCGTACATTTTCATAGGACAGATTGGGGAAGAATCAACCAGATCTAGCCAGATTAAGTCAAAAAGAAGCTAATCCAGCCTGTCTCAGGGCCACCAGCAGACCTGTTCTTTCTTCTTTTGCCCCGTCTCTCATCTCGTTAGTCAGGCTTGCTCAGATCATTTGTGCACACAAACATTGCAACAGACAACAAATATACATATATATACATGTGTGTGTGTGTATGTGAGTGAGTGTGTTGATGTATGTGAATCCCGTTAAATTTTTCCCACATACCCAAATATATATATATATATATATATATATATATATATATATATATATATATATATATATATATATATGGGGTGTATGCAGGAGATGTTGGAGAGGAATGTGTTAGTTTCTGAAGAATGATCCTTTAGCGCGAAAACCTTGGGTATCTCTCAACCTCTAATTCTAGAGTAACTCGACCGCTAATTCCCGCGAAACTCGACCCCTAATGCCAGCACAGCTGTCCGAAGCTGGACACTCTTAATCCCAGACGCTTGAAACGGTAAGTCCCAAGACCTATTTGAAAAGAGTAAATGTGTCATTCGGAAGGTCACGCATCGTTACCCCATTGAGTGACGCCTGTCTCCTGAGAAAAAAAACTTGTTAGCCTTTCCCACCCATTATAATACCATGACATACTTGAGACCTTCTCACTTGAGAGGCTTTGGCACGTTCAATCGCTAGCTTATCAAGAAAAGAGATTAGGAGATTTCGAGAACTTGTATATAAACCCTTCTTGACCAATTCGTTTCCCTACTTAACCATACCTTCTTATATTTCTATAGTTAAAAACTGTCAACCAAACACCGTCGCCATAACTGGCATCATAGATTTCTTCAGTTTTTAAGCGAGTCTGGTCGACTGGCTATGCGTGTTTGTATGTATCACATGTACTAGCTGCACCAATGGAGCTAAAGGGCTGAATATTTAAACATTTACTCCTTATTGTATCCGGAAAAAAAGTTCTTAAATGAATAGGCTTTTAGTGGGTGGGAGTTTTTGATTTGCATTGTAAGTATAGGTGAAATTGATCACTTAGTTTTTATGAAAATTCATTCTTTTCTAATGATTACCGCCCAACAAAAGTCGAGAGAAGAAATTTATTCTTTGATCACCCTTTTTTGCAATTTTTTTTGGCATGTTGTCAAAAGACAATGGTCTTATGGCGGTTTCTATTGAGTGACTAACCAGACCTGTTTTTGTATCTATCGACTAATCCCAGTCTTACCGAACATGTGTTTTGTATGTTTCTACTGTGAATGGCTTTGTCCAATTCGATCCTTCCACTTACTACCGTGGTAAACTAAAACACACTCGAAGCTTTTTCGTGCCAAATTCGGCGCATCTCTTGTTTAGGCAGTGCAGAAAAAAAAACAGAAAATTAATGCAGGTATGCTTGAACATCTTCCTGTTTTTCACCATTTTTAGCATATTTTTGATGAGTTTTAGTCATTTATTATGGCTGTAAAAAATACCACAGTTCAAACAACACTGAGCACTTCTACTCGCGTCTCATCAGACTTAATACTGCTTGTTGCACCCTGGAGACGGGGCTGGAGAGAATACATATAACTCGGTCAACTTCAACGTCGGAGGTTATACTTAACGGTCTACTTAGCAGTTCGTGTTCATCACTTATCGTAAACCAGACACATGTTTCGTACATTCGATTAACACAGAATTGAAGATCAGATGAAGAGTTGGCTCGACGGTTAACTACACTGAAAATAAGATCGGCAGAACGAGTTCAAATTCCAGCTAAGGTTTTGTCTTTACAATTCATACTGATACATTTGCGAAAGGCATGAATCTACCTTTCCCAATAGATCAGTTCAGTGTTTACTACCAGCAGGTGGCAACATGTAACCTAGTACAACATGGAAGAAAGGGATTGTCAGTGATCAGAAATTAAGGCAAGGGTTACTGACAGAAAGGGATATATATGTGTGTGTGTGTGTGTGTGTGTGTGTGTGTATGAGTGAGTGAGTGAGTGATAAAAAGAGAAATGAATATAGATCCAATAAGATGATGTGGAGAAAGTGGACAATGTAAGGCTAATTAGTATTAAATTGGAATATGAGATGAATTTATCAGCCTCAAGTCCCTTCTTTTCTAAATTGTCAGGCTTCTTAACATTATATATATATATATATATATATATATATATATATATATATATATATATATATGTATATATATATATATATATATATATATATATATATATATATCATGAATATAGAAAGAGAATAGTACAGCTTGTGACGTTTGTGTCGTTTTTTATGAAAATAAATGACTTTATGTTCTCAATTTGCCAAAAATCTAAAATCTATAATTACAAGGACATCTTAATCTCTACCGACTGAATTGAAAAAAAAAGAAGAGAATAAACCATTGGTAGCATAAAGATTGGAACCAACAATACGAAATCATTTTTCTATTATCAACAAACAGTAGAAACTCTTACCATAAATAAAGATGGTGAAATTAAAATTCTAAAATGTGAGTGTATGGCCTCACAATCGTGTGATAAAAATCTTGGCCACACATTGACAGGTAAACTATAGATTGTGAAAATCTTCAAGTTGATAAAACTCCTCACAAAAAGTCCTAACCATAGAGAACCAGAGTGTTTAAATTATAGCAAATTTTTAAATGAGGTTAAATGAGATTAGATATTTCTCTTTTATCTATGCCAAATAAATATCGAATAATGGAATCAGAGTTTGTTGGA